>OX493269.1:3243523-3955570 GCA_950370525.1 Bellardia bayeri | reverse complement strand
TTTTCTCTAAATATAAATATCCTGAGAAGTTTAAATGTTAAGCGCCTTAATAATTTCTTTTCTTTAAATTTAAACCACTATTAATGTAATGATTTTCTCTAAATATGAATATCCTGAGAAGTTTAAATGTTAAGCACCTTAATAATTTCTTTTCGAGCTAAAATTGTTAATTTGTAGTAAGTCGACCACAGAGAAAATTGTTATATGTAGTTCTGATAACTGAATTCATTGCAAATAGAATAATTAATGACCTAATTTTCAATTTGTGGCAGAAACATTGGGTTTTTTTCAAAGGCAATTATTCTTCTTTGTGAACCGGATTGCAAAAGTGTAGGAAAATAACCGAATTTATTCGATTGGCAGCGAATCACAAAAAAATTCCCGAACGTTCCGAACAGATATTTAACGGAAATTTCTAAAAATTTACCCTCGGGAAGATTTTCTCGAATAGAAACCATATTATACAGGAAATGATATCTTTAATATGTATGTTAATGTGTTTTTTTTATTTACATACTTTTATTCGAATTTGGAGGAGTAAGGATTGAATTGGTGTGACATTTGGTATAAAACTGTAACGTTGAAATTTGAATGTCAAATCGGTTAATGTTAACCAGTTACGCATTGGATCTTTGTTTTTGAAAAATCTTTGAGTTGGGATAAAATGTACTCGATTATGTAAGTTTAGTAATGAAATACTGTATTCAACTTCATTAAGCTTTGTTAATATGAAGCTACAAAATGTACCAAAATACAACATTTAGAGATGCTGATTAGTCGAATTATCCATGTTATATATTATTACCCCAAACTCCGACAAGCTGATAATTAATTTAATATGTATGTCAAATGTATATATAAATGACGTATAATCGTCAATTGATGAGATTCCCATTACAATAACACGTATAGCACGATCTCTGAAAAATACATACATATGTAAATCGATAGAAGTCATTACCGTCATCTAGAGCTGACAAAACGATAAATAGAACGACACTGACAGGAAGGTCATACTTGGTAAACTAAGCGCAGTAAAAATAAAACCAAAAGCAAAACATAAAAACAAAAAAGAAATATTTTCATTCTGTGTCGATCAAGTCTTACAGCTTAATTTGGCATTTCAAAAATTTTACACTTCTCAATAGAGTTTTAACCTATTTTTCCTTTTCAATTCATTTCCAAACTTAAGAGCCGATGCAGCACGCGTTAACAATTTCCAATTTGGCAGAAATTCAGAAATTGATGTCCTTATATCAAATGGCATAGTAATCCGACCTCTAAATTCTTGACAATACAAAAAACATCCTACTGAATGAAGTTTTTATACATGATTGTGTACCAGCAGTAAATATTTCAGAAAATAAGAAGTGTAGCTGAAAACATTGTAAAACTAACTACACATGTATACATTTGGTAAGTAAGATATGTGTACGAGTATGTATTTAAACTTTAAATTTTAAAGTACAATAGCATTGAGCACTATTTGAAAATATGTATAAAACTATTTCCCAATGACATATACAATGCTAGAGCGTCTTGATGTGGGTCTTTGACAAGAAAGATTTGGTAAAATTTCAAAACAAGTATGTATGTATGACTTTCAATAAGCAACATATTAGTCTGGAAATGAATTATATTAAATTGGCTTAGATAATAATTAACTAGTTTGCATTACCTAAGTTAGTTAGTATTTTAAATAAATGTATGGTTAATTAAAACTACAATTAAAATGTCCCTTTGTGACTACATACATACATAAGTACTACATATTTCCAATTATGAATACGAATTGTATGTATATTCTTCTTTTCAAATAATAGAGTGCAGATAAGGTTCTATAAGTAATGCTGTACATTGCAAATCTGCCATTTGCGTGTCAGTTTCACTTTCCTCACCATCGGAGTCAAAGCGTTCTAGCCCCTTGGAATTTTTTGTCGATGTTAGAGGAAAATTCGAATGTATCATTTCATCCGGATTATCATTTAAATCCAGAGCAGGCGATACAGCACCATCCGGTTCAGCTCTACAAAATAAGTTATTGTTAACGTCCGATATGTTGTGTTGATTCTGTGGATCAGAATGTTGATTGTTATATCTCTCATTTATATTAAGTGGTAAGCTTCTATATTCCTCATTTTCGTTTTCTGTATTAGCCTTGAGGTGAAGCCGAAGTTGGTTCCTTAAGTTGGCTTTTTCCGGAGCCCTTTTCCTCTGAAAGTCCTCTTCAACTCTGAAACAATACATAAGTATTTAAATGAAATTTCACATATTACAGGGTTTATTGGGTTGTATTACCGTTTCATAGCTTCTAGTTCATTAAGTCGTTGTGCTTCTTGTATTTCCGCATCTTTAGATAACTTTTCAGCTAATCTACGCTTTTCTAAAACACGCACAGTACTTTGAAAGCTAAAGCGATGTGTGTTCTTTTCAGGCATGCCAACATTACTCTGGAAATAAATATCATAAAAAATCTTATTTAAGCTTAAGTATTTAAGCAATTTAAAAAGTTGCTTGTTCGAATTATTCGTTTTATTGGAACAAAAGTTAAAGGGTAAACTAATTAAAAATATGTAGATACTTTATAAAAAAAAAAAAACAATAAATATTAAGATTATTTCGTACCTGGTGTATATTTTGTATTGGCGTTAGATCTTGTAGGCTTTCTCTAACCATTTCCTGTCGTTGACGTTGTCGTTTATATGTGGACTTGGTTGTCTTTGATTGCTGCGCAATTTTGGAGCTGTCTTTGTTTGAAGCATTAAATGAATCCTGCCCTGGAAGGTACACAATATGTTTACCGACACAGACATTGGTCAATGATTTCGGTTGCAAATTAATTAATGATTGCGAATTCATAGGCGATTTTAAGCAATTGTCCTCTGTGCTTTTGGAGGCAGATGACAGAGGCAAAGATGGATCATTTGTTTTGGATTTGTGCAAAACCCAATTATCATTATGATAGTTAGTTGGCTTAGGTGACGTTTTATAAAGCCCGCAATCGGGATGACTACATTTTGAATCGGTTGAAAAGGTTTCACCGAAAATTGTTTGTATATGGTAGCTATTTCGTTTAATAGATGCTTTTGCAGCGCTGGTACATTTACAATTAGAGCGAGAGTCTACGTTTTTACCTAAGTGGGTTTTAAATTTTTGCAAACTGTTGAAGCCAGGTACCAACCAACAGTTTGCCGCTTTTAAACTGTTTTCCTGTTCCATATAATCTAATGATGACTTCATTTGGCATTGTAAATGAACATCTCGAGGTAAAGATAAACTAAAAATGTGCAACGAATTCATATTTGGATGCTTATCACTTTCTATGTCAATTTTACCCGACATATTTGTGCTTTTGCATTTCTGTTCTAATTCCTCGTCATCATCTTCGTCTTCGTCATCAAGATCTTGCTGAGGAGTCCAGTTAGCAGCAGCTATTACGGGTGTATTTTCCTTAGGATTTGGATTGGAAGTAAGACAAATTGGAGATTCTATTATTGTATTAAAATTTTTGGGTTTGGAGCGTTCATACTGCAAACGTTGATGTTCTTCCAAAAGGTTACGCCAAGCAGCCGCTGGACTAAAGCTAGGCGTTTCAGGTTGTCTTCTAGGTAGGGTAGGTCGAACATGTACTAATATACCGTTATCCACAATTTCTTCCTCAGCTTCGATATTATGATTTAATAGCGCTATCTTCTCGTTTTCACTTTCTTCAGTGTTTTCGTCATTTCTACATTGAACCTTTTCAGTGTGAGAAATTTCCGGATTTGGACTTTTATTTGTATCTTCCATACCAAAATAAAATGTGCGTTTCAACTGAGGTATGCGAGATTGTTGGGATTTAGTTTTTCTTTCTTTTGTTATTGCTTGACATTCAGGTTCACTTTCGTGTTTAGACATTTTCGATCTTGGATCGCTGCCTAAGTTCAAATATGTTGACTCTTCTGGCGGCCAATTTCTTTCCTCCATTTTGTTCTTCTCTCTTGGACAATTATTTCCAGTACTGTGAGTAGGTGTTACGATATTAGGGTTTTTTTTTGATGTGCAATTTACATGTAGTCTTGTAAGTTTTTTCTTTTCACTACACTCACCTACATTTCGATGAGTATTTTCTTCTAATTTATTTACTTGATTATATGGAAATTGTTTTGACTTAATCGTGTTTGACTTTTGTACTGATGCTCCTCTATCAATACAATCATTAGTTACTTTCTGTCTTAGAAGAACAGCGTCGAAACTTTTCTCTCTCCGGTATGGTAATTTGCTTATGTAACCGGAATTGACCGGCTGAATTAGTCGAGAACAATTAACTGATGTGCGCGTATTAGATCCACGATGTAAGGGCGTCTTTTGTTGCATATGGGTCTGTGTTTGGTGTTGCACTGATGACACTGTTGTTTTATTACTATTCGTTGCATATATGCGGGGTTTAGCTAAAGAAGTATTCTTGGATTCGACAGATATATTTTGACCAGCAGTTTTAATTTCAAAGCCCAAAGTACTTTTAGTTGGAGCTGGCGGAGCTTTACGTTTCTTGTTGTACTTATTAACTTTTAGTGTAGATGCCGTAGATGTTATTGTTGACGGTTGCTGAGAACGGTTTATATCCTCGTCAACATTTGATGAAATATGTTCCTGGGATTTCGTCCTTGTGTAACCAACATGAAGTAATGTTTGCGAACGTCGAAATTCTGCTAGTGGTGGAGCGGATTTACGATGAGATATTAACTCATTCTGACCGTCAAGTATCAGAGTGTGACAACGTCGCATCGGTGGGAATTTAGTTTGTAGATTTTTATGCTCTGAAATAGCAATTCTTTCGTCTAATTGTTCTTTTATACGAAAACTAATTGTACCACCCGCCTGTAAAATAGCACCATTCGTTGTTGCTCTCAGCTTAAGGTTTTCTGTAGGTTTCGGCAAAACTTTACAATCAGCCACATTTCTACTACTGGACCATCCTCCCAATATGACCGGATTATGTTTCTTTTTTGTGTCTCCTGTTGTTCGTCTTAAATATTGCTGAGTATAATATGAATTTAATTCACTATCGACACATTCGCTGTGTAAATTATGTGCACTTCCTGTATTCCCCATAACTTAAGGACTCAAAACTGCAAATAAAATAAGTTTTCTATTTAACTCTAAAAAGCAAACATATTGATATAGATTGAGTTAATTATGATTTTAGAAAATATTTTTTAGCTTTAGGTATTTTTTATACAAAATTTAAATTTTATTTCAATATTGCGCTACTCTTTGAGTAGCTTCTTCAGGAAAAAATTTTAATTTTATAAATTTCAAAAAATGATTTGTCATAGAAAAAAAAGGATATAAAAACTTTTAACACAACAAAATATTAAAACAATTTATAACAAGCAGAAAATAATACTAATTATACAATATTTGTAAGTTATTTTATTCCAATATTTCGCTACTCTTTGAGTAGCTTCTTGAGGGAAAAATTTTAACTTTATAAATTTCAAAAAATTATTTGTCATAGGAAATAAAATTTAAATTTTTATAAAAAAAACCTAAAGCTTAAATAATTACTAAAATCTTAATAAAAAAGTTCAAATAAACAATAATAAGAAATATTAAAGATTTATGGGAATATAAAACTAACAACATAAACTGCCTGTTAATAAAAAATATTTTAAATTTATTAAAGCGGCATGGCCACACAATGCTTTTGGGTTCTTTTTATACCCTTCACCTTCATGAGAAGGGTATATGTAAGTTTATCATTCCGTTTGTAATTTCCACAATATAATTTTCCGACCCTATAATGTATATATGTATATTCTGGATCCTTATAGATAGCGGAGTCTATTAAGCCATGTCCGTCTGTCTGTCTGTTGAAATCAATTTTCTGAAGTCCTCAGATATCTTCGGAATCCAAATCTTCAATAATTCTGTCAGACATGCTTTCGAGAAGTTTGCTATTTAAAAACAGCAAATATGTGTTTGTGTGCATTTAAATAAATAAAGACTCGTTATATTTTCTTCAAACTACTTGACGCTTTTAATTTGCCGTTAAAAAGAATCCGGTTTATTTAAAGGAAATAAACCACCGTTTTTAAAAGGTAAAAACGTAACAATATAATATATATATATATGTATGTATGTATATAATATAATTATGCATCCACAACAAAGGTGAAGGGTATATAAGATTCGGTATAGCCGAATATAGCACTCTTACTTACCCTGCCGCTGCGTGTACTATCATCTTCATTTTCTCAAACTTTGTTATCGTATTGTCCTTTTGTAATTTTGTGATGATGTTATTGTTTTTCATTTATTTTCAATATGTTTCTGACCTTTTTCATATTCGTTTGTTTGTACTTATCCTCACTTATATCCAATACTTTCCGTATTAAGTTTGTCACTGTGTTTGTCTTCATTTTCATAGGTTGGTTCGAATAATAATTAATTAATCTGCCTGAAGATGTGGGTTTCGTGTACCAATTTGTTCCAATTTTACCATTTTCTCTAATTATTTTTACGTCTAGGTAAGGTAATTTTCCATCTATTTCCTTTTCAATTGCAAATTTAATTTTGTTGTGGTACGTGTTCAAGGTTCTTAAAATAGTTGGTTCGTCGTTTTTGTTTATAATGGCAAACAAATCATGTACATATTTTGTTAAAAAACGAATTTTAATATTTTCCGTTTTTAATTCTTCTACAACGTCATCTAATAATGTATCCAAGACAATGTTTGCAATCGTTGGGGATAACGGATTTCCCATGGGCATTCCATAAAGTTGACGGTAGAATTTATTATTTATTGAGAAATAGTTATTCTCTGTTAAGCAGAAATTTAATATTTTTAAAAACGTCGGTTTCTCTATTTTTGTGTGTTCTTTTATGTGTTGCCATTTGTCAAGTATGTTCTTTATCGCCAGATGGATCGGTATGTTGGTGAACAACGATACCACGTCAAATGAAACCATGATTTCATTGTCATCTATTTTGGCTCCTATTAGTCTGTGTTTTAGTTCCATTGCATTATTCACATTATATGTCGTAGTAACGATGTTCTTTAAAATTTTCCCAATATGTTTGGCCAGTTCATAGCAGGGTACCTTCATAGAGGCAGATATTGGTCTAAGTGGTACATTGTCCTTGTGTATCTTTGGTAAACTATACAATTGTGGAGCTGCCGCTGCGTGTACTATCATCTTCATTTTCTCAAACTTTGTTATCGTATTGTCCTTTTGTAATTTTGTGATGATGTTATTGTTTTTCCTTTGAAGTTTGTCTGTTGGGTCTGTTGAGATTAGTTGGTATGTATTCCTGTCATTTAATAGCAAATCCATTTTCTCTCTATACTCCTTCTTATACATTACTGCCGTTTTGTTGCCCTTGTCAGCCGATGTAATTGTTATCTCGTTTTTGTGTTTGTTCAAAATTTTCTTGGTTTCGTTATAAATAGTAGTAATAAACCTGTCTTTCTCAGAACTTCTACCATTTCTTCTAAAATCTGATATCCTATTCGCAATTTTCGATCTGGTTATATCTTTCTCTGTGTCATCTTGTATGTTCTGGACCCACTGTTCCATGTCCGCAATTAGTGATACTGGACTCATATATTATTATTATTCCTTCTTAAGCAATTTTGTTTGGTTTTAATTTAATCATGTTGCTTGGAAATGAAATAAATTTAGTTCTCATATACATATGTATTCGGAATAAATTTAATTTATTTCTAACTTTATTTCTATTCACAAATATAAAAAAAAGATATCTATAAAAATACATTTTTTTTATATTTGTAATAAAATTAAATATATTTGTTTAGCATCAAAAAGCAGCTAGATTTCCAAAATCTGTAAGCGACTGATAATTTTTAAAGTATATAAAAAGTTCGCTTGGTGCTGTAAGATATTCATCCATCTTTCTCAATTCGTCACTACATTTTTCGCATTGTAATTATGGAATGACTTTCAATGCTACGTATCCAACAAAGTATCTCATAGAAACTAGTTCGAAATTTATTTTGAGAAACATCTTCAAAAAAATAATCTGCATATATGTGGCTCTCAAAATCAATATCGCAACTTGGTTCTTTATGTTCAATACATAAATCTGCTTCAAATCCAGCATCAACATTTGTTGTCGTGTAAAAGTTCACAGTTGCTAGAAGAGCTTGACTGAACTATGTTAGTCATCAATAGTTTTGCCAAAATATTATTCAATTCGGCTACAGACGGGTTGTTATTGTTGCCTCCTTTTTGCCGCAATACACATGTTTTCTAATTTGTCCTGATTAAGGTATTTTGTCATTAAGAAATATACAGCACCACCTTCCTTTAAAATATCAATCGTTAACATAAGAACTGATTTAAGAGTGAGCTTCATCCCATTTAAAAAACACGCTTCTTTTGATCCACAAACTCCACTTAAAGTTATGTGCTTCACTGTTAAGCTGAATTGCAGATCTGTAGCAATTATCACCATAAAGAGAGGCACTATTAAGACAATTGAAAATCTTGTCAATTTTTTCCACAAACTGAACTGTTGATAAGGCCAATTCTGTGTAATTTATCTTCAATTTTGTGGTTTCGGAAATAGTTTTGATAGCAGCCGCGACAGTTCTGCTGAAAATTTGTGTTGCAAATTTTACATGCATTTTTTCAAAAGTGTTGGGGTGAATGTGTTGCCGTGTTAGTTTTGGACACATTTTTGCACTTGTTTCCATTTCATACAATTCCTTAATAACTTGAAACAGAAAGTGATTGTGAGTCGATCGGTATACTTTAAGGTGGGTGTTGGACTAATATTTCTGGGCGTTACAAACATCAGCACAAATCCAATATACCCTCCCCACTATGGTGGTGTAGGGTATAAAAACACATACACACTTTGGATGGTAAAAAGAGCAAACATGTGTTTGTATTAATGCATGTGGATTGTTGCTCTCTTCAGTTCTCTAAGTGTCAGTGTTGCCAGAAAATGAATTTCAAAATATGCTAAAACTTGAAAAACTAAAGCATTAAACACATTCGAGACAGCAGGCTACACGACTACACGAGTGCAAATGCCGCTGGGTACTTATGCCGCCCTCTAGTCAGCTCCTTAATTATTTTGAAAACGACAGCTACATAGTCAGCAGCTGATCCCGAAATCTGACGTTCTAATAAAAAATAAATTTGTTCTTCGAATTTTTTAAATAACATAATCGCTGAAGAGAAGTTTGTTGATTTTATAGAACCTATTACTAAAATACAACAAAAAAGTAAATAAAAACATTAAAAATACTAAATCTTAAACAATAAAACATTTACAAACTTTAATCAAACAAAACAATAAAAATATAAACAGCTGTTGTAGTAATCCATTTATATTTCAGTGATGCTACTTAAGGCTTTTATTTTTGTTTAAAGTAGCGTTTTATTTATGAAACATGAAAATATATGTATATGACTCCAGACATGCTAATAAACTTCACTCATTTTTATTAATATAAAATTTAATATTAATGATACATTTAACAACCCTGGACGCATAAATTCACGACATTTTAATTGTGTATTTTGCTTTTTATTTAATTTGCCCTACACATTTTGCTATATGGTCAACACTGTTTTTGTTTTGTGGCCAACAAAAATAGAAATTAGTTTAATTTGACAGCGACGAAAAAATCAGCATGGACAACAACCTGCAGTCGTGTTGCCTGCTGTCGTCAATATAGTCACTCTCTTATAAACGTGTGTATTTTATTTTTGACATATTGTAGTCGGTAGTCTGCTGTCTCGAATGTGTTTAATGCTTAAGTACTAAAATGTTCTACAGAAGAAAAAAAAGTGCTAAATTTTTTAAATGTAACAATACAATTTTTATTTCACTTGTTTTAATAGATTAAATTTCATATATTAATTCAAAAATTTCCGTTTTGATTTTTTCGACCTTTCTTTTGACTGAGTTCATTATTGAAGGTGGGGACAATAATACGTCACCTAAAAATATAATTGTAACTCATTCCTTGATAATGATATCCGAAGGATATCGAAATATTGGAAGAAATAATTTAATATATAATATATACATTTTTTACAAATAATTGGCCTCGAGCTTGAAAAAACTTTTCATTATAATAAAAGTTATTTTTTATTTCTCCATAAGTATTTTTTGTGTAAATTAGTAAAAATTTGTTCGAGAATAAATTTTTTTTACCAAGCAAATTATGTAAAAAGCATTTAGCATAATTTTTTTAAATTTCAATGCATTTTCGAGAAACAAAATGCTAAATCTAGCACTGAACATAAAAAATGTTGGTATAGTTGAACATTATGTTGATATGTATACAAATAAAATTCAACACAAGTAAATCCCATATATGTACGTTCATATTTATACATAAATCATGGCTCCTAATTTTGTGACGACGTTCCTTACATTTGACAGAAGAAATATTACCTAATTTTATGACGTTCGGGCCATAATATATGTTATGTTATGAATTTCATATAAGTATACATTTTCCAACAAGGAAACCCTGTAGGTATATAAACATTTAGGAATAACATTACAGGTTTGACATTTTCGTCCTTCTGGGAGGTATGAGTTTGGCCCTCAAATTTGAGTCGTGTGGTTCGTTACATAACAGAACAACTTCAACGCGTGTTCAACCGGGCCTTCAACTTAAAATCATAGTCTGTGCTTAAAATGTTTTAAGTCGTGAGCAGTATCGTTGAAGAAGATCCGAATTTGTCAATTGGAGCTATTCACAACGAGTATACGGCGAATTTGAAGCCAGCCGAATACCCGACTTCGACACTTCATCTTATTTATTTAGTCTATGAAATAAATCCTTACAGACTATTAACAAAAGAAACTTATTTTTACTTAAATTAGAAATAGGAAAATAAAAAGAAAAGAAACTTAACAATTGAGGAAGACAATAATTTTACATTTCATAATACTAGAATTGAGGCCAATATCAACAAATTTGTATAAATCATTAAATTGTCTACATACTCTAACACTGCATCAGCATAATTTGTACTACAGAATTTTACATGCAAAGGCTTATAGTATCGAGAATTACGACGTGGAACATTAAATTTTACAAATTTTAAAAGATATTCACAATTAATATTTCCATTTACAATATTCAACATAAAACATACATTTAACATAATACGTCGACTTTTCAAGGTGGGTAATTTAATTAAAGCCAATGGAATTAGATTAATTCCATTGAAAACTTCTTAAACAAAAAAAAAAATTGTTTTTGCACGGACTCAATTTGTTCATTATAAATCTCATAATGAGGATCCCATATGATAGATCCATATTCCAGAATGGGCCTAACTAGCGATACATACAGTTGTTTAGTTATGTATGGATCACAAAATTCTTTAGTCCAACGCTTTATAAAAGCAAGGACACCTCTAGCCTTGTTTACAGTTAAAGTTATATGAGGTATGAAGTTTAATTTTATGTCAAGTAAGATTCCAAGATCAATAAATGATTCGACAAGATCCAAATAATGATTACCGAGGTAATAGTTAAGCGCTAAGAAATTATTCCTATAAAACCGCATTTATTTACATTTTTTTAGGTTTAGCTCCAATGGAAAAAGTTATCAAGATAATTTTTAAGGAAATCATGACCAGTATAATCGTTAAAAGAAAAACATATTTTTACATCATCAGCATACGTTAGGATATTACAATGGTTTATACTATTAGGGAGGTCATTTATAAACAATGAAAATAGCAGTGATCCAAGATCCTTGGGGTACACCCGATGAAACAGATATGCATTTAGATGTACAGTTGTTAAATCGAACATTCTGTTTCCTTGACGACAAATAAGATTTTATCCAATTTAAATTATTAGAAGTAACACTCAAGAGATCCAATTTACGTAAAAGAAGCGAATGATTAACTTTATCAAACGCCTTGCTAAAGTCCGTATATATAACGTCCGTTTGCTTTTTATGTTCAAATGCAGAATTAACTTCAGTTGTTAACTGAATAACATTACTTTTAGTCGAACAGCCTTTTCTAAAACCATGTTGGCAAGGTGATAATAAGGATGATGTCTGAGGGCATTGAATATCAGTAATTATGCTTTCAAATACTTTTGATATCGCACTTAATTTAGCAATTCCTCTATAATTAGCAATATCAGATTTATTGCCACATTTATGCAAAGGTATAATATAAGATTTTTTCCAAAATTCGGGAAATAGCCAAATTTTAACGAAATGTTAAATAATATAGTTAATGGTATAGTGAAAGACTCAGCACAGTGATTTAAAATTCCAGCGGGAACATCATCAGGACCATGAGTAAATGTCATTTTTAATTTTTTCAGGTTAATTAAGATAGAGTTAGAATCAAGTGTTGGAAAAGATATAATTTGGTTAGATGCAATCTCATATGATAATTCTGTTAAAAGTAATTATCATATGAGACTGCAAACATATCACTTATGACATTAGAGTTACTGGATTCCTCATTATTAAATTTCAGTACAGCTGGGAACCGTTGGATTTTCTTTTAGAGTTAACGAATGATTAGAAAGATTTAGGATCACGTAAAAAATTTCGTTTTGTTTTCAATAAGTAATTCTTGTATAGGGAATGATTAAGTATGTTATATTCCGAGCGACTCACAGAGTACCTTGCATAATCAACAGCAGATCCAGTTCTTTTATATTTTTTATAACGTTTATTTTTAAAGTTTTTAAGATGTGATAATTGTTTATTATTCCAAGGTGGTCCGACAGGAGTGTAGCCATGTTGTTTGGGCACACAAATTTAAAAAAAAGAATAGATTTTCTTGTAAAAGGCTGAAGTTATTAGGTCGATATCTCAAACATTATTTATAGGAATGTCCAACACTTTATTCCAACAAGTATTACAAATAAGATTGTCTAATAAAATTAGATCAGTTCTTCTGAAGCAAAACGTTTTGTCAGTAACAGCTGGCTTCAACTTATCTTCGGATGGGATGGGCAAAGTAATCGAAATAGTGGGATGATATCGATCTTCCGGAAAACTTATTGGCTCTGAACGTGAAATGAAACAACCGTCGACATCATTAAGAAATACTAAATCGAGTAGTTTTCCAAAATCATTGCAAACATTATTCATTTGATATAAGGATAATCCAAAAATATTATTCAAAAACTCATCATTCCAGCTTGAATTTTTCATCGGGATCAAATATGGAAAATCAGATGTCAATTTCCAAGAGATTGACGGCAGGTTAAAATCACCAACAACAACTACGGAGTCATTAATATCAGCACGTAAGGCAACTTTTTCAATGGCTTGAGCATGAATAAGATACACAGTGTGATCAGAATCTGGAGGAATATATGAGCAAGTCAAAAAAATCTTTTTATGCTTCAATATAACAACAACAGCAACAAATTCAATATCTGCTATATCAGTAACAATGCCTTCAGATGGATATAAACAATTTACATCAATCAGAACACCACCTCCCCTACGAATATTGCGATTATATCTGTATATTTCGTAGTTATCACAAATGATTTCCGCATTAAATACACTATCGTTAAGCCATGTTTCAGTAAGAATAATGACATTAAAAGTAAAATTATAGCTATTAACCAAAAGAGTTGACAATTTAGTGTTTAATATACGAACATTTTGGTATATAATATTAATTAAATCTTTAGCTATATTCAGTTTTTTGGAGCAGGTGCGCTTCTAGTTTGCAATGTTACTAATTCTCCTTGGGTTTTCCTTAAATAAGTATTCTCGAAGAAAAATATTTTCAGGCCAAAAACTAGGGTTAACAACCTGTTCATAGATATGCGGGGGAACAGCTATTTTAAAAGAAGTTATACTTCTAGGTTGGGAATATGCACCGAGTTCACTGGATAACGCAGAAAATTTATTTTTTAGGTTGAAAAAGGTATTTTTAGTGGTTTGAAAAAAACGGAAAAATTCGACATCCATTTTTTGACAATCGCTTCAGCACCATTTTAAGCTTTTAATGCTCTTAACAGCTTCAGCGACAAGTGTTTTTAGTCCACTGCATTTATAATGACAAAGACCATGACATAGCCAGCAACTAATCATCCTCTCATCATCATCAGATATTGAACAGTTTTTAATTACACATTTATATTTTGATTCGCTCATAGTGTAAATTGATAAAGCGTAAGTTTTATTTAATATAGGAAAATGTAAACTTTTTCGTTTACAGTCTTTAAAATTCAAAGTTAACGGAAAATGTGTTCAACTTGTTTTACGTATAGGTGGCGCATAAGTATCGCAACACAATTCAGGGTTGTACTTTATAGCAAGATTCATAGAGTTGTTCACAGTATTAAATAAACAGAATATAGAGCAAAACGGAAAGCAAAAACAAATTAAGAAACAGAAGATTTCATGTAAAAAGTTAATTTTGTTTTTATAATTAAAGCAATGTAGTCAACACTTTGTTTTGAATTACACAGTTTATAATATGATTAAGAATTTTTTTAAGAGTTTATTGAATTTTTTTGCAGATTATAACACAGTTTTTAAACTTGAACTCGGGGAGCGAATGAAAAAACAAAGATCGACGTTACCAGAGATGGATATGCCTATATATTAACTGAATTCATTCAATAATAACAGCTGGTTGACAGCAAAAAACATTTTTTCAATGAAATTAATTTTCATTTGCCTGGATGCGTCAACAAGCATTTAGACCTTTGCATGCTGAACGTGTTATGCTGAATGTATCACGTTATTGAGAGATGTTAGCAACTAAATATTGGCCTATTACTGATGATATGGATATCACAGACATCACAAAATTTAGCTATCAATTGGTCCCCCGATCATGAAATTTAACACTGGTGGATTGTGTTTATGACCAACAACACTTTCATACTTACATATTTTTATGTTATTGTAAAGAAATTGTTTCAAATTACAATATGTATTATTAAATAATAAAGTTTATCAAGTGTCAATAAAAACTAAAATACTGCAAAGGTTTACGTACTTTTTTTGTCTTTTTGTAAATCAAATTTAAAATCTTACTTTTTTAAGTGCGTAATAACTTAAGGCAATTATTTACCATTAAATCCAATAAAAAATATTGATCGATCAACAATTTATCACTTCAGTTTCACATTTGTAGGTTTTTGAATTAAGTATTTACAACTTTCTTTTATTTTTTGTTGTTTACCTTTTTCTCTTTTTCGGTTTCTGTTTTGTTGTTTTATTTGTTGTAATTTTTATAACTTTTCACCAATCACGAATATTTTCTTTTTCTTAGTTTTGAACAAATTGTTTGTGCATATGTATGCATATACATACATATTTATTACATGTTGTTATTGCTATCCAAGCTCACAGAATCTGTGTCCCACAACTATTTAGGTATTTATTTATTATTTAATTTTTTATTTAAACATACGTAAAACAAACAAACAGTTATGTAGTAGTTATGTACATAGTACATAATATGTAGTGCATATGTATGTATATCGGCAGTTTATAATTAATTCACAAAAAGTAATGCAAACAACTCAAATAATTTTAAAAAGAAAATTGTTTTTGTTTACTTTTGAATTTAGTTTTTTTTTCTCGGCTTGTACCTATTAGTTTTTGTTTTTATGTCGGTACTATGTAGCTGTTGTGTGAAGGGAAAAATCAAGCGACAGCAGCAGTAGAGCATTAATTCATGTTTAATATAAAAAGGGTGATGGATATATGTGTGAACGCCCGCCTGACTGGTTTGATGGTTAAAATGATACTGAATATGGTTGGTACATGATACAATCTATGCTTCTTATACTGAACATAAATATGTAAGTACATACATACAACGCTATAACCTGAATTCAGTTTATTTTTTTCACGTTCAAACAAGATTTCATTCATTTATTCAATGTTTATTTCGTGCCGCTGCGCTCTCATGCAACCATTTCTAACGATCGTATTTTTTTATGTTTTAGCTAAATAACTTGTCTGAGAGTCTACCACCGACGAAGTACTTTCTTCAAAAGCAGAGATGAAGGAGTTGGAAGTTGGTACAATTGTAAATTTTGTTGGTATAATTGAAAAGTAAGTGTGTACTCGTATGTATGTATGTAGCTTAAAGCTGCATTTTGAAAATGTAAATCTGAGGTCTTCACAATTAGTGTTTACTTTTGATAAGGCTCTCTCAATTCTAATATTGGTGATATACAGATTTGGGTCAAAATGCTTTTATTTCGAAAATTAATGAGCTTTTAAGCTGTGAATACCAGATTAAAACATATTAATCTTGTCTTAATTGTTTGAAGTGCATGACTTTATTTATTAACTAGTTAAGAAACATTATCCGAAATATATCTAAAACATTGTTTATAAAAAATTCAGTTGCAACAATGTTTTAACATTTGTGTGACAAAAAAAAAACTATTTAATACTATTGAACCACAAATGGATACTCATCTATATAGTATATAAAAATGAAATGGTTCATATATGTAATCGCATAACGTGAGAACGGCTGGAGCGATTTGTCTGAATTTTATACCCTTCACCTTCATGAGAAGGGTATATATAAGTTTGTCATTCCGTTTGTAATTTTCACAATATAATTTTTCCGACCCTATAAAGTATATATATTCTGGATCCTTATAGATAGCGGAGTGATTAAGCCATGTCCGTCTGTCTGTCTGTCCGTCTGTCTGTCTGGATGTTGAAATCAGTTTTTTGAAGTCGCCAGATATCTTCGTAATCCGAATCTTCAATAATTCTGTCAGACATGCTTTGGAGAAGTTTGCTATTTAAAATCAGCAAAATCGGATTAGGCCAACCAGAGTTATGGACCTATATGTGAGACAACCTCCATAAAAATTTTAAATTTTTTGTCCATTTTATTGCAATATTTTGAAATATATTGCAGATAATGCCATGAAATTTTGTATACGTTGTTTTATGATAATGGAAGAAAGTGTGCGGAAAATAGTATGAATCGGTCCATGATTTTTATAGCCCCCATACAAAAATCTTCCCGAAATATTGCTCAATTATACATAAATGCCTATAAAATTGGAATATCAAGACAAAATTCAGCAAAATAAGTTTTATACAAAAATAAATCGCAAAACGAAATTTTTTTTAGTTCGGTCCATGTTTGACCATAGCCCCCATATAAAGTCCACTTCCAAAATTCACTTAAATACGTCTAAAACAGATATAAATAATGTTAAACGACTAAACCCTGGCATGAAGAATCTTTATAGGCAAATAAATTGTTGTACTAAATTTTATGGTGGTCGGCCCAGAATTGGTCATAGCTCCCATACAAGGACCTCATCTGAAAAAGACATTTATCCCTATATATATTGTATAAATATCGGTACTGACTCAAAACTTTACACAAATCATTTACATATATACAAAAATCATCCCACAAAATTTTGTGAATTTCGGTCTATTGTTAACCGTATGCCCCATATAAAGCCCTCTTCCGAAAATTACTTTAATACTCATAAATCTCTTAAAAATAAGGGTACCATTCCTAAATTTTACACGGATCATTTACATACATGCCTAAATCAAACTGCAGGATTTTGAGAATATCGGTCCATATTTGACTATGTCACCCATATAAGGTCCACTTCCAAAATCCACGCTAATACTAATATATATCTTAAATATACCGTTATTATGTTGAAATTCGACGTGAAATATCCTCATATGCATGAAAATCACTGTTCTAAAATTTAAGAAGATCGGCCCATAATTTGTCATAGCTGCCATATAAAAGTTTGCAAAAAAACAAAAAAATTCGGGTCAAAAAATATTCTTTTCGGATTTAACCCATATTCGGTCCATATTTTATAACCATGATATATATCGTTGGAAAGGTATTTTTAATACCTTTTATTATCATACACCCAGTAGTTCCCGAGATATAGGCCTATATATTTTCAACTTTACGGGCCCGCCTCGTCGAAAATGGGCGTGACCGCAAACAAATTGTTTTTGCTGGCATCTCCTCTAAAAGCCCTATTTGATGAAGTTTTTTTTTTTTTTTTGAGCAAAGTCACTAAAACCGAATTATTCCCCTTTTTTATATTCTGTTTGTTAAATTACACTCACAAACTCTGTAAATTATGGTAAGAATTGGTAATTAAATCAATTAAAAATGGTGAAAATTAGACAAAATTTCAAAATATTTAACATAAATTATGTTGGTCGTAAAATTGTCTTTCAAAAAATATATAAAATAATAATTAAATTTGCACTAAGACTGAATAGAAAACACAGAATAAGGATATTCTAGTCCTATAACCAGTGTAGTTGTTGTATTTCTTTTTACGTTTAGGTGGAGGGTATTTAGATTCGGCACAGCCGAATATAGCACTCTTAAGGTAGGATCACACGATTGCATAAGGCACCAATTTTTGGTATATTTTATATGCCAATCGTGTGATTTCACAATTTATTGACCCATACGGCAATCGAAAATAAAATTGTGTTGATTTGCCGCAATCAAATGCAACTCTGGTTTGGTAATCATGTGAACGGTTGATAGGTAACCATACGTCAACAAAAATGTCAAAAATGCACCAATATTTATTGTGTTCTCGTGCATCAATCAAAGAAAACAATTCGCGCCAATAGTCAATTTTTTAATATCAAATTTGTTCGTGTGATTCTATGGTTAACATTAATTTTCGTAAGTAAAATAATTTTTAATTGTTGTACGTGCTATAATTATGTGTATTTTAATTGCAGTTTTAATATGGAATTCGATGACTGCATTGTAATGGATGATTCTACTGAACTTTTGTGCCTTTTCCTCGATCAGCAACCACAAACACCTTTGCCCAAAAAAGAAAAAAACCAAGTGTAGTTTCATCTTGGACCTACAGTGGTATACAGGAGTTGATACAAGCTGTGAAACAGCATCCATGTGTTTGGGAATATTCTTCTCCAGACTACAAAGATCGTTATAAACGGGAGCAGGCATGGCGGAAAATTGAAGCAATTTGTACGGGGCACACGGTGGAAGATTGTAAAGCCAAATGGGCTAATGTTAAAACGGCATTTCAAAAAAAAATTTAAGGCAAAATCTGGCCAGGGAGCCGAAAACATCAAGCCACATTGGCCTCAGTGGACTGCAATGCAGTTTTATAATAACCATTCGACATCAAACAGCTCATGTACAGTGTCAACATTAGATTTGGAAGAAACTGAAGATTGCAGTACGTCACAAAATTCTATCCTCCCTGAGACAGCAAATTCTTCCCTCCTGCTAGATAAAACTGACATATTGCAGCGTGCCGTTAAGTGTTTAGAGTCGGAAGAAGACAATTGGCATGCTATTGCGATGTATTTGGCATCACAAATGCGAGAAATTGCCAAGAAAAACAAGAAGACTGCCAACAAATTGCATTTGCAGCTTGTTAAAGCAGTAATGGAAGCCACTTTGGAAGCAGAAGAAAATTAATCCGGCATGCATAAATGTGTTCGCTGTTTTTTTTATATTTTTAATATTGAAGTGATTGTTTTTGATTTTTGTTGTTTTTGTTTGTGTGATATTGAAGTACCTATAATCCTCAAAAAAACGTAAATGTGAATGTGTACCAAACAAGAACTTGGTACAAATTTTGATCTCAGTCCTTTTTATGGCAGAGTTTTTATATAGCAACTTGTTCTTTTTACATATTTATGTTTTTGTGAGGATCTCACTCCTTTTTAAGTTATCGAAAATTAATGAGCTTTTAAGCTGTGAATACCAGATTAAAACATATTAATCTTGTCTTAATTGTTTGAAGTGCATGACTTTATTTATTAACTAGTTAAGAAACATTATCCGAAATATATCTAAAACATTGTTTATAAAAAATTCAGTTGCAACAATGTTTTAACATTTGTGTGACAAAAAAAAAACTATTTAATACTATTGAACCACAAATGGATACTCATCTATATAGTATATAAAAATGAAATGGTTCATATATGTAATCGCATAACGTGAGAACGGCTGGAGCGATTTGTCTGAATTTTATACCCTTCACCTTCATGAGAAGGGTATATATAAGTTTGTCATTCCGTTTGTAATTTTCACAATATAATTTTTCCGACCCTATAAAGTATATATATTCTGGATCCTTATAGATAGCGGAGTCGATTAAGCCATGTCCGTCTGTCTGTCTGTCCGTCTGTCTGTCTGGATGTTGAAATCAGTTTTTTGAAGTCGCCAGATATCTTCGTAATCCGAATCTTCAATAATTCTGTCAGACATGCTTTGGAGAAGTTTGCTATTTAAAATCAGCAAAATCGGATTAGGCCAACCAGAGTTATGGACCTATATGTGAGACAACCTCCATAAAAATTTTAAATTTTTTGTCCATTTTATTGCAATATTTTGAAATATATTGCAGATAATGCCATGAAATTTTGTATACGTTGTTTTATGATAATGGAAGAAAGTGTGCGGAAAATAGTATGAATCGGTCCATGATTTTTATAGCCCCCATACAAAAATCTTCCCGAAATATTGCTCAATTATACATAAATGCCTATAAAATTGGAATATCAAGACAAAATTCAGCAAAATAAGTTTTATACAAAAATAAATCGCAAAACGAAATTTTTTTTAGTTCGGTCCATGTTTGACCATAGCCCCCATATAAAGTCCACTTCCAAAATTCACTTAAATACGTCTAAAACAGATATAAATAATGTTAAACGACTAAACCCTGGCATGAAGAATCTTTATAGGCAAATAAATTGTTGTACTAAATTTTATGGTGGTCGGCCCAGAATTGGTCATAGCTCCCATACAAGGACCTCATCTGAAAAAGACATTTATCCCTATATATATTGTATAAATATCGGTACTGACTCAAAACTTTACACAAATCATTTACATATATACAAAAATCATCCCACAAAATTTTGTGAATTTCGGTCTATTGTTAACCGTATGCCCCATATAAAGCCCTCTTCCGAAAATTACTTTAATACTCATAAATCTCTTAAAAATAAGGGTACCATTCCTAAATTTTACACGGATCATTTACATACATGCCTAAATCAAACTGCAGGATTTTGAGAATATCGGTCCATATTTGACTATGTCACCCATATAAGGTCCACTTCCAAAATCCACGCTAATACTAATATATATCTTAAATATACCGTTATTATGTTGAAATTCGACGTGAAATATCCTCATATGCATGAAAATCACTGTTCTAAAATTTAAGAAGATCGGCCCATAATTTGTCATAGCTGCCATATAAAAGTTTGCAAAAAAACAAAAAAATTCGGGTCAAAAAATATTCTTTTCGGATTTAACCCATATTCGGTCCATATTTTATAACCATGATATATATCGTTGGAAAGGTATTTTTAATACCTTTTATTATCATACACCCAGTAGTTCCCGAGATATAGGCCTATATATTTTCAACTTTACGGGCCCGCCTCGTCGAAAATGGGCGTGACCGCAAACAAATTGTTTTTGCTGGCATCTCCTCTAAAAGCCCTATTTGATGAAGTTTTTTTTTTTTTTTTGAGCAAAGTCACTAAAACCGAATTATTCCCCTTTTTTATATTCTGTTTGTTAAATTACACTCACAAACTCTGTAAATTATGGTAAGAATTGGTAATTAAATCAATTAAAAATGGTGAAAATTAGACAAAATTTCAAAATATTTAACATAAATTATGTTGGTCGTAAAATTGTCTTTCAAAAAATATATAAAATAATAATTAAATTTGCACTAAGACTGAATAGAAAACACAGAATAAGGATATTCTAGTCCTATAACCAGTGTAGTTGTTGTATTTCTTTTTACGTTTAGGTGGAGGGTATTTAGATTCGGCACAGCCGAATATAGCACTCTTAAGGTAGGATCACACGATTGCATAAGGCACCAATTTTTGGTATATTTTATATGCCAATCGTGTGATTTCACAATTTATTGACCCATACGGCAATCGAAAATAAAATTGTGTTGATTTGCCGCAATCAAATGCAACTCTGGTTTGGTAATCATGTGAACGGTTGATAGGTAACCATACGTCAACAAAAATGTCAAAAATGCACCAATATTTATTGTGTTCTCGTGCATCAATCAAAGAAAACAATTCGCGCCAATAGTCAATTTTTTAATATCAAATTTGTTCGTGTGATTCTATGGTTAACATTAATTTTCGTAAGTAAAATAATTTTTAATTGTTGTACGTGCTATAATTATGTGTATTTTAATTGCAGTTTTAATATGGAATTCGATGACTGCATTGTAATGGATGATTCTACTGAACTTTTGTGCCTTTTCCTCGATCAGCAACCACAAACACCTTTGCCCAAAAAAGAAAAAAACCAAGTGTAGTTTCATCTTGGACCTACAGTGGTATACAGGAGTTGATACAAGCTGTGAAACAGCATCCATGTGTTTGGGAATATTCTTCTCCAGACTACAAAGATCGTTATAAACGGGAGCAGGCATGGCGGAAAATTGAAGCAATTTGTACGGGGCACACGGTGGAAGATTGTAAAGCCAAATGGGCTAATGTTAAAACGGCATTTCAAAAAAAAATTTAAGGCAAAATCTGGCCAGGGAGCCGAAAACATCAAGCCACATTGGCCTCAGTGGACTGCAATGCAGTTTTATAATAACCATTCGACATCAAACAGCTCATGTACAGTGTCAACATTAGATTTGGAAGAAACTGAAGATTGCAGTACGTCACAAAATTCTATCCTCCCTGAGACAGCAAATTATTCCCTCCTGCTAGATAAAACTGACATATTGCAGCGTGCCGTTAAGTGTTTAGAGTCGGAAGAAGACAATTGGCATGCTATTGCGATGTATTTGGCATCACAAATGCGAGAAATTGCCAAGAAAAACAAGAAGACTGCCAACAAATTGCATTTGCAGCTTGTTAAAGCAGTAATGGAAGCCACTTTGGAAGCAGAAGAAAATTAATCCGGCATGCATAAATGTGTTCGCTGTTTTTTTTATATTTTTAATATTGAAGTGATTGTTTTTGATTTTTGTTGTTTTTGTTTGTGTGATATTGAAGTACCTATAATCCTCAAAAAAACGTAAATGTGAATGTGTACCAAACAAGAACTTGGTACAAATTTTGATCTCAGTCCTTTTTATGGCAGAGCTTTTATATAGCAACTTGTTCTTTTTACATATTTATGTTTTTGTGAGGATCTCACTCCTTTTTAAGTTATCTTTTATAAAAACTGTTTTAAAATTAAAGTTTCTAGACTGTATTCTTTAAAAACTAACTGCTGTATTTAAAAAAAAATAAAATTGAACACAGCAGTAAAACTTATAGTTTAGATTTTCAATAAAATCGTTAGATTTAAAAATAAAGTGAATTTTTTGATATGAAATTAAAAGTTTAAATTTTATTTTATATACATATGTACATATGTATGTATTTCATTATTTATATATATTTATATTGCCAGGGCAATTCTCCTGTTGGAGACATAAAATTTTCTATTTCTTCACGGACAGCTTTTGCTTCACTACTTACATATATAAGAACTTGGAGCATTTTCTGTTCCATTAACAGCAGCCAGTGGAAAGTCATTTCTCCATGTGCCCGGAATTAAAGCTTCTTTATCGTCATAGCGATCAGTAAGCAATGACGTTCTATAATTTAACTTTTTTTTAACAAAAAATTGTGCAGAGCAGAGCAAGCTAGAGTTGTAGAGGTTGTTTTTTCTGCATTTAGCTTGGAAGGACATGAAAATATTTGGAAGCGCTTCGCCATAATACCAAATGCTTTTTCTACAATACGTCGTGCTCTGGATAGCCTGTAATTAAATATTCTCTGTCCTGCAGATAAATTTTTACCAGAACAGTTTCCGAAAACTCCACCATCCGACACACGACCACTACAGCCAACATCAACATATAAAAAGTTGTATTCGGCATTAACAACAGCCAGTGGTTATATTCGACTAAGAAGACGGGATACAGCGGATCTGAGCCGAAGACAAGAATAAAGAATGTCTATTTAACATACATAATCAACAATTGTCAAAAAATTTTCGGTACTGGCTGGACTAATAATTAAAATATATAAGATATAGGTTTTGAAATACTCATTGTTAGTTAGTTTTTAATGAAAATACAATAAATAAATAAATGTACAAAAAAACTAACAAAATACAAAAATATGCTAAACCTTTTTGCAAATGCAATGATGCAATACCATTTGCACAAGATTTTGAATTGCGCTACTATGTATAAACAAATGCAATTTTATCTAATTTGAGAGCGATCGTTCCATAATTAGTTACTGCTCCCATATGATATGCATACATTTCAACATACAAGTGTTGATATCAGTTGTATCTCGATGCAAATAATTTGTATATGTATACACAGAGGTCATGATATTAAATTGTATGATGATCGGTCCTTGATGACCTAGCATCCAAATAGCGTCCTTTTCTGATAAACTGTTGTTGCTCATGTACTAGGTGTAGTGTATTGTATTACCTGTATATTATATGGTCGTGCTTGGCCGACTATACCTATACTTTCTTACTTGGTTTTTTTTAGCTTTTCTTAAATATTAATAAACTAGCTGAGAGATTAACAAGTAAAGGTAGGATCACACGATTGTCGCAAAGCACCAATTTTACACAATTTTTATTGTGCTAAAATGGGATACAATAAATAAATTGTCTCAATCAAATTCTCTGCGGTCACATGATTGCCTCATTTTACATAAATTTGATTGTAGCGAATTGACGCAAAAAGTGTCAATAATTGTAGCACTCCAGTCACACGATTGTTCTACAGCACAACAACTCTGAGAAACACCTGTTGTGCTAGATGCCAAATTTTGTTTTGTTTATATTAGCGTAAATCACAAAGTGGCGTAAATTTTAAAACATTTTATACATAAATTTTAAAACATGATTTGTTCACTAAAGAAAAAGAAAATTGCATTAGCCTTAATTTGAAGATTTAAAAACTGAAAAAAATAAAAGTTAAAAGAAGTACTTGGGTCAGAGAGTGGCTAACAAAAAGAAGCACTGATGGCGCTTCGTGAAATTGAAAACCAAAACTTTGTTCAAAAATTTTATTCGGATGAATGATGAAACGTTTAAGGAATTGTTGCAACTAGTGTCACAACATATTAAAAAACAAGACACAAATATGCGTAAGGCTATACCAGAACAAGAACGCTTAGCTGTGACACTTCGATTTCTTGCTTCTGGTGATAGCTATAAAAGTCTTTCAGTCTTATTCCGCATTGCTCCTAACACCATATCACTTTTCGGTACAAGTGTTTGTGATGCAATTTATAAAGCATTGAAAGGTGCATACTTAAATTTATGAAAAATCTAAATACATACCTACGTATGTATGCTTTTTTAGTTGCACTACTTTTTTTTATGTATATACATGTAGGTACCATCCACGCAAGAAGAATGGAATGAAGTAGCTTTCAAATTTAACAAGCTGTGGAATTTTCCGAATTGCATAGGGGCGGTTGACGGCAAACACGTGCAAATGGTAGCACCACCGAATTCAGGAACCACATTCTACAACTATAAAGGTACACACAGTATATTGCTAATGGCTGTTGTTGATGCCGAATACAACTTTTTATATGTTGATGTTGGCTGTAATGGTCGTGTGTCGGATGGTGGAGTTTTCGGAAACTGTTCTTTTCAGCGTGCTTTGGATAATAATAAACTAAATTTGCCACTACCAAAACCTTTGCCAGGTCGTCAAGCAAACGTTCCATTTGTTTTGATTGCAGATGACGCTTTCCGCATGCAGAAACATTTGCTGAAACCATACCCTGGTAAAAATTTATCTGCAGGACAGAGAATATTTAATTACAGGCTATCCAGAGCATGACGTATTGTAGAAAAAGCATTTGGTATTATGGCGAAGCGCTTCCAAATATTTTCATGTCCTTCCAAGCTAAATGCAGAAAAAACAACCTCTACAACTCTAGCTTGCTCTGCTCTGCACAATTTTTTGTTAAAAAAAAGTTAAATTATAGAACGTCATTGCTTACTGATCGCTATGACGATAAAGAAGCTTTAATTCCGGGCACATGGAGAAATGACTTTCCACTGGCTGCTGTTAATGGAACAGAAAATGCTCCAAGTTCTTATATATGTAAGTAGTGAAGCAAAAGCTATTCGTGAAGAAATAGAAAATTGTATGTCTCCAACAGGAGAATTGCCCTGGCAATATAAATATATATAAATAATGAAATACATACATATGTACATATGTATATAAAATAAAATTTAAACTTTTAATTTCATATCAAAAAATTCACTTTATTTTTAAATCTAACGATTTTATTGAAAATTTGCATACAAGTTGCACTTATGGTAAACTATAAGTTTTACTGCTGCAGACGGACGGACGGACATCGTTAAATCGACTCAGAAAGTGATTCTGAGTCGATCGGTATACTTTAAGGTGAGTGTTGGACCAATATTTCTGGGCGTTACAAACATCAGCATAAATCCAACTATGGTGATGTAGGGTATAAAAATTGATTGGTGGACCCACACATTGTTATGTTTCAGAAAGCTTGTGTTCCTCGTGAGATTCACAATTTCCAAAAAATACCATTTTGTACTTTTATATATTTTATTAAAAAAAAAATCTTTATATGTTAACTTTATGTAATTAATTTAGTAGATAATCATTGCCTTAGTAATTAAAAAAAATTAGATCCGAAAAGCTGTCCGATTTTTTATACTTCATACTATGTATGTCATATGGCATAGATTTTTCCCAACGGAAATTTTTTACTTTGTTGTATAAGTTCAGAGTAACCAGACGTGTTGACAATGTCTAATAAACTAAACACCGAAGAAATTAAAAATATTTTAATTAGTTTTGAAAGCTCAGATGTATCTGATTTTGGCGATGAAGAAGAAAATTGTGTTTTGGGGTCACTATTGGAAAATTTAAATGATAATAATAACAATGCCTTTTTAATCGAGGAGTTAACTAATCCGAATGGGAATACTGATCAATTTGAGAAAAATTTAGATGATTTGATGGATTTGGATGATGCTTCCGATCCACCATTTCAAAAAATTCTTACATATCGATGGGCAAAGAGAGAATGGAATGCTCCAAGTTCAGGATTTTCTGAAAGTTATCCAAAGCAAGATGTAAAAACTCCTGTTTCATATTTTTTAAAGTATTTTCCATATGAATAGTGGAACTGCTGTTAATGTTGGAAAAGAAGAGATGCTAACATTAATGGGATTAGAAATTATTATTGGAACAATCGGATATCCTCGATTAGCAATGTACTAGACTGGTGCTACTGAAATACCAGCCTTCCGTAAACACATGACAAAAAATAGGTTTCATTTAATACGCACTAGTCTAAAATTTAGCGTAGAGCAGAACTCAACCGACAAACTTTTTAAAGTTCCTCCACTTATAAATACATTCTTGAAAAGAACTTATGATATTCCAAAAGATGAAAACTGCTGCTGTGATGAAATGATGATTCTATGAAAATCAAAAACTGGGTTGAAGCAGTATATGCCTAAAAAGCCTATTAAATGGGGAATAAAAGTATTTTGTCTATGTAGCTCAAATGGAATTGTTTATGATCTGGAAATATACCAAGAAAAAAACACAATTGTTGCAGAATCCAATTTAGGATTTTGTTTGGATATCTATGTAAAAAGTTAGGAAGAGATAGCTATGACTATTGCATTGAAAGGACCCAAAACATTATCCTTTTGAAATGGCTAAATGGGGGCTATGTTCAATTGGCTTCGTCTATTTATGGTGATAAAGACACAAAAGAGGTCACCAGATTATGTTTTGAGCAAAAGAAGAAGATCATTGTATCACAACCTAACGTTATAGCTGTAATATATATATATTTGTTTCACGTTTGGCATGGAATACAACCACGGAAGATGTTGAATACTACTTAAATACTAAACTAAGTGGTTACACTAATATTAATTTTTCTATAAACAAATTTTCATATTCCCAACCTAGAAGTATAACTTCTTTTAAAATAGCTGTTCCCCCACATATCTATGAACAGGTTGTTAACCCTAGTTTTTGGCCTGAAAATATTTTTCTTCGAGAATACTTATTTAAGGAAAACCCAAGGAGAATTAGTAACATTGCCAACTAGAAGCGCACCTGCTCCAAAAAACTGAATATAGCTAAAGATTTAATTAATATTATATACCAAAATGTTCGTATCTTAAACACTAAATTGTCAACTCTTTTGGTTAATAGCTATAATTTTACTTTTAATGTCATTATTCTTACTGAAACATGGCTTAACGATAGTGTATTTAATGCGGAAATCATTTGTGATAACTACGAAATATACAGATATAATCGCAATATTCGTAGGGGAGGTGGTGTTCTGATTGCTGTAAATTGTTTATATCCATCTGAAGGCATTGTTACTGATATAGCAGATATTGAATTTGTTGCTGTTGTTGTTATATTGAAGCATAAAAAGATTTTTTTGACTTGCTCATATATTCCTCCAGATTCTGATCACACTGTGTATCTTATTCATGCTCAAGCCATTGAAAAAGTTGCCTTACGTGCTGATATTAATGACTCCGTAGTTGTTGTTGGTGATTTTAACCTGCCGTCAATCTCTTGGAAATTGACATCTGATTTTCCATATTTGATCCCGATGAAAAATTCAAGCTGGAATGATGAGTTTTTGAATAATATTTTTGGATTATCCTTATATCAAATGAATAATGTTTGCAATGATTTTGGAAAACTACTCGATTTAGTATTTCTTAATGATGTCGACGGTTGTTTCATTTCACGTTCAGAGCCAATAAGTTTTCCGGAAGATCGATATCATCCCACTATTTCGATTACTTTGCCCATCCCATCCGAAGATAAGTTGAAGCCAGCTGTTACTGACAAAACGTTTTGCTTCAGAAGAACTGATCTAATTTTATTAGACAATCTTATTTGTAATACTTGTTGGAATAAAGTGTTGGACATTCCTATAAATAATGTTTGAGATATCGACCTAATAATTTCAGCCTTTTACAAGAAAATCTATTCTTTTTTTTAAATTTGTGTGCCCAAACAACATGGCTACACTCCTGTCGGACCACCTTGGAATAATAAACAATTATCACATCTTAAAAACTTTAAAAATAAACGTTATAAAAAATATAAAAGAACTGGATCTGCTGTTGATTATGCAAGGTACTCTGTGAGTCGCTCGGAATATAACATACTTAATCATTCCCTATACAAGAATTACTTATTGAAAACAAAACGAAATTTTTTACGTGATCCTAAATCTTTCTAATCATTCGTTAACTCTAAAAGAAAATCCAACGGTTCCCAGCTGTACTGAAATTTAATAATGAGGAATCCAGTAACTCTAATGTCATAAGTGATATGTTTGCAGTCTCATATGATAATTACTTTTAACAGAATTATCATATGAGATTGCATCTAACCAAATTATATCTTTTCCAACACTTGATTCTAACTCTATCTTAATTAACCTGAAAAAATTAAAAATGACATTTACTCATGGTCCTGATGATGTTCCCGCTGGAATTTTAAATCACTGTGCTGAGTCTTTCACTATACCATTAACTATATTATTTAACATTTCGTTAAAATTTGGCTATTTCCCGAATTTTGGAAAAAATCTTATATTATACCTTTGCATAAATGTGGCAATAAATCTGATATTGCTAATTATAGAGGAATTGCTAAATTAAGTGCGATATCAAAAGTATTTGAAAGCATAATTACTGATATTCAATGCCCTCAGACATCATCCTTATTATCACCTTGCCAACATGGTTTTAGAAAAGGCTGTTCGACTATAAGTAATGTTATTCAGTTAACAACTGAAGTTAATTCTGCATTTGAACATAAAAAGCAAACGGACGTTATATATACGGACTTTAGCAAGGCGTTTGATAAAGTTAATCATTCGCTTCTTTTACGTAAATTGGATCTCTTGAGTGTTACTTCTAAAAATTTAAATTGGATAAAATCTTATTTGTCGTCAAGGAAACAGAATGTTCGATTTAACAACTGTACATCTAAATGCATATCTGTTTCATCGGGTGTACCCCAAGGATCTTGGATCACTGCTATTTTCATTGTTTATAAATGACCTCCCTAATAGTATAAACCATTGTAATATCCTAACGTATGCTGATGATGTAAAAATATGTTTTTCTTTTAACGATTATACTGGTCATGATTTCCTTCAAAATTATCTTGATAACTTTTTCCGTTGGAGCTAAACCTAAAAAAATGTAAATACATGCGGTTTTATAGGAATAATTTCTTAGCGCTTAACTATTACCTCGGTAATCATTATTTGGATCTTGTCGAATCATTTATTGATCTTGGAATCTTACTTGACATAAAATTAAACTTCATACCTCATATAACTTTAACTGTAAACAAGGCTAGAGGTGTCCTTGCTTTTATAAAGCGTTGGACTAAAGAATTTTGTGATCCATACATAACTAAACAACTGTATGTATCGCTAGTTAGGCCCATTCTGGAATATGGATCTATCATATGGGATCCTCATTATGAGATTTATAATGAACAAATTGAGTCCGTGCAAAAACAATTTTTTTTTTTGTTTAAGAAGTTTTCAATGGAATTAATCTAATTCCATTGGCTTTAATTAAATTACCCACCTTGAAAAGTCGACGTATTATGTTAAATGTATGTTTTATGTTGAATATTGTAAATGGAAATATTAATTGTGAATATCTTTTAAAATTTGTAAAATTTAATGTTCCACGTCGTAATTCTCGATACTATAAGCCTTTGCATGTAAAATTCTGTAGTACAAATTATGCTGATGCAGTGTTAGAGTATGTAGACAATTTAATGATTTATACAAATTTGTTGATATTGGCCTCAATTCTAGTATTATTAAATGTAAAATTATTGTCATCCTCAATTCTTAAGTTTCTTTTCTTTTTATTTCCCTATTTCTAATTTAAGTAAAAATAAGTTTCTTTTGTTAATAGTCTGTAAGGAATTATATTCATAGACTAAATAAATAAATAAAAATAAAAAATATATAATAAATATATGGGAGGAGTCGACAAGATGGACTTTTTGCTATCTTTATACCGAATTTCCATTCGGAGAAGAAAGTGGACACTCAGAGTTTTCGACCATTTTCTCGACTTAGCAGTATTCAGCTCTTAGTTAGAATATCGCAATGATTGCGATAGTAATAACATAAGAAAAAAAAAGATCAAATAAATTTATTAGCATTCCGGAATGACGTATGTAGCTTTTATTTATTTCTATATATGAATTAGTTTTATATTATTTCTTTTTTTTCAGGGACATATACAGATGCAGACCTACTCTTGGACCAGAAATTGGCAATGAATTCATATTTTTTATAGTTTTAGTGACAATGAACTCATATTTTTTATAGTGTTAGTTTAAGTTTCAAACAAAAATAATATTAATCCAATAAAAAAAAATTTTAGTGTGTAGAACTAAAATTTATTTATTTATTGAAGAAAATGGTGTGGAGGGAGTATTAAAATGTTTTTATCTTTCCAACAAGTATATGTATGTATTCCTATAGTCGATTAAATATAATATAAAATTAATACATTTGAATTCTTTGATGTTCAAAAACGACTTTTGCACACAAAATGTTAAAAAATTACTATTGATTATTAATAAAGTGGGCTTAAGTATTTATAAAATTAAAAATATATATTTTTAAAATCAAAAACAAAAAAGAAGTACGGAAAGGGTTATGGATATTCGATTTTTTTATATACCAGGGGGCAATTGTTATCATTCATAGTAATTTGTTTTGGCGTCTTTGAATTCTTTTTACATTTGAAGCTGAGGCTGTTTCCCATAGCTGTATTCCATAACACCATTTAGGTTTTATGATTGAGTTGTAAAGTAATAGTTTGCAATCTAAACTTAGTTTAGCTTCGGCCAATGAGCCAATTAATTTGGTTTAATTATACCCTTCACCTTCATTAGAAGGGTATATATAAGTTTGTCATTCCGTTTGTAATTTCCACAATATAATTTTCCGACCCTATAAAGTATATATATTCTAGATCCTTATAGATAGCGGAGTCTATTAAGCCATGTCAGTCTGTCTGTCTGTTGAAATCTATTTTCTGAAGTCCCCAGATATCGTTGGGATCCAAATCTTTAATAAATCTGTCAGACATACTTTCGATAAGTTCGAAATCAGCAAAATCCGTCCATAAATAACGGAGATATGAGTAAAAATCCGAGACAACCTCTAAAAATTTTATCAAAAAAACGATCAAACATAGTTTGATAATATTGTTACGAAAAAATTCATCAACAGATGGCGTGTTTATCGACATACAACTTGTTTGTGTACATTTAAATAAATAAATACTCGTTATATTTTCTTCAAACTACTTGACGCTTTTATTTTGCAATTAAAAAGAATAAAAAGAAATTTAAAAGAAATAAACCACCATTTTTAAAAGGTAAAACAAAAAGGTAACAATATAATCAGGTATGTGATGAAAATCGGTCGATTTAAAAAGTAAATCGTTTTTAGAAATCGACAAGAGTGTGATAGATTTCGATCGATTTTATATTCCATTTTGGTGACATTCTACAACAGTTCCAATAAATGCAACTCTGATAAAGTTTTAATTACCACTCTTAAAAAGTGAACAGTCAAATTTTTTCAAGGAAAAGTAAGGCCCCGATTACCGTTTACAACACTAAAATGTTGTGTTGTTTTAGCTACAACACAACACCTAATTTGTTTTCGATTATGGTTTACAACATCTAGGTGTTGTGTCTGTCACAGGGTTGCATTTTATATTATTGCACATTATCCGTAAAATTACATCCTTGCGTGTGAAAAACTGTCAAGTTGGAAAAAAAAGTTTAACGAATATTCTAATACGCGCAATATTGTTTAAATTAAAAGTAAAATAATGTATCAGTTATTACAGGTTGGATACTTTTAATCGAATACTCGACCTTCTGATGTATCTCACGTGTTCTGACCAAATATTCGGTCCTGTAAAGGAAACGACGTGGTTGATTGTCAAAATGTGACTGGCTTTTATTATTCATTTCTGTTATTACATTAATACTTATTACTAATTGGCGATGCCAGACAATATGAATGATTAGAAGTTTTCGTGATTTACAAGTTCCCAATTGGGATTTAGCATGATATGTTAGGAGGATGCTAACTTCCCCCCATCTTAAAAGCGTAACGTCCCGTTTCGATGAACATGTATTTAACAAATGTTTGTTTTTTTTTTTTTTTTAATTGAATTTAAATTTTAGTCTTATATTCAAGTGTAAATATTAAAAATAAATCATACTCTTAAGCTTTTATGTAATTCAATAATAATTTTAAAAATTAAAAATAAAAATTTTATACTTAATAACTAAACTAAACACATTTTAAATAATGTATGAAAAAAAATTAACAATTTTAAAACAATTTATGCAATTAATAAAGAATATTAATTAAAGAATAGTATCTTTTTACAAGGTTTCATTTATGCTTTTTGTCAATTATGTATTTAAGGTTTTATTTATTCATTTTAAGAATGCGTAATGTTTTTTACTTTTATTGTCTGCATATGGTTTGATTTTTAAATAGTGTTTTATGCTAATTTTATATTTTACATTATTTATTTGGTTATAATTTTTAAGTATTTTTCATTCTGTTTGCTTGCTGATTTTATAATAATTTATAACATTGTAGTTAAAGAAATTTTTACTATTTATCTATTTATGGTTAATTTTCTGAAAGTTTTGTAATTTGCAATTCTTTATTTAAGTCTAATTGAAATTCTAGTAAATTTCCAGATTTTTATAAAAAAAATTTGTTAGTTTGTGTGGTATAGAAAAATACATATAGTACATATTACTAGTAAAAGTTACAACATTAACATCAATTATAATTAAGAATGATATTCAATTTGATATTTTGAACTTAAAATATACTTAAAAATTACAAAATTGGTATGACAATAAAATCAGCATGTTTGGAATTTATATAGATGTTATTGATCTTATCTTATATTATTTTTATGAACTCTCTTACCATCTATCAAAACTTCCGTTCCTAAATCTTTTTCAACAATCTTTTCCAAATAAACTTTTTCAAATTTGTTGCCTAATCTTTTGTTCCTACGAACAAATACTATATCGCCCTCGCTAAATGATCGTTTTGCAATTTCCAATTTTGTTTCAATTCTTGCCTGCGCAGCTACAATTTTTTCATATATAGTTTTTAAGATATCTGCATTAAATTGTTGAATAATATCTATTGGTTTTGCTTGAGTAATAGAGTGGATAGTATTATTATATTTATAAGTAGCGACCAGTATCAAATCAGAAACATCAGTCCAAATCAGTCCAGTTTTAACATCAATTAATGCTCTAGAAGCGATTGGAATAGCAATTGCAAACTTGGAAAATTTATCTAGACAAGTGAGAAAATGCACTTTACTTGTTGAAAAGATATCCATGTGGAGTATCTGACCAGGAAGATCTGGTATTGGTGATGCACCAATTAAAGGCTGTGGAGGTTTCCTATTATATTTACTTTCCAAGCATATTTTGCAGTTTTTAATAATCATCTGGAGCATTTGCCTTATTTTGGGGAAAAAATATTCCGATGTTATTTGTTTATAATTTTCACGTAAAGATCTATGGGCGCGGTTGTGCTCTGTGTTTAATGTTTCTAATTGATCGTCCTTGTTCGTTAAGTCGATTACAAGTTTTTGAGAATGAACAAATCTTATCAGTGGAAAGTGATTAAGTATCTCGTCCTGGATTTCTGCTAGAGTGCTTAAATCACAATGTATTGCGTTAACCACTTGGGGATTGACACAGTTTTGCAAGGTTAGCAAAAGATTTTGGCTGTCACTAAAATTAATTGTATGCCTTTTAAATTTTTGAAATGAAAACTTTGTAATTTTACTGTTACTTGGAGCCTTAGAAATAATCAATTGACTTAAGAATTGGTTAACAGGAGCGCTTATTGATTTTATCGTCTTCGAGAAGGACATTTCGCTATGTACTGTTTCCGAACTTGTTTGAGAAATGTTGTTCATAAATTGGTGTGATAAAGCGTCAGCTACGACATTTTCTTTGCCAGGTTTATAAAAGAAAATTGGAGCAAAGTCGGCTATAAACGCTTGCCATCTTTTAATTTTCGGATTTGGATTTTTATCAGAGGTAGCAAAGGTAAGCGGCTGATGATCGGTGAATATGTGAATATTCTTGACACCATATAAGTAATGTCGTAACTTTTGCAGTGACCACACAATGGAGAGCAATTCACGCTCGTTTGTAGCATAGTTTTGTTCCGTTGAGGAAAGAGTGCGTGAAATCATTGTAATTGGTTTGCAGTTTTGTGAAAGAACGGCACCTATCGCATTAGAACTAGCATCAGTCGTAAGCTCGAAAGGCTTGTCGAAATCCGGGTGCTGAAGAAGCACATCCTCTGATGCTAAAATTCTTTTGACTTTATCAAAAGCATCAATAGCCTCTTGAGACAAATTAATTTTAACGTTCTTTGATGCTTTGGATCCAATATTGCCATTGTCTCCTCGCAGATACGTAGTAAGCGGCTTAACGATGTCATCATAATTTTTAATGAACCTGCGATAGTATCCTGCTAACCCAATAAAGGACCTCAATGCTCTTAGCGTTTTAGGCGTCTGAAAATTTAGAATATCTTTAACTTTTTCAGGTGATGTTTTAATTCCGTTTTGCGAAATAAGAAATCCCAAAAACTCAACCTCAGGTTTAAAAAATCTTGATTTCTCTGTAGAAATTCGCGTTCCAGCGTCTGCCAATTTTTTTTAGAACTTTTTCGACATCGCGAATATGGCTGTTTGCATCTGGTGAAAATATAATCACATCATCCATATAAACAAAGCATGTTTTACCTATTTCATTGCGCAGAATGTCGTCAATGGCCCGCTGGAAAATACTGGGGGCATTTTTAAGTCCAAACGGTAGGCGGCAGAATTCGTATTTCCCGTTATTTACATTGAACGCTGTTTTGTGTCTGTCCCTTTCAGCTAATGTAATCTGGTGAAATCCGGATTTTAAATCGAGCGTTGTGAAATATTTCGATTTACCTAAATTCGATAAAATAACGGTAATATCTGGCATTGGATATTTATCCGGGATTGTAAAATCGTTAATTTTACGGAAGTCAATCACCATTCGCAACTTCTGTCTACCGTTGTGATCAACTCCTTTTTTATTGACCATATGTATTGGCGAATTATAAGGCGACGAAGATTTTCTTATAATTCCGTCCTTAAGAAGGCTTTCTATTTCTTTGTTTACAAAATCGGATGCGGAAATGAGATATGGGTAACTACGAGAATAGATGGGCTCCTGTTTAGTTAGATTTATTGTGGCTTCGACTTGCGTGTTGGCTGGCAATGCTCTGTCTGGGTCTGCAAATGCATTTAAATTATTTTGAATAAGGATTTCGAATTCACTTAGTAAATCCGACGGAACGTTGTCCCTGTTAATTTCTATTGAATTAACCTGGTTGCACGAAAAATGGTTAATTGATTCTTTTCCGAATTTGTGAAACAGAATTCCATTTTTGGTATCAATCGTAGCTTCAATTTCCTTCAAAAAATCATATCCTACTATTCCGTCAAAGGAGGTTAGAGACGGTAATAAAAAAAATGTTGTTCTGTGATTAAGTAGATTTATTTTGCATTTTTGTCTAATGCAGGTATAGCCATTTATTGATTTTATTTGAAATGGAGATTCTACTGATTCAACACCCCTAAGAAAATCGAAAGTCCGTATATAATTTTTAGATGTCCCCGTGTCAACCAAAATGTTAAGCTCTTGACCATTAATTGATTTTTTCACAATATATGGCAAGAGCGATTTTATACTAAAAAATTAATGTCATCTCATTCGATTGATAATTTTCAACGTAATTAATTCTTTGCAGCTTTTGAACAGGTGATTGGCCTGAATTGTTGCTGGCGTGTAATCTTTTGGGAGTATTTCCATGAGCGATGACTTTTTGTCTACTGTATTCAGGGTTAAATCCCTGATGTTCAATACCTACATTATTTCTGAATGCTGTTGGTTTTCGAAAATACGATGTCCCGTTACCGATTTCCATTGGAACAGGGTTATCATATTGTAGCGTTTGTCCATGGTTTGGAGAATGTTGGTAAACAATTGCCTGACTAGACATATTGCTGGAACTATGTGCATTTGATGGCAAAGAATTTTTGGAGTTAGCAAATGCATTTGCAAATTTATACCTTTCGTGATTTTGCTCTAATTCTTGAGCCGTCGCCAAGGCCGTGGGTAAATCAGGCGGGTTTGCCGAAAAGCAATTGTCACATAAAGGTTTTCGAAGGCCAGATATAAAAACGCGTAATGCGTTTGAACGTGCACGGTCATTTAAAGCTTCGATTACCTCTTCCCTGCCAGAGTTAGTCATTAAAATATTATTAACAATGTGTGTTAGTTGTTTGTTTACTTTATCGTAATATTCGGTGATCGATAACTTGCCCTGCCTCAAAATACTTAATTCATTTTCCAGTAAATATAGTGGTCTTTTATCTGAATACGATTGATCTAGACGTGAAATGATTGCATCGAAATTAAATATGGGATTAAATGCGCTTAAGGTCGAATTTGCTTCGCCAATTATTTTATTTCTCAAAATTCCCATAGCAACATAATATGTTTCGGAACCCTTAAGGTAATAATTCATGGCAAATTTTGCCGCCTCTCTCCAAGCTGGGTAATCCCTTGAGTCCCCACCAAACTGTGGAAGAGATTTAACAAGATCTAAATTTGTGTTACCGGTGTCTACACCGGGCTGAATAGTTACTGGTATTAAAGGTTCCACTCGGCTTGGTTGCAATTGTTGGATTGCGTTTGTCAAATTTCGAATCTGATTCAAAATTTCGGAATTAGATGCACCGACCGCTGCCTCAACGAGGCCCAATACGTCGTTTCTATTCATTTTATTTGTTTTATTTTTTATATTGTTCTCGTTCAAGTTTAATAGTTAATTTTTTTAACTTATCCTAACTTGTAGTAGTTAAACGTATATTAATAAGTGTAGCAATAGTTATGAATCAACAAATTATCATTAATAATGCATTAGGTTAGAAAACAAAAGTATAATTGACAGAATTTGTAGTAAATAATAGAAAATTGTAGCAGGCATAAGTGCATATACTTACATATGTATGTAAATATGAAAAATCAATGTAAAAAAATTATTAGGTGTTTTAATAGAGTATAACTAGAAAATAAATCATAGCTTAAAAAAGAGAAAAAAAATATGAGATAAATTAAGAGATAGTAATGATTAAATGTGTTTTAATATAATATATAGAAAATAAATAAAAAAAAAATTATGAGATGAATTAAGAGATAATACGGATAAAAAGGTTGATCCCGTTTTTGTGCCGATCTCTTTTGTTGTTAAGTCGAAGCAAATATCTTCAGTTGCCGCTCTCTTCTGCTTTTGTTCCATTTTGGTTTTCTTCTTCTATTTCGTGTTTTTTTTCAATTTGCCAGTTTTTTATTTTTTTTTATTAAGTGTTTGCAAAAAATTACTTGTAGCTTTATTTTGTCTTTCTTTCAATTTGCAAATATTTTATTATTTCCTTTTTATTCATTATTTCTTATTAAGTAATTACAGAAAACAGTTACTTGTAGCATTATTTTGTCTTTCTTTTTTTTCATATAGAAATTCACTTTTGTTTTTGTAATTTCACACGTCTTCTTTTATAAAGGATTTTAAAGTTACATACATATATTATTTCCTTTATAAATAATATTATGTTTATTGTATTTGTTTTTAATTATAATTGTTTTTTAAATTATTATCATAATTTTATGAAGAAATTACTTTCATTGTGGTGTGGGTTTCAATGTCACATTGAAACACTCCACTTCAAATAAACTTTTTTTTTTGAAAATAATTCTTCGACCGAGCAAAAATATATATGGTTTTGCTAAATAATTTATAGGATTTTGTTGGGCGCCAGTTATTACAGGTTGGATACTTTTAATCGAATACACGACCTTCTGATGTATCTCACGTGTTCTGACCAAATATTCGGTCCTGTAAAGGAAACGACGTGGTTGATTGTCAAAATGTGACTGGCTTTTATTATTCATTTCTGTTATTACATTAATACTTATTACTAATTGGCGATGCCAGACAATATGAATGATTAGAAGTTTTCGTGATTTACAAGTTCCCAATTGGGATTTAGCATGATATGTTAGGAGGATGCTAACTTATATAAACACCGAATTATTTTTTGATGATGACGATGATAGTAGGAAGAATACACATATGGCACGTATACGGAAGAGAATTCGGGATAGTTCCAACCCATTGGAGCTACCAAATGCTGAGTAAGTATAATTTATCTGTTGTTTTAGATCTATTAATACATACATATATTTCAGTTTTATAAAAATTGTCCGCATAAATAAAGATGGATTTTTGTATTTGATGCCAAAACTAAGCGACTTTTTAAAACCGTCAACACGGTGTTCGGCTATTCCACCGATTCTTAAATTGTGTTGTGCGCTGAGATTTTTCTCTGATGGAAGCTACCAAAGAAGCAGCAGTAACGACTTTAATATTGGAGTTTCGCAACCAACAGTCTGCTTGATTTTGAAAGAAATAATAGAATTCTTTGAAAGAAAAATATGCAAAAAATGGATAAATGCCCGGATGGCTGAAGAAGAAAAAAATAAAAACAAAATGTCGTTTTTTCTCAAAAAAAAACGATTTCCAGTAGTAATTGGATGTATAGATGGTACGCACGTACGAATTGTAGCGCCTCCAAAGGAATTGCAACATTTGTATTTAAACAGAAAGGGATATTACAGCCTGAATGTCATGATTGTGAGGAAAACTGTCATTTTTCAATTCAAGTGAATTTATTAATACTTAAATATTTCTTTATTTTAATATGCGTGCGACTTCGAAATGAATATACGTTATGTAGATGCGCGGTACCCCGGCTCGAATCATGACTCCTTCGTTTGGAATATGAGTGACTTCAAGCACTATTTACAGCAAAATATGAGAATACTTGGATTTTAGGTAGGAAATTTTCTTTTCATCTTTCTTTCTTTTTAAATTCACAAATTTTTAGGTGATGCTGGGTATCCGTTGGAACCATTTTTGATAACTCCATTTCGAAGTGCTGCTGAAGGAAAGCCGTTTAAATACAGTCCATGCAAAAGCAAGAAACGTAATTGAAAGAACAATTGGAGTTCTTAAAAGCAGATTTCGTTGCTTACTCTCTGCGATAGGTTTGCACTATACTCCCGAAAAAGCGACTCAAATTACAAATGTTTGTTGCGCATTACACAATTTAAGCAAACACTTTAAACCAGAATTTAATGATGAATTGGCTTTTCCATTAGGCACAGAAGTAGAAGTTGGTGAACCTACAGAAACAAACATTGAAGAGTCTGCACAACAAATTAGAAATAATTTAATGAACAATTTTTTTAACATATTCATTGCTTTAATTCACTTGACTTTAAAAAAGAATATTTTTTTTTTTTTTTTATAATACATTATATTTATTTATTGAATCTTCAGATATTGAAATGACAATAAGTTTTCGAATCTTAATACTAAAAGAAAATAATAAGTCCAGCCAGTGCTAGACAAAATATTATGATACTACAAAAAAATTTACATCCACTGATCCAGTCATCTGTTTTGCGTTTGAGTTAAAGCAAGGGTATCCCTCCTTCTCAACCGAACATGGCCACTAAAGTTAAGGATGTCTCGTGCAAGTGGGTTTGGATGGTGTTCAAGTTTGCTGACATATTTTGAGGCGTATTTTGTAAATTCGTCTTTCACCAAAGGAATGCCTAGATCTTTGTGAATTCGAGAATTTTTAACGTACCATGGAGCTGCAGTAATTATACGTAGAATTTTATTTTGACCTCTTTGAATTTTTTCAATGTTGGATGCTGAGGCAGTACCCCATAATTGAATTCCATAACACCATATTGGCTTTAGAATTGCATTGTACAACAAAAGTTTACAATCCAACTTTAATGTAGAATTTCTGCCGATTAGCCAATTAAGTTGCACTGCTTTTAATCTCATCTGTGTAAGTTTTGCGTCAATATGAGACTTCCAGGTTAAACGACGATCGAGGTGGATTCCGAGGTATTTGACTTCATTGTGATGCGGAATAATTTGGTTATTTATTCTGATGGACGAGCAGGTATCTTTTCGCAATGTGAAAGTTATATGAATACATTTCTGTTCGTTAACCCTGATTTTCCAAAGCTCAAGCCAATTCTCTAGTTTATAAATATAATTCTGCAAATTCTGTGATGCTATTTGATGGTCCTTATGAACGCTAATAAAGGCTGTATCGTCAGCAAAAGTTGAAGTATGTATATTGGGGTCTGACGGCATATCGGATGCATAAATCAAATATAAAGTAGGACCCAGTATGCTACCCTGGGGTACTCCTGCTTCAATTGGCTGAGCGGGGCTTAAAAAATCGCCTTCTTTGATTGTAAATTTGCGACCATATAAATAACTTTTCATAAGTTTGTGGGTGTTAGCAGGCAGAGCTAATTTTATTTTGTGCATTAAACCTTCATGCCAGACTTTGTCGAACGCTTGGGAAACATCAATGAAAAGCGCGGAACAGTATTTTTTCTCTTCAAACGACCGTCTTATCACATTTACTAATCTGTGTGTTTGTTCGATGGTACTGTGTTTAGCTCTGAACCCGAATTGATGATTTGGAATACATTGAGTGTCGTTCAGAATTGGAATCAACTTAGCCATTATCAATTTTTCAAACAGTTTTGAAATTGTCGGCAGTAGGCTAATTGGCCTATATGACTCTACTTTGGTGAGGTCCTTCCCTGGCTTAGGAATCATGGTAATCATAGATACCTTCCAATCTGCAGGATAGTATTCTAGGCGTAAAATAGCATTGAAGATAAAGAGAATAATTCTTCTAGCTACACGAGGTAACTCCACGAGCATTTTGTTGCTGATTTTATCCATACCTGGAGCCTTTTTAAGGTTCAGAGTACCAATAGCGCTTTGAATATCATTAAAGCTAAGTCTTAGAGGTACAGGAGGTCTAATAACGAGTGGTGGCAATTCAGTTGCATTATTTGAGTTGTTTATAGTAAACACATTTCTCAAATGGTTAACAAATAAAGTCCCTTTCTCGGAATCGTTTCTAGCCCAGTCACCAATCGGATTTCGCAAAGGAGGCTTTCCTCTAACTGGTCTTTTTAAACCTCGTGCCGCCTTCCATAACGAATAGTCAGATTGTGGGGAACTGTCAATTCCCTCCAAGTATGATTTAAGTGAAGCCATTCTTTGGGTTTCTAAGAAATTTCTTAGTATATCTCTGCATTCCCGTAGCCTAGCTTTCAGTTGAGGAGACCTGTGAATTTGCCACTCTCTTCTAACTCTTCTTTTTTCTGTCAGGAGATGTTCGAGTTCAGCGAAATAAGTTCTGTTTGTCCTATTTCTGCATTCAACGTCATATGTGGAAGCGTGATGCACAGCTCTTCGTATGTCCTCAGTAAACTTGCCAATCGACCCATCAATATCCTCGGTAGTTCTCAACACTACATTTTCCGTGCAGTGGGAACTTAAATACTTTTTATACTTTATCCAACTTACTCTGGATTTAGACATGTCCCGAAATGGAGAGCCATACCCTTGAAGGAAACGCATTGAAATAATAGAAGGAGAGTGATCTGAAGACAAGTCTAATGAAGGCTCCACTTGTATCGATTCTACAGGGATATTTTTCACTACTCCGAAGTCAATAATATCGGGAATCTTCCGTCGGTCCGTCGGCCAGTAGGTGGGATGCCCGCTTGAGAGTACATCTAAGCACATTTTGGCAATGGTGTTGAAGAGTTCACGACCCTTCGGGGTCACTAGACGTGAACCCCAAAATGTGTGTTTGGCGTTAAAGTCACCAGCAACCAAAAATCTAGCTCCAAGGGAATTGAAGAAGCTGTAGTATTGATGTTCTTTTATTGAAAATCGAGGCGGCGAATAAATTGATGATAAAACAAAGTTGTATTGACAGAATTCAATACAAATGTTTGTTGCTTGTAGGTAATCCTTACATATGTTGTTCATTAAATAATGTTTTATTCTGTTCTTTATAAGAATTGCCGACCCTCCACATGCTCTTCCGCGGGGATCTTTAGTATCATACAACACGTATCCATTAATTTTGAAGTACCCTGTCGCCGTCAAGTGAGTTTCAGCAATCATCATGACATCAATCTGCTTATCCATCAGGAAGTGTTCTAGTTCGTTTTTATGTTGGCGGAGGCCGTTCGCGTTCCAAAAACAAATTTTTAAACAAATCATTTCTTTAAAATTGCTTGTAAGATAGTGGATTGCATTTTCAGCATTTCCTGCATCATGGATGTCATAGTGGTCGTAAAAGTGTTCATAGTTTGGACAAGTGTCTGCAAAGTAGTCTCTAGAGTGTTAATATTAGGCTCGTAATATTGAGATTTAGGTTCCTGCTCCAAACCTGGCATATTAGATTTAACCACGTTAGCGTAAGAAACTTGTCTAGAACTAGGCGCGTTTTCATGACTAGTGGGCCGTAACAATTGAGGAAAATTGTTACTCGATGCAAAATTAGGCTGTTGTGGATGAACAGGTAATACTGACGTCTTGTTGGTCCTTATGCCTTTCAAATGAGTGTAAACTGGACAACCTCTATAATTTGCGGTATGATTACCTCCGCAGTTACTGCATTTTTTGATTTTTGAGTCGGTTTTCGACTTATCACATTGAGCAGTTGTATGTAGTTCCCCACACGCAACACAAACTGACGGCAATTTACAATATGCTTTAGTGTGACCAAATTCTTGACAATTAAGACACTGGACGGGTCCCTGACGCTTATGCGGTTCTTCCACGGTGATTCTACGATGCAGAAGGTAAATCAGATTGTAGATGGGATGGGACTCGTTTTTCTTTAAGACTATATCTCCGGGTTCCAATTCCACCCTGAACATAGGCTGAGGAATCTTTTCACGGTTTCTAATATTCGTTATGTTCTTAATTTTGAAGCCATTTTCCATTAAACTAGTCTTTATCTCGGCAGGATCAACATCTGGGTCTATACCCCTTAGAACGACTTGGAGTCCTTTTGCGCTTTAAAAAAGAATAAGAATATAATAAGAATATTTTTTATAAAAAAGAATATAAAAAAGAAAAACTTATTCATATGTAAAAAAAATATCACCAAAAAATTCACAGATCCTTAAAACTAAAACTAAAGTTATTTAATATACATATGTAAGTACAAATATATATGGTTATTACAACTCCTGAATTCTTTTATTTGTTAATTGAAGTTTGGCTGCTATCAATTTCATTTGCAGTTCTGCCTTCTTTTTTAATTCGTAAATGTTTTTATTTATTTGGTAATTTTTGTATGAATTACTTTCCAACCTTTTCAACGTCTCTAATATCTTCTCCTGATTTTTGGCATGCGTTTTTAATATTTGTAAACGTTTGTCCTCCAACTTGTTCCTTCTGCGATTTTTTTGATAATGGTGGTACAGTGGATGCAACAGTCTGTGAAGGCTTCTCAGGTATAAATGTTAATTCCGCTCCATCTGAATCTTCTTGATTTGCCAAACCCATTGCAGAACCATTTGGATTAACTTGGGTTTGCATTGAGACAAGCTCCACAGTGCTCTGTTCTATTATTTCCTTTATAAATAATATTATGTTTATTGTATTTGTTTTTAATTATAATTGTTTTTTAAATTATTATCATAATTTTATGAAGAAATTACTTTCATTGTGGTGTGGGTTTCAATTATTTTTTGATGATGACGATGATAGTAGGAAGAATACACATATGGCACGTATACGGAAGAGAATTCGGGATAGTTCCAACCCATTGGAGCTACAAAATGCTGAGTAAGTATAATTTATCTGTTGTTTTAGATCTATTAATACATACATATATTTCAGTTTTATAAAAATTGTCCGCATAAATAAAGATGGATTTTTGTATTTGATGCCAAAACTAAGCGACTTTTTAAAACCGTCAACACGGTGTTCGGCTATTCCACCGATTCTTAAATTGTGTTGTGCGCTGAGATTTTTCTCTGATGGAAGCTACCAAAGAAGCAGCAGTAACGACTTTAATATTGGAGTTTCGCAACCAACAGTCTGCTTGATTTTGAAAGAAATTATAGAATTCTTTGAAAGAAAAATATGCAAAAAATGGATAAATGCCCGGATGGCTGAAGAAGAAAAAAATAAAAACAAAATGTCGTTTTTTCTCAAAAAAAAAACGATTTCCAGTAGTAATTGGATGTATAGATGGTACGCACGTACGAATTGTAGCGCCTCCAAAGGAATTGCAACATTTGTATTTAAACAGAAAGGGATATTACAGCCTGAATGTCATGATTGTGAGGAAAACTGTCATTTTTCAATTCAAGTGAATTTATTAATACTTAAATATTTCTTTATTTTAATATGCGTGCGACTTCGAAATGAATATACGTTATGTAGATGCGCGGTACCCCGGCTCGAATCATGACTCCTTCGTTTGGAATATGAGTGACTTCAAGCACTATTTACAGCAAAATATGAGAATACTTGGATTTTAGGTAGGAAATTTTCTTTTCATCTTTCTTTCTTTTTAAATTCACAAATTTTTAGGTGATGCTGGGTATCCGTTGGAACCATTTTTGATAACTCCATTTCGAAGTGCTGCTGAAGGAACACAAGAAAGCCGTTTAAATACAGTCCATGCAAAAGTAAGAAACGTAATTGAAAGAACAATTGGAGTTCTTAAAAGCAGATTTCATTGCTTACTCTCTGCGAGAGGTTTGCACTACACTCCCGAAAAATCGACTCAAATTACAAATGTTTGTTGCGCATTACACAATTTAAGCAAACACTTTAAACCAGAATTTAATGATGAACTGCCTTTTCCATTAGGCACAGAAGTAGAAGTTGGTGAACCTACAGAAACAAACATTGAAGAGTCTGCACAACAAATTAGAAATAATTTAATGAACAATTTTTTTAACATATTCATTGCTTTAATTCACTTGACTTTAAAAAAGAATATAAAAAAGAAAAACTTATTCATATGTAAAAAAAATATCACCAAAAAATTCACAGATCCTTAAAACTAAAACTAAAGTTATTTAATATACATACATATGTAAGTACAAATATATATGGTTATTACAACTCCTGAATTCTTTTATTTGTTAATTGAAGTTTGGCTGCTATCAATTTCATTTGCAGTTCTGCCTTCTTTTTTAATTCGTAAATGTTTTTATTTATTTGGTAATTTTTGTATGAATTACTTTCCAACCTTTTCAACGTCTCTAATATCTTCTCCTGATTTTTGGCATGCGTTTTTAATATTTGTAAACGTTTGTCCTCCAACTTGTTCCTTCTGCGATTTTTTTGATAATGGTGGTACAGTGGATGCAACAGTCTGTGAAGGCTTCTCAGGTATAAATGTTAATTCCGCTCCATCTGAATCTTCTTGATTTGCCAAACCCATTGCAGAACCATTTGGATTAACTTGGGTTTGCATTGAGACAAGCTCCACAGTGCTCTGTTCTAGTGAACTCAAGCTTATTTCTGTGGACGGACCACCACCAGTAGCTTGAAAGTTTCTTTTGTTTGCAGCCAATTTTCTTTTAAGATTTGCCTTATAGTGAGTCCATATCTATAAGGCAAATTATTTTTAAGTAATATATTATAAATTATATAGTACAATACATCTGATACTAACTCTTTGCCATTCTTTAGTGTTTTTAATAGGCGGTCCCAAGCTATTTAATTGCTCCGTAAACGTATTCCATGTGCTCTTAACTTGCATTTTGTTACATCCAAATGGTAACTTAACTCGGCCAATATCTGGATGAATTTTCATCAGCTCAACCATCTTTTCCATTTGTTTTTTATTTGTAATTTTGCTAAGAAATATTTATAATTAAGTATTTTTTACAGTTATGTATGTATGCTTTGCAATAAAATTTTATATGCATACTTACAATTTTTTTCCATTTTCGTTTTTCAACTTGTAACGTTCATAACAACACCAAATAAGCAGTTGTAAATTTTTGATAGTGCTGACAACACTTAAAAACACTGTTGTAAACGATAATCGATTTTACAGAACACAGCCAACTCCAAAAACAACGGTGCTGACAACAGTTGTAAATCATGATCGTATTTAAAACAGGTAATGGCCAGTTTTTAACTTAAAAATTAAAGTGTTTTTAAACTTAAGTTCTGTTTAAATACCAAATTAATTTTTACAGATCATATTTAAATAGAACTTAAATCACTGACTACGTTCATTTAAATACAACTTAAGTGATTTTGACAGTTCTGCAAATTGTGAAAATTTCGCATTGAATTTTTTTTTATTATTTGATAAAAATATTCAATAAACGTGCCGCGAATAAAAACATAGTGTTATAAATAATATCAACAATGAACAATGAGTTCAGATGAAGAAGACATGAATTATGCAGCCTTCTGTGCAAAATTAAAAAGAAAAATTTTGCGGAGGCCACGCTCAATAAGAACACGGCCAAACCATTTTAATATATTTGGGGACGCTGATTTCTACAACAGATTTCGAATGTCGAAGAAATCTGCGTACAGCATTTTAGAGCTTATTAGCAGTTATATAAAAAAATCCAATTACCTGGTAAGTAAACCCTTTATACAACAAGCACAAAAGTCTCACTTCAGAAACAATGCATTTCAGGAATCATTCGCTTAGTGAGGAGCACATGTTTCTAATAACTTTGAGAGTTTACGCAACTGGTGGAATGTTAAGAACAATTGGGGATGTATACGGTGTCTCAACGACAACAGTTTCTAATGTTGTAGCTAAAGTAACGCATTATATAGCTTTACTTAGAAGTGATTTCATCGTATTTCCGAAAACAGAGGAGGAACTTTCAAAAAACAAAGAAGAGTTTTACGATATCGCAAAATTTCCTCATGTTGTTGCGGCACTTGATTGCACTCATGTGAGAATAATATCTCCAGGTAAGTTTACACAAATTTAACCAAAGCTTCCTCAAAATGTATAAAACTTATTTTGTAGGCGGAGATGTAGCTGAGCTTTACAGAAACAGAAAAGGGTTTTTTTCTGTTAACGTGCAAACTATGTGTGAAGCACAATTAAAAATTCTAGACATAGTTGCTAGATGGCCTGGATCTGCACATGACTCCAATATGTTGGTAAACTCCAAAATTTATTCTCGGTTCTGCGACAATGAGTTTGGAGAAAGCCTTATTGTAGCTGATAGTGGGTATCCAAATAAACATTTTATATCAACGCCCTTATTAGATGTAAAAAATTCCGAAGAAAATCTCTACACGCAGAAAAAAAACATAGTTGTGGTAAACATAATCTAAGAGCAACATATTATGATAAGATTTATGATTGTAGTCAAAACATATTATGATGAATATAAGTGCCATGAAATATCATATTATGATTAATTAGTATCGTAATATTTCGTCATAATATTTTCTTGTTAATCATAATTTGATATTATAATATCATATTATAACCTAATATAATCATAAAATTGTCATACATGATCAAATTATGACCTAGGGTAACCATATTATGATATAAAGTAATCATATTATGATCTTAATTAATCATATTATGATCTAAAGTAATCATATTATGATTTAAATTAATCATATTATGATATAAAGTAATCATATTATGATCTAAAGTAAGCATCTTATGATCTAAAGTAATCATATTATGATCAAAAGTAATCATCTTATGATCTAAAGTAATCATATTATGATCTAAATTAATCATATTATGATCTAAAGTAATCACATTATGATAGTGCTTTATCATAATATGTTAAAATAATATCATTTTATTTTTACTAGTTATCATATTATGATAGTATCAGTGGTACCAGTTGAAACATTATTTAAAATGAAGACACAATTATTTTAGTTTTTTGTTGCTTATTATTTATATTTTATATAAAAATACATTTAAAATTTTAGGAAGATAATATTCTCTTTTGTGACACAAATATAACCAATATATATGAATGTCGAATTCTTATATGTCTTATTAATTTATTGACGTTCATGAACCGTTTATGGCAGCTAAAGCTTATTATCATTTTGTTATTTATTTATATAATTATGTGCTAATGTAATATGTTATGTGGTATCTACAAGTTATTAATCTATATAGGTACATACATTTGTTTGCATGTGAACAAGTTTTTTGTAAGTTAAAAAAGTTTAAAATAATGAAATTTTAGAAAAATAACTAGTGTTATTTTTAAAACTTAAAGTGTATAATTATATATACTACGGAGTGTTTTAAAAATATAAAACTCTTTAAACTTAATAAATAAATACAATTTCAATCCAATAAAAAATAACTAAGAGAAAAATAAGTATACTATACAAATATTGTATACAATGAGTCAAAAAAAAACGTACACGTAACTGTGTTGAAAGAAGTTATGGTGAGTGGAAAAGGAGATTTCCTATTTTGTCGTTGGGCATTCGCTTAAATATGCAGATAGTACAAGGTGTTATTGTAGCAACTGCTGTTCTACACAATATATGTTGCTTGAACAAGAAGAGTGAACTTTTACTTCTACCAGATAATTTACAATCGGCTGTAGATTTCGTCAATAGTGTGCCAAATAATATTTTCCCTGCAAATTCTAATAAAACAAATAATACACGCCGAAATTTAATAAATAATTATTTTAAACTTAAAAAAAACAAACAAAAAATAAAATAACTTATAAAAAATTAACAAAAACAATAAAAAGAAAAATATGTACATTCAAAAAATACAAAAAATGTTGTTTACTTAAAAAAAAAGGTAATTTGCTGGAAATAGTACAAAACACAGCAGCATAATAGAATGCAAAAAAGACTGACCGAGTTGGTGCAGAGGAAAAACTAAATGTGTGGAAAGATGTGGAGCGAGAATTTAATAGTAAATTCCCGCACACATTCCGAAATAACAAAGTCTTAAAGACAAAATATTTTAATATAAACTTATAAAACTGGAGGTGGTCCTCCGCAGAAAACAACAACAACTAAAACTGATGAGACCATCTTCGAAATATGTCAGGAGATAACAAATTAAACTAATCCAGTTCACATTTCTTTAATTTTGTTTTTAGGAGAGCAATTTCAAGCTTCAGCTTTTCGACCTCCAATTCATGTTTTTCTCTTAAAAACTGAATTTCCAATTTTTGTTTCTCGAACTTTAGATCGGCTAGTTTTGTCCAGGATTCTTCACTTGCTTCTTTTTCCTTTAACTTTTTCTTTTTCAGCGCTTTACTTGCGGGCTTTTTCAACATAGGCGGTGTGTACTTCGCCCAGGATATATCTGCAGAAACAATAAACAATATTTTTTTATTTCTTATTTTTGTTTATTTGACCTTTTTTATTAAGATTTTGGTAATTATTAAAGCCTTAGGTCTTTTTTATAAAATATTTAAATTGTTATTTCAATTATTCGCTACTCTTTGAGTAGCTTCTTTTTATCATAAAAATTTTTATCCTGAAGAAGCTACTCAAAGAGTAGCGAAATATTGAAATAAAAATTTGAATATTTTATAAAAAAAGACCTAAAGCTTTAATAATTACCAAACAAAATTAATTTCTTTATTTATAAAACATACACATGGATGTACATGTACACGTTTTTATTATCAGAAACATAAAACTTACCATTCTTTGTTTTCAATTGCACGCTTGCGCTTCGACCGCCATCTGCACCATCATCAATTACTTCTATGTCCGTATATTCTGAAACAGTATACATAAATTATTTTATTAGAACATGAATTAACATATTTTGTCTTTAAGACTTTGTTATTTCGGAATGTGTGCGGGAATTTACTATTAAATTCTCGCTCCACATCTTTCCACACATTTAGTTTTTCCTCTGCACCAACTCGGTCAGTCTTTTTGCATTCTATTATACTGCTGTGTTTTTTCACTATTTCCAGCAAATAGTCCAAATAGTTCAGAAGCAGTAAAATTTTTTTTTAAATTTTTTGTATTTTTTATAATCACCTCAATTTGTAAACTAAACTAAATATAAATCAGTTCAATTCATACTGTCATGAAGTACAGACGTACAAAAAGTGGCAGTAACGATTTTGAAGTGTATTCGATAATCCAGAATTGCTTTTTCGTTAAAAACTCTTTAATTAGAGACATTTATTCAGTGACCATTAAAACTAAAAAATTGAATAAAAAAAGAAGACAATCAATTTCTATTTTTTAATAAAATGAGTGTGAGCTCTGCTCTAAACTCAGATTTATTAATAACAAAAACAATTATACCGAACAATTAAAGAAAAAGAAAAAATAGTGACACTATGGAAAGTTTAAATAAACAATAAAAGAGTAATTACTACTCAATTCTTGACCTTGAAGATGACTTTCAATGTGATGAAGTGGGATTACAAAAATTTAAAAAACATGTACAAACATTTAATAATAAAACAAAAGAAATAAATAATGATAACTCAGTAAGTGAGATAAATTCTCCAAACGATGCTCTCAATGTACCATCAACAAGCAAAAACTCAACTAAAAATACAGCTAGTGAGAACATGAATGCAAACACACAAAATACAAAACAAAAGGTTCCACCAGTTCATATCTCTGATATAGGGTCGGCAGAACTTATAAAATTTATAAAACATTGTTTAAAAATAGATGACTTCAAAATAAAAGAGTCTAGATACAAGAATAAAAATACTGTACCTAATACTTAATACAATTGATAAGTACATTCGTGTTAAAACACATCTCGAAAAAACAAACACCAAATTTGTTACATATACTCCAAAATGAGCAAAAAATAAAACACTCCTCCTAAGGGGACTACCTGCTGATACAGATCCGGAAGAAATATTATTGGAACTTCTGAACTTTGAATCGGCAAACTTAAAGTTTATCAAAGTAAACAACTTTTCAACTGCGAAATCAAAGAAGGAAGGCTATAAACTTCCAATCAGGTATCTCCTGAAAGCCACATAAAATCGCTAAAAGCAATTAATGTATTATTGTATCGATGTGTGAAATGGGAAGCAATAAAAAAAGACGATATCCCACAGTGCAGAAGATGCCAAGGGTTTTTTCACAGCGCCTCTAACTGCTTCATGGAGCCAAAATGTGTCAAATGTAATAAATCACATGAAATTGGAAAATGCGATCTTCCCAACGTCAACATAAATGAACGGGAAAAAATATTCTGTGTACTCTGCAGCAAATACGGCCACCCAGCTTCTTACAAAGGCTGCGAAAAATATAAGGAATTGCAGAAAAAGATCAAATAAAAAAAAATACAAATTACACAAGGACGATCTCAAACATTTATGAATACTAACAATAATTTAAGTTTCGCTAATGTTGTTAAAAATAATAATAATGTAAGGTTTAATAATACTGATTCATCCTTAAATAACAATTTTTTTGCTGAACTTCAAAATTCAATTCAAAATTTATCCATCCAAATACTTAATTTTCAAAAACAATTACAAATTCAAGCATCAAGAATATATGCTCTTTACTCACTTTTACAAGCCTAATGAACAATAGTCATAACAATGTAAATATAACGGCAAGAAAACTAAACATTATTCATATTAATGTTAATTCAATAGTAAGGTTAAATTGACGATATGAATTGCAAAACTTCATTAACAAAACTAACGCAGACATAATTATGCTAAATGAAACCAAGCTGAACGTAAAACATAGAATTAAATTTGATAATATAAGTTTATAAGAAAAGATAGGAGTGAAGCATCCAGAGGAGGTGGTACCGGTATTCTTATTAGGGAAGATTTAAAGTTTAAAGAGTATAATAACGAGATAGTTAACTCATTTAAGACCTTAATGACATGCATTGTTAAAATTCCTTTAGCATCAAATAAAAGTATGTTTGTTATATCTGCATACTACCCATCCGGCAACTTCAATCTCTTTTTGAAACTTTACAACTTGATAATGAAAATAATTTTTATTTACTGGCAGGGGACTTAAATAGCAAACATACTAATTGGGGAAATACAACAAATAATCCTAAAGGTGTGGCATTAAACAACTGGCTATTAGATAACGAGATTCGATTTAGGTGCACTTTATATGCATCTGTTTTACCATCTTACCCACGAAGTCATTCTTATTTAGATTTGTGTTTGGCTGATAATAGGATTTTTGTTCTCAGAGAAAATCAAACTACAAATTGTCTAAAAATACTGGATTTTGATAGTGATCATTGCGCTATACAAATACAAATCTTTGAGAATGCACATTTTGAGCCCTTTGACTTTCTGACAGCAGACTTTGAACCTATCTATAACTTTAAGAAAACGAAATGGGACAAATTTGCAAGAGTTATAAGCGATTTAATTCAAAGAGATCCATTAACACCAAACGACAGAAACCTTTCGAATACAGAGATCACATTTCATTTAGAGAGAATCAACCATTTACTGATAGATGCAATTAAGAGAACGGTTCCAAAATATGATAATAAAAGCAATCTACATTACATTGTTACTCCAATTATCAAAAAATTACAGAGGGAGAAAAGTAAAATTTTAGCAGCAATTAACGACATAATAGATTAGATTGTCCTCTTTCCTTAAACGAACTTTCTTTCGCAGAAAATAGGTTAAAACTTATTAGAAAATTATTAAAGGACAACTTTATAAATTCAGTTAATGACATTTTTGAGCGCAAACTTTCAGAATTGAGTAAAAATAATTCTTCACACATGTTTTCCATGGTTAAAAAGCAATTTCAAAAACAGAAATCTATAGAACTTCTAAAAATCGCACCCTGTAACGTAGACCTACTAGAAGGTGCTAATGTTAACCCTTTATTGTTAGAGAAAGATCGAAATCTAATAAGAAATGATGAAAATATTCTTAATGTTACTGGTTCATATTTTGAATCGGTGTATGCATCAAAGGATATTGACCCAAATATTAACTTGCAGGCACAGGTCAAGGACTATTTCCTTTCATTTTTAGCATCTAAAAACACATATGTAAATAGTCGGACAACTGCTATACAGTTCAGTGAATATACAAAAGCTATTTAGCTGAGTTTATCCACTGCTCAGGACTATTTTGCCACACGAGACGAACTTTCCTACATATTCTCAAAATTAAGGCCAAAATTATCAGCAGGTATTGATAACATACCAAATATAATTTTAAAAAATATCCCAAATAGTTTAATTTCGGAATATTTAATACTGTTTAATAACATGATCAATAATGCATATTTTCCGGAAGTTTGGAAACTAGCAAAAATTGTCATAATTCCAAAAAAGGGAAAAGACAACACTGACCCAAAAAATGTTAGAGCCATTAGCTTGCTGCCGAACATAAGCAAAGTCTTCGAAATTTGCACAAATAATATTTTAATGAAGAATTGTGAAAAGTTGAAAATATTATGTGAGAAACAATTTGGGTTTAAGTTTAGACACTCTACTGTACACGCAGTAAATTTATTAGTTTCCAATGTTAATTGGAACTTTAACAAAAAATACTGCACTGGTGCTTGCCTTATAGATTTCGAAAAGGCATTTGATAATATTTGGTTGCCTGCATTAATTTATAAATTGTCGAATTACAACTTCCCCACACATTTAATATTTCTATTACACGAAATGTTAATCGAAAGAAAATTTGTCGTATGTAACAATCGTAAACAAAGTTCTAAAATATTCAAAATGGTTAATGGACTGCAACAAGGAACCGTAAATGCCCCAATTTTATTCAGCATATATATTCATGATCTCCTTATGCAAGTTGAAAAAATAATTGGTTTTGCGGATGATATTATAATTTATCATTCCCACGACAAGATAGAGGAAATCAATAAACAATTACAAAAAACCTTTAATATAATCGAAAAGTATGCTTACGACTGGAATATGAAAATTAACGTTGAGAAATGTGAGTCCATTCTTTTTCGCCAAATGTAACTATAACGTTAGAACCAAATGGAAAAAATTCGAAATTAAATCTGTAATTAATGAAAAGAAAATTCCTACAAAAGATAGTGTGAGATACTAAGGTATCTACATAGACAAATTTTTATATTTTAACTTTCATGTAAATACACAAATAGAAAAGGCAAGAAAAGCCTTTCTAAGTTATTAAAATATATTCTATTCAAAATACGTTAAAAGTGACGTAAAAATTTTATTATATAAGACATTAATTCGACCTATTTTAACCTATGGATGCAGCATTTGGTTTAACATCTCATCGTCGTATATGGAAAGACTCAGAAAATTTGAAAGAAAATGTCTAAGATCGTGTACTTCACTCAATAAATCTTCTTATAGCAATTATATGAAGTTTATCTCCAACAAGAAATTATATAACTCGGCAAACATTAGCCGTATAGACAATTTTATAATTAAACTTATAAGGAATCACATCTTAAGATGCACAGAATATCCAAACAATAATCTTATATTTGCTCCTTATTATACGGATGACTCATATATTATAAATACATTAATATTCTTATATTTAGACAAAAATTGTTACATGCAAAACGAGCAAGGAATCCCAATATTCTATCACCTGTATAGAAGGGCTAATAATAAATCATTTGATATTAGCAATACTAATAACAATGAATTGAGACATGATACCAGCATTTCAGAAAAAGATAGAAAGATACATAGTATGAATAGATATTGGTGGATTACTAACTAAATTTCCTTTTTTTTTTAACAAATTTAAATATATTTTTAAAATAAAAAAAAATAAATAAGCGATGTTTTTTCTATAGTTTTTCATTGCATATGAAATATATATAATCTAGTATATTACTTTACATCCTAATTTAATAAGTTTAAAAAAAGAAATCTGTATAATGTTTTATCAAATACGCTAGAGAGTTCGATTATGGACCAGTGTGTAATACTAATACTTGTATACTAAACTATTTGTTTATTTTAAGCTGAATTTGTTATTAATTGATCAATAAATAAACTTATAAAAAAAAACTAAATCTAAAATCAGTTGTTAAATAAAGAAGTTGTTTATATTTTTTGACATTTAATAGTGCTACCATACTTTTATCATAATTAAATATCAAACTTAATTTGAGACTGAAAAAATGAAGCCGTATTTAAATACAACTTAAGTTTAAGCAAAAATTAACTAAATTCGTATTTAAATATGAAGTTAAAAACTGGCCATAACAGTGCTATATTCGGTGAATCTTAAATACCCTCCACCTAAACGTAGAAAGAAATAAAAAACTACACTGGTTATAGGACTTGAATATCCTTATTCTATGTTTTCTATACAGTCTAAGTGCAAATTTAATTAGTATTTGATATATTGTTTGAAAGACAATTTTACGACCAACATAATTTATGTTAAATATTTTGAAATTTTGTTTAATTTTCACCATTTTTAATTGATTTGATTACCAATTCTTACCATAATTTACAGAGATTGTCTGATGTTCATAATAATCTTGAGTGTAATTTGACAAACAGAGTATAAAAAAGTAAGAGTGCTATATTCGGCTGTGCCGAATCTTAAATACCCTTCACCTAAACGTAATAAGAAATACAAAAAACAAACTGGTTATAGGACTAGAATATCCTTATTCTGTGTTTTCTATTCAGTCTTAGTGCAAATTTAATTATTATTTTATATATTGTTTGAAAGACAATTTTACCACCAACATAATTTCTGTTAAATATTTTTAAATTTTGTCTAATTTTCACCATTTTTAATTGATTTAATTACCAATTCTTACCATAATTTACAGAGTTTGTCTGATGTTCATAATAATAATCTTGAGTGTAATTTAACAAACAGCGTATAAAAAAAGGGAACAATTCGGTTTTATTGACTTTGCTCAAAAAAAAAAAAAAAAATTGTTGGCGGTCACGCCTATTTTCGAGGGGGCGGGCCCGTTAAGTTGAAAATATATAGGCCTATATCTCGGGAACTACTGGGTGTCTGATAATTTAAATAAAAATTAAATAAAAGGTATTAAAAATACCTTTTCAACGATATATATCATGATTATTAAATATGGACCGAATATGGGTTAAATCCGAAAATAATATTTTTGACCCGAATTTATTTGTTTTTTTGGAAATGGTTTTTATATGGCAGCTATGACAAATTATGGGCCGATCTTCTTAAATTTTGGAACAGTGATTTTCATGCATATGAGGATATTTCACGTCGAATTTCAACATAATAACGGTATATTTAAGATATATATTAGTATTAACGTGGATTTCGGAAGTGTACCTTATATGGGGGACATAGTCAAATATGGACCGATATTCTCAAAATACAGCAGTTTAATTTAGGCATGTATGTAAATGAGCCGTGTAAAATTTTGGATTGGTACCGTTATTTATAAGAGGTTTATGAGTATTAAAGTAATTTTCGGAAGAGGGCTTTATATAGGGCATACGGTTAACAATAGACCGAAATTCACAAAATTTTCTGGGATGATTTTTGTATATATGTAAATGATTTGTGTAAAGTTTTGAGTCAGTACCGATATTTATACAATGTATATAGGGATAAATGTCTTTTTCAGATGAGGTCCTTGTATGGGAGCTATGACCAATTCTGGGCCGACCACCAAAAATTTAGTACAACAATTTATTTGCCTATAAAGATTCTTCATGTCAAGTTTTAGTCGTTTAACATTATTTATATCTGTTTTATACGTATTTAAGTGCATTTTGGAAGTGGACTTTATATGGGGGCTATGGTCAAACATGGACCGAACTAAAAAAATTTTCGTTTTGCGATTTATTTTGGTATAAAACTTATTTTGCTGAATTTTGTCTTGATATTCCAATTTTATAGGCATTTATGTATAATTGAGCAATATTTCGGGAAGATTTTTGTATGGGGAATCTGAGAAATCATCGACCGATTCATACTATTTGCCGCACACTTTCTTCTTTTATCATAAAAACAACGTATACAAAATTTCATGGTATTATCTGCAATATATTTCAAAATATTGCAATAAAATGGACAAAAAATATCAAATTTTTATGGAGGTTGTCTCACATATAGGTCCATAACTCTGGTTGGCCTAATCTGATTTTGCTGATTTTAAATACAAAACTTCTCGAAAGCATGTCTGACAGAATTATTGAAGATTTGGATCCCGAAGATATCTGGCGACTTCAAAAAACTGATTTCAACATCCAGACAGACAGACGGACATGGCTTAATCGACTCCGCTATCTATAAGGATCCAGAATATATATACTTTATAGGGTCGGAAAATTATATTGTGGAAATTACAAACGGAATGACAAACTTATATATACCCTTCTCATGAAGGTGAAAGGTATAACTAGTCTCGCATTTAAATTTCTCTCACGATGAAAAACAATGTATTGAAAATGGCTCTATGGAATGCTCATGGTGTCCGTTTGAAAGAGGTTGAACTTTTCCAGTTCATAAACAAAAACAAAATTGATATCTGTCTTTTTTGTGAAACTTGGCTAAATGATAAAATATCTATTAAACACAAAATTTTCTACTGTTACAGATATGACCGTAAACAAGGTAGAGGAGGAGGAGTAGCTTTGATGATAAAGAAAAATATACCACATGAGTTATTACCACTTAAAAACACAAAACTAATTGAGCATATAGAAGTTAAAATCTTTTTTGGAAAGGAATGTTTACATCTATACTCATGTTATTTCCCGAGGTTTAAGGGTAAATTCAAACAGTAAACAAATGTTTATTTCTGACCTGCGTATGTTAACAAATGTAAACAGCAAATATATTATTGGAGGTGATCTTAATTTTTTCTGTCTGAGCTGCGGTTGAACCAGGGTTGAATTTACATTTTTCGAGAATCACCACATTCTCTTATCAGAATTATTTGCGTTGTAACCTTTTGCACCACTGCGGGTGCCTGCAACAATTCCTTCAGTAAAAATAATTTTATGAAAATTATATTTAATGAACTCGAGCCCGACTAAATAAATATCAAAAATTTTAAATTAACAGTTCGAATAAAAATAATAATAAATACAACATATAATTTTAACAAAGCGAATTGGACTAAGTATGCTCAATACATAAATGGAAATCTTCTTCTCCAACGAAATTTTACAGAAGTATTTAGTACTTCTGAAATTGATGATTATATCTTGTATTTCAACAGCACAATATCTGCAGCAATAGATCATAGTATACCAAAAAGCAAAAAATGTATACAAGACAAAAAATTGCCAAACGATATAAAAATTTTAATCCAATATCGAAACATCTATAGAAGAAATTGGAAAAGATATAGGGATTTAAATGATCATCAGCAAATGACAAAGTTATTACAAATGAAATTATTAAATATAATAACAAATCGTGGAATAGCATGCTATCTACGTTAAATAAATATTCTGCACCGTTCTGGAATTTATCAAAAATATTAAAAAGAAAACACAAAAATATTCCTTTGCTCAAAGAAAATTCTAGAATATACAGTACACTAGAAGAAAAATGCAATGTATTAGCAGACACTTTTTATTTAAACAACAATTTTTCAAATCATCTTAGTGATGACGGAACTATATTTGATGTTAATAATGTTGTAAATAGTATAAAACACACTGAAATAAATAACATACCACAGAGTCATTATATATTTGCCGAAAATACATCTAAATTCATTAAGATTTTTTTTTTTTTTTTTTTTATAATACATTATATTTATTTATTGAATCTTCAGATATTGAAATGACAATAAGTTTTCGAATCTTAATACTAAAAGAAAATAATAAGTCCAGCCAGTGCTAGACAAAATATTATGATACTACAAGAAAATTTACATCCACTGATCCAGTCATCTGTTTTGCGTTTGAGTTAAAGCAAGGGTATCCCTCCTTCTCAACCGAACATGGCCACTAAAGTTAAGGATGTCACGTGCAAGTGGGTTTGGATGGTGTTCAAGTTTGCTGACATATTTTGAGGCGTATTTTGTAAATTCGTCTTTCACCAAAGGAATGCCTAGATCTTTGTGAATTCGAGAATTTTTAACGTACCATGGAGCTGCAGTAATTATACGTAGAATTTTATTTTGACCTCTTTGAATTTTTTCAATGTTGGATGCTGAGGCAGTACCCCATAATTGAATTCCATAACACCATATTGGCTTTAGAATTGCATTGTACAACAAAAGTTTACAATCCAACTTTAATGTAGAATTTCTGCCGATTAGCCAATTAAGTTGCACTGCTTTTAATCTCATCTGTGTAAGTTTTGCGTCAATATGAGACTTCCAGGTTAAACGACGATCGAGGTGGATTCCGAGGTATTTGACTTCATTGTGTTGCGGAATAATTTGGTTATTTATTCTGATGGACGAGCAGGTATCTTTTCGCAATGTGAAAGTTATATGAATACATTTCTGTTCGTTAACCCTGATTTTCCAAAGCTCAAGCCAATTCTCTAGTTTATAAATATAATTCTGCAAATTCTGTGATGCTATTTGATGGTCCTTATGAACGCTAATAAAGGCTGTATCGTCAGCAAAAGTTGAAGTATGTATATTGGGGTCTGACGGCATATCGGATGCATAAATCAAATATAAAGTAGGACCCAGTATGCTACCCTGGGGTACTCCTGCTTCAATTGGCTGAGCGGGGCTTAAAAAATCGCCTTCTTTGATTGTAAATTTGCGACCATATAAATAACTTTTCATAAGTTTGTGGGTGTTAGCAGGCAGAGCTAATTTTATTTTGTGCATTAAACCTTCATGCCAGACTTTGTCGAACGCTTGGGAAACATCAATGAAAAGCGCGGAACAGTATTTTTTCTCTTCAAACGACCGTCTTATCACATTTACTAATCTGTGTGTTTGTTCGATGGTACTGTGTTTAGCTCTGAACCCGAATTGATGATTTGGAATACATTGAGTGTCGTTCAGAATTGGAATCAACTTAGCCATTATCAATTTTTCAAACAGTTTTGAAATTGTCGGCAGTAGGCTAATTGGCCTATATGACTCTACTTTGGTGAGGTCCTTCCCTGGCTTAGGAATCATGGTAATCATAGATACCTTCCAATCTGCAGGATAGTATTCTAGGCGTAAAATAGCATTGAAGATAAAGAGAATAATTCTTCTAGCTACACGAGGTAACTCCACAAGCATTTTGTTGCTGATTTTATCCATACCTGGAGCTTTTTTAAGGTTCAGAGTACCAATAGCGCTTTGAATATCATTAAAGCTAAGTCTTAGAGGTACAGGAGGTCTAATAACGAGTGGTGGCAAATCAGTTGCATTATTTGAGTTGTTTATAGTAAACACATTTCTCAAATGGTTAACAAATAAAGTCCCCTTCTCGGAATCGTTTCTAGCCCAGTCACCAGTCGGATTTCGCAAAGGAGGCTTCCCTCTAACTGGTCTTTTTAAACCTCGTGCCGCCTTCCATAACGAATAGTCAGATTGTGAGGAACTGTCAATTCCCTCCAAGTATGATTTAAGTGAAGCCATTCTTTGGGTTTCTAAGCAATTTCTTAGTATATCTCTGCATTCCCGTAGCCTAGCTTTCAGTTCAGGAGACCTGTGAATTTGCCACTCTCTTCTAACTCTTCTTTTTTCTGTCAGGAGATGTTCGAGTTCAGCGAAATAAGTTCTGTTTGTCCTATTTCTGCATTCAACGTCATATGTGGAAGCGTGATGCACAGCTCTTCGTATGTCCTCAGTAAACTTGCCAATCGACCCATCAATATCCTCGGTAGTTCTCAACACTACATTTTCCGTGCAGTGGGAACTTAAATACTTTTTATACTTTATCCAACTTACTCTGGATTTAGACATGTCCCGAAATGGAGAGCCATACCCTTGTAGGAAACGCATTGAAATAATAGAAGGAGAGTGATCTGAAGACAAGTCTAATGAAGGCTCCACTTGTATCGATTCTACAGGGATATTTTTCACTACTCCGAAGTCAATAATATCGGGAATCTTCCGTCGGTCCGTCGGCCAGTAGGTGGGATGCCCGCTTGAGAGTACATCTAAGCCCATTTTGGCAATGGTGTTGAAGAGTTCACGACCCTTCGGGGTCACTAGACGTGAACCCCAAAATGTGTGTTTGGCGTTAAAGTCACCAGCAACCAAAAATCTAGCTCCAAGGGAATTGAAGAAGCTGTAGTATTGATGTTCTTTTATTGAAAATCGAGGCGGCGAATAAATTGATGATAAAACAAAGTTGTATTGACAGAATTCAATACAAATGTTTGTTGCTTGTAGGTAATCCTTACATATGTTGTTCATTAAATAATGTTTTATTCTGTTCTTTATAAGAATTGCCGAACCTCCACATGCTCTTCCGCGGGGATCTTTAGTATCATACAACACGTAGCCATTAATTTTGAAGTACCCTGTCGCCGTCAAGTGAGTTTCAGCAATCATCATGACATCAATCTGCTTATCCATCAGGAAGTGTTCCAGTTCGTTTTTATGTTGGCGGAGGCCGTTCGCGTTCCAGAAACAAATTTTTAAACAAATCATTTCTTTAAAATTGCTTGTAAGATAGTGGATTGCATTTTCAGCATTTCCTGCATCATGGATGTCATAGTGGTCGTAAAAGTGTTCATAGTTTGGACAAGTGTCTGCAAAGTAGTCTCTAGAGTGTTAATATTAGGCTCGTAATATTGAGATTTAGGTTCCTGCTCCAAACCTGGCATATTAGATTTAACCACGTTAGCGTAAGAAACTTGTCTAGAACTAGGCGCGTTTTCATGACTAGTGGGCCGTAACAATTGAGGAAAATTGTTACTCGATGCAAAATTAGGCTGTTGAGGATGAACAGGTAATACTGACGTCTTGTTGGTCCTTATGCCTTTCAAATGAGTGTAAACTGGACAACCTCTATAATTTGCGGTATGATTACCTCCGCAGTTACTGCATTTTTTGATTTTTGAGTCGGTTTTCGACTTATCACATTGAGCAGTTGTATGTAGTTCCCCACACGCAACACAAACTGACGGCAATTTACAATACGCTTTAGTGTGACCAAATTCTTGACAATTAAGACACTGGACGGGTCCCTGACGCTTATGCGGTTCTTCCACGGTGATTCTACGATGCAGAAGGTAAATCAGATTGTAGATGGGATGGGACTTGTTTTTCTTTAAGACTATATCTCCGGGTTCCAATTCCACCCTGAACATAGGCTGAGGAATCTTTTCACGGTTTCTAATATTCGTTATGTTCTTAATTTTGAAGCCATTTTCCATTAAACTAGTCTTTATCTCGGCAGGATCAACATCTGGGTCTATACCCTTTAGAACGACTTGGAGTCCTTTTGCGCTTTTCAGTTGGTAGGTATAGAAATCCCTACTCTCCCTCTCCAACTGGTTGGACAATTTTCGAAAATCATCTTCCTTTTTCACTTGAATTTTGGTTTCGCTGATATTTCCATGTTTAATTGAGGTTACGCTAAACATATTTTCACCTATTACCGAAACAATTCCTTGTACCAATTTACTGGAAGTGGGCTCTCTCAGATAAATTGGTGGGGGCTTAAACGTTTTTTTAGGAAGTTCTGGATCATCCGTCTGGAGGAGAGCAAACCTGTTTTGATCATTTGGATTGTCAATACTCACGGTCTTGGGAGCTTTTGAATTTGATGACGTTTGAGCAGATGTCGGGCTCCTCTGTCGCTTAAGAACTGTGACGTATTTATCCATACCTACTTGTTTTCTAGGTTTGACTGCACTATTTGATGTAGAAGATATTGATGTTTTATCATCTGATGAAATCACTATATTGGGCGAACAGGAACGGCGCCGTTCTACGGCTCTTGTAGTGAGAAGATTCTCCACAGATTTTTTTAAGGATTCTTCCTCAGAGATCCATAAAGATTTTCTAGTCGAGCTAAGCTCTTTCTCAGAATTACATCTGAGAGGAACACTCATACAGTTTTTATGCGATTTTTAATGTTTTTTATTATTTTTTTTTTAATGTTTTTTATTTTTTAATGTTTTTTATTTTTTTTTTTTTTACCGTAGGTATTTTTACCTATTACGAATTATTTTTTAACTTTTTGTTTTATTTCGACCTATTACACTTTTTCACCTATTACGATTTTTTCACCGAAAATTCAGCCGCACTAAAAATAACACGTCCGAACAGTTCAACAACACTATGTGTAATGAGCTTTTGAATTTGATGACATTTGAGCAGATGTCGGGCTCCTCTGTCGCTTAAGAACTGTGACGTATTTATCCATACCTACTTGTTTTCTAGGTTTGACTGCACTATTTGATGTAGAAGATATTGATGTTTTATCATCTGATGAAATCACTATATTGGGCGAACAGGAACGGCGCCGTTCTACGGCTCTTGTAGTGAGAAGATTCTCCACAGATTTTTTTAAGGATTCTTCCTCAGAGATCCATAAAGATTTTCTAGTCGAGCTAAGCTCTTTCTCAGAATTACATCTGAGAGGAACACTCATACAGTTTTTATGCGATTTTTAATGTTTTTTATTATTTTTTTTTTAATGTTTTTTTATTTTTTAATGTTTTTTATTTTTTTTTTTACCGTAGGTATTTTTACCTATTACGAATTATTTTTTAACTTTTTTGTTTTATTTCGACCTATTACACTTTTTCACCTATTACGATTTTTTCACCGAAAATTCAGCCGCACTAAAAATAACACGTTCGAACAGTTCAACAACACTATGTGTGAATTCATTAAGATGTTAAGATGTTAAAAAAAAAATCACCTGGTATAGATGAAATTAATAACAGATGTTTAAAAAATCTGCAAAAAAAAAGGAATCAAATATATTACAAATATATTCCATGCATGCTTAAAGCTATGCTACTTTCCAAAACAATGGAAAAAGTCAAAAATAATAGCTATACCTAAACCTAACAAACCTGCTGAATCTCCGGGGTCATACAGACCTATTAGTCTTTTACCAACAACTAGCAAAATATTTGAAAAGATAATTAAAGAGAAAATATTGAACTTTGTTGATTCACATGATAACCTTCCTACAAATCAATTTGGTTTTAGAAGACAACACAATACATCTCATCCATTATTTAAAATTAAAAAACTAGTTAAAAATAATTTCGAAAGTGGAAAATCAACTGGAATGGTTCTTCTTGACATTAAATCAGCTTTTGACTCTGTGTGGCATAATGGTTTTATTTAAAAGTTAAAACCGTTTAATTTCCCACTCGAAACAATCAAAATCATATTAAGTTTTCTAACTGATAGATCTTCTCGTGTTTATATTGGGAAAACAAATTCACGTGAGGTTCATATAAATGCTGGATGCCCTCAAGGTTCCTGTTTATCGCCAATTTTATATAATATTTACATTGCCGATATACCATCGTTCTCCTATTGCACAACAACAATTTTTGCAGATGACACATCTATACTAAGCTCTGACCTACATATATGCTGTAAATATAAAACACAACCTAGAATTAGCCTTAGTTGAAATTAATAAATACTTTACAAAATGGAAAATTTTAATAAATCCGGAAAAAACAAAAGCCACTTTACGAGGAAGCGTAAATCTTGCTTTACACCACAAAATCCGTTACAGTTCTATAACCACAACATTAACTGGGAAGAAAATGTTAGATATCTAGGTGTTATCCTTGATACCAGACTAAACTTTAAAAACCACATTTCGTATATTGTGGACAAAATAAACAGACAAATAAACACATATGTTATACCCCTTAAGGTGGTACTACATGTTTTTGCTTATGTATTTTTAAGTTTACAACTCACATGTTTTTCTTTATGTCTGTCAAAATTGGTTATTTTACATATGGGTTTTAATTTTTGGTCACCAACTTGTATGTACAATTACACGTGACATCGCCATGATTAAAACAGCTGATACGCTTAAATATTATTCTTTTTTTACACATAAATTTCCATGTCGTTTCTTTAAAAAATGCGTTAAAGCCGCTACAAAGCGTCACTAAATTCCCGGCATCAAAAATATTGATTTAAGGTTTTTCGTTTTTTAATATACAAGATGTGGAGCTTGTATCAAAAATTTTTAAATAATTTATATCATTGTTATTAAATTATCAAAATGGGATAAAAAAAATATTTAATTTATCACTTATGCAAATTCTTCATACGGCCGGCTAATGATAGCGCAGATTTAACCGTCGACAAATCTTTTCGCCTGGCATATACATATGAAAACATGTGTTTGAATATAAGAAAATACCCAGCATACCATTCTAGGAGCGCTCCGAAAAAGGAGTCAGAAGAGAGTCCAACTAAGGAGCATTTTCGGATCGAAAGAAACATTTGCTTGTTACTGTCCTGAGTTTTTGTCCTGTTATGTGTACTTTGAACAAAAAAAACATAGCTGTACCACACAAGAATGATAAAAACAAGATTACACAGAGCCCAAAAAAAACTAATAAAAGACTCGTTTTTGACATTATCTAAGAGCTCTTTAAAAAACCCTCATAAAAGACTCTTTTCTGACATTATCTAAGAGCTCTTTCTGACGGACCATTTTCGAATGTAATAACCCTCTTTTCTGAAGGTTTTCGGAGCAATTATGATTGTTTTTTGGGCTCATAAAGAGCGTTAAGACCGGAAAAGGTGTCAGAAACAACTCTTTTCGGACTCATATGGCTTGTTGGGTAGAGTCATATACACTACGTGTTTTTTACATTGTATATGTCAAATTTTACATATGGGAGTAAAAACATGTAGTTGGTGACCTCAAAAACTTTGCTTGTGTAAAATACATGTGGAAATACATATATATTTTATCGATTAGAACACGCTCTATTTTCTTATAGACTCCACACACTCGCAGATTTTCCTACCACCAATGTTAAATTAAACTATTTAACAGAAAACTTTGTCAGAAGATGTGAATACTCAGAATTACAGCACATTAACGAGCTAATCTCTTCATAAAATTTACCCTTTTTAACATAGTTTTAGTTTTTAGTATATAGAAATTGATTCAAAAGGGTTTTTTTTTTAATTTTTCCCCCAAAACAAATAACACATTAACTTTTTATCAATATTACAACAAAACAAAGTTTAAGTAGAAAAGGAATATATTTATTGCTAACCTCTTTAAGTAATAAGATAAAATGTAAACAAATAAATATTAAAAATAAACACAATGAATGAATGACAAAATGGTTTTAAACCGTCATTATCGATATGTGTCACATGTCAAAAACGAAATGGGACAAAGTGAAAAATGAAATCGGCACAACAAATTGACAAAATAAAACGCATCACACCTTTTTTAGATTTTATCGGTTTTTGACGCCGAAATCGATTTTTATCACATACCTGAATATATATATGTATGTATGTATGTATATAATATAATTATGCAAAAAGGTGAAGATTCGGCATAGCCGAATATAGCACTCTTGTTGCAATTTGAGTCAATTTTGAAATTATAAGGGATTTCTACGTAAGGCGGCAATCGAGGTGTATACCGAGGTATTTAACTTCGGATTATTGTTTTATTGCTTGATTATTGATATAAATAGGAGAGCATAATTCTCTACGCGGTATGGACAAAGAAACCTTTTTGGCTACCTATAAGACGATTGGCCGGTCAGTGGTAAATTACGCTACCCCATTGTGGTCACCTTCGTTGAGTGATACCCAGTGAAGAAACACACAAAGCTGTCAAAATGCTGCCTTGCGTACCATCACAGGCTGCATGCAAATAACCTCAGAACACCATCTACATGAGGAAACGAAGCTTCTACCTGTAATGGAACATAATGCCATGCTGACAAAACAGTTCCTCCTGGGATGTCATCGGAGAAAGCACCCAAGCTTTAACATCACACAGCTGAAGTCTGCCCACGAGGCATGTCAGGAAGGACCTTCAAATATACGAGGAAGACATACTCTTACGTAGCAGCTTTGAACGACATTCATAGAGATGCCATCAATAACACGGTCGCACGATACCCCATGAATGTCGTACTTGGAGGCCGCCCACCGCCCATTGCAGATACCGAAAAACAACTTCCGCGGAAGATAAGAGTAGTTCTGGCACAACTGAGATCAGGATGGAGCAATAGGCTTAACGCCTTTTGGTCCCGCATAGACCCTAACCTATGCCCTGCATGTGGTCAGGGTCCTAATGACACCAACCGCATCTTCAATTGCCTAGCCAACCATACTTCATTTCGTCCAATGGATTTATGGACCAATCCGGTAGAAGTAGCCTAGTTTCTTAGTCTGGACCTCATTGCAGAACCCCCGCATTAAAACTTACTTAGTTCTAGCTGTTATAACAACAGCAACAGGTACTATATATTTTTCTACTACGATAACCTGATTTCTTCGATACCAAAACCCATTGCAGTTTTTGAATATGAACAAGGAGGTAAGTCAAGCAAACCGTTTCTGCAGACATCTTATAATCAGGCATGTGATGGAAATCGAAAACCAATCAGTTTTGGAAATACATTTTAATGTATTTATTATCTAATTTTTAAAATTTTTGTTTTAAGATTCTCTTTAGTAGCCCAATATCTTTATATTTTATGTGATAAAAGTTTTTCAATACAGAAATATTACGAAAAAATTGACTTCTAAAACTCATTCGTTTTCGATTTCCATCACATGCCTGTATATAACTATCCGTTGAAAAGGTACTCTTTCGACCACAATAGAAATTAATTACCAAACCATTGAGTCTTTACAACATTTTCCTATTTTGTATACCTATTTTTGGTTTCACTGCAACATAAAATGTTGATACCAGTAGTTGTTTGAGTTCCACTTTTACATACATATATTTTATCAATCACCCCTCTCGTGAATAAAAATTTCAGATGAAATTTGTTCCCTTTTATTTTTTTAACATTGAATTTTAATAGGAAAAATGTGAAAAGGGAACAAATTTCAGGTGGAATTTTTATTCACGATGGAGGTGAATAATAAGGTAGTTATTGAGTTTTATGAAAACGTTTTGCAGATGAGGTTGAAAACGTATTCTTTTTGCGATACTTACACTGAAGTTGTATTTTTTTTGCGCAGTAATTGACGGAATGACATGAATTTTCTCTTTAGGTTCCTCGATTCTTTTGTTTTATTTTTTGTTTACGATCTGTGCTTATATCGTTCTATAACATCATCGATAATGAACTTGTTTAATGGTTAAAGACTTTTTAAATTATTGGATTTAACTATTAATTTTTTGGAACTCTTATCTGCAACTGGATGATATAGAATAAAAAGGGATTACAAAATCTTTGTATACAAGTGAATTTCATTTATTTTAAATTATTTGACTACTTCATTGTAATATACAAAGAATAAATTAAAGTGAGTTGTTTAAAAACACCACTATATGGATTTGCCGAATGTATATAGTTTCTTTTTAACATAAACAAAAAATTGGAATAGACATTCGGTAACCCATTTGTTTAAAGGTTTTTAAAATGAAGTAAAAAATTATAGGTAAATAAAGTATTTAACGATCAATTTCGCCAAACACGACATCAAGGGTACCAATTATAGCAACTATATCGGCCAACATGTGTTGTCTTCCAACATGATTTAAAGCGGCCAAATGAGCGAAACCAGGAGCTTTTATTTTGCAGCGATATGGGCGGCTGGATCCATCAGACACTAAGTAAACACCAAACTCGCCTTTAGGAGCCTCAATTGCTGTATATGTGGCACCAGGTGGAACTTGATAGCCCTGAGTGAAAAGTTTAAAGTGATGAATTAAAGCTTCCATGGAGGTCTTCATTTCTGTACGAGATGGAGGAGTAACCTTTGCGTCATCGGTTTTAATTTCTCCAGCAGGCATTTGGTTTAAGCACTGATCAATGATGCGCAAGGACTGACGCATTTCTTCGACACGACACAGATAACGGTCATAGCAATCACCTTTAGTGCCAATAGGTACATCAAATTCCACTAAGTCATAGGCATCGTAGGGCTGCTGTTTGCGCAAATCCCATTTAATGCCCGAACCTCTTAACATAACACCACTAAAACCGTAATTTAAAGCCTCTTCTGCTGAAACAACGCCAATATCTGCAGTACGTTGCACCCAAATTCGATTAGTCGTAAGAACATCTTCCACTTCATCCAATCGTTCGGCAAATTTGGAGGCAAATTCATAGATGTCATCCATTAATCCTAACGGCATATCCTTAACGATTTAGGAACATGTATTTAGCTGCTTGAAAACAAAATTAAAAAATTTCAAGTGCATACCAAAGAAACACCACCAGGGCGAATATAAGCAGCATGCATACGTGCGCCAGAAACTCTTTCATAGAACTCCATCATCTTTTCACGTTCCTCAAAAAGCCAGAAAAATGGCGTCAATGCACCAACGTCGAGAGCGTGCGTGCCAACAGCCATAATATGATTTAGGATACGTGTAATTTCAGCAAACAATGCTAGTATAAAGAAAACAACATTATTTTTATTTAGTTTTATGATCCGATTGCATTTTTTAAATTGTAGAATGTAAATTAATGATATTATATTATATACACAAATATTTATACAGAAAATATGAGGATTAAAAACTTAAAAAACGTTATTAATATAAATATTAGTATAGTACAAAATATAGTCCCGTTGTTTATAATACTTATGATTTTCGTATACAATCTAATTTAAATGCAAATATTTTATGAAATGTCGTATATGAAAACTGCGTCCAAACGATAGTTACATTTTTGTATCAGCATTAAACACATTCGAGACAGCAGGCTACACGACTACACGAGTGCAAATGCTGCTGTGTACTTATGCCGCCCTCTAGCCAGCTACTTAATTATTTTGATAACGACAGCTACATAGTCAGCACCTAATCTCGAAATCTGACGTTTTAATAAAAAATTAATTTGTTCTTCGAAATTTTTTAAGCTATTACTAAAATACAACAAAAAAGTAAATAAAAACAATAAAAATAATAAATCTTAAACAATAAAACACTTATAAACTTTAATCAAACAAAAGAATTAAAATATAAACAGCTGTTGTAGTAATCCATTTATATTTCAGTGGTGCCACTTAAGGCTTTTATTTTTGTTTAAAGTAGCGTTTTGTTTATGAAACATGAAAATCATATGTATATGATTCCAGACATGCTAATAAACTTCACTCATTTTTATTAATATAAAATTTAATATTATTAATGTAATATTATTGATACATTTAACAACTTTTGACGCATAAATGATCACGACATTTTAATTGTGTATTTTGCTTTTTATTTTATTTAATTTGCTTTACACATTTTGCTATATGTTCAACACTCTTTTGTTTTGTCGCCAACAAAAATAGCAATTAGTTTAATTTGACAGCGACGAAAAAATCAGCATGGACAACAACCTGCAGTCGTGTTGCCTGCTGTCGTCAATATAGTCACTCTCATATAAACGTGTGTTTTTTTTGACATATTGTAGTCTGCTGTCTCGAATGTGTTTAATGCTTCAGTCTGTTGAACATTTTTCAGTTTTTAGGTTTTAATAATAATTTTCATGCCTATTATACTCACTTCTGATATATTTAGCACGTAGGGGTACTTCAATATTTAACAGTTTTTCTACGGCTAAGGAATAACACTGTTCATTGCACATCATAGACACGTAATCCAAACGATCAAAGTAAGGCAAAGCTTGGGTATATGTTTTGTACTCAATAAGTTTTTCTGTACCACGATGCAGCAATCCAATGTGAGGATCACAGCGCATAACAGTCTTAAAAAACAATATTTATATTTTATAAGGCTGAATATTGCTATTGCTTTTAAGGTTTGTGAAGATAAATACGTTAGTAAAATAAGTTCCATACACTGTTAAACTAGTTTTTAAATTGAACAAAACTATTTTTTAATAAATATGATCAGATAACTGCCTTTTATGTATAAAAATCAATCAGAATATACAATTTTCAAAAATTAATCAATATTATAAATTTTAGGGAAAAAAGTTTGTTCACCAAAAAATTATTGAGAATATGGAATTTTCAAGTGGATTTAACGGACATTTAGAGAAGACACGTATCGAGTCACCGCCTGAGTGAGAGTAACCCAGTACTAATAGTTTCCAAAACTATGTCGTATATGTCTGAAATCAGCTTTTGATTGGAGAAATATTTTAAAAAAAAATTCGATTTCCACCAAAAAATTATGGAATTTTCAAGTGGAATTATCGGACACTTAGAAAAAACATGAATCAGATCACCGCTAGAGTGGGAGTAGCCTAGGACTAGTAGATTCCAATACTATATCGTACATGTTCGGAATCAGCCCTGAATTAGAGAAAAAAATTAAAAACAATTGGATGAAATAAATAAATAAAAATAAAAAAAAAAAAAAAAAAATTCCATCAAAAAATATGAAAATATGTAATTTTCAATAGGATTTATAGGACATTTAGAGAAGAGAAGAATCGGGTCACTGCCAGAGTGGGAGTAGCCTAGGACTTGTTGATACCAAAACTATATCGTATATGTCTGGAATCAGCCCTGGATTGGAGAAATATTTTTTAATTCGATTTCTAGCAAAAAATTATGGAGTTTTGCTCTTATTTTGCAATTAAAAGTTATCCGGTTTATTTAAAAGAAATAAACCACCGTTTCTACACCGAATAATTATATATGCCAAAGAATGTTCTTTCAAATGATAATAAACATTCCCCATTAAATTTGAAATTTTTGTGTTTGTTTCTTTAAAAAGGAAGTATATTCAAAAACGATTACAATACATTATAACAGCAATTTTTGATCTATAAATATAGAAAAAAGTAGTAATACAATAAATTCATTCAAACAGGGAAAAAACAACAAAAGGTGGTAAGCAGCAGGTGCATTAAAAAAGTGTGCGTATTTTTTGTTTCAACTGTCGTTCAGAACACATGTTATGCATTTTTTGGTGGAAATCGATTTTTTTTTTAAAAAAAAAATATTTCTCTAATCCAGGATTGACTCCAGACATAACGATATAATTTTGGAATTTACTAGTCCTAGGCCACTCCCACTCTGGATGTCACCCTATTCATGTCTTTTCTAAATATCCGATAAATCCATCATATTTTTCATAATTTTTTGGTGAAAAATCTTTTTTTTTTTCTTAAAATTTATATTATTGATTAATTTTTGAAAATTATATATTCTGATTGATTTTTATGCAATCGTTAAAATAATATGCAATTATTTGATCATATTTATTGCAAACATATAATTTTCATTTATTTATTTATTTAAGTTAAATTAGTAAAATTAAGCTTTACTAGGCCAAAAATTAAATATATTACAATGTAAATTCCTGAATAATGCATATATAATGTACATTAACTTAGAGTAAATGTATAAATACAAAATTAAAATTAAATTTAAATACATACAAAATAGAGGCCAAAAATACATTAAAAGTTTCAATCGAAAGGCATTTTTAGAATAAGAAAAAATACGAAGATTCAAAGGCAAGAAATTCAAATTTCGGCCACTTTTACAATAAAAAAACGCGCAAAAATACTGCACTTGGTCCTAGGAATAGTAATCTGAGAAAAGGAAAGCTGAGAACAGATATTATAAGGTAAGCCAAATCGAATAACCCTATAGAAAAGCCTTAATTTGCGAATATCAACAATGTGTCTAAAACAACATCCCAAAAAAGTACTGACATATTCAGAAATATGCATCCATTTTCGAACTTTATAAACATAGCGCACAATAACATTGACTAAATGATTATGTTTAGCCAGAATACAAGCCACAGTGCCAGATACCACTTCAAGCCCATAAAATAATAATAAAATAATCTTGTTCAATTTAGTAACATAGGTAGGACGTATTTAACTTATGAATTTATCTTTACACTTTATGTAGACTATACTTACCTCACCATCTAATTCCATAACTAGACGTAAGACACCGTGAGCTGCTGGATGTTGAGGACCAAAATTAAGAGTCAAATTACGAACAGTCTTCTCCACGGGGGTAATTTGATCTGTTGTTAGAGCAGAATTTACAATTATATACAACCGGATTATATATTATAATAATTACATACGATTCCATGGTGGTAGTTTCCACTGAGATGTAACCTCATCAGGATACATAACAGGAGCCGAAAATTGTTGCATAAATTCGGGATCTGGATACCATTTTGCTGCACCTCGTGTATTTGGTTTGTTAGTGCTAAAATATAAATATTTAACAAAAAAAAAAAAATAAGAATTTTAATATATAAATTGTTTAAAAATTGAAGATTACTCTAACTGACGAGAAAAATGTTTGTAGCATTGTATAGTGGGTTTTTCTTTTATTTATTTTATTTTTTATTTATTTTGTAAGTAGTTCGGAATCTCGGAAGTTATTACAGATATCGTAACGAAATGTCCCATTATTGGAGCTAGCGATTAAATTAATCGTCCACGATGTCGTATTCCGATCGCGGAAGTTTAGTGCAACGGGAGAAACTGTGTCATGACGGCGACTCTTCCATATGAGTCGTCTACGATGCGATGAAAGTATCACACAATCTTCCAATGCTCGCCAAAATGCGTAAACGACGATCCAATCGTCCAACAAACGTCGAAATGACTCGCAAAAGCACCGTTTGAAAAAAAGAGTCGCGAAATGATCGCGCTCGTCAAACTATCATCCAAATGCTAGCTGGGTTTACTTCGGTGGCGTTTTAATGTATATCGCGTCGTAAGCGGAAGAGGGGCCAGTGGTTGGCCTCTCAAAGTTCGTCGCGTGGGTCTCACATTTTTTAAAAAATATTTTTTACTCATGTATTATTTTTAAAGACCTAACCGAGGGCTATCAGAAAATATAAATGTCTTAGGATTTTGTTGAAAAACAAACAAATTCCACATGTTTAAACAAATTGCATGTCAAAGGTGTTTTATTTTGAGAGCCAAGTATAATCTGCCCCTGGATTATACTTTAAACACAAATGCTCCTTTGCTACTCTCATGTCAAATTGTATCTTTATCAGAGCAAGTTTAGAAATGACAGATATATTTCCAAAAATTTTCTATTCTGCTCCATTGTGTGTACATACATTTTGCATGAAATATATGAAAAAACGTTAAAATTTGTGAAAGAGGGCAAGGTTTGTCTTCTGAATAGTAAATATAAGATCTTTGTATAAGTATTTTGCACTTGTTAAAAGCTTAAGACTTGAAGATTGATAATTTAGTAAAATTAATGTGTTTTTTTCGGTGTTATTTACCTTTAAAATCACAAAAATTATAATAAGCTAAACTTCCTTGAGGAAAAATATTAAATTTTAATTAATGTAAAATTTTAACGGTTAAAGATATCATAGCAATATTTAAATTCAAATACTGAAATTGCATTAAGTTTTCTTTCCGACCATATAAAAATACAATAAAGAGTAAATGTGGATGTGAATGTGGCAACGCTATGCCTGAATAGAAGTGTGTGAATATTAGCTGTCATTGAAAATAGAAAATAAACTCTTAACTATAACATAAATGAGAAGTTTATTATTAATTATTCGGATATTAACAATAATTACTGGATTGATTTTAATCTTTGATTAATTTTAACAACCTGGTTCTATTAAATATTGCTGATTGAAGTTGTTGTTGTATCTACTTATTGCTGTATACATACATATATTTTTTGCTGCCATTTTGTCACTTTCCAAAACTCAAGGGTCCATTCAATGTACATCTTGTAAACTGTGGCTCCATTTAAAATGTGCTGATGTTGCTGAAAAACACCTTGGTTTGCTCAAAGACAAACCAGCTTCTTTTTTCTTCAAATGTGCCTCCTGTTCTAATACTGACATTGATGATAGTTCATTTCGTCTCGAAATGTTATCTATGAAAAATAGTTTTGAGTGCTTCGTTGTTAAGAGTCAGAGTGGCCATGATGCGTTTAAAGATTCCATGGCCCAGATTTTATCAGACTTTAAAAACGAAGTTTCTGTTGTGAAAGAGATTAAATCAGACATTATGGATTGCAGGAAACTAATTAATCATGTTGATTCATCTACAAATATGAAAATTTCTGCGTTGGAGTCTGAAAATAATATTCTCCACAGAAGACTTTGTAATCAGTGGATTGCCTTCTAGTCTTAATGATTTGGAGAACCAAGGGAGGTTCTTTTTATAATGTTACATTATCTAGTTCTGATATTAACCATGTATGTTATATGCACAGTAGGAGACTTATTTTGGTGAAACTAAATAATGTTGGTATTAGAGACAAAATAATGAAGGAATATTTTAAGCAACGTTCCCTTACTGTGAAAGATGTTATTGGAGGTGAGATTGAGAGTGGAGTGTATATTAATGACCACTATTCCCCAGCTGCTTCTAATTTAAATACTCTCTGCCGGAAAATGCTGCATCAAAAAATCATTTTGAAGTATAGGATTGTTAATGCGGATCTTTCAAAAAGTAAGACTTACTCTTAGTGATGGAAAGGATGTGGAATACAGTATGGCAGAATGTGCTGAACTCTTCAATGCTAATTCCAATAGATAGTTAGTTACACTTTTTTATTTTTCTATTTTATTATTAATTTAAATTATAATCACTTGATTTAATAACAATGGAATTTCCTAATTACTATTTTTATATACTTATTTTCCATGTGTTATTAAATCAAATGTTAATTTAGTTTAATTTATCATGCATGGAATATGTTAACAGTGATTTATTGACCCAAATTTGTGTCTTATTTTACCTCACATATATTTTTCTAAAAATCTATTTACATTTTCTTTTTAATTTAGTATATCTTACTTATTTATACGTATTTTGATATTGGTACATTGTACAATTGAGGCCAACTGAATATATGTTTTCTTATATATTATTTCCTTGCGTGGTATTTTGAATACCTTATTTTGCACTTTATTTATAACTTATAACCTTCATTAATTTGAATTAACATCGTGCCCTTTATGAATATTGAAATTAACAGTTGCTAATTCAAATTAATATTGTTTTTCGATATACATATTCCATACAGATTTTATTTTTCTAGTTCTATTGTAATTCTAAATAGAGTACCCTTTATGATGATTGTATTTTGTATTTTTAAACATTTTCTAGTTTATTCTCTATTTTAATGATAATGTATTTAAGAATTAGTTTTTTTATTTGATTTTTTTTTTGTAATGTTTTTTTACTTCGGTTCTTCTATCTATTTGGTTCCCCGCCATGTTTTTTATATTCGTTTTAATTGTCTATGAATAGTAATAATATTGGTCTCGTTTTAAGTGGTAGCGAATTACTTAGATCCAGTCTGAGGAACTTTTGCGATCAGCTTAAAATATCTCATATTAACTGTCAAAGTATTCGACCTTCTTTAACTAACTGCAAATTTGATGAATTTAAAAATATTATTGATAGAAACTTTGACTTAGTGGATATTTCGGAAACGTGGCTTACTCCACATGTATCATGTGGATCTCTTAAAATTCCAGGATATAGGCTCGTTAGGAATGATCGTTTACATGCTAGAGGTGGAGGTGTAGCTATTTATGTATCTGATAGAATACGGTTTTCGGTTGTTTCTAAAGTCTCCCGTCCTGGCTGTGAATCAATATTTATTGTACTTAGTCTAGGTGACATCAGGGTTTTGTTTGGTGTTGTTTATCTACCCTATGGTGACTTAGATTTGTTTGAATCTTCCCATTATGAACTGTTATCTAGATATACAAATATTATTATTGTTGGTGATTTTAACTGAAATATGTTTGAAATTGTTAAAGCTTGTAGATTAAGGATTATGTGTATTAGATGCAATTTATGTGTTTCTCATAATAATAGACCTACTTATTTTGATGTGGCTCATGGCACAACTCCCTTGTTGGATATTTGGTTAGTGAGTAATTCTTCGTGTATGACGTTAGAATACGTGTCCTGCAATATCTCACCATGCGTTTATATTTGCTATTTTTAATTTTGCTGTAGGATGTCCCTATACATGTTTAGAATATAGGAATTTTAACAGAATTGATTGGAATGGTCTTTTTTCTTGTATTGAAATGTTTGATTTGACATACTTTTACAACTCTGTTAATATTGAGATTCAAAGTTCATTAATTAATTCGTTAATTGATTCTTTATACTGCTTTGTTCCAACGGTTAAGAAGAAGGTTTGGAATAATGACACATCCTGGATGAAGTCAAGTGAAATCCAATTTGCAACATCTCTTAGGGATCTAGCATATAAAGTATTCCGCTCCACTAGATCTTCTGCCTCTTGGCTTATATATTAGATATAGGAATAAAGCAAAAAGTGTTATTCGTAGGGTTAGAAAGAAGTATTACTCTAAATTATTGTCTGGTCTGAACGCCTCTGGACTGTGGAGAATTTTAAAGGGTCATGGTGTTTGTGGTGATATTGGGTACACCTCCGATTTTAATATTAATGATGTTAATGATTATTTTGTGAATGCTACTAATTCAGGTTTTAGTGATATAGTTGACTTTAATACTTTTATTGATGCTTCTGAATTCTTTTCTTTCTCTTGTGTGACGGAAATGGAAATATTTGATGCTATGAATCGAATAAAGTCGAAATCTATTGGCACTGATGGAATACCAATACGGTTTATTAATATAATTTATCCTCATGTGTCGCATATTCTTATGCATCATATTAATTTCATTTTAACATCGTCAACATTTCCTTCCACCTGGAAAATTGCGCGGGTAGTAGCAATTCCAAAGGATTATATATGGTCTTAATGACTTAAGACCTATTTCTATTCTTCCTTCTTTGTCGAAAGTTGTTGAGCATTTAATGAAGAATCAGATACTTTCCTTCGTCCATGACCAGATTTCTGCCTTCCAGTATGCTTTTCGCCGTGGACATAGTTCTTCTCTACTACTTCTTAACTTAACAGATGATGTTGGCAATTCATTGATTTTGTCTTTAGATTTGGCTAAGGCTTTTAATTCTGTAAATTTTTGTGCCTTGATTATGAAGTTGAAAGATTTATTTTGCTTTTCTAAATCGGCTTGTAAGTTTATTTTCTCCTACTTATGTGATAGGTCACAATTTGTTGATATGAATGGTACTTATTCTAGCATTCTTTCTCTTTCGTCCGGTGTTCCTCAAGGTTCTGTATTAGGTCCTCTTCTTTTTATACTATACATTAATGATCTTCCTAATGTTGTTGATACGTCTGTTTGCAAATCATTTTTGTTTGCTGATGACATCATGCTTTTATTTCGTTGTGGCTCTGATAATGGTGATGGCGATTCCTACAATGGTCTGCATATAACTATTTGGCTGTTAACAATTCTAACACTAAAGCAATTTTGTTTAGCACTATTAATTTTCCTTTGAGAATTGTTGTTGGCAATACGAGTATTGGGTTTTCTGATAGAATAAAGTGTTAAAGAATTTATATTGACAGGCGATTATGCTTTATTATCATACTGATCAATTGAGCTACAAAGTTATTGGTATAATACGAAGGCTTCCTTCAGTTGGTGTTTATCTGCCTTGTCGTATTAAGTATGCTATTGCACATGCAGTTTTAATGACTCATGTGATGTATGGACTGGAAGTTATATCTGGTACTCTATCTTATAATTTAGCTAAACTTAATCATATCACTAATATGATTGTTCGTTATGTATATAATGTTCCTCGTTGTATGCATATCTCGGAGTATGTCAGAAGCTTTTTGGGTTGTTCATTCATGAGCTTTGTTTCTAACCGTATTTTGTTTATGTTCTACAAGATTATTAAAACAGTACGACCAACTCGACTTCGATCTGAGTTTACCTTTTCGCGTTCAAGTAGGAACCCGCAAATTATTATTCCTAGGATTAGAAACTCTGTTTTTGAGCGATCGTTTATTGTTAGAGTTGCACGAACTCTTTGCCTCTCGAGCTTCGTGTATTTTCTCAGTCGAATAATGTATTTCGCCTAAAACTTTTGCGGCATTTAATTACTCTTTAGATTGTTATAATCCTCATAAACTATTTAAGTCGTTTTATGCTAAATTTAGTTTCATAGTTTTGGGAGTTTGCAACTATGGTCATTTTTTTCTCCTCCTTTTGTTATTTTGGCTGGGGAGCCATTAACTAGAAGTATTGAGTATGAATTGAAATAACTTGTTTTTTTTTTTTAATTTTAGTTATCCTTATTCAGGAATAATTCTTGTAATATATGTTAATTGGCCTAGGAAGGCTTTTTTATATTACTGTGAATAAATAAATAAAAAATTAAAATAAATGGTAAATCCTTATTTATAATTTTATGAACTTTTAAGTAACATCATGTTGAACATGCACTCGGTTTTGCACACCATTTTTGACGATTTTTTAAAAAATGACGAGCGTTGAGAGGCCACCCACTAGATCATCTTCGCCTACGTCGCCACCTCAATCATCTCGAAAATATTTCAGTTTCAACCTTGTGAAATTTCGTTGCGATATCTGTAATAGCTCCTGCAATACCGGATTATTTCCAAAATAAAACGTTTAAACCAATGTGCATCGTATTTCGTGAGTAGGAATAAAGCTTAAGGTTTTTTGTTGGTATTATTTTTACCGAAACTGTATTATTGCTTGTAGGCAATTATATTTGCTACTCCTCCTGTCATAACGTATTTTTAGCTGTATCCAATCGTATGGTCATATTTTTGTTAAATTTTTTGTGATATACTAATTTGTCATATATTGCTTTTTCAAGAAAATTAAAATCAAGTTCATCATAAAATAATATAAACGTTCTTTATGATGAAATTTGTTATTATCACTTTAATTTGAATATTTTGTAAATAATACACAAAATTTGCATTTTGGTCATTTATTTTCTTATTATTTAATATGTGTAGTATCTCTTGTTATAGTGTTATTTTGTAATAAAATAGGACCTTGTTTAATAAATCTAAAATTTTTATTATTGTAATTATTAATTATAATTTTATAAAATTTTAATTTATTCTTTACACCCAGAAAGGAAAGTTGCTGACCAGAACCAACGGCCGGCTTAACACATTTTTATACCCACCACCAAATAGATGGGAGTATATTACGTTTGTCATTCCGTTTGTAACACATCGAAATAATGGTCGTAGAGCCAAAAAGTCTTTCTGTATATATTTTGAGTGCTTATAAGATTTAAGATGATCTAGCCATGTCTGTCCGTCTGTTATTTGCACGAAAAAATGTTATCAAATAGGGCTTTTAGAGATGACAGCAAAAAAAAAGTTGTTGGCGGTCACGCCTATTTTCGAGGGGGCGGGCCCTTAAAATTGAAAATATATAAGCCTATATCTCGGAAACTAATGGGTGTCTGATAATTATATAACACATTAAATTAAAGGTATTAAAAATACCTACAACGATATATATCATGATTATAATATATGGGCCGTCTCACATACGGGCTTTTTGGCAATCTAGCCGGACATTAAGCAAAAAATTAAATTTAAGAAATGTAAAAAATCTAAGTAGGCAGCTCGACAGATAACAAAATTCTGTAGCTCGTTTCCCGCATTGAAAAATTTCTTACATGAAATGTGAAACAAAAAATTTCATCGTTTCTCGATTTGTGAGAAAAAAGTGTTTCTGTATTTGAATGTGAAAACGGACAACGCTGATTCTGTTTTTATTGGAATATTTCCAGTAATTAAGTGTCAAATGCAAGCCAAACGTCAACGACGTAAAAAAATTTCATGCAGTCGTCGTTGAGCAAGCGATGAGAACACATGCGGATGGTTGTTGTCATTTTTATCAGAAACTTTTAAGAATTGTTGTTGCTTCTTGTTGGATGAAGCATAGCAAACACACGCGATTCAATTACAATTGGAACGAAAAATAAAAAAACTGCTTATTTTTGTTTTTTCTCAAAATAACTGAGTTCCACTGCTTTATAATGTAAAAAATTTTTATTTATTTATGTACTTATGTACATGTAATTAAAAATATCTATGTACATATATATTATGAGTTGTGTGTTTATCGCACAAATTTGAAATGTGAATTTTTTTTGACAGTTCTAGTGAGAATCTTTTCGCAAAATATTCTTACAGAAACACTTTTTCTCACATTCTTCCAATAATTGTTGTCAAACTATTTAAATCACAGATATTTCTCGCAAAATAAAGATACAGAAACACTTGTGTTAAAAAAACATTTTTTGTTTCATTTTACACTGTTTTTGGTGCAATTCACTAATTCCATGCGAAAAATTTTACAATGCGAGAAATACAGAAACGTGCTACTGCATCGTATAGTGAATTTTGAAGTCGTTTGCTTGAGATTTGTGGTTTTGGGACACTGGTAAAGTCAGGAAAGTTGATTAAATTGCATGCGTGTTCATTGACTTTTTACGGTTTTGGGAGGTTTACAATATATTTTTTTTGTGAGTAAACGAATAAAGATTTTACATTGATTTTCTGTGAAAGACTATATTACCAGCGACTATTAAAAATGTTTAGAAAAATTTTATTAGAAATTTTTATGATAAAAAAATTCGTTCGAAATTAAAAAAATGAATTTTTTGTTCACTTTTTTGTAAAAAAAAAATCAAAAGGTTTTTAATAGTGAGTTTTGTTGTATCAAGCCAAATCTTTAACATCACGATCAAATTTTAAATCTCTACTTTTAAATTCCAAAAAAAAGAAACGTTGCGCATAGTTGCGCCATTAACTATTAACAACAAGAATAATATTTAATAAAAAATCAAATCTGGGTACTTAGTTTTTATTACTATATATAGTATTGTGTTTATTGCATAAAATTGTTATCAGAATATATATTATTTATATTTATATGAAATTAGAGTTATTCCAAATTATACAAGAATGTAATGCTAAACTCGTTGAAGAGAAATTACAATTTTTATACTTTTCACCTTCATGAGAAGGGTATATATAAGTTTGTCATGCCGTTTGTAATTTCCACAATATAATATTCCGACCCTATAAAGTATATATATTCTGGATCCTTATAGATAGCGGAGTCGATTAAGCCATGTCCGTCTGTCTGTCTGTTGAAATCAGTTTTCTGAAGTCCCCAGATATCTTCGGGATCCAAATCTTCAATAATTCTGTCAGACATGCTTTCGAGAAGTTTGCTATTTAAAATCATCAAGATCGGTTTAGACCCACCATAAAAATTTTATATTTTTTGTCCATTTTATTGCAATATATTGAAGATAATACCATGCAATTTTGTATACGTTGTTTTTATGATAAAAGAAGAAAGTGTGCGGAAAATAGTATGAATCGGTCCATGATTTCTCATAGCCCCCATACAAAAATATTCCCGAAATATTGCTCAATTATACGTAAGTGCCTATAAAATTGGAATATCAAGACAAATTTCAGCAAAAAGAAGTTTTATGCAAAAATAAATCGCAGTTCGGTTTATGTTTGACCATAGCCCCCATATAAAGTCCACTTCCAAAATGCACTTAAATACGTATAAAACAGATATAAATAATGTAAAACGACTAAAACTTGACATGAAGAATCTTTATAGGCAAATAAATTGTTGTACTAAATTTTTGGTGGTCGGCCCAGAATTGGTCATAGCTCCCATACAAGGACCTCATCTGAAAAAGACATTTATCCCTATATACATTGTATAAATATCGGTACTGACTCAAAACTTTACACAAATCATTTACATATATACAAAAATCATCCCACAAAATTTTGTGAATTTCGGTCTATTGTTAACCGTATGCCCTATATAAAGCCCTCTTCCGAAAATTACTTTCATACTCATAAACCTCTTATAAATAAGGGTACCAATCCAAAATTTTACACGGCTCATTTACATACATGCCTAAATCAAACTGCAGGATGCGAAATCCACGCTAATACTAATATATATCTTAAATATACCGTTATGTTGAAATTAGACGTAAAATATCCTCATATGCATGAAAATCACTGTTCCAAAATTTAAGAAGATCGGCCCATAATTTATCATAGCTGCCATATAAAAACCATTTCCAAAAAAACAAATAAATTCGGGTCAAAAATATTATTTTCGGATTTAACCCATATTCGGTCCATATTTAATAATCATGATATATATCGTTGGAAAGGTATTTTTAATACCTTTTATTTAATTTTTATTTAAATTATCAGACACCCAGTAGTTCCCGAGATATAGGCCTATATATTTTCAACTTCACGGGCCCGCCCCCTCGAAAATAGGCGTGACCGCCAACAAATTTTTTTTCTTTGCTGGTATCTCTAAAAGCCCTATTTGATGAAGTTTTTTTTTTTTTTTTTTTTTGAGCAAAGTCACTAAAACCGAATTGTTCCCTTTTTTTTATACTCTGTTTGTTAAATTGCACTCAAGATTATTATGAACATCAGACAAACTCTGTAAATTATGGTAAGAATTGGTAATTAAATCAATTAAAAATGGTGAAAATTAGACAAAATTTCAAAATATTTAACATAAAATATGTTGCTCGTTAAATTGTCTTTCAAACAATATATCAAATACTAATTAAATTTGCACTAAGACTGAATAGAAAACACAGATTAAGGATATTCTAGTCCTATAACCAGTGTAGTTTTTGTATATCTTTTTACGTTTAGGTATTAAGCCGATAGCCATTGATGCTAGTGCTTAGCCCTAGATTTATTGTAATTTTAATTATAATAAATTTTTTAATAAATAAATAAACAAATAAATACGTTTAGGTGGAGGATATTTAAGATTTGGCACACCCGAATATACTCTTGTTAGTTAGAAAATTGTGCGAAATTTCAATATGTCAAGGAGATAGTGACATATCAGTAGTAAATCAGTGCTTAAAGGATTTCAAATATTTCTTTTAAATATTTTGGTATTCAGCACAAAGAAAAAAGGATCGATTTGTAAGCATGCATGCATGCCAAATGGCTGTAAGGAACAGGGGAGTTAAATACTATGAAATACATAAAAGTCACATAAAATCTTAAAAATTGTTTTTTTTTTTGGAAATTTGAAAAAAAAAAATTTTGACAAGGCCGTTCCGGGGGGTAGGCTTGGAGGGATACCTCCCCCTGCCCATAAAAGTTAAAAAATTTAATTTTTATAGTATTGAGGCGTTAGTAATATATTTTGTTTAATAATTATATTTTTTTTTAATATTTTTTTATGTAACCGCCCACAAAATAGGGCGTGGTCGAAAAGTGTAATTTTACGATCTCCTTTTAGGTTTTTTAGCTTTCGTCGACGTTAAAAGTTGAATTTTCCAAACAAAAACTTGAAAAAAATTGCATTTTTCAGAGGTTGGATTAGTTCTTCTAGGGGGGACTTTTTCCTCCTTGGTCCGACTTTATTTATTTTTAAGGGGTACCTGCCTAGACAATAGCACACATTTCTGCCAAGTTTCATCGATCTAGGGGCACTCAATAACTTTTAAGAAGCAATTTAAGCTAAAACATAAAGTAATGTCCGGCTAGATTGGCAAAAAACCCTATGTGCTACTATGGGTTAAATCCGAAAATAATATTTTTGACCCGAATTTTTTTTAATATCCAAAAAAATTTAAATAAATGTCTATATAAGTGTTATTTTAGTTTATTAATATTAATAGCCAAGACATTAAGCTTTAATTTAAGGTATCATATGTGTCTGTAGGTACTATAATCATAGAATTATAAGATCTGAAAAATTAAAAAAAAAACATTTTTTTCAAAATTTTGTATGCAGGATAGGATTTTTACCTCTATAGACAGAAAACGTGCTTCGCATTGTACAAAGTTCCTGAATTGCGGAAGGATTTTCTTCTCCATGGCATACAGAACACCGGCTTCGCATAGTACAGATTCCCTGTATTGCCGGCATACGGCCGAGCGGAAGGTTTTTTCCTCTGTGGTATACAGAACACCGGCTGCGCATAGTACAGATTGTATTTTTTATGTTGAAATGTTATAATCTTTCTTTAATATCTTCGGATTTATATTACCTACATGGTCATGTTATACCTTAAATTAAAGCTTAATTTCTTGACTTGAAAATATGGTAATTGGTCTACTTACTCATATCGAATTTTTTCCCGGATTTTTTAGAATTTAAAAAAAAAATCGGATCAAAAAATAATTTTGTGAAATTTATCAATAGGTGGTCCATATAAATAGGTCATGTTACATATCGTTGGAAAGGTCTTTAAAATACCTATCATTTGATATATGTATATATCGTCTAATAAAAAAAATGTAGTTTTCAAGATATAGCTAAATATATTACAAATTTTGGAGCTCCGCCCACTCGAAAATAGGCGGGACCGCTCCAATTTATTTTATTTTAATCAGAATTTAAAATTCTATTAGTGATAAAATTTTGATAGTGATTTGAAAAGTCACTAAAACCGACTTAAGCCAATAATATTATTAATTTTGTTTTATAAATTTAGTTAATTTTTAACATTGCTTTTACATAATACCAAAGAATAACACGAAAGTGCGTTTGCTTCTTTCAAAAGTTTTATTATGTAAGACCTGCACAACTAAATACAGATGGATATAACTAACATTATTTTTAACATTACTGGTAAACCATATCTTTGAAATATTTACCTTCCCACCTTAGCACCACAAACTGCCAAGGCTTGGGGCTTCAATAAATGAAACCCAGCCGTGGCAGACCGCTTGATGAATTCATTCAAAGTACTAAGAGCCATGATTCCAAATGGCACAAATAGTTTTTTTTAAATATCCTTCTGCACTGTAAAAACATAATTATATTGCATTAACTTCACTGAATCAAATGTTGTTCTAGTTATTTAACTATTATACTGTTTCTATAAATTATGAAATCATTTTTTAATTTCCAAAAAAAAAACATCTACATTACCAGCACACAGAACTATAAACGACTGAAAAATTTTAAACATATGTTACTGAACAGGGTACAGTTAACAACAATAATTACTTTACTTTATTAAGGTTGGCAGCGCAAAAATTTTATCAGAGGAATATGAATCTTCCTGTTAAACTGTTAAAAAATCAGAATATTTGTCAAGTGTTTATATGTTATAGATTTTGATATAAATCAAACTTTTATTTTATCAATTTTTATACAGTTGATATATTATTATGGTTTATCACTTAAGAGTTATTCACCTTTTGAATTTTTATATATAACTGTAAATGTCTATTATAGCAGATAATATATCTGTTCAATATAGGTATTGTTTGAAAGTGCTATATCCATATTGTTTAAATTTCCTATTAAATAGCAAAGCCTTGTAAAATTTATGGTAAATAGTTTAAAAATGTATGTATTTTTATAATTTAATAATTTTTAATCTCGCTTAACTTTGACGTTTAAAGTCCTAAGAATATATGGTATATGTCAAATGAAAGGTCTAAAAGTTTTTTTATAACATAAATTATCATAGAATGGGTTTATTTTCCAGTTATCAGCCCTTTTGTAAAAAAAACTCAGGCTCATAATAGACGAGTTATATTATCTGGTATAGTAGATATTTACAGTTATACATATATATTAAAACTTAAATATGCTCCTAAATTATACTATTGGATTTTATGAAGATTAATCCACAATCAGCTATAGCTCCCATATATGATCCACTTCCAAGTAAAGCGTTTAGGTATTTTAATCCTTTACCGATTGTATGTTTTCATATTAGGACTCAGTTTTTTTTTAAAATTTTTATGAGCAAAAATTGTAATAATATAGAAGATTAAATTTGAATATGAATAAAAAAAATCCCGCAAGTGGCAATCCCGAAATCTGATTCTAGGGTCATTCCATAATTAATTCGTATTTTTAAAATTAAAATATCTTCTAGAATGATTGCTGGTGATCAAATAAATAACATTATATTATGTTCATAAGAATGTTTTCGTTTTTATAAGTAAACATATTTTTAGTGATTTTTTAATGGTTCATAGTTTGTCAAATTTTTCATATTTTCTAAAAAATGTATTGCCTCATAATTTCTAAACGAATTTACTTTTAAAATATATTAATATAATTTTAGGTACATAATTTTTTTCCTTATTAACTATTGTTTTTAGTTTTGGTGCTCAATAAATAATTTTATTTTTATAGACTTTTTAAAAAACTATTAAAAAACATTTGTGTAACATCAAAATGTTTATTACATTAAAAGTGACAATTAGTAAATCTGATTTTTTAATTTTATAGTAATTCACGCCTGATTTTGATTTTAAAATATCGCTAAAATGCCCTTATAGTGATTCTTTAAATAAAGCAAATTTTCAAGCTTTGTTTACATTTTATCTGTCACATTTACACAAATACTACTTTTTTTACAACTCTGTAAAAATAAATTAATTATATTAGTTTGGTTGTATTCTTCAATGTGTTACTTCTACTGTGTTGAGTAGAGTAGTGAAGTAGAGTTTAATTATGGTCCATTGAGTAATTATTTAATTTTGTTTTATTGAATGAATTCGAATACAAAATTTTTGATTACAAATTATTTCGAAGAAGTTTTAGTTTTTACTACGTGAAATACGTTAGCTTTCAGTTAGTTAATCCAAAACAATTGTGTAGTCATGTTTGAGGATGCCGACAATATTGCGGACATATTCCGTGGAGGTCTCCCATATTATATGTTATTGGCCTTGCCAATATTGATAATATGCTCCTCAAATCCGGTACTAGCATCTAGTGAGTTTTCTGTTCATCGTATGTCCCAATTCGATGTAAATGGCGCTTATTTCGGTAAGTAATTTATCGGTGTCTTATACCTAATTAATATTTACCGGCGAGAAAAGTCCCGTCTGACCACGTTTACAATAGTTCGTAAGACACATACAAGGTGTAAATAAAATATGTATTTGCATGCATAATACATACATGCGTACATGTGCGTATACATTCGTATATCTTATTTGATAATAAAGATAAGATTTACCGCTGTATTTGGGTCATTTTTCACAATGGGCGGCATTGGTCTCTGGGTGATGGTGTGGAGACAACCTTCTGACCTTGGGTCGTTTTGCGAGATAAATATTTACCTTCTTCTTTTGATAAAAGATTAGATTTTCCATTATATTTTTGTCATCTTGAGAGTCAAATTTACGTTGAACTTATTAATGCAAGTTACTATCACGTGTTTTTTTGTTGTTTTACTTATAGGGTGTCGTTCATCGGTTTTATCATTGGAAGCTAAATCTTTGTACACTTGGAGTACCGGCAGGCATTGCGTTGTCGCAAAGTAAGTATTTTTCTGATATACATTATCAAAGGCGCGATTTTTGTTCTGCGCATTTTATTTTTACACCACTAGTAAAAAACTGATATTTTGACAACTTTCAAAACAATCTTTAAATTTATGGAACAAGTTGATTTTAGTGACATTGCCCAAAAAAATTGCATCAAATGTCGGCCACGACTAAAGAATAAAAAATACATTTTCAACGATATATGTATATCATGATTATTAAATAAATCTGAGAAATATATTTTGGCTTAAAAATATGTTGGGTAGGTATATGTTTTTACCATTTCTACGGCTTTAAAATCTAAGATTACTGATATATGCATTTTGGGCAAAAAGCTTTCAATTAGGGAGTTATAGAGCTTCAATGCTCATATATATTACTATATCTTTACGATTTCTAAACCGATCCGGACAATATATATATAATTTGAAAATGGTTTAAAATACCTTTCAAATAATGTACATTAATACCCATTTTCTTAACCCATTAAAGCAGAAATTCAAAAACTGTACTTTTTCTTAGGGGGATTTTTTACGAAAGAAAACATTTCAACCTCTCATTTGATATATTTTTATATCTATATATTTATAACTAAAGAAGATATTTAGGTTTAAAAATAGAAGTTTTTAAAATTTAATATTCTCCATAGGATGGTATTTAATTTTGTTTGGTACATTTTTTGATTTTTCGAAATAACGGGACTTTTGTAAAAATCCCACTAAGAAAAAGTACGTTTTTTGAACTTGTGCTTTAATGGAGTAATAAAATGGGTCGTGTTATACATCATTTGAAAGCTATTTCACTTTGCACTTTTAAATGATATACATACATATATATATCGTATCGCTTATATTTGCGACTTAAAATACATAGATATTTTTTGAATTTAAATTTTTTTTTAAATTCTGAATAAAAAATAAATAAAAAAAAATTTAATAAATTTGTTTTCTTAAAAAACTGATAATTTAAAAATTGTAGTGCTTATGTTTTGGCCGATACTGTATATCGCAGTTTTAAAGCTTTATAACATTAAAATCGAAAGAAAGAATCAAAAATTAAAGAAATCGGTGTCGAGTTCGGAAACGATGCTTTGATATAAATTGTTTTTACCATTATTCAATGAGTAAACAATCAACATTGTTGTTGATGCACAACAAGTTGACTTCTAAATTAAATAAAATAAGAAAATATTATTTTCACAATTGTTTTTTTACTGGCCACGTAATTAGAAACGCAAATTTTTTTCTTAAACTTTTCTAAATATTAGTTATAAAGTGAGTATAATTTATTAAACAATTGATTAACTTTTAATAATTTTGATATGGTTTAGTTTCGTACTTTAGAAATGAGACGGTTAATTGTGCAATGTTACCAAAATGAAAAACTTTCAATGTCGGCTATTGCACAAAAATTTCTTGCTAAAAAAAAAAATGGTATTTGGTGCAATTAACTTGTACAAAAATACAAACGAGCTTGCAACTCCAGCTAGGAAACCTAGGACACGAAAGACCATTTTAGCAGAAGATAGAGTTATTTGTGGAGCCAGTAAAAAAATCCAGTTTTATCTTCGCGCGAAATAAAAGCTGAAATTGGAAATCAAATAGCGCAAAAATATCCACACGGACAATAAGAACACGCTTAACATTATAACATATAAAATGTTGGTTTGATATCGATATTTATTATACATTTTTGTGGGATTACTTGTTTTTCGGAATTGGTTCTTATATGAGAGCTATGACCAATTATAAACCGATCTTCATAAAATTCGGCATAGAGAATTTTATATACATATATTGGGATATATTATGTCGAATTTCAAATAAATACTGGTATATTTAAGAAAGATGTGAGTATTAAGGTAATATTTGGAATAGGAACTTATATGGAGGATATGGCCAAATATGGACCTAAATTCACATCTTATTATATCAAAGCATCGTTTCTAATTATATGCCCTTCACTGTATATATACTCGACATAAAATATTTTATTATGAAATTCCTTTATAGAAATTGATTAAATAAAATAAATAAAAATAATAAAATTTTAAATATTAGATACTTCAGCTTCGCAAAACTTAACTGACAAACTTCTCGAGTGCGATGTTGTAGATAAAGCTCAATTCGGGTTAACCATTTTTTTTTGTTTAAAACATTTTTATGAAAAATAACCTCAGATATGGATCACGTCACACAAGCTTCACCAATATGGAGTATTTGCAAAATTCTTACTTAGAAAATTTGTTAATTCTATTTCAAAATAAATGCGACTAGAATCATGAAATTGAGCACATATTGCTTTGATTTAGTAGAAATTAACATTGAGTAATATTATGGTATTTTTAATACATATTTTATTTGTAATATCTTCATTTTTCTTTTGAGGCCCTTTAAGTAAATACTCTGAATTTCTTAATATACATAGATAAGTTGATATTAAAAAAGGTGCCAGACTCGGTTCAATATATCAGATATACGTTGGAAAATTTTAAAAATCGTTTAAGACGAGCAAAAAACCTATATTATTCTCGTCCTAAACATTTGTGTTTTGCCCTTGTTACAGATTAGTAGATTGTTAGTCGTTATGAAATGAAACACTGAATCACTTATTTTATTAATGTCGATGCTATGCTATTGGCCATTAAGCAAATAATACATTTTCGTCAGAACTCATCATATTTCATTTACATATCTATCACTAATCTCCATGATGTCAGAAACAATTATTTACGAAGCCTAAAATAACGTGATTTAGACATTCGGCCCAATCATGAATAAAAAATCCGTTGGAGTTTTTTTCCTTTTTATTTTTTTAACATTGAATTTGAATGGGAAAAATACAAAGAGGGAAAAAACTCTCGCGGAATTTTTATTCATGATTGGGCTGAAGGAAGTTTTATTTTTATTTATTTTAAAGATAATAAGATCGATTTTGTGAAGAACTATAATTGCAAAATTATTTTTTTTTCTGAGCACAACATTTTTCATAAAATGTATGCAATTAACTTATGACCATTAAAAAGAGTCATATAAAGGTTATTAGTATAGATTGACTATATTTTTACAGTAAGATAAAGTATTTTTTTAAGTTTTTATGTTTTTCTTTTTCGCATCATTAAAAAAAATGTTTTCCACACTATATACAGTGGCTAGCAGGAGTGCATGACACTGACCTTCGCTATCCATGAAAACAAAACCCTAAAAACAAATCAAAAAAAATAAAAAATATTAATTTATTTGTAACAAACAAGATAAAAGAAACAATTATAAATGAGATGAATTTAAAGTGTTTGAAAGAAAAAATAAACTCAGTTTTTCACGTTTCAAGAAAATTAATAACTAATCCAATTTCAATATTTGGCCCATAGACCCTTATTAGAAATAACTATAACTAAATATGAAACCATGTAAAGCATCCCCAAACCATTATGTTTCCACCGCCATGTTTAACAGTTTGCTTCACATGTTTTTGAACACTTTCCCGGGGTCTGCGCCAGCAGTACTGCTTTCCATCTGACTGACAACGGTTGAATTTGGACTCATCAGACCAGATAACACGTTTCAATCATCAATGGTCCAATTTCTCTGCTCTCTGGCAAATTTCAAGCGCGCTTTAACATTCTTATCGGGCAGTTGAAGTATATCCGAGCGCTCTTTTAGCAGTCCATACGCTTACATTTTTGTTAATTGCCAGAGGAGCACACTTTGGTGTTAGCAGCTTGATTTTTCTCATTTCGGACATCAGTCGAGCGTCTGAGTCCGTTAATAATTTTTTGCAACCTCTGACTTGCGATTTGGGAGTCACATTTCGTCTCTTTTGAGCTGCGATTACCGCTGATTGACTAATACCAAGCCTTTTGGAAATGGTACGTGAAGAACAGCTCTTCTCCGTCAGGCACACAGCACTATTTTCAATTTCTGCAGATATTTTTTTAATTTTTATGCAAAAAATCAACAATTTATTTTAAATATGAGAGTTATTGACAAAATCTGCTTTGATTAGCCAGAAACACGTTTTAAACTGCTCTACGAAGAAGAACAATAAAATAAGAACAAACATAACAGTAAATCTGCATGACTTCTGCTGATAAGAGAAGTGGTAGAGGAAAAATAGGTGTAATTCATAAAACGTGCAAAATTGAGTTTATGTGGGTTATTTTCGTTTTTACTTTTTATTGTTTCTTTACTTTTATTTGTTACGAATAAAAAAATAAATATAAAATTATTTTTTTTTGATCTGCTTGTATGTTTTTGTTTTTATGGATAACGAAACTCAGTTTCGTGAACATGCACTCGATTTTGTTCGCCACTGAATGTTGTATTTATGGACTTAACATGCCAGCACTTAATAAAATTAAATGTAGAAAAAATCCCTAATGATGTCATTTGATTTCTAAATAATAAAATAATGAATAATTCTAAATTATAAATCGATATATGTATTAGAAATTCAAAAATATCACCAGGAAAGACATTTTAAAATGTTTTTTGAAAATGTAAATGTTTTATTAACACAAGCTTTACATGTTAAATATTTTTTCGCTCGTAGTTTTTAATTTGTTCTTTTAATATTTTTACCAATTAAGTTAATTTTGTTTTTTAATTATTTTATAATTTGTAAAAAAAACACTACATAATTTTTTCCTTTATATGCAGATTCCAAGATATGACAGTTGATCAATTTAGAGAAATTCGACAAAAAGCTGGTGGGATAGTACTGCTTTTACCGAAAGATGTTGCGTCTATGAACAGCGAAGACAAAGAGGTTAGTATTACTTAAAAGCATTAAGAATATTCATATTTACAGTTTAAATTTTCCTAAACGGGATTTTGATTTAAATATTTTTAATTGTATGAATTTTTATACCCAGAACTAAGAACCAAGTCTTGCACTGTCAACTGATGTATAAAGTCATAATTTTTGCTTTTGATCAGTAAAAGTGTACGGTATTTCCCCCCTCCCTCCCTGTTTTTTGTTTACCATTACAAATAACTAAAAATACAAGATTTAGCGAAGAAACCAAGAAGATGTTATTGTTACCTTCCAAGGGCACAACACGAGTAAGAGACAAGCAATAGGTAGTAGCTGTCAGAGAACTACAAATTATAACATTTATACACCTCTACAAACTCTGCATAATGACGATAACGACAAATTTGTTATCGAACCAACGAAAAAATTTAAAACCTTATACGGCTGTACTATTGGGAATGAATAAACTGACCCATCTATTGTGAAGGCTAGGACTTAAATGTCAAATGTTAAAATTGTTACAAGGTCCATGGAGAGTACCAGAGAACAAATAATTTTAATTGTGAATTTCGAAACAAAATCAATCACTCTAAAAGAACTGGGGCAAAATTACTCTGTAATAAATTATATTAAGGTTAAATGGGAAAACCAGAAACCATATAAATCCAAACTGACCCAATGGTATAAATGTCAAATGTATGGTCATGGTTCCAGTAGGTGCAACGTAAAACCTTTTTGTGATTCATATGCTGGAAATCTCACAACTGAAGAATGTTTCTCTACAGTCATTAAGTGTGCAAATTGTAAAGGTCCACATAAGGCTATGTCTTTAGCGAAATTTGTACATCAAAGCGCTAAACCTAAGAATCCGAGACAAAATAATCAAACGTTTAACAGTAGATCTATGTAACTACATGAATAACTCCCCTAACTCTAAATCAAAGTGAAATTCAGTCAAATACACCACCAAGAAGTCATTCATTCTCACAGTTTTACAATGCTGCTAACAATAATGCAAACACCAACAACAACCTGTTCTCATTTAAAGAACTAAAAACCTCACTTTTGAATTAATTTCAAATCTTAAAAGTTGTAAGATAATTTCAGATTGTTACCAACTTAGCATGCAATTTTTTGTATCAATGAACAATAATATAAAGTTATTATCATGGAATGCATTAATAATAAAACATGCATAATTTCTTGGAAAAATATAAAGTTGACATTTGTCTAATTTGCGAAACCTGTAGCTTGTTTCAGTATTTCTCGCATTGTAAAATTTTTCGCAAGGAATTAGTGAATTGCAACAAAAACAGTATAAAAGGAAACAAAAAATGGTTTTTCTCACACAAGTGTTTCTGTAACTTTATTTTGCGAGAAATATCTGTCATTTAAATAGTTTGACAACAATTATTGACGTTTGACTTGCATTTGACACTTAATTACTGGAAATATTCCAATAAAAACAGAATCAGCGTTGTCCATTTTCGCATTCAAATACAGAAACACTTTTTTCTCACAAATCGAGAAACTATGGAATTTTTTGTTTCACACTTCATGTGAGAAATTTTTCGATGCGGGAAATACAAAAACGAGCTACTGGTTACAACATTTCAATTAGAAATAATAATTTCTTTTGCTATAGGTACAATCGTCAAACAAGTTCAGGAGGAGAGTAGCAATTTTAATAAAAAAAAACAAGTAAGAAAGTATAGTCGGTCAAGCCCGACCATATAATACCCTACACCCAGTATATGTATAATACAGTTTTTCAAAAACGAGCGCTATATGGGAGATATTACCTATTATGGGCCGATCATCCAAAAATTTAGTGCCATGATTTCTGTGAATATAAATATTAAATGTGTTAAACCTTATCTCGATATAAATACTTTTAAAAGATTTATGGAGGTTAAAGTGAATTACGAAGAGGGTTTTATATGGGGGTTTCGACTAATTATGGACCGACCATTATAAAATTAGGTCTTATAATTTCGGTATATATGGAACTTACTTGTGTAGAATTTTATTTGGATACCAACATTTTTAAGAAATTTATGGTCGTTAAAGTGACTTTCGGAACTATGGGAACTACGACTAATTATAGACCGATCATCATTAAATTATACAATATTATATGTATGTATACGAAACATATTTATGTTCAATATTATTTGGATACCAACAGTTTTAAAAGAGTTATGCTCTTTAAAGTAATTTTCGGAAGTGGGCCTTATATGGATGCTATGACTAATTATGGACCGATCTTGACAAAATTTGTAGATGTGATTTTGCTTCATTTGTGGTGAAATTTGTTTGCATACTTGCATAATTCAAAGATTTATTTGTATGGGGCCAGGTGAAATAATGGACCGATTTCTACCAGTTTCAATCCCATTCCTAATTGGAACGAGGGCATAAAAACTTTCAATATCAACTGCTACCGCCAAAAACAAAATAATTGTTTGTTATTAATTAGAGAAGGAATTGAACTAATATTTATCTTTTTTAAGAGAAAAGTTTTTTATTCAGGCTAGTAGTTCGAATAATCAAGAATAATAAAGTACTGGAACAATTGGCAAATTGTTTGAAAATATTGGTGTTAGAGTTAATTGTGGAGATGACTTCATTGATATTTATACCTGTTATTTTCGAGGAAGCAGAGTTGGTTCCAACATTTTCAAGAAAATTCAAATTTGATCTTCGAAAGATAACAAAAACTAATAATAAAAACATTTTAAATGGAGATTTAAATTACAGACAGATTTATTAAGGATGTCTTAGAAATGTCTGAGTAACATTTTAGACGCACAAATTCAGTTAAATCAATTCCAAATAGCTTTCCCACATGAATGTACTTATATACCAGCGGATTCAAACAAACAGCCATCAACATTAGATAAGTTCTTAACCAACATTTCAAAAATGGCTGCTGTCAAAGTTATTAATGAGCTAGGCTCGGATCATTTACCTATTATTTGTAATATGGGTCTAAATAATAAGCCTAACTGGCCACGTTTTACAAAACTAATAGAAATCTCCCTAAAATAGATGATTACAGTGAAATAACGGAAATCAAGAAAATTGATAATTTGATTATTATTTTGAACAATGTAATACAAAATATAATATACAAATCTGTTCCTATTAACAAAAATATTAAATCTTCTAAAACTGCTGAAAAGTTTGATAACAATTTTAATATTTCTTTCGATAACATTGCACCAAAATCTGAATAAGTGTCCAGGATTCAGACTCCGACTTTGTCTCAATGCTCGATGATTCATTTAAAGATGATAACGATTATATGCCACCTTTAAGACTTGGAATAACAAAGCTTTTAACAATTCCAGCACTAACGTTAGTAAATAATGCCAAAGTAAGTACTAGGAAAGCAGCAAAAATATGCAAGGAACTGGCAGAATCAGGGTCGATATTGCAACTCCTTCACAGCAAGCAATTTATAAAGCTGTTTATAAATCTGCACACAAAAAGAAAGAAATGATGAAACAGTCTTTACAATATCAGAGACGGTGTCTCCATTTCGATGGTAAAAAAAATTGGACGACAAGAAGTACAGGTAGTTTTGAAATATAAATGAATCTGTTTTATAATCGGTTATTCAATGCGGTTATTTCTTCGGGAATACAACCCTGTATTTAAAGTTTTTTATTTTTCCTTTTATACATACATATATACTTCTTGTTAAGTCTTTAATAAACGGTCAAACATATAAAACGTCTGTGTTCTATTTCTGATAAAATAGCGTGCTCCAACAGGTTATGGGCCCAGGCCAATAAATAATAGGGAAAATAAAAAAACCGTAATAGTAAAGTTGTGAAAGAAATAAGTTAAAATGAATTCCCTATATCAAATTGATAAATTGGACGAAAAAAATTATGACGCGTGATGTATACAGATGAAAAGTGTTCTGATACACTCGGGTATGTGGAATATCGTGTGCGGTAAATCGAAAAGGGTCGAAGCAGTCAAAGTGGAAGAATGGGATCAATTGGATGAAAGGGCTTTGGCCACAATGATACTAAGTGTAAAACCATCACAGTTGAATCACCTAAAACTTTGCAAAACTTCAAATGAAGCATGTATTATGCTGGAAAGTGTGCATCGTCCAAACGGTCCAGTGGGAAAGGTAACACTGTACAAAAAGTTACTGAATTTTCGTAAGACGGACAGTGAAGATATGTCTGGATTCCTGAACGAGTTTTCCACGGCAGTAGACAAATTGGCAGAAGTGGGCATTGAGATGCAGGATGAATTGATTGTTATCTAATCTTCCAAAAGACTATGAGCAGTTTGTTGTAGCCATGGAAATTAGAGATTCGTTACCACAATTTCAAGTTCTGAAAGTAAAGCTTCTGGAAGAAGCAGAGAGAAAAAGCCAGAATTTAGAAAGAGACAACAACAACGTTGAATCACACGCATACATAGCTAGAAACCGTAATTGCAAAAATAAGGAAAATAATGTGAAGAAAAATAAGGGAAAACACAATTTCAAGTGTTTTAAATGTGGTAAACGTGGTCACTATGCAGCAGATTGATACACAAACACAAATAAACCAAAAAAGGCAGAGGACAGTTAAGGCGAGCAGCAGTATACAGTGCTTGCAGCAGCAGACGTAAACGTTATAACAGAGTCTTCGCGGTGTTTAGATAGTGGGGCGACTGTGCATATGTGTTGTAATAAAATGTTTTTTGTGGACATAAGAGAACACAACGAAAGCATTTATTTAGGCCCCGGTTTACATTACGATTTTAACGACGTCGTTTTTTAGACGTTGCTTTTGGTTTGTTGGCGAGCGGTGTTATGAAGCAAGCGGGGTAGGAAAAAAGACACGATTTCTGTTTTCATGTTTTTTTTCATATTTCTCTTTACACTCATTTCTGTTTCTGTTGTTCCGTTTCATTCTTGTTCGTATTTTGAGTTGAAAGGTTCGTTTAGAAATTCAACATGTAAAAATAAAATAAATAAATAAGGTGAATGTTTTTGTAAACAAGAAAAATAGTTATTTTTTTTTTGATTTCTGTAATTATTTACTTATATGTGTGATTTTTTTATTGCGTACATTGTGTCCATAATTTAAAATTATTTGTTAAAAAATAAAGAAATTTTTTTAATACGAACAATAAACTAAGTTGATATTCTACTCTGACTACAAAAAAAAAAATTAAAATTTGTAAAAAACGACGTCGAAAAAACAACGCAGTGTAAATGCAAACAAATTTTCGTAGCATCTTCAAAAGAGAATTAATAAAAAACGACGTCGTAAAAATCGTAATGTAAACCGGTCCTAGCAGGCGAAAATTGTATAACGGCAGAGAGAATAGGAGAAATTCAAATAAAAGTTAACGACTGCAACGTAATTTTAAAGAATGTTTTATATGTACCGAAAATGAAGGGTAATTTTGTGTCTGTGAGCAGATTATGTGAAAACGGTTATAAAGTGACATTTAATAAGAATATTGCCGAAATAATAGGAAAAATAATCGTGTTATGTTTACGGCGACGAGAAAACATAATTTATTTGTAATTAATTGCAATTATGAACAGTGCCTTAGTGCGGTTAATAAAAAAGCCATAAATTGGCATAACCGTTATGGTCACTTAAATTACGGTAGCTTGCAGGAACTAAAGACTAAGAATATGGTAAATAGCTTAGAAGACGTTAAATTTTCAAGAGACAATCCGTGTAAAGTTTGTATGAAAACCAAAATACATGTTAAGCCATTTGGTAACAGTGAAATGCGGTCGAAAGAAATTCTTGACATAATTCACTCGGATTTGTGTGGTCCGTTTAGGACAAAATCGCTCGGTTACGCGCTCAATATTTTTTGACTTTTATCGATGACAAATCGCGACGGGTATTTGTATACTTTCTAAAACAAAAAAGCGAGGTAATAGAAAAGTTCAAGATATTTAAGGAAATTATCGAACGCCAAACGTCAAGAAAAATAAAAGTGTTAAGAAGCGATAACGGTGGTGAATTCGTGAATAGACAATTGAATGAATATTTGGAGCGAAACGGTATAGTTCAAGAATTGACGGTGCCACATACACCTCAACAAAACGGTGTGGCTGGAAGTGCTAATCGAACGATTGTTGAGATGTCGCGAGCAATTTTACTTCACTCCGGTTTGGGTGAATCATTATGGGCTGAAGCTGTAGCAACGGCAGTTTACATTCGAAACCGCGCACCTACAAAAATTATTGGAGACGCTACTCCTTATTAAGTATTCACTGGTAAGATTACCTTCAGTAAAACATTTCAGAGTTTTTGGCTCAGTAGCCGTAGCGCTAGATAAAACAGCACATCGAAAATTTCAACCAAAAGGAAGTGAGTACAAAATGGTGGGTTACTCGTTAACTTCAAAGGCCTATCGACAATACGATGTTGAAAAGCGTGTGGTTGAGGAGAAACGCGATGTCATGTTTATAGAACCTGAAAATGAAAGCATGGAAGAAACTGTGGATGTAGCAGATTTTTTTGTAAACAATGTTTCAGACGAAGCTAGTAATTGTGAAGAAAATCCAGAACAGTTTGATGACCACTCTAGCGAGGAAGAGTTCTTTGGTTTCGATGATTCTCCGAATGATGAAGGGTGCCGTAATGTTGATGATAATGCAAAAGTATCAAATGAGTAACAGAATGTTGTTAAAGTTGGTATTGGTAGACCTAGTGTGGTACGCACGGGGAAGCCTGGCAGACCGAAAAAGTTTCGGAACGTTTTAAATGTAATGAATGATAATTTTGATGTAAAAATACCCCAGACAGTCGAGGAAGCCGAAAATAGTAGTTTTTCTATGGAATGGAAAAATTCAATGCAAAAAGAATATGACGCACTCATTGCTAACGATACATGGTTATTAGTCAAACTCCCTGAGGGGAAAAAGGCTATTTTTTCTAAATGGGTGTTTACCATAAAACCTAATGACAATGGGGAAATTGGTACATTTAAATCACGTTTGGTCGCAAAAGGCTGCAGTCAACAGTTTGGTGTAAATTGAACTCAAAGCTTAACGAAGTACTTCAAGAATATGGTTTTAATCCCTGTGAAAACGATCCCTGTTTGTTTAAAATGTCAATCGATGAGAAACTGTGCTTAGTTGCAGTGTATGTGGACGATTTAATTATTGGTTGTGAGGACAAAATTATCATGATGAGACTCAAAAGTTATATCTCTAATAGCTTTGATTATATTGATAAGGGTCCAATAAATTTATTCCTGGGTATGCAGATAGAACGAGATGGTGAGCTTGGTACAATATCGGTGTGTCAGTCGAATTATATAAGGGAGCTTTTGAAACAACACAAGATGGAGAATTGCCGTTCTGCATCAACGCCATTAGATGCTGGTTTTCAGGTAAATTGCAATGACGACAACTATGTGAAGGTTGAACCTGTGTCATATCAATCATCTATTGGTGGTCTTATGTATCTTGCTATGTGTACAAGACCGGATATCCTACACTCGGTAACAAAATTGGCGCAACGTAATGTGAACCCACATAAAGAGCATGAAGCTGGTATTAAACACGTACTCCGTTATTTGGCGAATACCATAAACTTACTGGGAAGATGGTGGAAGGCTATGCGGACGCCGATTGGGGCAGTAATGCATTAGATCGCAAGTCTTTTTCAGGCTATGTATTTCTTCTTGGTGGTGGTGCTTTTTCGTGGTTTTCAAAGAAGCAGAATTGTGTAGTCTTGAGTAGTACAGAGGCGGAATATATTGCAATGTCAGCAGCGGTAAAAGAAGCAGCGTATTTGAGAAGTTTACTTGGTGAAATTGGTATGCATGATCAACATTATCCGCTTGTGATGTATGGGGACAACTTAAGTGCGCAACAACTAGCTAGAAATCCGATCTATTACTCCCGAAGCAAACATATAGATATAAGATATCATTTTGTCAGAGAGTTGGTTTGTAATAATGTTATTGAATTAAAGTATATACCCACTGGCCAGATGATAGCTGATATCCTAACTAAAAATTTGTCTAAATTGAAACATGAAAAGTTTGTAAAATGTTTGAGTTTAAGTTAAGTTAATTTCGAACAAATGATCGCATTGAGGAAGAATATTGAAATATAAATGAATCTGTTTTATAATCGGTTATTCAATGCGGTTATTTCTTCGGGAATACTACCGTGTACACTTATTGTTGTATTTGAAGTTTTTTATTTTTCCTTTTATACATACATATATACATACATATATACATACATATATACATACATATATACTTATTGTTAAGTCTTTAATAAACGGTCAAACATATAAAACGTCTGTTGTAAAAAATGAATCTCAAGTAGCTGCATTAGTTCTGGAAAATGGGAAAGCGATAACTATTTTCAATGACATCAAAGAAACTATAGAAAATTTAATTTGATGAAGTCAATAAAAATGATAATTTGCGACTAACCAGTGTTAATACAGGAATAACTAACAACCATTTTAAATCAATATCTCTGCAACCACCGCAGTACATTGGATGTCAGCAAAACGAGAAACGGCTATATGTTGGAAATTTAATGTGGCGTGATGATATGCTTTTATATAAAGGGTGATTTTTTAAAAGTTATAGGAAGGTTAAAAAAAATAAAACATAAAATTCAGAAAAATGCATGAAATCTTTATTTAAATCGATAGTACGGTACATATAATTTAATGTTTATTTCATGCAAATGTTGACCTTGACTGCGCCTCAAATAATCCATCCGCTTAGTCCGATTTTGGCATACTCTTTAAAACATTTCGGCCAGTATCTCACGAATAAATGCTTCAATGTTGTCTTCCAATGCGTCAATTGAAGCGGGCTTGTCTGTATAGACATGAGCTTTAACATAGCCCCAAAAAAATAGTCTAAAGGCGTTAAATCGCATGATCTAGGCGGCCAACTGACCGGTCCCGAACGTGAAATAAAATGTTCACCGAACTCGCCTCTCAATAGGTCCATTGTTGCGCGTGCTGTGTGGCATGTGGCACCGTCTTGTTGAAACCACATGTCATGCAAGTCAAGCTCTTGCATTTTGGGTAAAAAAAAGTTGGATATCATTTCACGGTAGCGCTCACCATTCACAGTTACGTTACGATTCGCATCATCTTTGAAGAAGTACGGTCCAATGATGCCACCAGCCCATAAACCGCACCAAACTGTGACTTTTTCTGGATGCATTGGTAGCTCTTGTAATGCTTCTGGCTGATATTCACTCCAAAATCGACAATTCTGCTTATTTACGTACCCATTGAGCCAAAAATGAGCTTCGTCGCTGAACATAATTTTTCGGTAAAAAAGAGCACAATGAACTTTCTTAACACAGCACGCATTTTGATAATAAAATTCAATAACTTGCAAGCGTTGTTTGTTTGTAAGACGATTCATGGTTAAATTATAGACCAAACTGAAGATGTTTGACAGTGAAACAAAACACGAAACGTACGTCAGCTGTTTAAACCAGTGTTGCCAAAAAGATAATAGCTAAAAAATCACCCTTTACATATATATATTTTAACAATAAATTAAGTACATTTGTATACGCTTTTGTTTTTGTTTATTTTTTAATAAATTCAATTCTACTTTAATAACTATATAAAAATTCAATATAATGACATTATTTATTTTATTTATTTTTACTTATTTATTATTATTTATTTAAAATTTACATATGTTTTACAAAGTAAAGAGTTTAGGAATTATTTTCCTTTTCAACTTAATAATAGGTTTTTGACTATAAAATATATTAGAATTCTAATTATGAATTTATTATACAATAGTAGGGAAAAATTTAAAAAAAAAACCTTAATGAAGCGTGATATAAGATAAAAAAAATAGATTACTATAGTAAATTATTATGAGATCAGTTCATTAAGATGACTATAATGTGAGTATTGACATTTGGCGTTAAAGCGTGATGTTAGTTTTTCAATTTTATCCTGGACGAGATCGAAACCGGAGATTGTATGCAGACGACGTGTCGAATAGTGCCACGGTAGATTATATATCATTTTAAGTAATTTGTTTTGGGATACCTGAAGTTTCTTTAGGTGACATTTGGCGGAAGTTGACCATACTGGAGCACAATAGAAAAATATAGGGTGAAAAATAGCCTTTAATATAAGTTTTTTATTGGCGACACTTAGCTCTGACTTTATATTTATAAAGGGGTACATAATTCTGGTGATTTTATTGATTTTATCTATTAGGTAAGGTATGTGATAATTAAAGTTGAGTTTAGTATCAAGTATAACACCTAAGTATTTTACTTTGTTCTCCCAATTAATTTCATGATCCATAAATCAAAGTGAACTTTGTGGTACAAAAGAAGACTTACGTTTTCTAGTGAAATATATTGCTTTAGTTTTTTCTGGGTTTACCATAATATTCCATTTATTAAAGTAAGCGTTTAGTCTTATTAAAGCATTTTGTAAGTTAGAGATTATATTAGTAGCGAGTTCTTCTGAACATAGAATGGCTGTGTCGTCGGCAAATATTGATGTAATACAGTTTGAGAAATTTGGAATATCGGCCGTAAAAATATTGTATAAAATAGGCGATAGCCACGATCCTTGAGGGCAACCTGCCGTAATATTAATTAATTGTGATTGGGTTTTACCTAGATATACGTGAAACTTTCTATCATGAAGAAAACTTTGAATAATTTTGATAAGTTCTGTAGGAAAATTTAGTCTAGTAAGCTTAAAGACTAGTCCATTGTGCCAAACGGAGTCAAACGCAGATTTTATGTCAAGCAGTATCATACCAGTAGAATTTTTGTGTTGGAAATTGTTGTTAACTAATTTTCTTATTTTCACAAGAGGATGGGTGGTGTTATGTTCCTTTCTAAAGCCAAATTGTTGAGCTGGAAGTATATCGTGGTTCTCAATAAAATTTGTTAGTTTTTCCTTAATAATTTTTCAAGAATTTTACCAGTAGTGGATAGCAAACTTATGGGCCTATACGAAGCTGGAGAATCGGGAGGCTTGTTAGGCTTAAGAATTGGTATAGTTTTGTAAATTTTCCATGAGTGGGGGAAATAACACAATGAAAGACAGTAATTAACTATTGCAGTTAAGTATTTTAGGCCTTTTTGTGGTAAATTCTTTAAACATGTGTTGTTTATTCCGTCAATACCGGGCGATTTTTTATTTTTCAATTCTAAATATGAGCTACTTTTCCTCTATTAATAAGGTAATTATTTTGTGGTGTTATGATGGTCGAACGCAATAGGTTTGCTGTATTATTAACTTCAGTGATTGTAGAAACGTCACTTAAATCCGAAGAAATATTGTGGTTGTCAAGAAAATTTAAGGCCATAATATCAGCTTTTTCTTTTTGTGTGTAGCATATTATGTTGTTGTGTTTTAAAGTTAGAATATTGTTGTGCTTTTTCTTTATAACTTTACAAATTTTCCAAAATGGCGAAGAAGCTTTATCAAGTGTGGATAACGTATGATTCCATGATATGTTTCTAAATTTAATAATCTCATCTCTAATCATCTTATTTAGTCTTGTCATTTGACGGTGATCATTCCTGTCTCTGTAACGCTTCCAGTTTCTTCTGTGGATATTCCTAAATTGTATCATATATTTTCTATGATTAGGAAGAGGCTTAATAGTAAGACTGAAACTGCGCTTGGGTATGCTATCGTTCATTGCATTTACTATTGTATTATTAAGTACATCGATCATCATCAACATGATTGTTTGTAATTACATCGCAGAAATCCGTTGCTGTTGGAATGTTCTTGTTAATAAATGTTTTAAATCGGGACCAGTTTGCATTTTTAAAAACATATGTCAAATTTTCTAAAGTTTCAAAACTCATATTTATATGACTAACAATTGGTAAGTGATCAGAGCTAAGATCCAATATAATAAAATAATTTAATATTATTTATATTAATATAATTATGCTTTTCTTTAAATAATATGTTGTGTTGACTTTATTTTGACGCTCACAGTGTTATAATTCATAGTATATTTTAAATAGCTTTATTTTTTAAGAGAAGTGTTTTTGATATTATCGAAATAAAAAGATATATTTTAATAAATATTTTTAAATTTAGAATTTTAAAACTTTTTAATTTTTTTATTTTTTTTAGCATCTTAGCCTTTTAGAACAAACTACCATGGAACAAGCAGTTACAATTCCTGTGTACTTTTCTCCATATAATTCAAAATTAGAGGATATTATAGCCGATATTACACGTACTGCTTCCATAAAGCAGACACAACAATCTAGTTCATCTAAAACTCAAACAAAACAACGTGAATCTGCTTTAAATGAACTATTTAATTCCATATCAGCCAATGGATACCAAATCATTGTGTCTGGAGCCAGTCATGCAAATAATAAAAACAGTAAAATTCCAATTATACAAGGAGAGTTAGCACCAACAAAGGTCACTAAATTTGCCGATGGTGTTGCTGATCCAAATAACAAATTGCCAATGATAATTGTTGCGGCCCATCTTAATACTTTTGGCATGTACAACGACTATCCATTAAATGCCGATGCAGCTGTTCTACTTACATTAGCCGATGTGTTTAGCAAATTACACAATACATCAAATGCAGCTCTCAAATATCGCATTATATTTTTGTTGACTGAATCTGGTCCATTGTTAAATTACCAAGGTGTTAAAAAATGGCTTGATGAAAATGTTCAATTACAGGTATGTAAACTCGTCTATAACAAAGCAACAAAATTATTGCTATTATTGTTAACTCTGTCGTTTGATGGGAAAGATGCTTTGCAAATAAATCACCCCTATCGTGAATAAAAATTCCACGTGAAATTTGTTCACTTTTCACATTTTTTCTATTTAAATTCAATGTTAAAAAAATAAAAGTGAACAAATTTCACCTGGAATTTATATTCACGATAGGGGTGAATATTTTAGTAAATCTAAGAAGCCAAAAAATTATTTTTATCGGTTTAGAAAAAGTATACAAAAAGTACCAACTATGTTTTTATACCTTTCACCTTCATGAAAAGGGTATATATAAGTTTGTCATTCCGTTTGTAATTTCCACAATATAAATTTCCGACCCTATAAAGTATATATATTCTGGATCCTTATAGATAGCGGAATCGATTAAGCCATGTCCGTCTGTCTGTCTGTCTGTTGAAATCAGTTTTCCGAAGTCCCCAGATATATTCGGGATCCAAATATTCAATAATTCTGTCAGACATGCTTTCGAGAAGTTTGCTATTTAAAATCAGCGAAATCGGTTTAGGCCAACCAGAGTTATGGACCTATATGTGAGACAACCTCCATAAAAATTTGATATTTTTTGTCCATTTTATTGCAATATTTTGAAATAAATTGAAGATAATACCATGAAATTTTGTATACGTTGTTTTTATGATAAAAGAAGAAAGTGTGCGGGAAATAGTATGAATCGGTCCATGATTTCTCATAGCCCCCATACAAAAATCTTCCCGAAATATTGCTCAATTATACATAAGTGCCTATAAAATACATCGCAAAACGAAATTTTTTTTAGTTCGGTCCATGTTTGACTATAGCCCCCATATAAAGTCCACTTCCAAAATTCACTTAAATACGTATAAAACAGATAAAAATAATGTTAAACGGCTAAAATTTGACATGAATAATCTTTATAAGCAAATAAATTGTTGTACTAAATTTTATGGTGGTCGGCCCAGAATTGGTCATAGCTCCCATACAAGGACCTCATCTGAAAAAGACATTTATCCCTATATACATTGTATAAATATCGGTACTGACTCAAAACTTTACACAAATCATTTACATATATACAAAAATCATCCCAGAAAATTTTGTGAATTTCGGTCTATTGTTAACCGTATGCCCTATATAAAGCCCTCTTCCGAAAATTACTTTAATACTCATAAACCTCTTATAAATAAGGGTACCAATCCAAAATTTTACACGGCTCATTTACATACATGCCTAAATCAAACTGCTGTATTTTGAGAATATCGGTCCATATTTGACTATGTCCCCCATATAAGGTACACTTCCGAAATCCACGTTAATACTAATATATATCTTAAATATACCGTTATTATGTTGAAATTCGACGTGAAATATCCTCATATGCATGAAAATCACTGTTCCAAAATTTAAGAAGATCGGCCCATAATTTGTCATAGCTGCCATATAAAAACCATTTCCAAAAAAACAAATAAATTCGGGTCAAAAATATTATTTTCGGATTTAACCCATATTCGGTCCATATTTAATAATCATGATATATATCGTTGGAAAGGTATTTTTAATACCTTTTATTTAATCTAATCGAATATAGCAGTTTACTTGTTTATACTCTGTTTGTTAAATTACACTCAAGATTATTATGAACATCAGACAAACTCTGTAAATTATGGTAAGAATGGGTAATTAAATCAATTAAATTGGTAAAGAACAAAATTTCAAAATATTTAACATAAATTATGTTGGTCGTAAAATTGTCTTTCAAACAATATATCAAATACTAATTAAATTTGCACTAAGACTGAATAGAAAACACAGAATAAGGATATTCTAGTCCTATAACCAGTGTAGTTTTTGTATTTCTTATTACGTTTAGGTGGAGGGTATTTAAGATTCGGCATAGCGGAATATAGCACTCTTACTGGTTTTTTTCTTTTTTGGTCATCTAATTTTGGTTTTACCAAGTATATGCTGTTTGGTAACTTATATTCCATTAATAGAAAGCATAATTAAAATGATTCATTGCAAACAAATGTAAAATTTGCATTTTTACCCGTTATTTAAGTGTCGTATTATGAAGAGAATACTTCTCAAATACATATTTTTGTGATTCCATAAAGCTACAACACAAATTTTGTTGTCTTAAAACAAGAGATAACTACAAAAGGTACCAAATTTTTATCCCTTTAGTTTGAATTTCCCAAATGTATGCTTTTGATAAGCTTTTTTCTCTTTTAATATATCAATATTTAAAATTTGGAGTCTGTAGATCACTTATTAAGATTAAGTAAAAATTTCCCTTTTAACCCGTTTTTTATCACCTTGAAGATAGACTTCCGAACAACTACATTTCTAATACACAACTTTGTGACTACAGAAAGATAAAATAAAAATGCTGTAGCTTCATAAAAAGCTAATCATTATTTCAGAGAAAAATTTTAGCCCTTTCAGACCTTACGCAAAACTACCAGATTTTTTTATAATTTTCGGAATATGTGGTCCTACAGCGTATCTTAAAACAGTATAATGGGGTGCGAAATTCACAAATTTCTGTAGTATGATTTTTGTGTATATGTAAATGATCTGTGTTAAGTTTTAAGTTAATACCGATATTTATAAGATATATATATAGATAACTACAGTACAAGTTTGGTACAACAATTTGTATATCTATAAGGATTATTTGTGTCAAATTTGAACCTAGTAATAATATTTATACGTAAAGGTTGATTTTTTAAAAGCTAGAGGAAAGTTTTTCAAAAAAAAGCACATACAATTCAGAAAAATGCATGAAATCTTTATTTGAATCGATAGTACGGTCCATATAATTTAATGTTTGAAGATTATTTCATGCAAATGTTGACCTTGACTGCGCCTCAAATGGTCCATCCGCTTATTCCAATTTTGGCATACTCTTTGGCACCTGACTGTTTGTAAATTAGATATTTGCCTAGTATTTACATTATGTTGATTAAACTGCAATATGATCGTGTGGTGTCCAATATTGTGCAAAACCTTATATACATAAACAAGCAGTTGCATTTTGGGTAAACCGTAAACAGGCAAAACAGTACGTGCTATATCTTTATATAATGATAAAGTAGAGAATAAATTAGGCAGTTTATAAATATTTTTCAATGCTTTGTTTTGCAAAACCTGCAAAGATTTTAAACCAGCATTTCTCTTGTGTCCATAAATAAGTAACAAATAATTACTATTGCTCTAAATTAACGATTCAAATATCTTGAGTTTTGATCTCACATCGAGTTTATGTCTAAGTTTATACAAGATTCCAACTACTGGAGCTATTTTACATTTAACATATTGTATATGGGAATTCCATGCAAGATTACTTTGAAGATGCACACCTATTTATATTATAACATTTACTTCTGATAATTGTTTATAAATAAGTTTTTCAAAAATTTTATCCAATATTGACAGAACAGCAATTGGACGATATTTCTCCACTTTATCTGCTGAAATATCTTTTGGAATCGGAGTTATCTTTTGGATTTTTAGTAAATCTGGAAAAATTGAAGTACTAATAGAGTTATTGAATATTTTTACGATATGTGGAATTAGTTCATCAGCGCATTCTACAATTAATTTACATGAAATATTATCAAAACCAGGGGATTTATGAACATCTAAACCTTCCACTAATTCGCGTGTTTCATTGATGTCAGTATATTGAAGTCTAAAAATGTGATCTGAAGTCATTCCAACTTTCTCCAGGAATACTATTAATTTGTTGTTTCAAGTCGTGTATTGAGTTTACAAAATAGAGATTTAGCAAGTCGATTTTTGTACTATTTTCTTTAATTAAATTGCCGCTATCATCTTTCAATTTTATTTCGAACTTCTTATCTCTGCCAAGTGTTTGATTCAGAAACTGGCAAGATTTTTTAGGATCATGTCTGACTTTTTCCAGTTTCTCTTGATAATAAGATAGCATAGCATTTCTTGTAGCTATTTTAATTACATTGCTGATTCGTTTTAGTCTATCTTTTAAATCTAGGTTAAATTTTCTTTTCCTGATCTTAAGTTTCCATCAATCCACGGTGCAATTTCAGCATTCATTATTAAACTTTGCAAGAGACGATATGCTTCTTACGTTAAGGAATATAATACATAAATTTTAAATATGTAGTTTTTCATTTAGATACATTTCAAAAGAATTAATTGATTGAAAATACATATTAATTTATCATGCTAAAAAAAAGAAATATTAAAATGTTTATTTAATGAGAAAATAAAATTTACGATGGTGACAAGTTATCATCATTTACTTTTTCATCATCAGAACCAACAGCAGCTTCCCTCTGATACCTTTGAGACCTTCTGGATGTACCTTTTGTTGATTCTAACAGGAGTTGATCTACTCCATCAGCATTCTTTATAAACTTGGGTTTTGACAATTCGCTCATTTTTACAAAGACTTTTCCATTTGCAGCATGCACTCTACGATAACCAACTGATTTAAGTTATTTGGCATGATTTAAAAGATTTAACGTTTCCCTGCCAAGAAAATCATTTACAAAGATCGATTGAGTTTCCTCTTTTTGGTTAAGTTTAGGTTTAGCTGACATTACTTTCTGCTTCGAAGCATTAGAATTAAATATAGCAACAATTGTTTTTTTTTTTTTGAATTTTTATTTTTTTCAATGAAATAGGCATCATCATTTTTTTTTTAACTAAATATCAACAGATTTCATAATATTTTTAACAGCATCTACAGCATTGCTATTATCTGGAACCTCAATGCCACTAAGCAAACAATTGTTTTTTACTCGATCATCATTTAAAAATCTTACTGTTTGTTTTAATTCATATATTTCAACTTTCAAAACTTTATTTTCTCTTTGTACTGCATCTAATTTTTTCTTATATTCCTTCATAGCCTCTATTATATAATCAAATTGCTTGGACATAAATGACATTGATTCTTGCAGTGTATCCAGCTGATTTAATTTTAAAAGTTGTGTTTTTTTTATGGGGAGAATCCCCATTTTCGTTACTACATACATGGCACACATAATCTACTTTCATTATTTACATGATAATTGAATTGTTTTTTGCTTAGTTTTGTACATAATACATGGTAAATCTTTTTGCATTTATCACATTGGATGGAACTTTCTTCTTCTTCAATTTCTGTTTTGCATTGCCCGCAACTATTTACAATTACTTTTGTTACACTTCTACGAGTAGATTTAGGCATTCTTGATAATTTTTAGAAACCTTAATAAATTTTTAGGAAAAAACTATTTAGTAAACCTTTTAACTTGTTTTATAAAACTTTTTACTGTTTATTTAAAAAAATCTTTTTGGACCACTTGAATAAAATTGACTTTTCCACGAGAGTTGAAGCGGGCTTGTCTGTATATACATGAGCTTTAACATAGCCACACAAAAAATAGACTAAAGGCGTTAAATCGCACGATCCAAGCGGCCAATTAACCGGTCCCGAACGTGAAATAAAATGTTCACATAACTCGCATCTCAGTCCATTGTTGCGCGTGCTGTGTAGCATGTGGCTTCGTCCTGTAGAAACCACATGTCATGCAAGTCAAGTTCTTGCATTTTGGGCAAAAAAAGTTAGATATCATCTCACGGTAGTGCTCACCATTCACAGTAACGGCGACGAATCGATAATTGATGGTCATCATTAACACTGGCCGATACAGATGCGATATTTTCTTCAGTCCGCACACTACGTAAGTGTTGGTGGTTTAATGTTTAACAATGTAAATTTGGTGCGAAATTTAGTCACAATAGCCCGAATAGGGTCGATTAAACTGACCATAAAATGGAAGAAGCGCGCGATGAACTTTCTTAACAGTGCACGCATTTTGATAATAAATCAATAATTTACAAGCGTTGTTCGTTTGTAAGACGATTCATGGTTAAATTATAGACCAAACTGAAGATGTTTGACAGGGAAACAAAACACGAAACGTGTGTCAGCTGTTTAAACCAGTGTTGCCAAAAAGATAATAGCTAAAAAATAACCCTTTATTTAAGTGGACTTTAAATGGGGTCTATGGTCAAACATGGACCGAACTAAACAATATTTTGTTTTGCGATTTCTTTTTACATGACACTTTTTTTTTGCTGAATTCTGTATTAATATTCTAATTTGATAGGCATTTATTTGTCATTAAGCAATATTTCGGGAAGATATTTGTGTGGAGGCTATGAAATCATGGACCGATTTTTATTTTTTTTTATCACAGTATCTCCTTTTATCATAGAAATAACGTGTAAAATTTCAAAGTTAATGGCATTATCTGCAATATATTTAAAAAATTGCAAGAAAAATATTTAAAAATATCACATTTTTATGGATATATCTCACATTTTGGATCATAACTCTGGCTCTACAATACCAACTGCTAGTAGCTCTCAGAAAACTACGAATTATAACTTTTATACAACTCTACAGTTTAAACGTATTAAAATACGTAAAATTTTAATAGGTTTGAAATTATTTTGCACCAATAAAGATGAATTTGATAAAGTTTGTGATTACTTGTGTTACTTACGCATAAAGAAATTAAAAACCTTATAAGGCTGTACTATTGGGACTGGATAAAATTGATCCATCTATTATGATGGGTCGATTGGCAAGTTTACTGAGGATATACGAAGAGCTGTGCATCACGCTTCCACATATGACGTTGAATGCAGTAATAGGACAAACAGAACTTATTTCGCTGAACTCGAACATCTCCTGACAGAAAAAAGAAGAGTTAGAAGAGAGTGGCAAATTCACAGGTCTCCTCAACTGAAAGCTAGGCTACGGGAATGCAGAGATATACTAAGAAATTTCTTAGAAACCCAAAGAATGGCTTCACTTAAATCATACTTGGAGGGAATTGACAGTTCCCCACAATATGACTATTCGTTATGGAAGGCGGCACGAGGTTTAAAAAGACCAGTTAGAGGAAAGCCTCCTTTGCGAAATCCGACTGGTGACTGGGCTAGAAACGATTCCGAGAAGGGGACTTTATTTGTTAACCATTTGAGAAATGTGTTTACTATAAACAACTCAAATAATGCAACTGATTTGCCACCACTCGTTATTAGACCTCCTGTACCTCTAAGACTTAGCTTTAATGATATTCAAAGCGCTATTGGTACTCTGAACCTTAAAAAAGCTCCAGGTATGGATAAAATCAGCAACAAAATGCTTGTGGAGTTACCTCGTGTAGCTAGAAGAATTATTCTCTTTATCTTCAATGCTATTTTACGCCTAGAATACTATCCTGCAGATTGGAAGGTATCTATGATTACCATGATTCCTAAGCCAGGGAAGGACCTCACCAAAGTAGAGTCATATAGGCCAATTAGCCTACTGCCGACAATTTCAAAACTGTTTGAAAAATTGTTAATGGCTAAGTTAATTCCAATTCTGAACGACACTCAATGTATTCCAAATCATCAATTCGGGTTCAGAGCTAAACACAGTACCATCGAACAAACACACAGATTAGTAAATGTGATAAGACGGTCGTTCGAAGAGAAAAAATACTGTTCCGCGCTTTTCATTGATGTTTCCCAAGCGTTCGACAAAGTCTGGCATGAAGGTTTAATGCACAAAATAAAATTAGCTCTGCCTGCTAACACCCACAAACTTATGAAAAGTTATTTATATGGTCGCAAATTTACAATCAAAGAAGGCGATTTTTTAAGCCCCGCTCAGCCAATTGAAGCAGGAGTATCCCAGGGTAGCATACTGGGTCCTACTTTATATTTGATTTATGCATCCGATATGCCGTCAGACCCCAATATACATACTTCAACTTTTGCTGACGATACAGCCTTTATTAGCGTTCATAAGGACCATCAAATAGCATCACAGAATTTGCAGAATTATATTTATAAACTAGAGAATTGGCTTGAGCTTTGGAAAATCAGGGTTAACGAACAGAAATGTATTCATATAACTTTCACATTGCGAAAAGATACCTGCTCGTCCATCAGAATAAATAACCAAATTATTCCGCAACACAATGAAGTCAAATACCTCGGAATCCACCTCGATCGTCGTTTAACCTGGAAGTCTCATATTGACGCAAAACTTACACAGATGAGATTAAAAGCAGTGCAACTTAATTGGCTAATCGGTAGAAATTCTACATTAAAGTTGGATTGTAAACTTTTGTTGTACAATGCAATTCTAAAGCCAATATGGTGTTATGGAATTCAATTATGGGGTACTGCCTCAGCATCCAACATTGAAAAAATTCAAAGAGGTCAAAATAAAATTCTACGTATAATTACTGCAGCTCCATGGTACGTTAAAAATTCTCGAATTCACAAAGATCTAGGCATTCCTTTGGTGAAAGACGAATTTACAAAATACGCCTCAAAATATGTCAGCAAACTTGAACACCATCCAAACCCACTTGCACGAGACATCCTTAACTTTAGTGGCCATGTTCGGTTGAGAAGGAGAGATACCCTTGCTTTAACTCAAACGCAAAACAGATGACTGGATCAGTGGATGTAAATTTTTTTTGTAGTATCATAATATTTTGTTTAGCACTGGCTGGACTTATTATTTTCTTTTAGTATTAAGATTCGAAAACTTATTGTCATTTCAATATCTGAAGATTCAATAAATAAATATAATGTATTATAAAAAAAAAAAAAAAAAAAATCTATTATGAAGACTAGACTGTTACAATTAGGTCTAAATTGTACAAATGTCAAAATTGTTACAAGGTCCATGGACAGCACCAGAGAACAAATAATTTTTATTGTAAATTTCGAAAGAAAATCAATCACCCTAAAGGAACTGAGGCGAAAATACTCTGTAATTAATTATATTAAAGTTAAATGGGAATACCAAAATCCAAATAAATCCAAACTGACCCAATGCTACAACTACCAAATGTATGGTCATGGTTCCATGGACAGCACCAGAGAACAAATAATTTTTATTGTAAATTTCGAAAGAAAATCAATCACCCTAAAGGAACTGAGGCGAAAATACTCTGTAATTAATTATATTAAAGTTAAATGGGAATACCAAAATCCAAATAAATCCAAACTGACCCAATGCTACAACTACCAAATGTATGGTCATGGTTCCAGTGTTAAATTTGCTGGAAATTACAAAACTGAAGAACATTAAGTGTGCAAATTGATCCACATAAGGCTATGTCTACAGATTGTGCTAGGAGGGAAACATATAAACAAATTCATTAACGTGCTCTACCTAAGAGTCTTAGACAAAATAACCAAACATTTAACAGTAGATCTAACTACAATAAAAATTTCCCTAACTCTTTAAATCAAAATGAAATTCAGTTAAAAAATAAAAGAGTTTAAAAAATATTTCATATGAGTTTTAGTTATTTTATAATGAAAATCGACCGAGATGCATCAATTGTGCGTGCCCTGAAAATGCTTGAGGAAAATAAAAATGATAAAACGTAATCATTGATTATATTTCCACTTTCAAAATTCACGTTAATACTAATATGTATCTTGAATGTACTATTATTATATTGAAATTCAACGTGGGATATCCTCGTATGCATAAAAGTCTCTGTTCCGAAAAAAGATTTAAGTCTCAATAATGTCTAATAAATATCGATATCGAATCAAGATTTTATATAGATCAGAAATTGTAATCCAGAATTTTGTAGCTGGCAGTCAATAATTGGCATTAGCTCCCGAATTAAGTCCACTTTCGAGTATAACAACCAATCATATAAATCTTGTAGATAACGTTATTGAGATGAATTTCAACAAAAATAAACCCAGGCTTAAGTCGGTTTTAGTGACTTTTCAAATCACTATCAAAATATTATCACTAATAGAATTTTAAATTCTGATTAAAATAAAAAAAATTGGGGCGGTCACGCCTATTTTCGAGTGGGCGGGGCTCCAAAGTTTGCAATATATTTAGCTATATCTTGAAAACTACATTATATCAAATGATAGGTATTTTAAAGACCTTTCTAACGATATGTAACATGACCTATTTATATGGACCACCTATTGATAAATTTTTGTAGGCAAAATTAAATTAAAACACGTTTTCTGATTGGCGTCTACTTTTATAATGATCCCGCTTCCTTTATTTTCTAAAGATTTACAAGCTTAAATTTTCAAGAGAAGTATTATATATTATTATATAAGAAAGAAAGAGATAAATATATTTACATCGAATGTTCTAGAATAATATAGAATACAAGCTTATCTTTACAAGATAATTATTATATAAGAAAAAAAGAGATATTTACATAAAAAGTTCTAGAATACTATACAATTATACATGACTATTATTAAACATACGCAATACACTTCAAGAAATATTATAAGAGGTACCTGCGACTACAACTTAACCGGTAATATCATAAACTACTACATTTTGCAAAATTATTTTTTGATCCGAATTTTTTGCCGTAGGCCGGCAATACAAAGAATCTGTACTATGCGCAGCCGGTGTTCTGTATACAATGGAGGAGAAAGTTCTTCCGCCGATTTTGATGTTGTATTTTGGCTTCATCTTAAATTGTGGTGTAGTGAACTATAATCGGAGCTTTACCCTCTTTGATATCCTTTCTTTTCCTTTCTTGTGGTGAACATGGAAATTTTTTTTTTAATTTTATATTATTTATATTACACTCAAGATTGTTATGAATATCAGACAAACTCTGATAATTACATCAATTTTAAATGGTCAAAACTAGATACAATTTCTAAACATTTGAAATAATTTATGTTCGTAAAATTGTCATTCTAACATATTTATATAAAATACTAGTAAAATTTGTGCTAAGACTAAATAAAAAAACATTGAATACGCTAGTCATATAACCAATGTAGTTTTTGTATTTCTCAGGCAGAGCCGAATATTCCACTCTCACTTGTTTTCATTATTTTCAATCTTATTTCGTCAATAGGTTTTATGGTAACTTTTATTATTAAACTAGCATGCAACCCGCTACTTCGTTAGCGAAAAAAATGTGGAAATAACAAAACAACTACATAAATTATTTTCAAATATTTATTATAGAACTTTTAATTATTGTGTAAAATAAATACACCCAATATGATATAGGTTGTTTCCAACATTATTAAAACGTATACTAAAAACACTGATTCTTGAATTACGATTAGATTAAAAATCTTTTATTGAATTTACAAATTATTCTTGTTGATCGTATATGTTGCATTATAAAACATTTGAGATCGAAGAGCGGCTGCCAAATGGATAGTGCGTATCATAACTTCAATATCATTGATGTCCAATAGCCTTTAAAATATTTTATACATTATAAATATGAAATGCACAATGCACATCATCAGATTAATCCAACAATTAATTAATGTGATACTGTATAAATAAAACCAATGTTAACTTTTTAAAATGCCTTCAATGAGATCGTCAAGCGCAAGTTCCAAAAGATCCGTGTATTCAAATGTCTTCCCCAATATTGGTTCCTAACATCTTTTAGCGGCAAAGCAATCATAAACTTAATGAATTGCAGGATCATTTGAAGAATTTAATTTTTTAAAGAGAAGTAACACTCAGGCAATTATTATGCCTATATATAATTGCGTTACTTTCTTTCGAAAGGAAATAGATTGAAGAAGTAAAGAATATCAGAACTCTCCAATTGCGCATTATGTTTGTTTTAGTGCAGCACAGTAGGCGCATTATTTTTAAAGCTTGATTTTATAGCCTTTATTTAATTATTTTATTTCGGTGGCGTTTGAATGCTATACCACCGAAGGAAGGCGCTGTGAAAAATATTAGTTATGATGGATAGAAAAAGAAAACTAATAATTATCAGAAACTGATGTGTTGTTTGAGTGGCAGCGGCTGGGAATCGAACCCGGGCTACAAAAATACTAACTCATGCTTAATGATCAAATGCGCTAACCAATTAAGCTACAGCACCCTCAATAAATAATTTAATAGAATAGTAAATCATAATGTTATTAAATTTTGTATTAAATTTAAGTTTTTACCCATGTAATAATTATTTGTTTGAAAATATTTTTGTACCCTGTGCGCGTTGCTACGCCACCAATTACAATTAATTTGAAAAAAGGCATTACACAAATATTCAATTTATTTTGAGTAATTTTATTGATTTTGTTCATTTTGAAAAAAGTAGGCGGTCGAAAAAAGTATTCTTAGTCATACCGGAGTCTTAGTTATATCCCGTCAAAGTTTTAGTAAGATCGGTCCAGCGCCTTCCCGGCAGGCGTTGTAATTAATTAAAAAAGTGAGCATTAGAGTAGGCGTGTTCATACCAACTCAGAAACCTTCCCGGGCTCATGCACAACAACATTGCCAAAGATAATCACATGTTCAAATACATAGTTTACGATTCCATAAAGGACATACATACAAACATTTATTTTTTGAGATGGGGCATGAAAGTGGGCGTGGCACATAACATTTTTATTTTTACCTCGCCTTCAGTAAGATGTGTATACAACTTGTTTGAAATAAACCTGTAAAAAGCCATGCAGAAGCAATTAATCAATTTAAAAAAAGTGGGCGTTAAAGTAGGCCTGGTGGTACCAACTCAGAAACTTTCCCGGGCTGATGCACAACAACTTTGCCGAAGATAATAACATGATAAGATGCATAGTTTGCGAGAATAGAATAGTAGAAATGAATTTCAAAAAAGTACCAATATAAGTGTACTGAAATTTGGCCCTTTTTACACCTTTATATTTGAGTCATGAATAGCATGTTCTGGGTTCTTTTTTCTGTGGATGGAAAAAATATTTTGTCTTTTTTATTTTTAAATTGAATTAATAATATCAAATGTCCGTTTTTACCCCGTTTTCTCTCTTTTTTTGTCACCCGTGAAAAAATAATTTTTAAAAAAGTACCTATTAATTATCCGTAATACGAAAATAATAGCTCATGGAATTTTTAGTGAGAAAAAGGTACGGAAAAATAATACAATTTTTAGGCCATAGAAATTCGGATTTCAAAAAAGTACCAAAAAAATTTCTGGTCTTTATTGATCTGAGCCAGATGCATTTAATATAGTATTTCTATGTTTATTTATGTAGGAGATATACATGTTAACGGAGCGTTCTACGGTGACTATTTTTACCCCATATGGTCACTTGAATTTCGAATTTCAAAAATGTGCCAGACACCTGTCGGCTCTTTTTATGATTAAAGGCGGACGCATTTAAAATATTATTTCTAAGTTTATTTGTTTTTGAAATATAGAGGTACTGGTTTTAACCGTTTTTGCCCCATTTGTCCCCCTTAACCCTCCGATGAGTGACAGTTCTGAACTTCACGGCCGTGTGAAAAGGTCCCTACGGACATTTTTTGTAAATCATGTTTTTTTTTTCAAATAAAATTTTTTTTTTTTGTTTTTATTGTTTATAACTAAATTCTACATACAAAAATAATTTTTTTAATTCAAAGACATTAGGAATGATGAAAAAAGAAAAAATTCTAAGAACTGGTTTATTGCTAGTAGTATAAAATTAGAATATTGTACCTTTCCTTGAAAGCAATAAAGTTCATGTCTTCGAATTTTTCTTAGAATTTTTTGTTTTTATCATCATCCCTAATCTCTTTGAGTTTAGGTCTTTGTGTTCAGAACAAGTAAATTATGTGTTGAAACAAAAAAAAAATTATAATGATGCCCAAAAACATGCATTTATTAGTGAAATTCAGTACAAGGTCCATACGGACCTATTCACACATCCGCGTACTATTCTCACTAAAACCTCAATAACTCCTAAAGTAATGATCCGTTCGGCTTGATTTTTTTCCAAAAGATGCGCAACAAAATACTCTTGGAATACAGAGTATTCCACGGGGGGGTTGTAGTGGCCAAAGTAGGAGTAATTTCAGTTTGAAAAGGCAAAAAGGTCCCTAGGGACCTTCTCACTCATCGGAGGGTTAACAACCAAATTTCCAAAAATCCTTTCTTAGTGAATCTACATATTGTAAAAGGAACCCATTACCCGAATTTCAAGTTTCTAGCTTTAGCGGTTTGGGCTGTGCGATGATGAATCAGTCAGTCAGTCACGTTACTCTCTTATATATATAGATAACATTTAAAAATCGATATATTTATAATCCATTTTCACTTATTATTATTATTTAAAATATTGGCAGTTATTTTTGTAAAATATATATCAAGTCAATTTGCACATCTCATAAATTTTATTCTAACCACCTCTACAGTACCTGATATCTGGAAGCTTGGTAGAGTTATACCGATCCCCAAGATTAAATATCCAACAAATACTTCAGATTATAGATCAATATTATTCTTCCAGGAAATGTGAGTGCTTTGATTTTTTTGGATTTTCGGAGGGCATTTGACTCTGTTAATTACAATATTTTGGTGGGAAAACTACTTAATCAATAAGGTTTTGGCTCGTGTGGTTACAGACTTATTTATTCTTATTTATGTGGTCGTAAGCAATTTGTGCAAGTAGGGACGTTAAATTCACGATTATATGTACCTTAATAGAGGAATTCCACAAGGCTCAATATCGGGACCTTTATTGTTCTTGTTATATATTAACGACTTGTTTCAAAGATTAACTTCTTTAAATTGTTATACTTACGCTGATGATATACAACTCTTGGCCAGAAAGACGCTTACCAAAAGTTTAAATATCGTCACGATTATATCATTTTAGATAAACTATAAAAAACTAATACTTAAGTTCTTGATAAATTTTAGTTAGGCTCGAGTTCATTAAATTTAATTTTCATTAAATTATTTTTACTGAAGTTAGGAATTACAACTTGAAAAATTTTTTTTATTATTAAAAATTTTTGATAATTTTTTTCTTGACTAGGATTCGAACCTGGGTTGTTGAATTTACATATGTTTCGAGAAATCCCACTTTCTCTCATCAGAATTCTTTGCGTTCTACCACCTACACCACTGCGGTGCCGGTCAGCCAACAGACAAACATCAATCCTTTAACCAGTGTTAGTTCTGGTAGTTCGAAGTTTTTGCTGTAATTATCATTTGTTTATTAATTTCTATTCATAGTTGTTTTTTCCCTTTTCTTCAGTTTTTTCGTATTCATGTCAAGACTTCGTCTCGAAAACTTGAATACATTTGTTTTTTTTTTTATTATGTTTTTGTCCACTTTCGTACAACATGTAAACATTATGGCTTGTGCCCTAGCTATTTTTATAGAATAATTATTAATTTCATAATCGAACTGTTAATTTTTACTTCTTGATAAATTTTAGTTAGGCTCGAGTTCATTAAATTTAATTTTCATTAAATTATTTTTACTGAAGTTAGGAATTACAACTTGAAAAATTTTTTTTATTATTAAAAATTTTTGATAATTTTTTTCTTGACTAGGATTCGAACCTGGGTTGTTGAATTTACATATGTTTCGAGAAATCCCACTTTCTCTCATCAGAATTCTTTGCGTTCTACCACCTACACCACTGCGGTGCCGGTCAGCCAACAGACAAACATCAATCCTTTAACCAGTGTTAGTTCTGGTAGTTCGAAGTTTTTGCTGTAATTATCATTTGTTTATTAATTTCTATTCATAGTTGTTTTTTCCCTTTTCTTCAGTTTTTTCGTATTCATGTCAAGACTTCGTCTCGAAAACTTGAATACATTTGTTTTTTTTTTTTATTATGTTTTTGTCCACTTTTGTCCACTGAAGAAAAGGGAAAAAACAACTATGAATAGAAATTAATAAACAAATGATAATTACAGCAAAAACTTCGAACTACCAGAACTAACACTGGTTAAAGGATTGATGTTTGTCTGTTGGCTGACCGGCACCGCAGTGGTGTAGGTGGTAGAACGCAAAGAATTCTGATGAGAGAAAGTGGGATTTCTCGAAACATATGTAAATTCAACAACCCAGGTTCGAATCCTAGTCAAGAAAAAAATTATCAAAAATTTTTAATAATAAAAAAAAAAAAATTTTTCAAGTTGTAATTCCTAACTTCAGTAAAAATAATTTAATGAAAATTAAATTTAATGAACTCGAGCCTAACTAAAATTTATCAAGAAGTAAAAATTAACAGTTCGATTATGAAATTAATAATTATTCTATAAAAATAGCTAGGGCACAAGCCATAATGTTTACATGTTGTACGAAAGTGGACAAAAACATAATAAAAAAAAAAAAACAAATGTATTCAAGTTTTCGAGACGAAGTCTTGACATGAATACGAAAAAACTGAAGAAAAGGGAAAAAACAACTATGAATAGAAATTAATAAACAAATGATAATTACAGCAAAAACTTCGCACTACCAGAACTAACACTGGTTAAAGGATTGATGTTTGTCTGTTGGCTGACCGGCACCGCAGTGGTGTAGGTGGTAGAACGCAAAGAATTCTGATGAGAGAAAGTGGGATTTCTCGAAACATATGTAAATTCAACAACCCAGGTTCGAATCCTAGTCAAGAAAAAAATTATCAAAAATTTTTAATAATAAAAAAAATTTTTCAAGTTGTAATTCCTAACTTCAGTAAAAATAATTTAATGAAAATTAAATTTAATGAACTCGAGCCTAACTAAAATTTATCAAGAAGTAAAAATTAACAGTTCGATTATGAAATTAATAATTATTCTATACTAATACTTAAGTTTTAATTCTTTAATATATGATTGAAATTTTAAAGTTATTTACATTAAGTTTTTATAGTGATATTCACCCCTATCGTGAAAAAAAATTCAACATAGAATTTGTATCCTTTTCACACTTTTCCTATTAAAAATTAAATTTACTTAAATTTACTTTTAATACAACAACCAAACGCCTGAAAACAGCTTTTTTGATTATATGTTATAATTCTTTTCAGAACGTAGACTTTGTACTGTGCTTAGACTCCATTATACAGTCGTTAAATGCTGGCGATACTCATCTTTACATGCATGTATCAAAACCACCAAAAGAAAATACGCCGATGAATACATTCTTTAAACATTTGAAAATTGTTTCAAATAAATATAGTAATTTAACTACTGAAGGTGTTCACAAAAAAATTAATTTAGCCGAACCCCAATTAGCTTGGCAACATGAACGCTTTAGTATTAAACGTTTGCCATCATTCACCTTGTCATCATTAAAGTCACCAAAGCACCCCACCCGTACATCTATATTTAAGGACAAAGAAGAAGTTCTCCTGACACAAACGCAACGTAATGCTAAAATTATTGCTGAGGCTTTAGCTCGTTATATTTATACAAATTCTGCATTAGAAGAGATTAAAGACTTTGAAATATTTTCAGGAGCAATGGTAAGTTATTTCAAATATATTATAATTATATTTATGCATTATCAACATCTGAATTCAGATGTTGATATAAATTGATGTTTATTATAAATAATGTTTAATATACTTATAATCAACATTTATGTAGATTTTAGATGTTTAAAATAATGACTTTTTAACCTGTAAAATTTTATTAATATATGTAAAAGGTCGAATTGACACTATAACACCGCGTTACAAAAACGTCTGTCATATATACTTTTTCGGAAAGCGGATTTTCATGAACACGTCAGAATTGATAAAAATCTATTTTTTTTAAATTTGACGTGATACAGACATTTCCATGAGTATGCCTAAAATAAAATTAAGTTTAATTATATTAATATAGATACAAATAATTATACATAAATAATTTTTATACACATATACATTTACTTGTGACATACAAAAAAATTAATAAATTTGTTTTTGTGACCAATATTTATAATTATTCTAATTTTTAAGGAGTTTCCTTCAGGCTAATTTGGTCAAATGTTTGTTTCCAAACGTAAATAAAAAACTTGTTCGATTTTTATTTTTTATTTTATTTTCCCAACGTTTCGTTAGTTTGATTCTAACTTCTTCAGGGGTCTCATTCTAAATAATCTAGTGACAAAATTTATTGTTTTATTACACAGCTTTAACTTATTAACTTATTATATAGTACTAAAAAACGGGACATTCTGTTCGTGATGTCCCGTTTTTAGTATTTTAGTAACTAATTAATAATAAAAATTAATATCCAAAGATAAAAAACATCAAAGCTGTAAGTAAAACTATATAATAAGTTCACATGTTGAGTAACTTAACATTCTCCCCGGCATTGACGAGGGGTCAATTAGATTTAGACTTGAAATGTGAAGTTTTGCCGTGGATGTGGTGTAGGTCTTGTTTTGTTTTTTTGTGATGGAATCGTACAATTTGTTGATTGTGTCATTTCTGTTATTGCAACAGTACGGGATCTTCTGTGTATGATAGTTATAGCTGAAATCAGTAATATGGCTATTATGCTGACGACTAACGCAGAATATGCAACTGTAATATTGGTGTTTAAAGTTGAATGATGTTGATGTATTTATTGCTTCTAACCTTTGTTGCAAACCCTTCATTTCATTAAGTTGTGTTGAAATCTGGTCTGTCAGTTATGTGTCATTGGTTCTTTTGATGTGTTCACTCTTTGCAAGGTGATTGTATGAAAGTTCTGAAATGTTTGTAAGGCTTGTTTTGAGACGAGCTCCCATCGTGATGATTTTGATTTGGCTGCGATGTCCACCTGAGACGTGAGAGGCTCTCCGATCAAAAAATGACCTGCAGTTAGGGCGGACATAGGCGTTAACGGACGGGAATTCAAGATGGCTTCAATTTCTATTATTACCGTTTCTAACTCTTCATATGTTAGTGAGGCTGTACTTAAGCTTCGTACAAGCAGATTTTTGGCCGATTTTACTGCTGCTTCCCAAAGTCCTCCAAAGTGGGGCGATCTGGGTGGAATAAAATGGAATCGTATTCCTTTTGAAATGCAGGTTGAAACCATCGTTTCTTTTCCCTCCTCAGAAAATATTTACCCTTATCGTGAATAAAAGTTCCACATGAAATTTGTTCCCTTTTATTTTTTTAACATTGAATTTTAATAGGAAAAATGTGAAAAGGGAACAAATTTCATGTGGAATTTTTATTCACGATAGGGGTGATTGTTTCAGCGAGTTCAGTAAGTTTGTTGTTGGCTCCGACAAAATTTGTTGCGTTATCACTATAGATATTTTGGCATCGTCCTCTTCGTCCAATGAAACGTTTTAGGGCACCAATGTAAGCATCGGTCGATAAATCGCTAACTAGTTCGAAATGTACTGCCTTTGTCGCAAAACAGCAAAACACTGCTACATATGCTTTTGTTGGTCGTTTTCCTCGTATTTTGTAGTGTATCCATATTGGACCAAAGTAATCAACGCCTATGCTAATGAATGGACGTGTAGGTGTGACTCTATCTTGTGGAAGGTTTCTCATTAACTGTTGACATAGCATGGGACGGGCCTTGCAACATTGTACGCATTTTTGCGTTGTTGCAATGGATTTTTCCTTGATCGGCCAGAATCTTTGCCTCACGATTCCTAATAGAGCTTGCGGACTGCAGTGTTTGTTTTTTTCGTGCACTGATTTAAATAAAAGCTTCACTAATTCATCGTTGTATGGAAGAATGATAGGATGTTTTGAATCGTAGGATAAGTTTGACTCTTCCAATCGCCCTCCAACTCGCAGGATGCCTTTATTATCGATAAATGGGGTTAAACTATGTATTGAACTAGTTTTTCCATGTTTTTGTTGTTTATTTAACTGCTGAATTTCATTGGAAAAATCATAACCTTGGATGGTACGTATAATTATTCTTAATGATGTTTCAAGTTCTTAGTTCATTCAGTTGTGTTCTTGCTGAATTTTTATTAGAAGTGTTTGTAATGAAGCGGTGGACATATGCTACTATTCGCTGTAACTTCCTAAACGAGCCCTTATGATCAATTTTATATACAACGCTGTAATCGTATACGGTTGACAAAACAATCGTTGAATCTTTCTTTTCCTCAAGATCAGATGTAATCTGTAAAGCTGGCCGAAACTCTGTAGGCCAGTATTCTTGCCTTCCGTGTAAAAATAATGGTCCTAGAAACCATAGATGGCATTCTGACAGTGCCTTTGTTGACAAACCTCTTGAAAAATGTCTGCTGGATTATCCTTAGATGTAAAATGTCGCCATTGTTCTGGAAGTGTTATTGTTTGAATTTTTGATATCCTATTACCCACAAAAGTCTGGAAACAGGATGATTTTGAGTGTATCCATGACAAGACAATTTCGGAGTCTGTCCATAAGAAAATTGGTAAACCTTTAATTTGCATAATCTTTCGAAGACTTTGAGAAAGTTCTGCAGCCATGAGTGCTGCACAAAGTTCTAATCGTGGTAGTGTTTGCTTCTTGATCGGCGAGACGCGAGACCTTGCACATAGCAATTTAGTGATTGTTCTACCACCCTTAAATGTTGACCGAATGTATGCTGCTGCTCCAAAGGCTCTTTCGGATGCGTCCGCAAAGATATGCAGCTGAGTGGTCAATGGGATGTCATCATTGAATATGTGTCGTGTTATTTGAAGATTGTTTAATGAATTTAAACTTTCGCGGAAGTCTGACCATGTTGAACTGAGATTTTTAGGAAGAGCTTCGGCCCAAGACATCTTCATTTGCCATAAATGTTGAATAAATATCTTTGACTTAACTATGATTGCCGTTAAGAGTCCAAGAGGATCGAACAGTTTTGCCAAGTCAGAACTTACTGTGCGTTTAGTAATTATATCAACAAGTTCTACCTTCACCTTCACTCAATGATAGTCAGCTTTAGGCTGCCATATTAGACCCAGAGTTTTAATAGTCTCCTTCTGTGTGCGATTAAAATCCAGATTTACCTCCAGATCATCTTGTGGAATGTTTTGAAGAAGTTGTTTGTTATTCGCACTCCATTTACGATAGGTGAACCCATGTTTACGCAGTATGTAAGCTAGTTGTTGTTGTGTTTCGATTGCAGTAGATAAGCTGTTTGATCCTCCAAGACCATCGTCTACATAGAAATTGTCCTTTAGCATTTGAGCACCTAATGGGAAATCAGTTTCATCATCGAGTACAATCTGTTGAAGACATCTTGTCGCCAAATATGGAGCAGCTCGCGTCCCGTATGTGGCAGTGTTGAGTTGATAATATTTTATGAGTGTGGAAGGGTCATTTCTCCATAGGATAATCTGGTATCTCCTGTCATCTTGATGTATTAAAATTTGTCGATACATTTTTTCGACGTCTGTAGTGAAAACAAATCTTGGTAAGCGGAAACGGATGTGTATCGAAAATAGATCACTTTGAACGATTGGGCCAGTATAAAGTAAGTCATTAAGTGAATATCCTGACGAAGTTTTGGCAGAAGCGTCGAAATCAGCACGAAGCTTAGTAATTGTGCTATCTGGTTTTATAACGCAATGATGTGGAATGAAATGGTTGGGTGTGGGTATTGAATTGATATCTATTTCAGACATTTGTTCATATTCGCTCATAAAATGTATGTACTAATTTCTGGTTAAATGATATTTCAGTAATCGGCGTTCAAGACTAAGGAATCTTTTGTAAGCTGTCGCCTTAGAATCCCCTAGTGCAGAGGGATTTTCACGGAAGGGTAACTTGACGATAAAGCGTCCTTCGTCGTTTGTTTTTGTATTTTGAACAAATAACGATTAACATTGTTGTTCGTCTTGTGATAGTCCCTTCTCATTTGAGCCATCGTCTCCACAGCCGCTCAAGAACGTCGTTAAATAAATTATCGTTAGATTCTTCTGATTTGTTGGTGAGAACCGCAAAAGTTGCAGCGTCAGTAGCACCTTGACTTGAAGATATTTTTCCGCTTATGATCCATCCAAGTGATGTATTCAATAGGATTGGGAGATTGCTTGCCAATTTCATCTTTTCCTCTTGTATCAGGTTAAAATAATACTCGGCACCCTTCCTGGCTGATTGAAATATGGGTCGGCTAAATCTAAGTTCGGGATTTGATATTTAGAAATATTAATGTGCTGGCTTGGTTGAGGGGGAATGATTGTTGGAATGAGAAAAGTTTCTAAGTTGGTTTCAAATTCAAATTATTATTGTTTCTTGATTGTAACTTCACGTTTATTCTCCTTGTAACTCGCTTCTTTCCATTTCCGACACCGTCCATACATAATGATGCTGTTGAAACACCCAACCTTCTTATCGCTTGTTCAGGAATGAGGTTAACCTGCGAACCAGAATCAAGAACTGCTCGAAATTCTGCTGAATTTCCGTTAGCTGCTGTTATTTCTACTCTTGCGGTTGCAAGTATCACATAATCTTTCATTGACGATGATGTATCTGCAGATGTTACCGTGGCGTTGACTGTGTTTGGTTTTAAGTAAATGTTTGAGCCAGACTTGGTGGTCTGTTTGACTTGTGGATTGAATTTTGATTCAATGTGTAATAATGTGTTATGTTTTTTGCACGAACTTGATGGACAGTCTTTAGCGGAGTGTTCCCCTTTGAAGCAATTGAAACAAAGTTTTTGTGATTGTAAACGTTTTAGCCTGTCTGTCTCTGACAAAGTTAAGAACTTTTCACAGTGATATAAAGCATGATTTTAATTGTTGCAACAGTTGCATCTAGGTGTCCCTTTGACCACAGTAGCTGCTGTTTTATTTGGAGTATGTACCGAATTTTCCCGCTGAGTAATGGACTCTATAGTTTGGAACTGAAATTCCAGGAACGATAACAGGTTTTCAATTGATGGTAACTCCTTTGGTTGGCTTAGAGACTGTTCGTACCTCATGTGCAAGCTTCGGTCTAGTTTTTTTTTTATCAAAATTTGGAAAAGGAGAGGGTCCAAGCCTTTCGTCTCAATTCCAATGCTATTCAGTGCTAACAGACACTCTCGAGTTGTATCGTGTAATTTTTTAATAGTGGCAAAGTTTGAGGTGCATGCTGGCTGATTAATGATTTTCTCGATCAGTGTTGTAACAAGAATGCGTTTGTTGTTATATCGATCTTTTAACATAGTCCATGCTGACTCATAGTTGCCTTCGGTTGTTGATAGGTGGCTCACAAATTTTTCGGCTTCCCCTGTAAGATTGGTTTTAATGTACCACATCTTTTGGATATCAGGTATATGCAGAAACATGTTATAAAATTGTGTCCATTTTGCGTAATCCCCATCAAACTTGGGAATTGAGATTTTCGGTAGAGGCAATGATGTTGCCATTAATGTCTGTTGACCTGCTGAGTTTATACTTGATGATTGCATTGACATTATTTGTACCTTCGTCAAACAGTCAATAACCATTCCTCTTAGATTTTCATAAACCTCTTGATTCAGACCATTACCTAGAGGATTTGGACATTGATCCCATATTTGATCATATAGGTCTTCAATTTGATTCCATAATTTGTTAATGGTATCAATTCTTATGTTGTAGAACTGCTGAGACTCATCCATCTGCAATTCTGACATTCCCGTTATGAACCTCTGTAATGCTGACATACGAGCGGTAAATTTGTCAATTAAATTGAGTGATAATACCTCCCTTTGTCCTTGATGCTTGGCCCTTTGGCCTGATCATTGTTCTCATGGTGAGTTACTTGCGGAGTGGGTTGCTTAACCTTAATCGCGTCAATTCAGATTGGAATAGGTCACTGATTCTTCAGCCAATGACCTTATCTGCTCAAAGTAATTAGTTTTGAAGTAGTCTACTTCAGACTGATCTTCAACAATGATACGCAATTTTTCGTCGGTCTCATTGAACTCGGTCCACTTGTCTGAGAGGCGACGTTGGGAGTTCTTGAAAATAGGAACTCTTAGTTTTCCTCTCCACCGAGTCCTTTTTGAAGTTGTGGATGAACTGCTGGATGTTTTCGCCTAAGATACTCTGTAGGCTTATCAATTCTTCCATCGAAGACATGTTGAAATGATGTTTTGTTGTTAGTGCTGGTTGGCCTACTCGAACAGGCAGCTTGTTTTGACGTTAGTGCTGGTTCACCTACTCGAATCTTGTTGATAGAGTATTGATCGTGCCTTCGTACACAAATCACGTCGGGGTCACCAAATGTTCAGTTAAGGATTTTTAGTGGAAATTTAATTCAAACGTTTCGTTTCTGAATTAACACTATTTTGTTTTCCCTTTTTTGTGTCTTTCCAGTACTTGTTACTGAAAGACTTTTTGTAAATAATAAAGAACGTGTTTTGTATGAAGACTGAAAAATCAATACATTTATTTGTAAAATTGGTCATCTTATATACAAAATTAAATAAAAATAAATTGAATTGACCTAAATAAAAAATGCATATTAAAAAAAATAAACTTAAGTAAAAATAATGCATGTATTGTGGTTACGTTGTAGTTTTGATTTCCTCTTAGTTGTAGACAGCAAGTTCAACTAACTTAAATAAAACATAATGCATGCATTGCATTATTGACAAGTATAGTGAAGATCAAAATTAACTTCACATGTTGAGTAACTTAACAATAACAATGGAATTATATAAGAAATTTTAAAAATGATTTGGTAATTTTTTTATTATCATCAGAAGGAGAAGACGAAGATGTTGAAGTAGTAGGTGTTGTTGTTGTTGCCGAAGTTGCAGTGCAATGGTGGGTTTAATTAGTTCTAATAGTTTCATCTTCGCGGAAGAAGCGTTTCTTGCTCTAGATGCAACGACCTGGATTGTCTTTCGATTTGTTGGCGACGTATATCGTCTACCTCACGCTTGTGCAATTCCTCGGCTTGTTTTACATTATTTTCCCATTTCATTTTTTTTGATGACTGCCTGATTCGAGCATGCATAATTCTAGAATTGAATATACACAAAGTGAATAAAAATAAATGAATATACACAAAATGAAATAGTAAAGGCCAGCAAATCGTTTAGCAACGCACGGAAAGAAAATTATCTTCCCTGATATTTTCGATTTTGTACATATAACTAGCATATTCGTGTTGAGCTTCCACTTTTGATATCTTCATTTTTAATTCGCTGTTCAAAGCCTTTTGTTTGTACCTTAAATATTCAAGTTTGCAATTGTTGCCGTTTATATATTCTCTACTACCCAGTTTAACAAGTCTGGCATCAATACTTCGTTCTTTTCTAAATTCAGGTGATTCTGTATTTAAAGAGAATTCTGACAAACCATATGTTATATTTTCCTCAAAACGCTCAACAATACATGGATTCGGAAAAGATGTCAGCAAGAAAAATTCGTCGTTGCATACAAAATAACAAGAATTTGCGGATGATTCGTGAACAAACTCAACAACACCCTCCCCTGAACATGTACCGTCAGCATCAACTTTTACCAAAGCTCCTTTCCATAATAAAATTATATGTATTAAAATTAGTAGTTTAATTTAATAAAATAAACAGTCAATGTTTTATAAAATAAAAAAGGAACTTCATTTCTTTGTACTTTTTTTGATGAATTTAAATAAATAAAAAAATTGTTGATTTTTTAACAACTCAAGCTCAATTGTTTTAATTTGCAATTCGACATTTTTTATTGAAATATTGGCTGTATGTTCTTCCTCCTTTAATTTTAAGGATTTTTCTTTTAATACTAATAGACGATCTATTTTAAAATTTAAAGTTGTATGGAATTCTTCACTTTAATTTAAATTGGTCATCAAGAGGTCTAATTTACTTTCCGCTTTTTTTTTTTGTTTAGGCGCATCTCTTTCTACACTTTCAAGTTCGGATTTTTCATTGCTGTTTTCATCGAATATGCTTTGTAAGCTTTTCTCGACTTGGCAAGAAAATGAGTTTTTTTTTTTTGTTTTTTTTTTTATATTTATTTATTTAGAATTTACATATGTTTTACAAAGTAAAGAGTTTAGGAATTATTTTCCTTTTCAACTTAATAATAGGTTTTTGACTATAAAATATATTAGAATTCTAATTATGAATTTTTTATACAATGGTAGGGAAAAATTTAAAAAAAAAAAACCTTAAGGAAGCGTGATATAAGATAAAAAAAATAGATTACTATAGTAAATTATTATGAGATCAGTTCATTAAGATGACTATAATGTGAGTATTGACATTTGGCGTTAAAGCGTGATGTTAGTTTTTCAATTTTATCCTGGACGAGATCGAAACCGGAGATTGTATGCAGACGACGTGTCGAATAGTGCCACGGTAGATTATATATCATTTAAGGTAATTTGTTTTGGGATACCTGAAGTTTCTTTAGGTGACATTTGGCGGAAGTTGACCATACTGGAGCACAATAGAAAAATATAGGGTGAAAAATAGCCTTTAATATAAGTTTTTTATTGGCGACACTTAGCTCTGACTTTCTATTTATAAAGGGGTACATAATTCTGGTGATTTTATTGATTTTATCTATTAGGTAAGGTATGTGATAATTAAAGTTAAGTTTAGTATCAAGTATAACACCTAAGTATTTTACTTTGTTCTCCCAATTAATTTCATGATCCATAAATCAAAGTGAACTTTGTGGTACAAAAGAAGACTTACGTTTTCTAGTGAAATATATTGCTTTAGTTTTTTCTGGGTTTACCATAATATTCCATTTATTAAAGTAAGCGTTTAGTCTTATTAAAGCATTTTGTAAGTTAGAGATTATATTAGTAGCGAGTTCTTCTGAACATAGAATGGCTGTGTCGTTGGCAAATATTGATGTAATACAGTTTGAGAAATTTGGAATATCGGCCGTAAAAATATTGTATAAAATAGAATTAACGTGAAACTTTCTATCATGAAGAAAACTTTGAATAATTTTGATAAGTTCTGTAGGAAAATTTAGTCTAGTAAGCTTAAAGACTAGTCCATTGTGCCAAACGGAGTCAAACGCAGATTTTATGTCAAGCAGTATCATACCAGTAGAATTTTTGTGTTGGAAATTGTTGTTAACTAATTTTCTTATTTTCACAAGAGGATGGGTGGTGTTATGTTCCTTTCTAAAGCCAAATTGTTGAGCTGGAAGTATATCGTGGTTCTCAATAAAATTTGTTAGTTTTTCCTTAATAATTTTTTCAAGAATTTTACCAGTAGTGGATAGCAAACTTATGGGCCTATACGAAGCTGGAGAATCGGGAGGCTTGTTAGGCTTAAGAATTGGTATAGTTTTGTAAATTTTCCATGAGTGGGGGAAATAACACAATGAAAGACAGTAATTAACTATTGCAGTTAAGTATTTTAGGCCTTTTTGTGGTAAATTCTTTAAACATGTGTTGTTTATTCCGTCAATACCGGGCGATTTTATATTTTTCAATTCTAAATATGAGCTACTTTTCCTCTATTAATAAGGTAATTATTTTGTGGTGTTATGATGGTCGAACGCAATAGGTTTGCTGTATTATTAACTTCAGTGATTGTAGAAACGTCACTTAAATCCGAAGAAATATTGTGGTTGTCAAGAAAATTTAAGGCCATAATATCAGCTTTTTCTTTTTGTGTGTAGCATATTATGTTGTTGTGTTTTAAAGTTAGAATATTGTTGTGCTTTTTCTTTATAACTTTACAAATTTTCCAAAATGGCGAAGAAGCTTTATCAAGTGTGGATAACGTATGATTCCATGATATGTTTCTAAATTTAATAATCTCATCTCTAATCATCTTATTTAGTCTTGTCATTTGACGGTGATCATTCCTGTCTCTGTAACGCTTCCAGTTTCTTCTGTGGATATTCCTAAATTGTATCATATATTTTCTATGATTAGGAAGAGGCTTAATAGTAAGACTGAAACTGCGCTTGGGTATGCTATCGTTCATTGCATTTACTATTGTATTATTAAGTACATCGATCATTTCATCAACATGATTGTTTGTAATTACATCGGAGAAATCCGTTGCTGTTGGAATGTTCTTGTTAATAAATGTTTTAAATCGGGACCAGTTTGTCTTTTTAAAAACATATGTCAAATTTTCTAAAGTTTCAAAATTCATATTTATATGACTAACAATTGGTAAGTGATCAGAGCTAAGATCGTTGATTACTTTTGCTGCATTCATGTTTTGTGAGATGTTAGTAAGAAAAAAGTCTAATGTGTAGTGTTGTTTATTTGGATCAGCAGGTATATATGTGTGTTCATGAGGAAAAACAATTTGAAAGTGATTCACTTGTAATAAACTATACAATGTATTACCCCAGCAGTTATTACGTTGGCATCCCCAGTAATTGTGTCTGCTATTAAAATCTCCTCCTAATATGAATTTATTAGTGTTTGTAAGTTTTCGTATATCAGATTTGAAGGTCTGTTTACGAATACTAGTTCTCCCAGCTGAACCCCCAGGAAAGTAGCATGAGTAAATGTTAATTGTGTCATTACTGGAAAATATTTGTATACCTATGTTTTCAATAGATATAGTATTAATGGGGGGCAGCAATCGATGTCGTATATTCTTTTTTATGAAAATAGCTAATCCTCCTCCGCCACCTTGTTGACGATCATATCTATAGCAAAAATAATTTCGATGTTTTATTGAGATCGTAGCCTTTAACCATGTTTCACATATTAGACAGATGTCAACATTGCCATTTATCAAAAAATGAAATAATTCGTCTTTTTTATTTCGGATGCTACGTGCGTTCCATTGTACTATCTTTAAGTTCGCATTCATGTATACAGAAATGTATATGCAAGATTAGTAACAACCTCAAATTGTTCTTGACGAGACTTGCATTTTCTTAACTTTGAAATTAGTTTAAACGTCATATTTTTTATTTCTTTGAAAGAAAATAGATCACTGGTATTTTGATTAGTGTTATTCTGATTAAGAATTTGGTTATATCCTATATTAGAGCTGGAATTTGGCAAATGATTTTGGTTTAACGAATTTGGAAAATTCTGGCTGTAATTGTTGTTATTGTTGTAGTTATGGTTTCTTTGCCTAACATTTCTTGGTTGACTTCTTTGCCTTAATTGGCTGTAAGATTGCCTGCTGGGGCATTCAGGGGACATTGCTTTATGAGGTCCATTGCAATTTGCACATTTTACTGTTAGGGACTTACATTCAGATGTTTTATGGTTTTCAGCACATTGAGCACAGAATGTTTTAACCATACATCTACTTGATCCATGACCAAACATCTGACAATTGTAGCACTGAGTCAATTTTGATTTGTTGGGTTTTTGGTATTTCCATCTCACCTTAATGTAATCTATTGAGCAATAATTCTGCCTTAATTCTTTTAACGTAATAGTTTTTCTTTCAAAGTATACGATAAATATTACTTGTTCATTGTTGTTATCTCTGGTTTTAGTAACAATCTTGACATCTATGCATTTAAGCCCCAAATTAATGAGACGGAATTTAATAACAGTCAGATCAGTTTTGTCTAAGCCAAGTAAAATAGCTTTATACGGTTTTTCATTTTTAGCAGCATATGTAAAATACTCAAAATTAAATTTACTTGAGAGAGACTTGCGAACTTTTTCAAAATCATCTTTAATTGTACAAAAAAGTTTAATACCAATTGAAATTTTACGAATAGAGTAATCCTTTATTTCAAGTGTTCTACACATTTCATGTATTTGTTCTATTTTGCACTTCAATGTCGTTATTGGTGGCACTTTAACTTTAACAGCTGTTTCAATAACGACTTCATCATCATTATCATCTATGGTTTGGAGAGGAGTATAGTAGTTGATATTATCAGTTCTCTGAGAACTGATTGTTGCTTTCCTTTTACTCATATTCTGCCTATGAGAGGCAACAACATCATCTAGATGTTTGCGCTTAATTTTGTTTTACTCTCTTTTTTTTTTTTTTTTTTAATGTTTATAATTTTTTATAAGTTTTTTTAGTTGTTGTTAAACCGAGTATGGAATAACCGTAATTTATTAATAAGAATTAAGAAGAATTTTGTGAAACGACTTTACACATCCAGTGATAGTGAAAGAATGAGAAAATGAGTTATTTGGTTCTTTCCTTTTTCCAAAAGTTTTAACTGTTGAAATACCATCAACGCTGGCTTCAATACCTGCTGCTTGAACTATTTGTTAATCTGCATGAGACAAAGGTATTTCCTCATAAGGACCACCACCGGTTTTTTTCTTCGATTCCTTGTTAAACGAAAGTTTCTTTTTAACATTATGCTTTGGTCAGCATAAACTTTAAACATTTTTAATAAAATTATAATGTTGAACACGAAAAAAAATATACATACCTTACCTTTCGCCATGCTGGCACTTCTTCAGTAGGTGGACCACATGCATTGAGTCGGCTAGCTAATTTTTTCCATAATCTTTAAGCCGTTTCTTTTCCTTGTCCACAATTGGGCAGCAAGTTTTTAGAAAAATTAGGATGTTCAAACATGAATTGTGCCATCACAACTTTTTGCTTACCATTTATTTGTCCTGAACAGATAATAATTTATACATACATATGTATATATTTAGGTACAAGAAATTTGAGGTTTTATGTAAAATTAAATTTATTTTATTTTACTCTAAATTTACGTGTTAACTTCTAAAAAGCTTTAATCAGAATGGAATGTTAAAATAACTGTTCGCTTTTTAGGCGTCTATGTAGTGATGTAGTTAACCAATAGTATGAGTACTTGGTACTGTTGTCAGTTGTGCAGTGATGCCACAGTAGTCCCCCCTCTGGAGAGGTCTCACCTGAATCTCAGAGGAATCGTAACTCGTCTGCCACTAGTAGTTACCTTGGGTTGCTGAGTTTCAGGTGAAGTATTTTCTAAGGGACTGGTATATGTTACTTCAATATTGGAGTCATTTTTGTTGTGATGGGACAGGAATTGTGTTTGGGTGCTGCTTCCAGGTGTTGTCGGAGGTACTTCTCGAATTAATGGATCAAATTTACATCATTTTGTGAAATAAATGCAGGTTTTAGTCGGTCAATGTTGATATTGCTTTTACGACCTCGTATGAGAATCGAAAAATATTTGCTCGATCGTTTTAGAACTGCATATGGCCCATCATATGGATGTGTAAGGGATGCTCGTATGGAATCGTTGCGCACAAAAACGTGAGATGAACGTTGTAAGTCTTTCGAGATGAACGTTCGAGGAGTAGTGTGGTGAGCTGTATCGGTTGGTTTAAGTTTTTGCATTGATGTTCGGAACTCCGCGACGAAATCAGTGGAGGAAGCAGGAACTCTACTTTGTTGAAGAAATTCTCCTGGGATTGCCAGGGTCGTACCATATACTAGCTCTGCCGGCGAAGCGTTGAGGTCTGGCTTGTAGGCGACTCGTAATCCCAGTAAGATTGTTGGCAGGTGATGTACCCATTTTGACGGGTTGTGGCACAAAATGGCTGTTTTAAGCGATCGGTGCCATCTCTCAATGATGCCATTCGATTGGGGGTGATATGGTGTAGTACGGAGATGTGTTGCACCGATTGTGTTTATTAATTCGGCAAAAACAGAAGACTCGAATTGCCGGCCACGGTCAGATGTTATTCGCGCAGGTATGCCGAATCTTGAAATCCACTGTGTTAATAGGGCTTTCACAATTGCCTCTGCTGACATGTCAGGGATGGGAACAGCTTCCGGCCAACGCGTAAAGCGATCGATAATGGTCAGACAGTATCGCTGTCCTTCGCATAAAGGAAAAGGACCTACGATGTCTATATTTATATGACTGAAACGTTCCTTTGGTGGTTCATATTTGACAGGTGTCGATCGGGTATGTTGCTGGATCTTAGATCGTTGGCATTGTAAGCAATTTCGAACGAAAAGACTACAGTCCTTCCGGATTCCGGGCCAACAAAATCTACTGGTAACCATTTTAGTAGTAGCTCGTACGCCTGGATGTGATAGGTTGTGGATTGTTGAGAGTATCTGCAAGCGGAAATCTCTAGGTATGTATGGTCGAATTCGTGACGTGGTTGTATCGCATACTAGCTGTTCGTCGCATCCTGGGACTGAGAAGTATTTTAATTTTAGTGAATTCGATGACCCATCTGAACGTTTAAGCATTTGTTGAAGATTTTCGTCTAGTTTTTGGGCTTTCGCTATTTGAGAGTACTCTACTACTGTATTTATGGAGTAAAGGCGCGAAAGGACGTCAGCTGTAACGTTTGCTAGGCCGGGCAAATGGCGGATATCTGGTGAATTGACTAATAAAATCGAGCTGCCGGATTCTTCGAGGTGAGGCTTTCTCGAGTTTTTGGTGAAAGGCAAAACTGAGCGGGCGATGGTCGGTAACGATGTGACATCTTCCTTCGACCATGTATCGGAAATGAACCAGAGCTTGGTACATAGCTGTCAGTTCCCGATCATATGTGGATTATTTTTGTTGAGTATTTGTCAATTTCTTCGAATAAAACGCCAGAGGTTGGAGATTACCGTCAACTATCTGATGTAGGGCGGCCCCCACGGCTGTATCTCAGGCGTCTGTAAAAATGGCCAATTCGGCTTCCACTGCAGGGTGTGCTAATAGGGTTACATTAGCTAATTCATTTTTGCAGCGTTCGAAAGCAGCGTCTGCGGATGGATTCCACTCCAGGGGGGTACGGTCGTTCTTTTTATTTCCGAAAATAAGTTGTTGTAATTGCATTTGGTATGAGACTGCATGCGGTAGGAATTTCCTATAAAAATTTACCATCGCTATAAACCTTTTTAATTTTTGCGCCACTTTAGGCTTTGGAAAGTTTCGGATGGCTTCCACCTTTTCCGGTAAGGGGCGAATACCATCGGCGTTAACCAAATGCCCGAGGAATTCTATTTCGTTTTTCCCGAACTCGCACTTTTTAAGGTTGATGGCGAGGTTGTTTTCGCGAAGGCGCGATATTAAGATATTAAGATATATTATTATTATTATGTTATTATATATGTAAGCACCGAAGATAACAGATGGCAACACAGAAGTCCGTAAAGAAACAAAGAAAGGAAGAAAAATTAGAAAGAAGTAGTGTTTTGTTTTTAAAAGTTGAAGATATAGTAGTCAGTTATAAATGATAACTCAAAGTCGAAAGTTGTTTTTTTAAGTCGAAAGTTGTTTTTTTCAAGTCGAAAGTTGTTTTTAAGTTGAATCAGTTGTATTAAAGTGAATTGTTTTGTTAGAAAAAGCTTAGAATTAAATAGAACTGAAATATATTATCACGATTAAACTATTTTAAAAATAAAAACCTATTAAATTTAAAACTTATATCTGAAATAACTATTAAACTATTGATAAAAAAAGAAGAATCTATTAAATTTAAAACTTATACCTATTAATAAAACATACCTATAAATAAATACATATATGAATACATTTTGAATATAGTTTTAATAATAAATAATAATTTCGTATTTTGAAATAAATTATTTAAATAACAAAGGGATTTAAAATATTCGAGAATTCCGTTTTACATATATAATAATTAATTATTTTTTTTTGTAATTTTTCATTCGAAATAGGAAATCTCCAAGAAACTTATCAAATCGTACATTAATTTGAAATCAGCTTTACAAAACAACGACCTGAAGAATGCCTTTGAAAAGTACCTTAAAAATGTTAAAGTTATTTACGAAAAGCCAGATATACGGGAACCCGATTTTATGTTATACGAAGGTTCCGATGCAATTCTTAATGTGTATCGTGTTAAGCCAGCAGTGTTCGATTTGTTTCTAACCTTCATCATTTTTAGCTACTTATGTTCAGTTTACTTGGTCATTCAATTTTTCCCGAATATGTATCAAGTGATTTGCAAAATGTCCCTAAAATCCCAGGAGTCGTCTCCAATTCACAATAACCATATAGAACGTAATAAAACCAAAAATTACTAGTTTGTGTAAATAGTCAAATTTAAATTATTGATATATATTGAAATTGTATAAAATTTGCTTTCAAAAAATAAAAATTTTTTAAACCAATAAGTGTATACAACATAAAATTATTGTTTTATTTCATCATCTTGAAAGTGTATTGTCAGTAGGGTTTGGGTGGGGTACGGCAATGTAAACACACTACTTACCATATATTTACATAAAAATAAGATTTTAAATGTCAAAGTGTTTTTCTTAAATTTCATTTTACGATTTTGTAGTTTATACAATCAATAAAGTTTGCTTGATGGTTCGTACTACTACAAATCTTATATATTTTCATTTATTTTGATCATTATTACACACTTTAAAAAAATCTTAAAATTATTGATAAAAAATTAAATTATGTATAATATTTACATACAATATTAACACTATTTAGGCAAACATTCCAAACTTTGTCATTTTAGGCGTTTTCTCGATTTGTTATGAATATAATGATGATGATGGTTTCTAAAAACGTTATAACAAAATGATATATACAAAACTAAAAATACCAGGTTTGGTTTATGCATATTTACCACATACGAGATACATATACGCTACTCTATATGAGTAGTATATAGTATATAACAAATAGAGGGCTAAAAATGAATATCACAAAAAAGGCAAAAGTTGGGAGTATTACGAGTATTATATTACTTAGTAGAAGACTACAATATATTTTAAAATAAAATAATTATACATATTAAATAAAAATATGTTGGTTGATCACACTTTTGTACAATGTAATTTTTATTTACATTAAATAGGATATAGGTTGGTTGGTATATATATTATATTATATTATATTATATGATATTATATTATATTATATTATATTATATTATATTATATTATATTATATTATATTATATTATATTATATTATATTATATTATATTATATTATATTATATTATATTATATTATATTATATTATATTATATTATATTATATTATATTATATTATATTATATTATATTATATTATATTATATTATATTATATTATATTATATTATATTATATTATATTATATTATATTATATTATATTATATTATATTATATTATATTATATTATATTATATTATATTATATTATATTATATTATATTATATTATATTATATTATATTATATTATATTATATTATATTATATTATATTATATTATATTATATTATATTATATTATATTATATTATATTATATTATATTATATTATATTATATTATATTATATTATATTATATTATATTATATTATATTATATTATATTATATTATATTATATTATATTATATTATATTATATTATATTATATTATATTATATTATATTATATTATATTATATTATATTATATTATATTATATTATATTATATTATATTATATTATATTATATTATATTATATTATATTATATATTATATTATATTATATTATATTATATTATATTATATTATATTATATTATATTATATTATATTATATATATTATATTATATTATATTATATTATATTATATTATATTATATTATATTATATTATATTATATTATATTATATTATATTATATTATATTATATTATATTATATTATATTATATTATATTATATTATATTATATTATATTATATTATATTATATTATATTATATTATATTATATTATATTATATTATATTATATTATATTATATTATATTATATTATATTATATTATATTATATTATATTATATTATATTATATTATATTATATTATATTATATTATATTATATTATATTATATTATATTATATTATATTATATTATATTATATTATATTATATTATATTATATTATATATTATATTATATTATATATTATATTATATTATATATTATATTATATTATATTATATATTATATTATATATTATATTATATATTATATTATATTATATTATATATTATATTATATTATATATTATATTATATATTATATTATATATTATATTATATTATATATTATATTATATTATATATTATATTATATATTATATTATATATTATATATTATATTATATATTATATTATATATTATATTATATTATATATTATATTATATTATATGATGGCATTTGCGCGCGTTGCTACGCCACAAATTAAAATTAATTTGAAAGAAAGGCATTACACAAATATCCAATTAATTTTGATTTTATTCATTTTGAAAAAAGTAGGCGGTCAAAAAAAGTATTCTTAGTTATGCCGGAGTCTCCCGTCAAAGTTTTAGTAAGATCGGTCCAGCGGTCTGGCCTTCCCGGCAGGCGTTGTAATTAATTAAAAAAAGTAGGCGTTATAGTAGGCGTGTTCATACCAACTCAGAAACCTTCCCGGGCTCATGCACAACAACTTTGCCAAAGATAATCACATGATCAAATACATAGTTTACGATTCTATAAAGGACATACATACTTTTTTCACCGCCTACTTTTTTTTCAAAATGAACAAAATTACTCAAAATTAATTGAATATTTGTGTAATGGCTTTCTTTCAAATTAATATTAATTGGTGGCGTAGCAACGCGTGTAAATGCAATCTAGATAATTTTTCTCGTTTGTTTTAAATGTCGACCATTTCTGACAGTAGAGTCTACGAAATTTTAACGGAATGGCGAAATGTATGTACGAGGGTATAAAAACATTTGTGTACGTTGTAGTTGCAATACTCCTTAAAAATAATCCTATTGTAAATATTAAATAATAAATATACATTTTAAAATGTATATTTTAAATGCAGCGTGGTAAAATTTTGTAAGCTGGCCAAAATAGTGTTAACATTGGTTTTAAAGAAAACTATTTTTTAGTTAATAAAATTGCTAAATTATAGTGTCTAACTGCCTGGCTTGATGTAAAATTTTCTTTTGGTGTCCTACTAAAGTAATACCCATATCCGATAATTGTTGAGCTGTTAATCTTGAGATCTAAAAAGAAAAATATGAAGGAATATATAATTAAAAAAACGTATGCAAAATATGAAAAACGCAATAAAATATTTTAATTTTAGTGATCAACAATTTAACAATATTTTAACCTCTACTTTTTACTATACTTTCATACAGATTGGTGACCAAAATTCGGTGGGTGTTTAGTTTCGAGAACTTAATGAAGTGGTATTAAAATTAAATTATTTTTTTCAACTTATTTAATAGTTTGCAACACAGCTATTAGTTATAATCGCCCATGTTCTGAAAAACGCAAAACGCTTAAAAAGTGGTGTTCTGACAAACGAAAACTCTAGAAATTTTGCGTTTTCAAACCGCTAGTGTATACTGAAGCGTTCTCGCTTATTTTATTGAAACTTCACTTTAAACACAAAATGAAATGATGCACAATTTAAATATAATATGTTGTCTTTTTATTTATGCTAAAGCTTGTAAAATTTTTCCACGATTTTAATTTAAAAAAATACAATTTAAAAATTTTCTTTGAGTTTGTCAATATTGTTTACTTTTGAACTAACGATTTTGCAAACAGCTGATCAACTTGATCTTCGAAAAGTAATGTAATGCATTTGAAATTTATTTATTTGTTTACGTTATTTTATAACAAAACATCTGTTTTTACTGTTCGGACATAGCTTCAAAAAATGACAAAACGCTAGCAAATCGTTGCGATTTCAGAACAGGTCAAAATACGTTTTGCGTTTTTAAAACTGTATGCGATTTGAAAACGCCAGACCTCAAGCTAAACTGATTTTAGACTACTCAAATATCTACGAATTGAGATCAACTAAGATTATAATAATTATATATACATATAAAGGCTTTTAAATAAAGCTCAGCTTAGATTACATAAAGACGTTTAAATGAAGTTAAGTTTAGACAAAAAAATTAAGACAATTGCGAAAATTTTAAAAATATGTAAACTTTGCGTTAATTTTAACATCTTATATAATAATTATGATGTTGCATTTTGTTTCATAAAGTAAATTCTAATACATTGCGTATCAATTAATTAAAATTGTATATTGCTCGAAAAACTCAAACTACAACGAATTTCGCCAAATAGAAAGAGGTTTATATATACGGTTGAACCAGGTAATAACGACCTATTTATATACTAGGTACTGAAATAGTTCAAATAACGTTTATTTATTAGCTTAGTCAGTAATAAGTTATATTGGCAATTACCCTATATATTTTCATATATAGTAATTTGAAAATATTTGGAAAGCTAATTATCAGCTTAAAGGGGGTAAGATTAAACTAGTTTGGTTTTTATATGAATCTTACCTGCTGAGCTGTCACCAAATTAGCTTCTTTGAAATGCTGAGAATATCTAGACATTTTTATATTTTCCAACCACATATCTGTGCTAATAAATATGTTATGGCCCCGTTGACCATCTATAATGTGGCTGCCATCATTTTCGGGTGAGCTACGTGTTGTCAATAAAGCCTGCGGTTGTCTAGCTAAATTGTCTAATGTGGAAACTATGCTTGCAAATGACGGGCGATGAGTGCGCTGTTTTTGCCAGCAATCTAACATGAGTTGATACAACGCTTCCGGACAATCCATTGGAGCAGGCAAGCGATATCCTTTTTCAATACTTTTAATAACATCCTTGGAATTAAAAAAAAAAAAACATAATTACGCACAAAACTATATATTTACCCCCTTATTCATAAAAACTTACAACTTACAACCTTTTATAAACTTGTTGTAAGTTTTATGAATAAGGGCATTAAAATTTATAATATTAAAATAATTACCTGGTTAGACCAATTCCAATAAGGACGTTCGCCATAAGACATAACTTCCCACAAAACGACACCATATGACCAAACGTCAGACGCAGATGTGAATTTTCTAAATGCTATAGCTTCAGGCGCTGTCCAACGTACTGGTATTTTTCCACCCTAAAATAATATGAGAAATATAGAAATGAAAGTCATTTAAAAGTTTAATTTAATTTTACCCTTGTGGTATAAGCATCGCTTGCATTTTCAATTTCTCTTGAAAGACCAAAGTCTGCAATCTTGCATATAAGTTGAGAATTAACGAGCACATTGCGGGCAGCCAAATCACGATGAACATAATTCATGTCACTTAAATAAGCCATGCCACTGGCAATTCCACGCAACATCACTATCAATTGTAAGGTTTGGAATTTTCCGTCATTGACACGTAAAAATGTATCGAGGCTACCATTTTCCATATACTCGGTTATAATCATAACTGGATTTGAGCGTGTCACCACACCTTGTAAATAAATAACATTCGGATGATCAAACTGTCCCATAATAGAAGCTTCTGTTAAAAAGTCACATCTCGCCTTTTCCGATGAACCTACAAGTACAATAATTTTATATTAAAAAACAAAACAAAAAAGAACTCATCTAAAGAATTAGCAATGCAATGTTAGGTAAAAGGTAACAATCATTTAAAACTACAATTCATCATAATTTTTATTTTCTTTTTTATGAATACTTTCACTTAACTTTCCGACCACTAAAAACAAACAAAACGCAACTCCAAGATATATGTATAGTTGTTGTTACTGGTTTGACAGACATTCCGGTACATAGAACTGGCTGTCATGTAAATGATGACTTTTAGTCGGTACTTCATCTCCATAATTATGTTAATACAAGCCAATAAATTTTAATTGAAATACAATTCCGTAACAATATCATTCTGCATGTAACATTGAGACCTAACAAAGTATAAATTTTTCTTATGAAATAAGTATATTGATGACTATGAAATTCTCGTCGATTGAGCTATATACGAGTACATACGTAATTATACAACTAAACTTAACGAAATTTAAAAAAAAATATTTATAGTTATATATATTTACTAGCTGACCCGGCAAACGTTGATTTGTCTTAAAATTTTATGTTTATTGGAAAGGTTTTATGCCAATCGGTCTATTATAATAAGAAAGGCCACCAGTGCCATTTTTGAAAAGGGGCGTGACCATCCAAGAAGGCACCCAAATGCATGGAAAAAAAATGTATTCAGTGACTTACACACGTACAGTAGAATTATATACATAAAGAAGATTTGTAGGGGTACGTCTTTATCAAATCCCCCTCATATTTGCAGCAGCACTTAAAAAGTGCACACCAAACCGACGTACCAAATTTTGTTCAAATGCCGTTATCAGGAGCAGAAATAATATATTTTTAATTTGTGGTTTGTATGGGAGGTACCACGCCCCATTTGTACAATACCGCCCATATTTGCAGCAGCACTTAAAAAATGCACACCGTACCAAATTTTTTTCAAATACCGTTATCAGAAGCAGAAATAATAGATTTTTAATTTGTGGTTTGCATGGGAGGTACCACGCCCCTTTGTCCAGTTAGACCAAATTGTAAATTTAAACCACCCGGGGCGCCACCCAAACGCATACAAAAAAATTTATGCAAATCGGTCCAGCCGTTTAGGAGGAGTTCAGTCACAACACACGTCAGTAGAATTATATATATAAAGATATATACAGCTACGGTGATAAATGTCATAAAATGAAATTACATATATGCTATTATTTTGCTCCACTCTGCTCTTCCAAAAATTCTTTTGAGTTGTCCTGTTAACTTTTGCACGTTCTTTATTTTGTCAATGTCATTAAATGTGTTAAGTCAGATGCAAATTTGCTTAATGTTAAGAAAGATCGGTAGCAGCCACTGCGAAAGACAACAGTTCGTGAGGATAAGGAAATAGTTTAAAAAGTGAGCTAGATCTAGGCAAAATTAAAATAAAATAAAGTGCTTAGAATATTTAAGTAATACATATTGACTTTTGTGTAACTTGGTCCATAATTGGGCATAGCTCCCGTACAAGCTCCACTTCCAAGAATAACCACAGAGTATACAGATGTGACAATTTTGATGTTTCAGAAAGCCAAATTCAGTGTCCTAAATTCAGTGTCCTAGGGCTTTTTGGTATTTAATTTATTGTGTGTTAAAGTATTTGTATGTATATATAAATAAGGTTTGCTAGTGCATTTTTCATCAAGGAAGTAAAATTATATAATGCCACGTATCTCTGAATGAGATATCTAAGATATTCCATAATTACGCTTGTATGGGTTCCTGGACTTTTACTGGCCAATAGATTAGCTTGTATTAATTTTGATACGGTTAAGTTTCGAAAATGGGCAAAAATAAGTCATGTACTCCAGATATGAGACGGTTAATTGTGCAGTGTTACCAAAATTAAAAACTTGCAAAGTCGGCTATTGCACGAAAGTTTTCTTGCTCAAAAAAATGGTATTTAGTGCAATTCCCTTGTACAAAAATACAAAGGAGTTTGCAACCCCAGCTAGGAAGCCTAGGACACGAAAGACTACTTTAGAAGAAGATAGTTATTTGTAGCCATTAAAAAAAATAAATTTTATCTTCGCGCGAAATAGCGGCTGAAATTGGACAGCAAATAGCGCAGAAATATCCACATGGACAATAAGAAGACCCTTAAATAAGTCAGGACTTTGTGCGTGCATTACAAAAAAAAAAAAACCTCATGTCTCAAAAAAAAAAAAATAAGAAGCAGTTGCGGTTTGTGAGAGAAATGCTTAGAAAAGATCCACGTTACTAAAATAAAGTTCCCTGCAGAAACGAATCTAAGTTTAACTTGTTCCAATCTGATGGAAAATTGTATGTTAGACGTCCTCCAAATAAAGCCCTATATCCGAGCCACACAGTTAAAACAGTGAACCACGGTGGCGGGTCTATTATAGTCTGGGTTGTCTTTTCTTGGCGTGGTGTGGAACCAATTGCACGAGTTCAGGAAAGAATGGAGCATCAATATAAAAACATTTTGGAAAATGTAATGGCACCGTATTGCTTTGAGAATATGCCCGTCCAATACATTTTCCAGCATGATAATGATCTAAAGCACACTTCACGGTTAGTGAAGTGTTGGCTTTTGGATCAAAATATTGATGTTCTTGACTGGCCACCCCAAAATCACGATGTTAACACAATTGAAAACTTATTGGCAGTTTTAAAAAGAGACCTAAAGGACAAAAATTCACAAAATAATGATTAATTGTTTCAGTTGGTGCAACAAAGCTGGAGAGACATATCTCTGCAAACATGCCAGTGTTTAATTAAAAACATGGGTTATCTATCAAAATATTACAAGATAAGTCCGTTTTGTTAAACCTCACTAAGGTTTTTTGCAAATTTTTTTAAAGTTTCTAATTATGTGACAAATTTTATATTGCGTTTTTGGTGTTTAAGTTAATTTTTCTTTTGATGCTGTGAATTTTTTTTTTTATTTATTTTTATTTAAAAAAATCTGCCTATTAGATCTTTTAAAAACCATAAATATAAACAACATTAAAGCCGTAAACATGCTATTAAAACACTGCAATATTTACAACTCGATCTAGTTAACCCTAGATGGTTACTCTTCATATTTGTACATTAAGGTTACTCTTTGTTAAATCGACGAACAATTTCTAAAAATAATTTTAGCGGAACAGTTTTTAAAGTTAAAAATAAACAAAAATATTTTTATTTAAGAAATAACAAAAAAAAAAAAAAAATATAATGTAACACAAATTTTTTTCTATCTTAAAATTCGATACGAATTTGACTCTTTTTTATGAGTTATATGATAGAGAGTAAATGAGCTTCGTCGATTCGACGAACAGTAACCATCCAGGTTAAAACTAAATATTGGGTCAAAGACCTTTTGTTGTTAGTACCTAAGCCTTCTTTGTATTTATAATTAATTATGTCTATAAACTTTGTAAATAAATAAATACATATTTCTAGTTATTAGTTTTAATTAATATATGAAATGTAATCTATTAAAACAAGTCAAAAATTGTTATAAACAAAATTAGAAAAAAAAACTATAATTTATATTTGTAACATTTGAAATAAAAATTGTATTGTTACCAGAGATTGGCTTCGAATGTAAAATTGTTGAGTATACTTATTCATCTGCATTGATTTTGTATGATTAAAACCATTTTTATACAAGTGCATGAAGTGAGTTGAAAAATAATGAGTTCGTTTCAAACAATGAGATCGAATGCTCGCAATCATTACAAACCTGATTGTTTGCAATTGTTTTCGATGGCATAATATAAGCATGTTCGAATCAACATAGTAATATTCGTTTAATATTCGTTTACGTGAACATTCGTGCATCTATGGTATGTGTGTATGTATGTATGTATGAAAAAGTCGCAGCATTGTTCTTCATAATAAATATAATAGTTCAAAAGTAACTCACAAAATTGTAATTTTTCGGGTTTGTATGCTTAAACAACACACAAAACACTTGAAAAAGATTAATGCATTTTGTTGTTGTTAACTGTTACTAAAAAACAGTTATGTATGTATGTATGTAGGTCTTTCTTTATTAAATTGCACATCAATTTGCATATTGCGTAAATGCAAAGATTTTTTTGACACTTGTTATTTTGTGCAAACATCTTTTTTGTTGTTGTTATTGTAATGTGTAGGAATTTTTTTAAAGTGTGGACACCTAACAGCCATAAACAAGTCTAGTAACGGATTGCATGCAAAACAAGAACTACATATGTAAATATATTCTTGGAAAAATTCTTACACAAAAAAAAATTTTTATTTTTTTACTGTTTGGGTGTCCATAGGTTGTGTTTTTCATACAGTTAAAATGTTAAAACTACTATCATTATTATTTTTTTCAAATAAAAGGAAAAACACGACCATAAAACTACATGCAACGTCTGCAGTAAAAATCACATTAAATGGTAATACACATTCAAAGTAATACACAACATACAAACGAGTGTCTCGTAACTATACTCTAATTTTAAGTCTATCATACCAAGGAAAATATTCAAGTTCTTTTCAAATAAATGATCGAATCAAACTTGTCCAAGTGTTCATGTGCCAACGAATAACTTAAATACAATACAATGCGAATATAATGTTGTAATGAAATACATACATGCTATTATTTTTTTTTCGCTGATGGTATTCGCATATGATTCAAATTTCACAACACTTGATTCGATTCGTACTAAATTTTTAGCTTTAGTATTCGTGACGATTCGATCGCATTCGTTGCTGTTCTCTGATTGTTACATTGAAAAAATTTAGCACTTATTTTTTCCTCTGTACAACATTTTAGCACTTACGTTTTTCAAGTTTTAGCATATTTTGAAATTTATTTTCTGGCAACACTGTCTAAAGCACACTACTTCTAAGCGGTGTATTTCAGTGTAAACATTATTAACAAAACAAGCATAACAAAACATGACTCTCACTGAAACAAAACAAGTACCATTCGAAAAGTCTCTCTCTATAGTTTTGTTAGTGCTTGTATGTTCAAATGAAGTAGAACATCAAAACAAAAACAGACAATGAAATAACAAGTAAGAGCGCTATACCGAATCTTATATACCCTTCACCTTTGTTGTGGATGCATAATTATATTATATATACATACATATATATATATTATATTGGTACGTAAAAACGTTTTAAATACGGCGGTTTATATCCTTTAAATAAACCGGATTATTTTTAATTGCAAAATAAAAGCGTCAAGTAGTTTGAAGAAAATATAACGAGTCTTTATTTATTTAAATGTACAGAAACACTTTTAAAAATGAACACACTGTCTTTTTACACACTTATATTACGGTTTAAGAACACACTTAAACACTTTGTTTGATCAGCGCCATCTGTTTATCAAATTATTTGTAACAATATTAACACACTTTGCGTGATCAACGCCCTCTGTTGATGAGTTTATTAGTTTTTTTTAATGACATTTTCAGAGGATGTCTCGGATTTTTGCTCATATCTCCGTTATTTGTGGACGGATATTGCTGATTTTAAATTGCAAACTCTCGGAAGCATGTCTGACAGAATTATTAAGATTTGGATCCCGAAGATATCTGGGGACTTCAGAAAATTGATTTCAACAGACAGACAGGCGGACATGGCTTAATAGACTCCGCTATCTATAAGGATCCAGAATATATATACTTTATAGGGTCGAAAAATTATATTGTGGAAATTACAAACGGAATGACAAACTTATATATACCCTTCTCAGGAAGGTATACCCTTCACGGTAAATTACACCAAAAGCATCGAGTACACTAGAACGAACACAAAAAACAGGAGTCTTATTAAATAATATCATTTATTTTTTTTTTGTTTTGTGTTGTTTTATATGTTTTTCCAAATGTGAATTAAAAACATTTTATTTTTGCATACATATGCATATAAATTTTTTATGTTCATTGAAAATGTAAAAGTTTCTTTGCAAGTTTGTCTACGAGTTATTCAAACATGTTTTGAATGTTCCAAAATAGTGTTGATATTCTACTTCATTTCCCTTCTACTTCAGCCTTGTTCTATTTTAATATTGTTTTGTTGTACTTGTGTTCTCTTCTTCAATGTTTTGATCGTGAAACAAAAGAAATATTTTCGGAAGTATGTGCTTTGCAATGAGCAAGTAATACATACACACTAATTGGAATTTCATGAAATGCTTGTAAGACATTTTTGTTGTGTTTGTGCCGCACTTTAGTAGTTATACATTTTTTAGTAAATAATTTCCAGTTATTTTGTTGACGTTGTGAATGTGAATATTTCTTAAATATACATGAAAAAAAACATACCTGGTTTAAGGGTTTTGATAGCCACATCAATGTCTTGAACAAAATTAGGTGGTATTTTTAAGCGACCACGGCAGACATCTCCAAATTCACCTCCACCTAAAAAATAAATAAGTTGAAGTTCGCATTATCTCAATTGCAAAATATGTATTTGCTTATGTATAAGTAATATTTAAATGTTAAACTAACCTAAAAAAAGTCTGTACTTTATTTGCAAGAGTATTAAATATTTTAAAATTTATTGTCATGAAGCGTGTAAATTTTCTTTAATCATATTTAAGAGTAAGTATGGATGGTAAAACAGAAGGACAAAGAGCAAGGTATTTGTGTTATGTTATTTAAGATATTCTTGATGGAATTAAGTTTTTATCTGTTTAGTTTCTGCAGTTGTTCAACTGCACTTTTGTAAGACTTCTCACGTTTGCAAATTTTAGAAATAACTTTTCTGTCGGCCCTAAATCGAATATTAGTGACGATTTTGTTTTTTTCGAGTAATCAATGCTGTTGTTAAGTTTAACAATAACATATTTGAATAATGCTTTCTGCAAGAAAATCGATTTTTTAATGCAGTAGTTATATTTAGGTGTATTCAAAAGGTGAACTCGTTAGTTCAGCTGATCTGGGCTAACGAGTTGGGATCTGTTTATATTCCAACTGTTCAAATTTGTGTTTATGTTTAATAAGATTGCAAAGTGACAAAACTAAATTAATTATAAAATAAGTTAAAAAATAATGCACATTGTAAAACATAAGAGTACAAAATTTTCAAAATACACATTTTTCATATGTGTACAAACATTAGTATTAATTATTATTGAATTCGGCTTTAATTTATTTTATATAAAAATGAGTTCACCTTAAGAACTCGCTTTAATTGTGTAAAATATTTTTTCCATCTGTAGAAATACATCTTAGAAAAATTCAAGTCACTGCTTTCTACCCTTGTGAAAACACAAACTTTAGCATGATCACAAAAATAATATTAAGGATACGTATGGTTGTAGCGATTGTTCAAAGTTTAATTTCGTTGGTTAATGTATAAAAAAATGTTTATCCACTTACCAATAATCGCTTCAATTGTTATATAGTTAGCATCAATTTCTCTAGCAAACTCACGTATAGCCTGATTCGGATCTTCATATGTATGTGGATCTACATAGCTGCGACTATTTCCAAATAACGGAGTTGTCACTATAAAGCGTATAAATATTAAATATTATTATTCTTAATTGTAATAAAAACGCTATTTGTAAAAATAATTATTAAATAATGCCTACAACTTTTTAAACTAGGCCCGTTAATAATTAATATGTGTTATTAAAGTAACATTAATCTAATACTTCTTAATAAACTGTTCCAAAATTCACTCAACATTTGAATTTTCCACCATTTGTACAGTAAAGCGTTGCGAAAAAAAAAATTGACAGCTGACAGTTTATGGTTTGTAAAAATAGGCATACTGGAGAAAACAATGAGTCCCAATTTGAAAATTAATATTAATGCTCGAGCGATGTCAATATGTCTCGATACATTTTTAAGAAATGGTCCTGACATACTTGACATAGCTAGGTTGTAATAAGTAGTTGGGAGAGCCAGCTGGCACTTCTTTGTGATACGCTTGAAACGAGGGGTTACAAAGAAGTAAAAACTGGAGGCATAAGAATTTTTTAGGATTAATGATTACGTGACTTAAACGTGACTTGTTATTAATCAGAATAGGATCCCTTCCCACCATCTCCTATTACAAACCACGGACCAAAACTGTCTCTTTCCTCATTCCACTCTTCATCATCCTTACTCCCTTCTATCTCCACTCTCCTTCTCACTCCTTGTAAGGTTAACTCAGGGCTATATTCAAAAACCGAACGGTAGTTGGGCAAAAGATGGACGTGAGGCACTGGAAGTGCTCATGGACACTCACTTTCTGGCGACCACAGTTAAAGCAAAATTATCCTAAGCGATTGAGCATGAGATTCTCGAAAAAAATGCATTTACACTGTATCACTGTATGATATCGATTATTAACTGTATTATTGGATCATGCATCTCCGAATATAACATAGTGACATGATAACAGAATTCCTGTATTTCTTAATACATATCAATGTGGACTATACATATATGGTTAAAACAATGCGGTACCACATGCCATGCAGTCTCTGAAACAATTCAATTACTGCCTACCTGTGCATTTAAAAATCAACTAAATTATAGTTATCTTTACATATTTAAAATGGTAATATAACTTTTCGAAAACATAGTGTGTATGTTCTAACAAATCTTTGGAAGCCATTTGCCCCATGTGCAGATGCATAATCCTATCCTGTAAATTTTGTGATTCAATAAAAATAACAATAACAATGAATAAAATTTCAAATCTTGTGAACATTTTGGAACACTTTCTACAATATATAGATTACTACTGTTAACATTAAATTAACCCGCTCCATTTAATTATGTTATACAAACATACAAAAACACTGAATCATGTGATCACATGGATTTATATATAGATTCCCAAAATATTTCACTATCAGGGAAATGTGTATGGATATATAAACGAAAAAAAACCAAAGCGGCATTAGAATCTTGTAAAAAAGCGGATTGGAAAGTGGGCGAACATTGACATGATTTATAGGTAAAGAGGTCTTCTTTAAGAACTATCCCCTGATTCAGACAAGAACACAAGAACATTATTTTCAAAATGTTGTACGAATTTAAAACGATTTTTTAAAATAATTTTTCCGTCCGTGTTTCTGAATCAAGCCTTTTTATTTAATTTTAAGCAAAAAGTTCATTACAAAAAAAAAATAAATATAAATTTTTATCAAAAAAAAAAAAAAAAATTAAAGCAAAACGATATGTGGTTTCAGCAGACGGTGACGGTGTATATATTTTTGTATGATTTTACATTTATGTTTTCCAACGGAAAGCTATGTGAAACATATAACAGAAGTATACAAAAATAAATTGTAGTGTATACAATTGTTTTCAAACAATTTGTATATTTAACTTGAAGTAAAACTTCGAATAAAAATTGTTTAAAAAATTTAAAAATATGTTTTATTATTTAATCTAAACGAGAAAACTTTGCAAAAAACTCATTTAAAGCAGATTAAGATAAAAAATATACTACTATTAAAATACAATAAAATACGATAATACGATGATAAAAGTCATTAACCCTTTCGGCTTTTATACCAGAATTTCCGTCATTCACTTGTCTTTAATTAAACTGATTTGTGTTACTCTTTGCACACAGTGGGAGTTGTTATTATAGTAAAATACTTGCTCTAACAAACAAAACTCATTTCAACGCATTTTTATTGGGAATTCCCCTCATTTGATCCACATTAAAAAGTCAAGAAAAACTATGTAATGCTCTTGGTAGTCACAGCTAAATTTAAGTGCGGCGGAAAGGTTTAATGAAAAAAATATCTGATGGTCTTGGTAATCACAACTAAATTCAAGTCCGGCCGAAAGGGTTAATATTGTTTTGGATTGAAGTTAAGCATCTTTTGATGAAATTCGTGGTCAGTCTGACTAATATATCGTGGACAAGTTCGAAGCCAGCAATGTAGACGTCGAGTTGGATATTGCCAGGGTAAATTTTAATTAATTAATACCATCTTGAGAAGTTTATTTTGTGCTACCTGGAGCTTAATTATATGACATTTCGCGGACGAAAACCAGACTGGTACGCAATAGAACATAACGGGATCAAATATGGATTTAATAATCAGTTTCTTGTTATCAACATTTAGTAGAGGTTTTCTGTTTATTAGATGATGCAATATTCTTATTAATTTGTTGATTTTGTTTACGACGTATGGAATGTGATTATTAAAGTTTAATTTAAAGCATTATTCTTGAGGACAACCAGCAGTAGTATTTATAATTTAAAAATTAAGAGAATGTAAATGTAAAAAATTGTAAGAATATATGACTCCTTGTTGGTGTATTTGACTGAATTCCATCTTAATTTGGGAGGGGAGTTGAGGAAATTATTTTTGTAGTTAGATCACTGTTAAAAGTTTGACTATTTTGTCTATGACTTTTAGGTCAAGCGCGTTGACGAATTTGTTTATACATTGCCCTGCTAGAGCATTCTGGAGACATAGCCTTATGTGGACCTTCACAATTTGCACACTTATAGATTGTAGAGCACACTGTTTAGCACAAAAAAGGTTTTACGTTGCTCCTACTAGAACCATGTATTGGCAGTTATAATATTGAGTCAGTTTTCAGTTATTTGGTTTCTGGTATTCCCATTTATATTTAATATAAATAATTTTGTCTATTTAATTATTTGACATGGTAAACAAAAATACGAGGGAGGGGAAAAAATACCATACAATTTTTACAAGACTGGTATTTGTTTTTGTTTCTACAAACTTTAGAAACAGAACCACCAATTATGAACATACAGAACGAATATGTACATATACATATGTATATCAAAATAAAAAATATATCAATTAAAATATATGTTATCAATTGCTACGCATCATATATATGACTCTGATATTACACATACATAGTTAATTTAGTCAGGGGTGGCATAGAAACCAATATTGTCAGAATTGTTTTTAAAACCGACAAGAAAAAATGCTTAAGTGTCATAGAGCACTGCTACACGTCCAATAAATATCGAGAAAGCATTTTTTCTTGTCGGTTTTAAAACCAATTCTGAGAATATTGGTTTCTATGATTTTTTCTTCAATAAATATCTCGATATTTATTGAACGTGTAGCAGTGCCCTATGACACCAAAGCATTTTTTCTTGTCGGTTTTAAAACCAATTCTGAGAATATTGGTTTCTATGACACCCCTGAGTACTACATTTTTATTAGGAGCCATGAGAAATATGCCCAAGTTAATAAAAAAATATGCAATTATAGAGAAGATTATTAAAAGAGAGGATTAAGAATTATGTTAGTAGAAAAGGATAAATTATCGTTTCTTAAACCAGTCTAAAGCATTTTTTGTAACAGAAGGAATTACGTAAGTAGTTCTAACTGGTCGTGGTGCAGAAGCATTATATTAGTCAGCCCATATACACCGATCATAGAAACTATAATTATATTTTTTTAATGAGGATATAAAGTTAAGAGTCTAATTATACATCATGCAGTTACAGTTACTATCTACGATAAAAGCAAAAGAAAAAGAACAAAAAAGTTTACCATTGGATTGAATTGTTTTAACGATGGGTGTAGTATCCATGGCATGAACTAAAATATTTCAAAAAATATTATAAACAAATTAAAAAAAAAACAATTATTTTAATATCAAATGCAAACGAATTAAAAATGTATATAAAGGATCAAAATTGAACAAAATAATAGCAAAATTTGGTTTAAAAACATAAACACTTACTATAGGTTACGACCAGTCCTGGTTTTGAGGGATAGAAAGGAAGGGGAATAGAGTATTTCAATAAGTTTGATTATTAAAATCAGAAATAAACTTATACTAAGTGATCATGGTATTTATTACAAACTGTGGTTAAACTACAGCTGTTTTGTTTTATATTGAAAGATTTTTACATTTTTAATTACCTTCATTGCTGGCATAATCTAATGGCAAAGGCATATGATTGCTGGATTTTTTATCTATATCATCTTGATTCTTGGATCTTAAAAACAGTACTGTAGCTACAATTACTAATACCAAAATGACTACCACGGCTACAGTAGCACCAGCGACCATGCGCATCTGAATGTTGTCTTCATAAACTAGATCCAACGAAAAAATTTAAACGGATTTTATGCCAAAGGGCAAATTCAAGATTTATGTATTACCTGAACTGACTCCTTGTTGGGTATGAGCATAAACGATATTGCTATATGTTCCATAACCATTAAGTGTTTTATAGCGTACTTGAAATCCATATTCGGTATTTTCATTAAGATTTTCTATATGAGCTTTTGTATCTTTCGTGGTCAAGGCGGTCTTGTTGATAGTATCAAACTCAGGTTTAGGGAACCATCGCACTTCATAAAATTCTATAGGAACATCACTTTGTACAGGTTTATCCCAAACCAAATCGATTTCAGTACTTGTTGTTGACATTACTCGTACATTACTAACGGTGGATTGTATAGCCGACTCAGTGGTGGTGAAAACAATCTCATTCCACTCTGTAGTTATCTGAGATAAATCAATGTGCTGGTTATTGCTTGACGACGATGCTTTGATATTATTTCCATTAACAATATCATCTCCGTTTTTCGAACTATCTTCCTTATCTTGATTACTAAACGATTCGTTGGATTTTTTTTGGTTTTTTTCGTCAGTTGTTATATTTTCGATAATATAAGAAACGCCATTAATAGAATGAATCTGAATAGTGTATGTTGTGACAGGTTCTAAATTAGTTAACGTCAATTTAGTATCATTAAATGTGTCTGCCGATGGTGTAAAAACAACATTGGAAGAGCATGAAGCACACACTACTTTATAAACAATATCACTCCGATATTTTGAATTTTGGTTACTATTCTCTACGGCAGCATGATCACGTACAGGTGAATTCCAAGATAATATTGCACTGATATGATCTACAAATAGTAGCGTAAGATTTGTTGGAGGTCCTGGGGGTTTGTAACACGGCATATGTTTGCCATCTCTAGGATGCCTAAAGAAACCTGTCAAGCATTTGCAATAACCGGAAGCTGCTTTTGAAGCATTCGTATTTGGAGGGCAAGAAATGCATTTGGTCACTTCTACTGAGCGAAATGTGCCTATCGGACATTCTGTGTATATAAATATAATAAAAAATTGCAAAAATTACTGGTGACATACAATTTTATTTGAAAGGTACCAAAATTAACTGCAACAAACATACCATTGCAACTTTTATTGGCAAAATCCGGTTCATATCCAACTTTGCAACGACACCCGCCATTGAGTATTGTCCATTTTCCATCACCTTTACATAAATAGGTCGGCGGCTCATAAGGCTCAGCATTTTCTACACATGTGCCGTTTTGTTTTTCAATAAGTGTTATTTCCCGACCAGTTGGCGTTTCATTAAAGTGGGCAAAGTTTTCGGTAACTGCTGGACAAGTTATGTAATAAACCTTAACAGCTAATACACTGATGCACGCTCCTTGGTCACGAAAAGCAAAGTAGACACCCTTTTTAGTAACAGCAATGCTTTTAACTTCAGTATTTATATCAACGTCACTATTTTGATTAAAACGACCCTCACCAGCAGCAATACGTGCTATTAATTTATAGCTATCTGTTTGCCAAGGAGGTGGTTCACGTGTAGCTGCATCAAACTCATAGTACAACAAACTAAAAGTTTCTTTGCACGAAAGCGCATTTCCTTTAAAACAAATAAATTTAACAGTGAATTTTTACGTCCAATTTGTATCAGCTATAATTTTACGATTCTAACAAAGTAAAAGATAATTTAAGGAATACATTTTTTACGACTAATTCTACAACTCTTCCTTGCAACCATATTTCGAATGGAACACTATTTTTACTGAGATTTTCCTAAATAAAAAATAATTCCCAACGAGAAGCCGGAGAAAAAACGTACCACTTATTATATTCTTTGAGGAATATATGAAATTAATTTGGTAATGATAAAATGGTTCGGATTTAACATTTTTTGTGAATATGTAAATTATTTTTGCTTTAATTATACATAAATCTTACGATCATCAATTGTGGTTTAGTTTAAATGTCGAAAAAGCCAACAGGTTGTATCTCACATTGTCGTTGTCGAAAAATAGTACAATAAATTTTAATTAAATACGTATCGAAATACAAGGCAATTTTACTGGTTGTGGTATTACGAAGTTTTATTTAATTTATTCAATCATTGTTATTTTATTATTTATTGAATTTTTATTTTGTTATACCCACCACCAAAAAGATTGGTGGTATATTACGTTTGTCATTCCGTTTGTAACACATCGAAATAATGGCCGTAGAGCCAAAAAGTTTATATATTCTGGGTCCTTATAATATTCTAAGACGATCTAGCCATGTCCATCTGTCTGTTGAAATCACGACAGAGCTTCGAATGTTTGGTATTGAAAATGGGCAAAATCAGTCCAGTAGGATCCACATTATAGATCAAAGTTTCAGACTACCTCAATATTTTTCAGATATTTTGATGAAATTAAATTCTGCACACATTTTTTATTCCAGAACGACAAGTCCTGTTGAAAATGGTAGGAATCGGTCCATGATTTCTCATAGCCCCCATAGCCTTTGCGGAATATGGCTTTATGGTACATAAATGTCTATAGAAAGGCGTATTCATAAAAAATTGTGCAATAATAAGTTTCATACAAAGTGAAATCTCAAAACGATATTTTGTTTGCATCGGTCCATATTTGACCATAGCCCCATACAAAGACCACTTGAGAAAATCACTTAAATGCGCATAAATCTTTTATTAAAATCACTTACCATAGCCCCCATATAAAGTCCACTTCCGGGAATCACTTAAAAACGCATAAATCTCTTTCGCTCTCGAGCCTGATTATTTACCTAATATACTTGTAAATCGCTTTATTTTACACGCTCCAAAAATATAAACAAGGTGTAAATTCTTGATGCATAAAATTCTGATAAATATCGTTGTTAAGATGTAATTAAACTAAAACAAACCTAAAATAAATAGAAATTACAGTACAATATTTTATGAAGTTCGCCCCATAATAGGTTATTTAGTGGTGGGTATATAAGATTCGGCACAGCCGAATATAAGCTCTTATTTGTTATTTATTCATTTTATTTAAGGCAACAACATAATCTTAAAATGGCAAAAAAAGTTTGCAAAAACTAAAGAAAAATGCTATAATATTATTTAAACATTTTTTAAAAAAATAGAAATATATTATTTTTGGATAAACAAATATGTATGTTACTTACCTGGAAAAAGTGAGCAGTCTCTTATGGTAAATTGAATTTCGATATATAATCGATTGGCAGGCCCACGATCAATAAAAGGTGACCAAAGCCAGTTATTAACATTGTGATATGCAACGTCGCACACAACATAACTTCTCCAATTTATACCTTTGACAAAATCAGTGAAACTTTCTTCGACCCACTAAAATAACAGAAATAATAATAAATATAAAAACATTGCTTAAGCAACTTCAATTAATGCTAATTCAAAATAAGTATAAATTTCAATCTTTTTATTATAGAAAAGCAATTGAAATAATTCTTGTATTTCTAACTGATACGATTAACAAGAAATTTCATATTTGTATTCTGTCCTACGTGCAGAATTTTATATGATAAGAAAGGGCTTTAATTATATGATACAACTTAGTCACAAAAGAAAAAGTAAAAAATTATATTGATGATTATGGTATTACCAACACAACAATTTAATTTAGAAAACCTCTTGTAAAAATAAAAAATGGTCAACAATTATATCCAAAACAATAATCCAACTGGTGTTGGAAATATGAACATAGTTTATATAATGCATTATAAGTTGTCTTTAAAACATATATTATAAATTATTTAATGTTAACATTGTAAAACTAAATTTATGGATGTCAATATTTTTCCACACTTGTGTGCATTGTGTAGATAAGAAAATAGACACATGTTTTTCACATCTCCGTGTGGTAAAATTTGTGTTATCGCATGCATAAAATTTTACAAACATTAAAGATAAGAACAAGTGTGCAGCGTCAGGTACGCAGCCCCATATACTAGGTTAAGATTCGTATTATTAGTCCTTAAGAATGACTTAAATGTAAATAAAATCAATATCTTAGAAATATTTAGTGTTAAGAGAAAACTCTAGCTTTATTGCTTGACATACAATCTGCGTTCGACTCCATTTGGCGCAATGTTCTTTAGGCTTAATAGACTAAATTTTTCAACAGGTGTAACAGATATTATCATTATATAGAATAATTATTATTTCATAATTGAACTGTCAAGAAAAATTATCAAAATTTTTAATAATAAAATTTTTCAAGTTGTAATTCCTAACTTCAGTAAAAATAATTAAATTTAATGAACTCAAGCCTGACTAAAATTATCAAGAAAGTAAAATTAACAGTTAAATTATGAAATAATAATTATTCTATAAAAATAGCTAGGGTACAAGCCATAATGTTTACATGCTGCATAGAAGTGGACAAAAACATAATAAACAAAAACAAATGTATTCAATTTTTCGAGACGAAGTCTTGACATGAATACGAAAAAACTGAAGAAGAAAAGGAAAAAACAACTATGAATAGAAATTAATAAAAAAAAATGATAATTACAGCAAAACTTCGAACTACCAGAACTAACACTGGTTAAAGGATTGATGTTTGTCTGTTGACTGGCCGGCACCGCAGTGGTGTATGTGGTTAGAACGCAAAGAATTCTGATGAGAGAAAGTGGGATTTCTCGAAACATATGTAAATTCAACAACCCAGGTTCGAATCCCAGTCAAGAAAAAATATCAAAATTTTTAATAATAAAATTTTTCAAGTTGTAATTCCTAACTTCAGTAAAAATAATTTAATGAAAATTAAATTTAATGAACTCAAGCCTGGCTAAAATGATCAAGAAAGTATTATCATTATATTTATGTTATTTTATTATCAAATATAACTTTTATTGTTTTTATTAATATGCATTATTTTTAGTATATGTAGATACTTTGTATTTTTCCTTTATTTGAAATAGACATTAATATTTATTTTTCATTACAAATAATCTTAATTTTTGTTGTAGAACAGCGATGTTCGTAACAACAGCAGAATTAGCTGTTAAATAACATTAAGTTAATGTATGTTAGTTTGTATGTGTGTATATACCTAAGTATATAAAGTACATTGGTATAAGTAGAGCTTTAAGTAGCGTTATATCAAAGACTATAAATATATATATATATATATTTATAGTCTTTGGTTATATTCAATGTACTTACATGAAATGAAATTGTAAAGTATTAAAATACACGTCATTCGATTTTTGAACTTATAATAAAAAGGTAATTTTCACTGAACAACAACAATTTTGTTACCCAGTGCAATTCTACTCTTCTTCTCATTTAATTGAATATTAGTTAATAATTGAGTGAATTTGTTTATTTTCATTTTATTTGATACATTTGAGTTATGTTCCCTTATTATTTTGTAATTGAGTTATTTTATTGATCATTTTGTTTTGTGTTAATATAAATCATGTGATTATCCCGTTACCTTTTTCTCTCTCATCATTTACTAAAAATAACCCAATTCCAAATATTTTTAAATTCCAATAATGTATTTCCATTATCTGGCCTATAAAAAGCAGATTATTACTAAAATTGTTCTCTTTTGTTAAAAATGTTGCTTAATAAACATCTTTAAATAATAATAAAAAAAAAACAAATACTTTTTAATTTTGAAGGCGAATATGACGATTACGTCAATTCAAGCCTCAGAATCCTATAATAAAAAAAACAACAAACGATTAATTTTAACCAGGAATTGAGGTCGGTTAGGACGTTATCGTCTGATTGCCCTTTTCCAAATCCCATCAAGAGTCCATTCTATACACAGGAGTGATTAAAATAATTCAAAGTTTTCTTTACGTCTATCTTTTTTATAAATTCATATTAAAGCTGCCAGCTAAGATTATGTCGATCACCTATTTTATAAAATATTTTTACGGCTTATAATCCAACATAATGTGTACACCTCTGGTAACGTCGGTCTTTGTTTTTTTTTCATTCGCTGCCCGAGTTCAAATTTAAAAAACTGTGTTATAATCTGCTAAAAAATTCAATAAGAAAAGAATTCTTAATCATATTATAAACTGTGTATAATTCAAAATAAAGTGTTGACTATACTGTCAACAACAAAATTAACTCTTTGCATGAAGTCTTCTGTTTGCATATTTGTTTTTGCTTTCCGTTTTGCTCATTTTCTGTTTATTAGAACATTTTTATTAATCTTGCTATAAAGTACAACCCTGAATTGAGTTAGAATACTTATGCGCCACCTATACGTCAAACAAGCTAAACATTTTTCCCGTTAACTTTGAATGTTAAAGACTGTAAACGAAAAACTTTTTACATTTGCTATATCAAATAAAACTTACGCTTTATCAATTTACACTATGAGCGAATCAAAATATAAATGTGTAATTAAAACCTTTTCAAAATCTGGTGATGATGAGAGGATGATTAGTTGCTGGCTATGTCATGGTCTTTGTCATTATAAATGCAGTGGACTAAAAACACTTGTCGCTGAAGCTGTTCAAAACATTAAAGGCTTAAAATGGTGCTGCACTGATTGTCAAAAAATTGATGTCGAATTTTTCCGTTTTTTTTTTCAAACCACTAAAAACACATTTTCAACCTAAAAAATAAATTGTCTGTGTTATCCAGTGAACTCGATGCTTATTGAAATTTGTTTGAAGATTTCAAACAACACAAAAGCTTTCAAAAACCTGGGTTATCGCCAAAACGTCGTAAATCGGCTAGAAATAAAAATAAACCTAGCAACGAACTTGTAATTCCACCGAATCAGCTTGAAACTGTATTGGCTGTTCCAGTTGACTGTTCTAGTGTTAACGACCTAGCTTCTACTGGTTCCTAAAATTTTGTCAATCCGGATTTAGTTCATACTGAGATGTATTCAGCTGCTCCCCTATCTGGTGTATCAGGCTCTGGCATGACAAAAAATTCTGTTGAATCAATTGCTCCTAAGACGTTGTTGTTGTTGTAACAGCAGTAATTGCTGAGTTGACAGCCCTTGGCCGAGTGATCTCGGGTCATTCCGGTACGTAGTACCGGCTATCGTGTGAATGCTCCTAAGACGTTAATTGTTAACTGTTATTCCTTCCAATAGATATATGTACCTATATTTGTTTCAAGTTTGGCATGGAATACAACCACTGAAGATGTTGAATACTATTTAAATACTAAACTAAGTGGTTACACTAATATCAAATTTTCTATAAACAAATTTTCATATTCCCAACTTAGAATAACTTCTTTTAAAGTAGCTGTTCCCCCGCATATCTATGAACAGGCTGTTAACCCTAGTTTTTGGCCTGAAAATATTTTCGTTCGAGAATACTTATTTAAGGAAGTATAGCTAAAGATTGTATAAATATTATATACCAAAATCTTCGTGGCTTAAACACTAACAGTCTAATTCATAAAAACTTATCAAGGGTTTATGAATAAGGAGGTAAATTGTCAACTCTTTTGGTTAATGGCTATAATTTTACCTTTGATGTCATTGTTCTTACTGAAACATGGCTTAATGATGGTGTATTTAATGCGGAAATCCTTTGTAATAACTACGAAATATACAAATATAATGGCAATATTCGTAGGGGAGGTGATGTTCTGATTGCTGTAAATTGTTTATATCCATCTGAAGGCATTGTTACTGATACAGCAGATATTGAATTTGTTGTTGTTGTTTGATAAATTGAAGCAAAAAAAGAGATTTTTGACTTGCTCATATATTCCTCCAGAATATATTCTTCAGCAAAATTTGATGAGTTGAAAAGTATTATTGATGGTAACTTTGACCTTTTTGCTATCTCTGAGACATGGTTAAAACGAAATATATCGACTCGATCCCTTAGTATACCTGGTTATTCTTTAGTTAGGAATGACAGACAACATGTACGAGGGGGTGGTGTTGCGATTTATGTATCCAATGTGCTTGGTCATAGGATTGTTTTTAGGGTTTCTGAGTCTGATTGCTGTGAATCATTATTTATTGAATTTTTAAAGTCTTAACACCTTGTTTCATTCGAAGAATACCATTTTGAATTGTTTCTTAGGTACTCAAACATTATAATTGTTGGTGACTTCAATTGTAACCTATTTAATGTGTCGTCGGGTGAGGTCTTTGTGCTTAAGATGTAACTCATCGATTTTTCATAATTCTAGACCCACTTATTTTGATGTGACTGGAAAATTTTTTGTCGGTATCGTAACAAAGCTAAAACTGTAATTCGCAAGGAGAGGAAAAATTACTTTGGGAAATTATTTTCTGGTTTGGACTCGGGTGCTATATGAAAAATTTTGAAATGTAAAGGTTTTACTCATGACAATGATTTTTATTGTGAATTTAATGTTCATGACATTAACAACCATTTTGTGAATGCCTCTGAGATTGACTTGGAGCGTAATATTGATTTTAATAATATTTGTGGATCTTTTTCTTTTCGATGTGTGACTGAAGATGAACTTTTGTTGGCAGCTATTGGTGCTGATGGCATACCAATTCATTTCATTAAAATTATTTTTCCTTATATTTCTAATTTACTTCTTTTTCATGTTAATTCTATATTGACTACTTCTGTTTGTTTTTTTTCCGGTTGAATGGAAGACTGCTCGTATTGTTCCTATACCTAAATATAGAACTAGTAGAAACTTAGATGATTTGAGACCTATTTCTATTTAACCAGCTATATCTAAAGTTGTTGAGCATATTCTTAAAGACCAAATCTTATGCTTTCCGACATAACACTCAGAACACTTCCTCATTACTTTTGATTCTAACTGATTCTATAAGGGACAATATCAATAATAACCTCTTATCATCTTTGGTATCGCTTGATTTGACTAAAGCCTTTAATTCTGTTAATTTTGTCAACTTAATTATGAAACTGACTAATCATTTTAACTTTTCTAAATCAGCCTGTATTTTGATCCCTTCATATTTGTCTGGGAGACATCAATTTGTGGATGTTGGTGGAGTTTACTCTGATACACTTCCTTTATTTGCTGGTGTTCCTTATGGTTCTGTGTTGGGACCACTTCTTTTTATTATGTATGTCAATGACCTACCTCTTCACATAGACTTATGTAGATCTTTTATTTTTGCTGATGACGTTTTTTTATTGTTTAAATCTCATAAGGATAATGCTGATGTCTTGGAATCTAATATTTATTATAGCCTGGTACGATTTCTAGAGTGGTCTCGTTAAAATTCTTTAGTGGTTAATTTCTCTAAAACTAAAGCTATACACTTTTAGGTAATTATTGCCCGTTGTTGAATATCTCTATTGATGGTCAGATAATTACCTTTGTTGATAACCTTAAATGCTTAGGGACATATTTGGATAATCGACTTAATTTTGAGTGTCATACTAATAATTTATTTGCTAAAACCTTTAGTATTTTACGCCAAATTTGTTCTAATAGTGTATATCTGCCTTGTCGTATAAGATATAAATTAGCTTATGCTCTCTTAATGCCCCATTTATTTTATGGGATTGAAGTGGTATTTAGCACTGTGGCTTGTATTTTGGCTAAATTTAATCGCTCAGTCAATGTTATTGTCGCTATATTTAAAAAGTTCGAAGATGGATACATATTTCTGAATATGTCAGTACTTTTTTGGGATGTTCTTTTAGGCACTTTGTTGATATTCGCAAATTAATTTTTTTATAGGGTTATTCGTTCTGGCTTATCTAATAATCTCCATTCTGAGTTTTCATTTTCTCACTCTACAAGAAATCCTCAGATTACTATTCCTAGGATCAAGTGCAGTATTTTTGAGCGTTCTTTTTTTGTAAAAGTGGCCAGAATCTGGAATTTTTTGCCTTTGAATCGCTTAAAAACTTTTTCGCTTAAAACTTTTAATGTATTTTTCGAGTATTAATTAAATCTTGCTATATTTTTCAGCATTCGCTTTATAACTTTTTTATGGGGTTACTATTTTAATATTTTTTTTTTCTTATTTTTTCCTTTTTCTTACTACTCTGGGACATATATTTAATATTATTTTAATTAAATAAATAATTTGGCTGGGGGGCCTCTATTTTGTATGTTCTTAATTTTAAATTTAATTTTATTTTTGTATTTATACATTTACTCTTAGTTAATGTACATGTATTAATCATTATTTAGGAATCTACATTGTAATATATTTTTTATTGGCCTAGTAAGGCTTGTATATATTACTTGAAATAAATAAATAAATAAAAATAAATAAAATAAAATATTCCTATAAATAACATCTCAGACATCGACCTAATAATTTCAGCCTTTTACAAGAAAATCTATTCTTTTTTTTTAAATTTATGTTCCCAAACAACATGCCTGTTGTACCACCTTGGAATAATAAACAATTATCGCATCTTAAAAACTTTAAAAATAAACGTTATAAAAAATATAAAAGAACTGGATCTGCTGTTGATTATGCAAGGTACTCTGTGAGTCACTCGGAATATAACATACTTAATCATTCCCTATACAAGAATTACTTATTGAAAACAAAACGAAATTTTTTACGTGATCCTAAATCTTTCTATTCACTCGTTAACTCTAAAAGAAAATCCAACGGTTCCCAGCTGTATTGAAATTTAATAATGAGGAATCCAGTAACTCTAATGTCATAAGTGATATGTTTGCAGACTTCTTTTCAACTACTTATTCCGATGCTGTGTATGATGTTAAAAGTAATTATCCATATGAGATTGCATCTAACCAAATTATATCTTTTCCAACACTTGATTCTAACTCCATCTTAATTAACCTGATAAAATTAAAGATGGAATTTACTCATGGTTCTAATGGTGTTCCTGCTTGAATTTTAAATCTATCACCATACCATTAACTATTTTATTCAACATTTCGTTAAAGTTTGGCTATTTTCCGAATTTTGGAAAAAAATCATAGAGGAATTGCTAAATTAAGTGTGGTTCCAAAAGTATTTGAAAACATAATTACTGATATCCTATGCCATCGGACATCACCCTTATTATCACCTTGCCAACATGTAACTAATGTTATTCAGTTAACAACTGAAATTAATTCTGCATTTGAACATAAAAGTAAACAGACGTTGTATATACGGACTTTAGCAAGGCGTTTGATAAAGTCAATCAATCTCTTCTCTTACGTAAATTGGATCTCTTGGATGTTACTTCTAATAATTTAAATTGGATATTTAACGTCCAGGAAACAGAATTTTCGATTTAACAACTGCACATCTAAGTGCATATTTGTTTCATCGGGTGTACCCCAAGGAAGTCATCTTGGACCACTGCTATTTTCATTGTTTAAAAATGACCTCCATAATATTATAAACTATTGTAATATCGTAATGTATGCTGACGATGTAAAAATATTTTTTTCTTTTAATGATTATACTGGCCATGATTTGCTTCAAAATGATCTTGATAACTTTTTCCATTGGTGCGAATATAATATGATGGAGCTTAACCTAAAAAAAATGAAAATTCATGCGATTTTATAGATATAATTTCTTAGCGGTCAACTATCACTCATTCTGACTTTCGATTCGAATCGAAATTTTCTCCGTTTGCAAAATTTGGTAATCAGAGTTTTGATTTCGCTACGATTCTTTCGATTGTAGGTATTCTGTATTACGATCGTAGTTACGTTTGTCTACGCTTATATTTTAGCAACGGAATTTTTTTCGATTACTCTTTTTATAAACTTAAAAAATGTTTAATTTATAAAATGTAAGTATAAAATTTTTAAAAAGTAATTTATATAAATTTTTGTCAAGAGGTGATATGCAGCAACAAAGCACATGGTTAAACAAATATGTAATGGTAGAACGAAGGAGTTTTGAATTACTGTCACTACAAACAGGAAATCAGCCTATTAATTTATTTTTCCAGGTCAAAAACAACGACATCAGATTAATACGAAAAGCTAGCAAGTTTAATGTCAACAAAACAGGATATTTGTTGCGGCTACTATAAACGATCCAAGGAGGAAGTTCAGGTATTTTCTTTTAAAGCTTTTCAAGCCTCACCTCTGTGTTCTGAGTCACGTTGTTCACAGGAAATCAGCCTATTCATTTATTTTTCCAGGTCAAAAACAACGACATCAGATTAATACGAAAAGCTAGCAAGTTTAATATCAACAAAACAGGATATTTGTTGCGGCTACTATAAACGATCCAAGGAGGAAGTTCAGGTATTTTCTTTTAAAGCTTTTCAAGCCTCACCTCTGTGTTCTGAGTCACGTTGTTCACTTCTTCCGCCAATAAAGCCACTGCTATGGATTCCATTTCTACTTCAAATACAAAAATTAAAAATACCACCACATTCTTAGCACTTAAATATTTTCCAAACAAAAATGATAACCTTTTCATTATTATTAATTCACAAGTCTTTTGTAATATTTTATTTTTATTATTTTTCCTTATTAATCGCACAATTTAGTTTATTTTTATTGTTTGTTGTGACTTTTATTTATTAAAATAGTAACAAACTTGCTCATTTCTTTGTTTCTATTCCACATTTCATAGTAACAAATTGGTTTTGTAAACATTATTGTCTTCTTCTTGTTCTTTCGATTCAGTTTTTGTTTGGAATGCCAATTTTCGATCGTTGCGTAACTGAATGCGGAGACGTAATCGAAAGTCAGAATCAGGGGTGATTACCTCGGTAATCATCATTTGGATCTTGTCGAATCATTTATGGATCTTGGAATTCTACTTGACATAAAATTAAACTTCATACCTCATATAAATTTCAACTGTAAACAAGGCTAGAGGTGTCCTTGCTTTTATAAAGCGGTGGGCGAAGGAATTATGGGATCCTTATTATGAGATTTATAATGAACAGATTGAGTACGTGCAAAATAATTTTTGCTTTTCAATGGAATTACTCTAATTTACCATCTTATACGAGCAGATTGGCTGTAATAAAATTACCCACCTCAATTCTAGTATTATTAAATGTGAAATTATTGTCTTCCTCGTTAGCTTTCTTTCTATTTTCATATTTCTAATTTAAGTAAAAATTAGTTTGTTAATAGTCTGTAAGGATTTTTATTCATAGACTAAATAAATAAAAAAAAAGTGAATCATGATTGTGGTTCTATGATGGTATGGGTTGATTTCGAAATATTTTTGTAAGTAAGTAATCCGGCATTTTTTGACAGTGTTATAAAGGCAAGGATTGTCCCTATAGTCCTTGAATTTATTTAAACAGCTATCACGAAGACCAGCTAATGATTAGGCGTTCAAAATAACTGCCAAGAGATTGAGAATATTAAATTTAATTTGTAATTTTACTTTTCTTTTTTAGCCTTTCTAACTTATTGTAGCTTATTGTAACAGTTTATTTCTCTCTATTAGTTTTATGAAAAATATAAGTGTTTCTTATTATTTTACTATCACAGAACAATAGTAATGCAGTGCAACCCTAATATAATATTTAATATTTAACACTGCAATGTGGGCCCCTTAACCAAAACGATTGATCAGGGATTTATTTTTAGTTTATTTTACATGCATATGACACATCGCACCCTAATTACAAAAGTGCCACAACTCAAAATTTTCCAAAATTGACTTTTTTCCATAAATTAATTTAGAGTGCACATATCTAACTACTGCAAAAATTTCTTTCACATCACTATCTTCTTTAACTGGAAAAATACAAATTTGTCTATTTTTATGTTAAGTGTGTTGTCCAGTGCCGAAAAATGGGTCTACAAATAAATATATTTTATTTCTTAACGTTATAACCCGAAAAATGAAGCCTTATAACGGGTCCGCCATCTAACGTTTTTTTTTCAACTAGTGCTTATTTCGTGAACTAAGTGTTACCAGCTCATGTCTAATTTGACAGATAATAAGTTTTAACCTTCTGATGAACGAATATGGTTCTGTATACGGTTGAGCAACGCTTCGCTAAGTGGGCCGGCGATCGACTTACAGAATCACTGTTTGGTGCGGATTTTGGTCCAGAGCATAATTGGGCCATTTTTGTTAGAAAATGAGCAAGGAGTAGCCGTTACAGTCAATGGCGATCGTTATCGGGCCATGTTGAACGAATTGTACAGGAGGATATTGGCAACATTTGGTTTCAACAGGACGGCGCTACGTGCCACATAGCCGAAGCTACACTCGATGTTTTGGGCGCTGTTTTTGAAGATCGCATTATTAGCCGCAGCGCTGATGTCGTTTGGCCACCTCGGAGCTGCGATTTGATACCGTTGGACTATTTGTGGGGTGCCGTCAAAGATAAGTGTTACGCCGATAAGCCAGAGACAATTGACGCTTTAAAGGACAATATTCGTGAAGCTATTGGTAATATACAGCTGCATACAATCGATAATATGCTTAAAAATTGGACCGATCGTGTAGGCTACTACATGGCCAGCCGAGACAGCCATTTGAATGAAATTATTTTCCATTAGAAGGATTGTACTTTCAAATAAAAAAAGAAATTTGAGAAAATATTCAGTAGTTTTTTTTATAGCATTTTCAAAAAAAAAGTTTTTTTGAGGACCCTTTATGTCAAAATGTAGCATTTGTACAGTACCAAACACTTGCCAACACCTCCCCAATGCTCGCACCAGAATCCCAAATAAATGGAAGTATTATGTTTCTCGGAAATGTTTAAATTTTTATTTTCGGCATTTTATAATCCAATAACAACAAAATTTTAAGAAAAAGTAATTTTTGGGGTTTCCTATTCTATTTTACTTCTTGTTTACAATTTTATGTATTAATGAGAAACAAATTTGTCTTAAACTGAGTAGGTATTATTGTGTCGCAAATAAAACAATGCAAATATTATAAACGAAACAGCAAACTCTTACAACTTAAAAATATGTAAATTATATGATTTATTATACATACCCCTGGTGTTTGTGCTTGAGGTCCGTACGGATAACGTGTCCACTCCAATGTAGCTTCTCTCGTTGTATCAAGAAGAATAACTAAAAGTAAAATTTTATAGAGACAATTTAATTATTGTTCATATTCTGGCAGGATGTACCCAAAGTGATTAAAAATAAAAATTGCCCAAAGAAAAAATTAAATACACCAAAAAAACTTCTGATAGGTATATTGTGTTATTATTTTAAAGATTTAATTAATACCACAGAGATCCAAAGCTTTAAAAAAACCTCTGCCGAATGGTCCTTCAATCTCACGCTGCACCCAATGGCCCTAATATGAATAAATTCGGTCGACTTTTATTCTCTTGCTTGTTTTCTTTAAACCTACTTTCTTACAAAAAATAAATTTTTTAACTCTCATATACTCGTGATATAAATTTCTCATCTAACATGTTTTTTTTTTTTTTGCAAATTACGTGGCTATATATATTATATATTAATGACATTTTAAAAGGAGGCGACTTATATTATGCCATGACAAAATCTCTTAATCGGCACAAGTTAGAAATTACATTTTTTGTATTGCGGCAAAAGGGAGGCAACAATAGCAAACCTTCCGTAGTCGAGTTAAATAATATTTTGGAACGAAATGGTATAAAAATCATTTATTATTTGTTGTTGTGCAAACGCTCAACCCCAGAATGGTTCAACGATGATTGTTCCAACCATAAACAACAATTATTGGACTTTCTATCATTGGTTTTCCCTCGACAGCACTGCTCTTGGGTAGAAAAAGGTAGTTCTAAGCTAAGAAAAGTACAAATTTTATGAAATAAATAAAAATACAAAAGCAAATCTATAAAAAGAAAAAAAAAATTACTAAAAAATAATGAACAAATTTTTTTTCCGATACAAATATTTTTAAAAAGGTTTAGAATTTTTTAACATTATAGAATAATTATTATTTCATAATCGAACTGTTAATTTTTACTTTTTGATAATTTTAGTTAGGCTCGAGTTCATTAAATTTAATTTTCATTAAATTATTTTTACTGAAGTTAGGAATTACAACTTGAAAAATTTATTATTAAAATTTTTTGATAATTTTTCTTGACTGGGGATCGAACCCCAAAAAACTGAAGAAAAAAGAAAAAAACAACTATGAATAGAAATTAATAAAGAATGATAATTACAGCAAAAACTTCGAACTACTAGAACTAACACTGGTTAAAGGATTAATGTTTGTCTGTTGGCTGACCGGCACCGCAGTGGTGCATGTGGTAGAACGCAAAGAATTCTGATGAGAGAAAGTGGGATTTCTCGAAACATATGTAAATTCAACAACCCAGGTTCGATCCCCAGTCAAGAAAAATTATCAAAAATTTTTAAAAATAAATTTTTCAAGTTGTAATTCCTAACTTCAGTAAAAATAATTTAATGAAAATTAAATTTAATGAACTCGAGCCTAACTAAAATTTATCAAGAAGTAAAAATTAACAGTTCGATTATGAAATTAATAATTATTCTATAATATTTATTCTATAAAAATAGCTAGGGCACAGGCCATAATGTTTACATGTTGTACAAAAGTGTACAAAAAACATAATAAACAAAAACAAATGTATTCAATTTTTCGAGACGAAGTCTTGACATGAATACGAAAAAACTGAAGAAGAAAAGGAAAAAACAACTATGAATAGAAATTAATAAAAAAAAAATGATAATTACAGCAAAACTTCGAACTACCAGAACTAACACTGGTTAAAGGATTGATGTTTGTCTGATGGCTGACCGGCACCGCAGTGGTGCATGTGGTAGAACGCAAAGAATTCTGATGAGAGAAAGTGGGATTTCTCGAAACATATGTAAATTTAACAACCCAGGTTCGATCCCCAGTCAAGAAAAATTATCAAAAATTTTTAATAATAAATTTTTCAAGTTGTAATTCCTAACTTCAGTAAAAATAATTTAATGAAAATTAAATTTAATGAACTCGAGCCTAACTAAAATTATCAAAAAGTATTTTTTAACATTTTTCTAATAAAAATGAACTCTCAATTTATATCAAATTATATTTTAGAGTTCTCTAATTTTATTTGAGAATTTTATGAATTTGTTTTAAGTATATTAAGTATATACAAATAATATAATATATAAATCATAAACAAATAATACAAAACATTTTAGTTTATCCAACAACAACACAAGTACTATTTACCCTACATTAATTTACACAACAGGGGGGTTACTCTCTATTGCGATGCGAACGAAAAATCATACGAAATCGAAGAATTAATACTCTCTAATGCGTTTGTGCATTTCCCTTTCGTAAATCTGGCATCACCACACTCTGTAATGCGAAAACGTATGTCAAAATCATTCGATTCGATTTTGACATTTCGATATAAATAAAAAGATGTAAGTACTTGAAAAATTATATATTATTTATTTAATTTTGTAATAATAATATATATGTATATTAATATTTTTAGGGAAAAAGGAAAAAAGTTGCACACTAAACAGCGGCAATTTGAAATTTTGGTCGATTTCATGGTTCAACACAAAGAATTGGCCAAGGGACATTTGCAGACAGTAAATGCCAAACAAGCCTCAAATAATTTATGGACGAAATTGTCTCAACGCAAATGGACCTCCTGTAAGAGATATAGTTGGCTGGAAAAAGGGTAGACGAGGATGTTAACCCCGCATATAAATCGTTTCGTGATAGAGATGCATTATCTTATATACATAATTTTTGGTTAAACATTAATGATGCATATAAACACTTATCAACACATACCCGTAATCAGCTCTTATAAATCATTTTAAGAATTTGTATAAAAAGAGACATTTCAGTAACTTAATTGGTTAGCGCATTTGATCATTAAGCATAAGTTGGGATTTGTAGCCCAAGTTCGATTTCCAGCCGCTGCCACTCAAACAACATCAGTTTTTGATAATTATTAGTTTTCTTTCTATCCATCATTACTAATATTTATCACAGCGCCCTCCTTCGGTGGTATAGCATTCAAACACCACCGAAGTAAAATACTTAAATAAATGCTATAAAATCAAGCTTTAAAAATAATGCGCCTACTTTACCACCAGAGGCGCTGCAATGCTGCACTAAAACAAACATAAGGCACAATTGCAGAGTTGTGATTTAAAGCTTTCTTCTACTTTCACCACCTTTACTTCTTCAATCTATCCCCTTTCCATATTAATTGCCTGCGTGTTACTTCTCTTAAAAAAAAATAATATATCATAATTTGTTTGTCAACTAAAAAAGCAAGAAAACGATGAAAAAAATAATTTCAATAATTTTTGTTTTTTATCACAAAAATTTTATTCGAATAACGAGTTTGTGTTTACATTTTGAATCAGTTTGCGCGCTCTTAAAAATTAAAAAAATTTTAAATCAGATGCAACTGATTTTAAGTTTGTGTAAAACTTTTTAAAAAATGAAACATATTTAATTGTACTTTTATATTTTATTTAACACTCTTTCTTACATATTCTTCTTATTAAATATAAGGTTCCCTATTTTATTTTTTTTGAGAATAAACTTATTTATATATTTCTTTTTTTATAATTTTAAACTTTCAAAAATATGAAAAATATGAACAATGCGCAAAATGTAAACAAACAAAACCAGAATGTCACTTTACAGTAGCCTTAAACTAGGGTCGAACCAGCTTTAAATTTTTAAGATTTACCAAAGCTTTACGAAAGGTATGTTTAGATAATAATCTGTTATGAATACAACTTTAAAGAATTACGCTTAATAATGGTTTGTAAACCTTTTACAAATTGTTATAAATACGGCTGATACTTTAAAGTAATGCAATTTTTAACCAGCCTGTTAGAAAATAAGAGGTGATAAAGGGTGCCAAACAAAGTCCATCAAATCTAATGATAAAATATAATCATAAAATTTGCTTAAATATATAAGTAGGATAAATTGCAAATAAAATGATAAAAATTTTATATACACTCGTATATGATATTCATGGATACTTACCGTATTGCACTTATTACTAAAATCTAATTTACCTTGATCTGCGGTTGCAAAGCCAATCTGCATTATTAATAACACAAATATTACTATTAATTTCATGATGAATTGGCATTTTTTAGGAAAATGCATTGATGGCGCTGATCCGTTGCATGATAGGGTATTAATGAACATTTTTAATGCCGGCTTGTAAGATGAAGTAAATAAAAGTTTGTGGCAGGAATCGTCTGGAGATATTGCAGATGAAATTGGTGGAGTTGATAATAAATAATTTGATGCAATAAAAGCTGATGATGTCGATGTGTAGGTTGATAAAGAAGATGTATTTGTTGTTGTAATTGCTTTTTTGTAAGATAATGGCAAGATAAATGGCATTGTATTAGTTGATAACGTTGTTAAAATTTGCGTTGTTGAAGCACATAAGGAAGTCTTTTGTTGTATGTTGGAAGCATTTTCATTATTACTATTTTCTTTATTTTTATTATTTATTATAAAATTCGATTTGTCAGTTGATAAACCATTATTGAAGTCAACATTATTTACAGGTAATTTATGATTTCTATGAGATCGACTATGATGTCCTCCAAAGTAAGGGTACAACATTTTTAAAACTTTTTGGTGATGATTGCGAATATAACGATGAAGGAGCGATACAAGGATGTTGGCTACAAACTTTAACATTTCCTTCTTTTCACATAATTCGCATGCATCGGATAAAATAGCATGCATTTTCCTGTTGACAAAAATATTTCTTTTTCCAAACGGTTTCTTATACTCATAATTGTGATCTAAAAGTATATATAAACAATAACAGATATTGTAAATATCTATATATAAAAACGCGACTATATTTCAATATTTTAAATTATTATGTTTTAATTTTCCGAGTATTATAAAAACATTTAATTTTTTTTATATTATACAGCTTCGATGCCTAAGAACAGAACTTTAGTATTCTCATGGATATTTTTATAACCGGATTATCTTCACAATGCCTTAGATTATTTATTAACATTCCATAGATTCTCATAGATTCATTTATTTTGTTCATTATTATGTTTTATTAAAGTCTGAAGAAAATTGGTTTTGAAAATATATTATGTATTCAATTCGCCTTAAAACCAAAATTATAAAACTGATTAGAAGTTTTGCTCTAGTTCTAATGTTGTTGAGTGTTATTTCTTAAAAAAAATTTGGTTGATGAAAACCCGAATTAACTATACGATATTGCCAAACTAAAATATAAACTTTTTGATTCAAATCAAGAATTTGTTGATGTCTGAAAAATTAGGATATAATTTATGAAATAAGGAATCAAATCGAACAAATTCTTAATAATATTTTAAAGCAGTTATTATTAAAGGATATTTTTTCTTTGAGGATAATATCTGGCAATATCTTCTATTAGTCGGACAACGAATCCACCGCCCATTTGTTGTCCGGACAAACATTTTTTACTAAGAGTTTTTTTGCACCACGATTCAACCATTTCGAACGATTTGTACGGAAAATCAAAGCTGCCATATGTAAACAAAATCTATTAGTTTTACAAGTGGTAATACTACGGCCAGTGATTTATTTTGCTTTATGTTTTAAATGTCAAAAAAACAACTATTAAATTATTGTAAAACATTATGTTTTTAAAATGAATGGATAAACTAATGGCCCACCCTAACTACCTCGCTCGGGGTCTGCTTCAGTTCGAAGGTCACCAGAGGCTAAAAAGAGCCGATACTTTGAGCCTAACTAGAAGACATTTTTAAAATTTGAATACAGCAGTTAGTGGTTATATTGGTAACAACTAATAAACAACAAGTAGAATTAAGATTTGAATATTTTTGTAAATTTGGATAAAAAAGATTCAATAATAAAACTAAATTAAAAAAAAAATGAATGAAAACAGAAAAGTCGCTTTTGCCGATGGCCATTGAAATACATAAGGCATTATTATTATAATATGTACAACTTTGTATGCAAAAATGTAACCTCTTCAGTTAATTTTTGTCCAGACAAAATAAAAATATTTTCTCTAAATATCTAAAGAGAGATGCGTCAATATTCATATGAATAAACCGAACAAATATTTTGCGACGAGAAACGATTTTGATACATGTAGTGACTATTTGTGTTGAATTCCAACTTGATAGTGTTTCAGAAGGCATTTATGCGTTTAAGTGATTTTCGTAAGTGGACTTTCTGGGCTATGGTCAAAATATGGACAGATGCAAACAAAATATCGTTTTGAGATTTCACTTTGCATTAAACTTATTATTACAGAATTTTGTATGGATACAGCTTTTCCATAGACATTTATGTATCATAAAGCCATATTCCGATTTCTACCATTTTCAACAGGACTTGTCCTTCTATAATAAGAATAAAAAGAAGAATAAGTTTGCATGGTATTATCTGCATATTTAAAGAAAATAGCAAAAAAAAAATATCTGAAAAATATCGAGGTAGTCTGAAACTTTGATCTATAACTCGGATCCTACTAGGCCGATTTCGCAATACCAAACATTTCGGTGGATCAGATAATGTTTGGTAAAAATTTCTTTGTTCCATGATCTTTTCTCGAAGCTCTATCGTGACAACAACAGACGGACAGACAGACATGGCAAGATCGTCTTAAAATCTTATTAGGACCACGAATATATAGACTTTTTGGCTGTGCGACGATTATTTCGATGTGTTACAAACGGAATGACAAACGTAATATACCTCCCATCTTGTTGGTGGTGGGTATAAAAACTACGCAGCAGCGCGCGTTGTTCTTATTCAGTTTTTTTTTACTTACAGAGTTTGTGTAGATATCATAACAATCTTATATGTAATGTAACCATTTATAAAACTAAAAATAGGTTCAACATTTTTCCATATTTATCAGGTTAAGGAAAAGAGTTTAAAGAGGGTAGGGTTATAGGGTGAGCCTAACATCATCTCAATAATACTATTTAAAAGAGTTTATAGGTCCTATAGTGGAAGTGCGCCAATTATGGACTGATATCTTCAAAATCCAGTATCCAGTAACGTGATTTCTATGTATTTGAGGCTTATTTAGGTAGAATTTCATCTCAGTAACATAATTTACAAGAGTTTTATTGTTGTTATATTAATACTCGGTAGTTTACTTTATTTGGGAACTATTGCCAAATATGGACTGAGAACTAAAAAATTCATAGATAATTGTCATATGACCGATACTAGTATGATTTCTGGATTAATATTATAGATCGGTATAAAATGTTGGGTTGATATTGATATTTATTAGACAATTTTGTGGGTTTAACCTGTTTTTCGAAGTCGGTTCTTATATAAGAGCTATGACCAATTATGGACTGATGTTCATAAAATTTTGTTAGAGAATTTTATATACATATATTAGGATGTATTAAGTAATTTCCGGAATATGGAGGATATGGGCAAATATAGACCTAAATTCACAAAATCCAACAGTTTGATTTTGGCATATGTATATGTACATATCCATGGTCACAAGTAGAAAAGCCCTAACTAGTATTTTGTACGAAATTGAGTTTTTCAATGATTCCTATACATTTCACGCACATACACCTCGTTACAAAAATGTATTGCAATAGTTTAAAAAATAACGCTTTTATAAGCAGTAGTACAAAAAAAGTTACATGTTGAATTTTACAGTTTCTATTATGGTTTTACCTTCTCCTGTAAAGTTACAATTATTTGAGTTAGTATCTTTCTACTTGTGACCATCGATATATACATGATTTATGAAAATGGATCGTTACTGTTATTTATGACATATTTATATGTATTTAAGTGATTTTCGGAAGTGGACTTTGTATTGGAGCAATGGTCAAACTTGGGCCGAACTAATCAAATATTCGTTTTGTGATTTATTATATGAAACATATTATATGAAACTTATTTTTGCTGAATTTTGTATTGATATTGAATTTTATAGGTATTTATGTAACATTGAGCCATATTTCAGAAAGAAATTTGTACTATTTTTATCACAGTAGAAATAACGTGTATAAAATTTCATGGTATTATCTGTAATATATTTAAAGAAAGTAGCAATAAACTATTTAAAAATATCGCATTTTGATGGAGGATGTTACACATCTTGGTCCATAACTCTGGTTGAAACTTATTTTTGTGGAATTTTGTATTGATATTGAATTTTATAGGTATTTATGTAACATTGAGCCATATTTCAGAAATAAATTTGTACTATTTTTATCACAGTAGAAATAACGTGTATAAAATTTCATGGTATTATCTGCAATATATTTAAAGAAAGTAGCAATAAACTATTTAAAAATATCGTATTTTGGTGGAGGATGTTACACATCTTGGCCATAACTCTGGTTCGCCTATTATTTTGATTACATATTTTGGACGTGGAAGTGTTTTACAGAGACAGACAGACAGACAGACAGACAGACGGGCATAGCTCAATCGACTTAGAATTCCATAAGTATTAAGAATATAACTTTGTTGGGTCTCAAATGAATATTTCTCATACACGGAATGACAAACTTATATATACCCTCATTCACCACTTATAGTGAAGGAGGGTACAAAAAACATAAAAATGCGACTAAAGCAAATGAAAAAATCAAACTAATTCAACAAACAAAACAACGGAAAATTGGTCTGGTTTACAAAATAAAAAATTGTTCGTTTTTATGGCACGAAAACGACAACTGGAGGCGGTTCTGTCTACTAACGGAACACAAAATACCAAATTTGTCAAACGTAGAAATTTACGATCCGAATCGAAACGCAGAATAAATACTGCTATATTAATACTTGTCAAAATCTCAAATTAAAACAAACAACTTTTGGCTTTGTGATCTGTTTGTATCTGCTTATTCTGCAATCACGCCTAAACGGCTGATACGATTTTACTAAAATTTATAGGTAAGATTATATCTCTTTGTTTAAACTAGAAAGTGAAAAAACGACGCAAGAAGTGCATTGAGTCATGCCGATATAAGAAATTGACTCTGGAAAACTAACTGTTTCTGTCATCGGCGCTGATGGAGAAGAAACTGCAACAAGCTGTCGTCTAACAGACAAAAAAATAAAAATTCAGTATCTTATAGACCAGTGTTCCTCGCTAGTATTGTTCAGAATACGAAGATTTTCGGCTATTTACATGTAAACAACACGATCGCAAACAATACTCACAACAAGTGCGTAAAAATACAAATATTTCATTCGTTTTTTTTTCTTTTTCAGCACATTTTTGTTGTTGTTTTCAGTACACTGAGAAGCAGCGATCACATAAATGTAAAATAACAAACGAATTTTTAATTGAGGTTTAATTAAACAGTACATGTTATTTTTTTCTCTGTAGTGTCTCCTATACATATGCAATTACCAAATCCTCTCTTTCTGCGGCACACAGGAGTTGATTGTCGGTTTTACCACCTTTCAATAAAAACAATATACCTGTATGCAGCAAACGGCACACCCATTGAAACTTATGGTACTAAAATATTCTCTGTTGATCTTGGATTGAGAAGAAACACGGACTTTAAATTTTTTCTTGCCGATGTGATAAAGCCAACCATAGGTGTTGATTTTTTACAAAGGTATTATTTATTAGTTGACTTAAATAGAATAAAATTAATTGACAGGAAAACGATTCTTTCTGCCAACGGTTTCAAATGCATAAATAACAATAACAAATTTATACGATATCTCCGGTTACACAAAGTGAAAAATGCACCCGTTTATCATCATATTATAACGGAAGATCCTCCAGTTTTTGCTAGGCCTAGACGATTAAATCCTGACAAGTTGGCCTTTGTGAGAACAGAATATAAGTACTTGTTGCAGCAAGGTATCTGCCGACCTAGTAGCAGTCAGTGGGCAAGTCTTTTACATTAGGCAACAAAAAATCAAGTGGAGAGTGGCGACCGTGTGTGGTGATTACAGGCGTCTAAATGTGTCACAAAGGTTTAATGGGAAATCAATTTTCACCACACTGGAATTAGAACGTACATATAATCAAAAATTAATCAAATGCAACAAAAGGAATGATAAGAGGCATCTGCAGCATTTGATGAGTGCAAGGCATTTGTAGCTAATAAACCCAAAGCAAGCAGACAACGAAGCTTTCAGTGAGTTTACAACTGACATACAACAAATCTCAATAGCCATGTTCTGTAAATTTAGTAAAAACTTCTCGCATCAAAAATACGTGAAACAAAATATTCCATCGTTTCTAGACAAGTGGGTAAAATAAGCCGGATATCGTCGTTACGTTAGAAATGTCATAATATACAACTGTTTGTAACCGCTAATCACAAATATCGTTGACGACGAACGAAACTTACTAAAATTTAAAAATTTTCAACGACGAACGTATTTTTAAAAAAGGGGGAAAACATTTCATAGGAAATATTATTCACGATTGCAATTTGGGGAAAAGGGAAAACATTTCGAGGAAAAAAATATTCCCGATAGGGGTGAATATATAATGTATGGTCAAGCAACTAAGGAAATTTAGAGAGTTCTCAGTTTTCAGACATATTCGCATATTTTTCTAAAATTGTAAAAGCATAATAATATAATAATTTACCATTAAAAAATCACTTGAGAACAAATTACTATATGAATAAGTGAACATTATATCTGGCATAATATGAAGAACGATATTTCCGAAATGGTTATAAAGTGTATACCTTATCAACGACGAGGTTTAGACACGTAAATATAGATGTCGTAGCTCCTCTACCGTTATGAGATGGTTATTTATAATATATTTGCCTCACATGCATAAATCAGTTGCAGTTGCAATTTCTATGAAATACATTAATGCTGAAACAGTTGCTAGAGCTTTTTTACTTGGCTGGATCGCAAATTTTGGAATGTCCTACAGACTGTAAGTGGCAGTTCGGCAGTTTAGTGAACTGTCTCGTCTTACTGGATCCAAGCATCTTCCCACAACCGCGTATTATCCACAGGCAAATTGCTTGATTGAACAGGAACATAGAAGAATAAAAAGCGCCATTATATACAATTCGTCAACCGATTAGATTGACAGCCTCCCTATTGTCCTTCTTGATTTGTGAGCTACCATAAAAGCAAACATTAATGCTTCACTAGCCATATTAGTATACGGTTCGACACTTTGACTACCAAGTGAGTTTTTTTGAAAAAGGGTTTAATGAATTTGTCAACAGTGGTTTTGTAAAAAATTTACGTAACATAATTGCACAATTGGAAACATTACATACAAAGTCCTTTCAAATTGTTCCCACATATTTTTAAGGAATGACAACGTGAGACCACCCTTAAAACCACCATATGATAGTGCCTTTGAAGTTATATCAAGAGATACGAAAACGTTTAGAATAAATACTGGCTGCAAATCGACCAAAGTCAGTATTGATTGAGTTAATACAGCGTACTTAAAGAATGATGAACTCCAAAATCTTTTCTATCAAAATGGCGCCACAAATCAAACGTTACCTTCAAATATTACAAGTCAAGCGTATGAAAATATCCCACAATCTCAGTCGACTGAAATCAGGAAACTTAAGTATCTTAATCATCAGTTGGAGACTCTTTTTGAAGGGAGAATGGTGTATATTCGAGAAGATCGAAAGATCGAGAAGATCGAAAACTTACAGTCTGGCATTCTTAGAAAATAGCCAATTTTAGTACTTTCTGTTTCTTGCTTATCAGCCATGTCACAGAGTTTAATTCCGTTCGGAAGAAAAATTAATTCCGTATTTTGCTTCTTTAGAAATGGTAAAATGTGACATGGCTCTATGTTTTGATATAGTCTTCTGTCAAATATTCCATAAGTAATTGGAAAACTTTCGAAATTTTTTGCTAATAAATTTTTAATTCTTAACTTAATAAATATTATTTAAAATTAATTAGAAATTTAATTTATAAATATTTTTCTTTAATAGGTATTTATTTTATTTATTAATTAATTCAGTTATGGAATCCTAGCCAAGTGTGATTGGAGCGAATTATAACCTTTTTGACTAGGATTCCATCACTGAAAAAAATTATATATATTAAATTTAAATAAATTAACTTAACATTTTAAAACTTGTTATATGAATAATTCAATAAAGATGAGATTTGATTATAAGACACGATGAATATACGATAAGAAAAAACCTACAAGAACTCAAAATAAGAAATTGTTATCATTTTTAATATATTAAAATTTTCACTGAGAGGCATGACAATGATATCCGTATACAAATTCTGTAGATAATATGTTTAAGCATTTAAAGGAATAATAATAGTTGGAGTTGTGGTTAACATTTCAAAATTGACCTTTAAATGGACGTAACTACAAAAATCATATTACTGTACTAATTTGCAAAACAAAATATACATATATGTTTGAATTGCTCCATTTCTATGTATACACACTTATTTTGTAGAGTGGAACAGAGTAGCTTTGTGGAGCACAGAAAAAATGGCATCTGAAAATTCGACTTTATACATATATTATTGAAGTCTAATGTACATACATACATATGTATATAAATTAATAATGCTGTGTTTAATATTAAAAAAAAGTTATTTGCTTTTCAATTTTTGTTTTCTGTACATCTAAGAAATTGTAATATGTAACATAGAAAAACATTCACAAAAATTATTTATTTACATTAAAATAAGGCAAAAAGTGGTACCAAACTAGATTTGTTGCCAATTTCTGTATACATTACAAATAGGAAAAATAACAACAAAAGTAATTTTTCTGTATATACACACAAATACAAATAAGCATTTTTCATGACACTTTACCTGATCCAACATTTGTTTATAAAACAATATTAAAGTTCACATCTATTTTAACCGGCTTCATTGCGACAATACATTTTATTCAATACACATTTTTAATATTTGTATTATTATGCTTTGCATTTCAGTTCAAATTTTTTAGAACCAAAAATTATAAGTTTTTTGTAAAGGATTCCAACTGCTGACGAATTTTGTTTTATTTCACATCAAACCGTGACACACGTTTCAACATATTTATATTCATGCACTTATTTTTCAGCTATATACCAAACAATTTCAAAATAAATTTATAGTTTTGAGTTTATAACCAAAAGCTTAACAAAGACGCCAATCATTATTTTTTTTCTTCATAATTACGACCAGTGTTACCAATCTATGACTAAAGTGACACTTTTATTCTTTTTTACTACCTTACCTCTTTGCGCATGTGCACCAGTGTTGCCAGAAAATGAATATCAAAATATGCTAACACTTGAAAAACTAAGTGCTAAAATGTTCTACAGAAGAAAAATTAGCGCTAAATTTTTTCAATGTAACAATACAATTTTTATTTCAAATGTTACAAATATAAATTATAGTTTTTTCTAATTTTGTTCATAACAATTGTTGACTTGTTTTAATAGATTACATTTCATTTATTAATTTAAAAATTTCCGATTCATTTACTTACCACACCGAAAGAAATTTAGTTGAAATATTAGTATGTAGAAGTTATTTTTATACCCTTCACCATCATGAGAAAGGTATATATAAGTTTGTCATTCCATTTGTAATTTCCACAATATAATTTTCCGACCCTATAAAGTATATATATTCTGGATCCTTATAGATAGCGGAGTCGATTAAGCCATGTCCGTCTGTATGTCTGGATGTTGAAATCAGTTTTCTGAAGTCCGCAGATATCTTCGAGATCCAAATCTTCAATAATTCTGTCATACATGCTTTCGAGAAGCTTGGTATTTAAAATCAGCAAAATCGGTTCAGGCCAACCAGAGTTATGAACCTATATGTGAGACAACCTCCATAAAAATTTGATATTTTTTGTCCATTTTATTGCAATATTTTGAAATATATTGCAGATAATGTCATGAAATTTTGTATACGTTGTTTTTATGATAATAGAAGAAAGTGTGCGGAAAATAGTATGAATCGGTCCATGATTGCTCTTAGCCCCCATACAAAAATCTTCCCGAAATATTGCTCAATTATACATAAATGCCTATAAAATTGGAATATCAAGACAAAATTCAGCAAAAATAAGTTTTATACAAAAATAAATCGCAAAAAGAAATTGTTTTTAGTTCGGTCCATGTTTGACCATAGCCCCCATATAAAGTCCACTTCCAAAATTCACTTAAATGCGTATAAAACAGATATAAATAATGTTAAACGACTAAAACTTGACATGAAGAATCTTTATAGGCAAATAAATTGTTGTACTAAATTTTATGGTGCTCGGCCCAGAATTGGTCATAGCTCCCATACAAGGATCTCATCTGAAAAAGACATTTTTCCCTATATATATTGTATAAATATCGGTACACAAATCATTTACATATATACAAAAATCATCCCACAACATTTTGCGAATTTCGGTCTATTGTTAACCGTATGCCCCATATAAAGCCCTCTTCCAAAAATTACTTTAATACTCATAAATCTCTTATAAATAAGGGTACCAATACAAAATTTTACACGGATTATTTACATACATTCCTAAATCAAACTGCAGGATTTTGAGAATATCGGTCCATATTTGACTATGTTCCCCATATAAGGTCCACTTCCAAAATCCACACTAATACTAATATATCTTAAATATACCGTTATTATGTTCAAATTCGACGTGAAATATCCTCATATGCATGATAATCACTGTTCCAAAATTTAATAAGATCGGCCCATAATTTTTCATAGCTGCCATATAAAAATTTACCACAAAAAAAATTCGGGTCGATAAATATTCTTTTCGGATTTAACCCATATTCGGTCCATATTTTATAATCATGATATATATTGTTGGAAAGGTATTTTTAATACCTTTTATTATCATACACCCAGTAGTTCCCGAGATATAGGCCTATATATTTTCAACTTTACGGGCCCGCCCCCTCGAAAATAGGCGTGACCAACAACAAATTTTTTTGCTGGCATCTCCTCTTAAAGCCCTATTTGATGAAGTTTTTTTTTTTTTTTTTTTTTTTTTTTTTTTTTCAGCAAAGTCATTAAAACCGAATTGTTCCCCTTTTTTATACTCTGTTTGTTAAATTACACTCAAGGTTATTATGAACATCAGACAAACTCTGTAAATTATGACAAGATTTGGTAATCAAATCAATTAAAAATGGTGAAAATTTAACAAAATTTCAAAATATTTAACATAAATTATGTTGGTCGTAAAATTGTCTTTCAAACAATATATAAAATAATAATTAAATTTGCACTAAGACTGTATAGAAAACACAGAATAAGGATATTCTAGTCCTATAACTAGTATAGTTTTTGTATTTCATATTACGTTTAGGTGGAGGGTATTTAAGATTCGGCACAGCCGAATATAGCACTCGTACTTGTTTATTTCTCCAATAGTATTTTTTGAAGTAAAATAGTAAACATTTTTTCGAGAAAATTTTTTTTTTATTAATACATATACATATATACATTTTTTACAAATAATTGGCCTCGAGCTCGAAAAAACTTTTCATTATAATAAAAGTTATTTTTTATTTCTCCATAAGTATTTTTTGATGTAAACTAGTAAAAAATTTTTCGAGAAATAAATTTTTTTTATCAAGCAAATTATGCTAAAAAGCATTTCGCATAATTTTTAAAAATTTTAATACATTTTCGAAGAAGAAAATGCTAAGTCCTGTTTCACACTCATCAGTTCTGACCGTCATGTCAAGTTTTTTTTCAATGAGAATGAAAGAGAAAATTATCTTTTTCCTTCTCATTGAAAAATACTTGACTTGACAGTCAGAACTGATGAGTGTGAAACAGGTATAAATCTAGCAATGAAAGTGCTAAAATGGCAACACTGATGTGCATAAAACGTAATAAAGCAATTGTAACAAATTGAAAGACGTTTACACGAGAAAATCATCGTAGGTAATAATGTTAAACGTTTTTTCGACGTTGCTTTTGGTTTGAAGGCGAGCGGGGTAGGAAAAAAGACACGATTTCTGTTTTCATGTTGTTTTTTCATATTTCTCTTTACACTCATTTCTGTTTCTGTTGTTCCGTTTTATTCTTGTTAGTATTTTGAGTTTAAAGGTTCGTTTAGAAATTCAACATGTAAAAATAAAATAAATAAAAAAGGTGAATATTTTTGTAAACAAGACAAATAGTTACATATTTTTTTGGATTTCTGTAATTATTTATTTATATGAGCGATTTTTTTAGTGCGTACATTGTGTCCATAATTTAAAATTATTTGTTAAAAGTAAAGAAAATTTTTTAATACGAACAATAAACTAAAGAAGATTCAACAAGAAAATCAACCCTGACTACAACAAAAATTAAAATTTGTAAAAAAAAACGACGGCGAAAAAACAACGCAATGTAAATGCAAACAAATTTTCGTAGCATCTTCAAAAGAGAATTAATAAAAAACGACGTTGTTAAAATAGTAATGTAAGCCGGGCCAAAGACGTATATATCGATGCTTTAGAGGCCCTTTACACGATGCAATTAATTACATGTTATTTTTTCCATTCTCTTTTAAAATAGCTACGTAAAATGTTGTGCACTTATACAATGCAATTTTACGTGCAACAAACCATTAAATTTTTTGACGTTTAATTACACATTCCTCTTTAGTTTTTTATTCGCAACAAAGAAAACAAAATTTTAAAATATATGTAAATATAAAATACAAAAAATATATGTATATGTATATAAAATAATAAACATACATATACAAAAATACAATACATATACAAAAATTTTAAAAAATATAAAAAATGGAAGATTTTAATACAGAAGAAGTAATTGAAAATGTTCTTGCGCATTAATTTTTATAACGCACACTTCAAAGTTAGAATAAGAATAAAACAAAATAAGTAAAACACAAACGATGGTAAAAGGAACTGTCAAAAAATTGCATGAAAACGAAAGTCGTTCAACTTTTTCTACCCCTCTTGCTGCTCTACCGGTTCGCAAAAAAAATCAATTACATGCAAAATTGCATCGTGTAAAGGGTATCTTACTTCGTCACCTCATATCTTAAAAAAACGGTTTAGACTTTTTCATATCAAACGATTGCTATTTTGTGTTCTATTACTGCAACAACTTATTATATCAATACATTGTCTGAATTCTGTAAATTTTATTAAAATATATTTTGGTATCTCATTCACTCCTATTTTCATAACTGCGTCAAACTCTTATCTTAATATGTGCAGTTGTTAAACAGTTAAGAATTTTGAAAATTTTATCTTTGCGTAAATTGAGTCGCGAATTTACCACCAAAATGTGTCTCTTTATCCTTCTTCACAACAGCATTGAAGTGAATATGTATGTATATTATTTAAGCGTAGTTTAGACTACGTGATTTTCGGAAAGAAAATCGGAAATATGTGCAAACAAAATTCGGTAAGTGTTGTTTCAATGTTTTATTAGAAAAGAATAATAAAATACAATGTGAGCAACGCTCATTTTAAAAGTACAAAGCTTACTATGCTAAACGAATATAAAGTTAAAGAGTAATGTGAAAAATGTGCAGAGTTGTATTTAGGGAAATACTCCAACACGCCCTCTCAAATCTGCATATCTTTCGATATAAAATTATATATATACTGACAAACAATTCATTTCAATCCTAAACATTCTACAAATTTTACATGTTTTGCCTTAGATAAATTCTTCGTAAATATATCTGATGTCATGCTATTTGTTGAGATATAGCGAATTTCAATCTTGTTGGATCTTACGACTTCCCGTACATGTTGATACTTGGCATCTATGTGTTTACATCTTCCATGTAGAACAGGATTCTTTGCTAAATGTTGAGCTCCAAGATTGTCGCCATAAATTATTATTGGACTGTCATCGGGATAACATTTTATTTCAGTTAATAGTCGCTTCAAATATACTGCTTCTTTCGCAGCTGTTGACAAAGCCACAAACTCAGCTTCTGTGCTACTGAGTGCTATGTTCGACTGTTTCTTACTTTCCCAGCTGAATACGCAACCCGCTAGGAAGAATGAAAAACCAGTATACGATTTTCTATCCTCTGAGCAACTGGCCCAATCTGCATCGACAAAACCTTCTGGAAGTTTACCAGTTTTGAAATATTGTAATTTCAAATCTTTTGTGGCAGACAAGTAACGAAGTACATGTTTTACAGCTTGTTCATGTTCACTATGCGGATCCTGATTTCTCTGAGCAAGTTTACAAATGGAATGCAGAATATCCGGTCTAGTACTTATTGCCAAATACATTAATGTTCCAACTATGGATTGGTACCAATTTTGGTCTATACGTTCACAATTATCATTCTTACAGGAAATTTGAAAACCTGGGTCAAGTGGAGTAGAGGCTGGTCTACAGTTCTCCATTTGATATTGCCGTAGGAGATTAGTAATATACTGTTTGTGACCTACACTTATCTTACCAGTTCCTCCACTACGATCAATTTCCATACCAAGGAAATGCTTCACTGGTCCGTTATCTACCAACTTGAATCTTCGAGAAATCAATTCTTTTATTGCATTTACGTCTTCAATATCCGAACAGGCAATCAGTATGTCATCGACATATACCGCAATGAGGTTGAATTTACCATCTTGGTGCATGCTGTATAAGCAGGGTTCACTTTCGCAAGGCTTAAAGCCAATATCACGGATTGCACGATCTAATGTCGTATTCCATGCTCGACCAGACTGTTTAAGTCCATAGATAGCCTTTTTCAAACGTAACACTTGATTTGGGTTATTTTCATCCACAAATCCGTCGGGTTGTCTCATATACACCTCCTCATTCAACTGACTGTTCAAATATGCAGTTGAAACATCAACATGATGTAAGTAAAGTTCCTTTTCAGCGGCTAATGCAAACATCATACGTATGGTCGTATAACGAACGACTGGTGAAAACGTCTCGCTGTAGTTAACACCGAACTCCTGACTACACCCCTTAGCAACTAGGCGAGCCTTAAAACGTTCAATATTGCCCATTTCATCCTTCTTTAGGTTGAAGACCCATTTACTACCAATCGCCTTTTTACCATCAGGTAGATCAACTAATAACCACGTTTCGTTTTGTTTCAGGGCAGAATATTCAATTTTCATTGCATTTTTCCACTTACCAGAGTGTTCGCCACTAATTGCATCCTGGAATGATCCTTCTTGGGACGGCCAACTTTACCTAAACGAATCAGTTTTGGTCTACCACGACTTCTGGCTTTACTACCACTGGGCTGGGGATCATCATCTTCATTTTGAGTACTTTGTGTAACATCACCTTCGGATTCAAAACCATGAAAACCATATTCAGAGCTAGATTCATACTGTGCATCATCATCACTTTGAAATTCGATTGCAGTTTCCTCATTGGAGTTTAATACATTATCATCAGAATTGGAATCGTCGTTTGTAAAACCGTTAAAAACTACGGCATCTCCTGAATCTGTATTCTGAAAAATATTCTCGCAGAATATGACGTCTCTTTTTTCAACAACTCGCTTTAGCTCATTATCATACAATCTGTACGCTTTTGCAGTTAAGGAATAACCAACAAATATATATTCCTTGCCCTTTGCTGAGAACTTTCTGGATTGGGTCTTATCGAGTGCCACTGCCGGTGAACCAAAAATACGAAAATGACCAACATTTGGTTTCCTACCGCACCAGATCTCATATGGAGTCTTATCCTTCAAAACTTTTGTGATGGATCGATTTCTAATATAAACGGCTGTATGAACAGCTTCAGACCACAATGCATCATCAACACCTGCATAAACCATCATACTACGTGCCATCTCCACTATTGTTCTATTGGCTCGCTCAGCGATACCATTCTGCTGTGGAGTGTATGGAACAGTCAACTGCCTTTGTATGCCATTATCGTCTAAAAATTTGTTGAATTGAGTATTAACATACTCTCCGCCGTTGTCACTTCTAATGGCCTTGATTTTACGTTCATGCTGATTTTCTACCATTGCCTTAAATAGTTTGAATTTCTCAAAAACCTCACTTTTGTTTTTCGTAAAATATACAAATATTCTTCGTGAATGGTCATCAATAAAAGTAACGAAGTAACGTGAACCTCCAATTGATGGTGTGTTCATTGGTCCACAGACGTACGTATGGATTAAATCCAACATATTATCAGCTCTTTTTTGACTAGCAGGCGAAAACGGTTGCGAAGTGATTTTAGATTTCATACATGTCTTACAAGCAATGTCCTTTGGCACTGTTTCAAGACCGTTCACAGCATTTTTGCATACCAAATCGCTTAACCCTCTAAAATTGAGGTGTCCGTACCGGTTGTGCCAACGTACAGCATCAACATTTGATAAACAAAAATTCAAGTGGGGTTGTTCTGAAAATATAAACAAATTTAATTTCTTCTTTGCTGTTAAAATAACTTCACCCTCTTCATCTTCAATATTCGCTGTGTCATCTTTAAACTTTACGATAAAACCATTTTCTGTTGCCTTGACCACTGACATAAAGTTTTCAACCATTGCAGGTATATAGAGAACGTCGCGCAAAATAATTTCATCATGTTCTGTCTTGATTTTTACATCTCCTTTACCTTCAGCTTCAATGAATGTGTCGCACGCTAACATAATTTTCTCTTTCCTTTCTACGAATGTTGAAAATAATTCACGTTTGCAGCACATATGTGCTGTAGCGCCGCTGTCAACGCACCAAGAATTGCGATCAAAACTATTTTCGTTGCAGGCTGCAAGCATAGCGAACGAACGATGCTGCTCTTTCTTTTCCCCTTCATTTTTTGTCGCACTCTTACAATTTTTTGCAAAATGGCCACGCTTACCGCAGTTGTAGCATTTGAATTTATTACCGTTACCATTGTTGTTGTTGTTGTCGTTGACTTTTTTATTTCTACTGTTGGCTGCATGATTATTATAACCTTTGTTGTTGTTGTTGCCTTTATATGTCCATGCCACAAAAGCATGTTGATGTACGACAGCTTCTTCCCCAGTTTCATTTTGTTGTGTTCTGCGATTGTCTTCCTCAATTAATTTTAACTTGAGTACGTTGAAGGTGGGTAAATTGTCTCGAGTTTCCATTGCTATGACAAAATTTTCGAACTCCATAGGAAGACTCGACAACAAAATTATTACCAATAACTCATCACCCAACACAATTTCAACTTCGGCCAGTTTGTCCGACGTTTCAGTGAAGGAATTAAGGTATTCCGTCATAGTTGTGGTATCAGACTTTCGAAGACTAAGTAATTTCTTATAAAGACTTACTTTACGTAGAGGACCACTTGGTTTATAAATACTGGCAAGTTTTTCCCATGCCTCTAAGGATTTCTTACAGTTCTTCACATAATTTAATTGCGATGGCTTCACTGATAACGTAATTGCCGCAAGGGCTTTTTCATCCTTTTGCACCCATTTAGCTGCTTCTGCCGCTTCTGCTGGTTGAACCGTCGCTCCACTTACAATGGACCACAGTTCGGAGTGCACCAAAATGCATCTCATCTGCACAGACCATGTGTCGTAATTGTCGGCATCTAATTTGTCTATTTCGTACATTGATGAACCCATCATCTTATTTGATTTATATTTTACTATTCGCGACACACGCTAAAATTACTTTTCATTTAAAAACTTCTCTAGATTATTCTATTTCTTTTCTTTCCTTCCGCTGGGTCCATAACCTGTTGTTTCAATGTTTTATTAGAAAAGAATAATAAAATACAATGTGAGCAACGCTCATTTTAAAAGTACAAAGCTTACTATGCTAAACGAATATAAAGTTAAAGAGTAATGTGAAAAATGTGCAGAGTTGTATTTAGGGAAATACTCCAACAGTAAGCAGTGCAACGAAATTACAAAAGAAGATAGAAAGAATATTTTTAACATATTTTGGTCTGCATTTCTCGCATCGCATTGGTTTCCATGTTTTCGCATGGAAATAGTGAATTGTAACAAAAACAGTGTAAAATGAAACAAAAAATGGTTTTTCTCACACAAATGTTTCTGTAACTTTATTTTGCGAGAAATATCTGTCATTTAAATAGTTTTCCAACAATTATTAGAAGAATGTGAGAAAAAGTGTTTCTGTAAGAATATTTTGCGAAAAGATTCTCACAAGAATTGTCAAAAAATTCACATTTCAAATTGGTGCGAAAAACACACAATTCAAAATATTTATGTAGATATTTTTAAATAGGTAACATATTGGCAAATGCTTAAAATAAGAAAAAAAACAGTTTTTGCCAAATACATAAACCAAAAAAAACGTCAGGGACCGTAAATATCAATATTAAAAATTAATTTTAGAACACTTACTTTTTTTTGAGAAAAAACAAAAATAATTCCATTTAAGCAGTTTTTTATTTTTCGTGTTCAATTGTAATTGCTATGCTTCGTCCAACAAGAATCAAAAACAATGCTCAATAAATTTCTGAAAAAAAATGACAATAACCATCAGCATGTGCTCTCATCGCTTGCTCAACGACGACTTAATGAATTTTTGTTTTTCGTTGACGTTTGGCTTGCATTTGGCACTTACTTACTGAAAATATTCCAATAAAAACCTAATCAGTGTTGTCTGTTTTCGCATTCAAGTACAGAAACACTTTTTTCTCACAAATCGAGCAATGATGGAATTGTTTCATGTGAGAAATTTTTCTTGCGAGAAATACAGAAACGAGCTACTGGGTGAATCGAGCGTGTGTTCGTTTCTGTTAAATGGGTTACTGGTAATCTACGTACAAGCGACGTTGGCATGGTAAAGAAAAGTGGACCAGTCAATCGTCAAAGCAAAACAAACATCACCAAAGTAAATCTACGTGATTTTTTCTATAAAATAGGTTTTGTGCAAATATTAAGGACTCTCTTCATTATTATTATCTTAATCTTAAATTTTTTTATTTTTCTTCATTGTTATATATCTAAACAATTGTATTAATATTATTGAATTATTACTAGTACTGCTAATTTTGGCCCCATGGGCTTGCGGCATATTTTTTGAAATAAATAAGATAAAAAATAAAATGCCATCACATTATTGTCGACAGAGTACAAAGTTTTTGAAAAATATTTGATGAATCGCAACATTGATAAGGTTGAAAAGGCAACGTACAAATGTTTCTTAGACGCAGTACACAAGGCCAATATTAGTATATACAGACCCAAGAAAGATCAATGTGATATCTGCTTTGCTTATAAAAATAAAAACGTCAAAGAAGATGAATATCAACTACACATAACAAGTAAGGAACGCGCTAGGAAAGAAAGCCGAAGACAAGGAACGTTGTTCAAGAGGTGATATTCATATGTCAACAGTGGACTTGCAAGCAGTTCAAACAATTTCTCTACTTTCAACTGGAGCAAACTACTTTAAAACAAAACTGTGTATGCACCAATTCACAATTTATAACGAATTTGACAAAAATGTTGCTTGCCACTTATGGCATGAAGCTGAAGGCGGCATGGACTCAAATGTATGTATTTACCTCTTGCTTGCTGGACTATTTACAGAATTTTAAAAAAACAAATCAAAGCTTATAATAATTTACAGCGACGGGTGCTATCGTAATAGGACACTTGCGAATGCATTGCAACATTGTGCAAATATCCACCAAGTAGAAATTCAGAAAAAATACCTGGTAGTTGGCCACACTCAAATGGAGTGCGATTCTGTGCATGCCTCCATAGAGCGAAAGATGGTAATAAAACAATCCAGATTGTTGCAACCGTATCAAGTACATTATTTAAATAATTTTTCCGAGATTTCTCTTCACTCGATTACTTAAAATCAATTCGATCAGGCACAAAAAAGGCGATCCATGTGTTATAAATTTACGAGCTCTCAAATATACCTTTAATGACGGAGTTCAATACAAATTATGTTTTGATGAAGAGTAGCAACTATTACCTCATCGTAAATTGCGAACACAAATGCAGCACAAAGATAACATTTCACTACCGGGTCTCTACAATCAACAACTACCTATTTAAAAAAGAAAATATGACGATTTGCAAGATTTAAAACGTATGATTCCAGTCGACTATCATTCATTTTATGATAATTTGCCACACCAATGATATTATTAATCTATATATCTATATATATATATATAAATATAATATAATATAGATATTTATATACATATATATAAAAGAGTAATGTGACTGACTGATTCATTCATCATCCCACAGCCCAAACCGATAAAGCTAGAAACTTGAAATTCGGGTAAGGGCTTCCTTTTACAAAATGTAGATCCACTAAGAAGGGATTTTTGGAAATTCGGTCGTTAAGGGGGACAAATGGGGCAAAAACGGGTAAAACCAGTACCTCTATATCTCCAAAACAAATAAACTTAGAAATAATATTTTAAATGCGCCCGCCTTTAATCAATCTATATCTCCAAAAGAAATAAACTTAGAAATAATATTTTAAATGTGCCCGCCTTTAATCAAAAAAAGAGCCGACAGGTGTCTGGTACTTTTTTGAAATTCGAAATTCAAATGACCATATGTGGTAAAAATAGTCCCAGTAGAACGCTCCGTTAACATGTATATCTCCTACAGAAATAAACATATTTATTTACTTATTATTTTATTAGCTTATAATTACAAATTATAAGATAATATAAGGATAAGAGCAATAGCGACTAAGGCCTTCAGCTCAGTAAATAAACATAGAAATACTATATTAAATGCACCTGGCTCAGATCAATAAAGACTAGAAATTTTTTTAGTACTTTTTTGAAATTCGAATTCCTATGGCCTAAAAATTGTATTCTTTTTTGGTACTTCTTTATCAAAATGTATTTTTGCATTAAAAATTCCATGAACTATTATTTTCAAATAGTACGTAATACGGATAATTAAAAGGTACTTTTTTGAAAATAATTTTTTCACGGGTGACAAAAAAGGGACAAAAGCGAGGTAAAAACGGACATTTGATATTATTTATTCAATTTAAAAATAAAAAGACGATAAAATATTCTTCCATCCACGCAAAAAAGAACCCAGAACATGCTATTCATGACTCAAATATAAAGGTGTAAAAAGGGCCAAATTTCAGGACACTTATATTGGAACTTTTTTGAAATTCATTTCTATCTGCTAGCTAATCTATTCAATTTTAAGTAGTTTTATTATTTTTTTTTTTTTCAATAAAATTGTTTTGCCTCCACTGAGATTCGAACCCATGCGGTTCGACTACAGTTCATTAGTCTAAACCCTTAGCCTACACCAGAATGTTTATTTTCATGTTTAGAATACTATTTTTATTTTAAAATATAGTTTTTCACCCCATTCATTTAACCCTATTCCTTTTATTTGAATTGTAATGGTGTTGAAAATTTCAATAATACAGACACAAACCTTAACCTTTTTTGTAAAAATTATTATTTTCATCTTATTTAATAAATTTAAAATTTATTCAACATAAAGTGTTTATAGGTAGTATCAAAAAATGTTTACAATCCATCCAAACAATACCGAGTACTTCTACCTTAGAATGTAAATGGTGTAGAATATCCTACATTTCATTTTGCATGTTTGGCTTTAGGATTGCTGGAAGATGATAAACAGTGGGACAAATTACTTGAAGAAGCAGCTAATCTCTGGGAAAAACATAAAAACAATTTATTAGAGGATATAAAGCGAAGACTTGAGATTGAATTGCAGTAGAATTAGTACTAATAATAGAAGAGGTCTATAGAAAATGCTTTATTGTGATTGAAGATGCAGTTCTTTCTATAGGTGGCCAATCTTTAGAACAATATGGAATGCCCAAGTTCTCAAGATTGGATAATGTTGTGCCTAACAGAGAATATCTAGCTGAAATAAACTATAATGTAGACGACTTGCAACAAGAAGTAGTTTGTAGGCATGATACTCTAACAAATGAACAAAAATTAGTATATAATCAAGTCACAGCATTGAACGTGGTAATGGTCAAGTATCTTATTAACCTTCTTCTTGCAAAAATTAGAAGTCATGGAGATATTACGTTGGCTGTATCATCTTCAGGAATAGCAGCTACATTGTTAAAAGGTGGTAAGACCGCACACTCTGCATTTAAAATTCCACTTGATGTACAATACCTATATACAATATTTCAAAACAAAGTAATTTGGCATATGTACTGAAAAAGTGTAAACTTATAGTCTGGGATGAAAGAACAATGGCATATAAAGGTATATTTAAAGCACTTCATAGATCACTAAAAGATAAAAGGTCAAACAATGCTGTAATGCGAGGAATTACTGTACTATTAGCTGGAGATTTTCGGCAAACACTTCCAGTTGTGCCAAGAGGAACCAGAGCTGATGAGGTACAAGCTTGCCTTAAGTCATCATACATATGGCAGCATACGTTAAAACTTTCTCTTCAGAATAATATGCGTGTCCATTTGCGAGGAGAAGACTCAGCAGCACATTTTATACAATACATTGGCGGAACCAACAACAAAGGTATATCCTGATAATTTAATATATCAATCAATCAAAAATCAGATGACTTGTTATGTGAACGTGCCATCTTAACACCAGAAAATGGGAGAGCCGCAGCAATTAATGGCCATATGTTAAAATTATTTGATTCTCCGGAAATGGAATATACCTCCATAGATTCAGTTATGCAAAGAGACGATGCCATTAACTATCCTGTTGAGTTTCTGAATTCCCTTAATCCTCCTGGATTTCCACCTCACAAATTAACTTTGAAAATAGGAACTCCAAGAATGCTGTTGCGAAATCTGAAACCTCCAAAATTGTGCAATGGTACGAGACTACGGGTGAAAGCTCTACACAAAAATGTAATAGAGACAATAATCTTAACAGGCTGTGCTAAAGCCTATTAATTAATTAAATATTTATATATTAATAGATGATTTATTAATCCCTATTGGTATATAGAGTGAAAAAAATATCTGCACGCTGTAATATAAAATTTAGATAGGTATAAATTATTATATAATTTCTAATGTAATAGAAATTTATTTTTTAAAAAAATTACATAAAAAAGAAATTTGAATAAAATGAAAATGTATTTATGAATTTTTTCAACTTTAAAAAATTATTTAAAAGAATTTAAGTTATATTTATTATTTTAAAATATTATTATAATAAAATAAATTTAAAATAATAAATATAATTTTATTATATATATTTTAATATATTCTATTTTTATAAAAATTATTTTGTTTAATATATTATTTAAATTAGATAATTAATTTTTGCATATACATATATATATTTACATATATATTAAATTATGACATAAATAATATATAATTAATAAATAATTTATATAATAACATCAAATACAGTTATCATACATTACTAAATAATTTTTTAAATAAATTAATTTCTTCATAATAATTATATAAATAATGATTAATAAAGATTTAATATATGAATTCTTAATTGAATTTGAAATTTTTTTTTTTTAGTCTAGATTAATAGATATCTATTAATTAATTAAATATTTATATATTAATAGATGATCTATTAATTCCTTCAGAATATCCGTTTGAGTTTAAACGACTGCAGTTTCCTCTTAAAATATCGTTCGCTGTTACAATAAACAAATCTCAGGGAAAGTCTTTAAAGGTTGCCGGTGTAGACTTGAACGATGAGTGTTTCTTACATTGTCACTTTTATGTCGCTTGCTCAAGAGTAAGTTCAAATAAAAATTTATATTTTCTATCATCTAACGGAAAAACAAATGTTGTCTACAAAGAAGTTCTTCGTTAGAAGATGTAAATTTCTGCATTTTTGCACAATAATGTGTACATTCCATTACAGAAACAAATTCCTATGCCTGATAAATATATTCCTTTATCAAAATATGAATATCCTATACATGAAACCCTTTCTGAAACCCAGTAAGAAAATCCATAAACATTTTCCAAAATATCTTTCAAAATAATGCCACCAAGTTATGTCTCAAAAAACAAAACAATTCCTAAAAGACTGTGTTACTCATCCATCATCAAAATCAACACTTTCAAAAGCCCATTTCATTCAAGTTAAATTAGAAATGCAATTCATGTTACAGGTAAGGTTTTTTAAATAATAAATATAATTATTATGAGTGTCGTTTCCTTTTTACGACAACGACTCTTTCGTAATAGATTAAAGATAAAATTAAATTAAATAAATTTTCTTTAACGACACTCATAATAAGGCTGATTGTCTTTATGTATATATATCTTACAGCACATGAAAACAATCTTTTGAAAATCATACTAAATTCCTGCAAAGAAAATAAAATTAAAACAACAAAATATTTTCAAACAAATAATCAATACATAGGTAAATTATTATCTATTAAATTATTTATTCTTTCAAAATATACATCTCTAACTAGATGAATCTTCTATGTAGTAAATAAATCTAACAAAATAAATTTTTTCAAATGATCATGCAATTCATTAATACTTCGCATGCTTCGCTCTCTATTCATGCTTCACACCCCAATCATGAGCGAAACAACTTGCTTCACCATACAAAAAATTGCACTCTTCTCTAATTTTTATCGCAAGTTTATCTGCACGAGCTGTAAAAATTTAATATTATTGTAAACAAAGCAAATTATTTTCTTTTTGCTGGAAGTAAAGAAAGAAAATACGTACGAATGTGTTTTTTTTTTAAATAAGCTAACTAATTTCCACTCACTTTTTTTGTCCATTAAAAAAATTATTTTCCACAAATTGTAAATTCGGTTTTTTTTGTATTCTCTTTGTTTATTAAAAACAACTGTCAAATCGAATCAAGTTTATTAGTCATGTAAACAGCATGATTCATAAACATGATTCAGAAAGCGAAGCAGATGATTCAAGTCGTCGTGCTTTGCCGCTAAAAGATGTTAGGAACCCATATTGGGGAAGGCATTTGATTACACGCATCATATGGGACTTGCGCTTGACGATTTAATTGAAGGCATTTTAAAAATGGTATTATATTAGTCAAGTTAACATTAGTTTTATTTATATAGTATCACATAAATTAATCGTTGGATTAATCTGATGCTGTGTGTGATAGGGTATATAAAAGTCTGCAGGAGGTTGAAATAATATTCCAGTCAAAGAAGTAGAAGGCCTCGCTTTCGAAAGAATTTAATCCACCTGAGCTAAATTCTTCTTCGGTGGTTCTCTGACATTATGGCTTAAATAAATGTCAATCAAGAAAAATATTGGTAAAAAGTTTCATATCTAAAAAATCATTTTGTAGATTTAAAACTTTGCTTCTTACAGCTCACGTTATATACATTCGCAGAACTATTTTTTTTAATTATCTAAACCAATTCTGCATTTCATATTTATAATGCACAAAATACTTGAATGATATTCAAGTTATGATATGCACTATCTATTGGGCATCTGCTGGACGATCTCAAATGTTTTTAAATGCAATATGTACGATCAACAATAATAATTTGTAAATTTTGTAATTCAAGATTCAGCATTTTTAATATACATTTTATTAATGTTGGAAACAGCATATATCATGCTGTAAGGTGTATTTATTTTACACAATAATTAAAATTTCTATAATAATTATTTTAAAATAATTTATGTAGTTGTTTTGTTATTTCCACATTTTTTTCGCTAACGAAGTAGCGGGTTCCATGCTAGTATAATATAAATTCTTTTTTTATACTTTCTCGCTAATAAAAGATTCATTCTATATTAAATATTGCTTTCATTGGATAATTTTGGTATAACAGCGATTTTTTATTTGTATAGCTATGCGCGCAACAAACGAGTAACTTATGCATCAAGTATCAAGAATAAAAATTACTGTTAATACAGCAAACTCGTATCTCAATAAAACCAAAAAAAATTAGTATATTATTACTCCACTATGCATAAATGTAATTAATTCCTTAATAATTGCATTTGAACTTTTACCCAAACACCGAAGTATAAAAAGATGAACCGTTTTTCACCCTCCTGAAATGTTGTATTTTTTAAGAGGTTGAGAAAGTAAGGCATCGATATGTATATATTTTTATATTAACATATTAAGCTACTGTTTGCAATTCCTACAATGTTAATTTGTACCCGCATAAGATACATACATATTTGCCTTTAAATTTTCCCATGAAAATTAAATTTTCCGATTTTCCACAGAAGCTCCTAAATTTTCCGGCTAATTTTTTTTTTTGGATTCCTCATAATTTTTGCTTTAAGAATCAGCCATAAAAAATGGGCCCCAACTCCTTGTTTGGACAGGAGAAGAGCATTTAAGAGACCACCTTGTTAAAAATACATTTTAAAAATTATTTTACAGTTAAAAATACATTTATGAAGAAAAAATCTTTCTTATTTTGCTGTTTATACTTAATTACAATATTTATTAAAAATTTCAATTGTCTTGGCATCATTATAAAATTAAAGTAACTTTAAATTTAGCACGTCGGCAGACGAAGAGTACCGCTTTACATCAATTGACATATCAGAAATATTTGGTATGAAGCAATGAAACTTTTGCGTTCCAGTTATAGTTTTGACATTATTATATCTGTTTTGAATTCGTCACTCCATTGCATCGTGTTCTTTTTGAGTGCATAAAATAGTGTTAATGGCAATTTCCTTGCTTTGAATCCACGAAAACAAATGTTGTACATTTAAGATCTGGTCAGTATATGGTCTTTGCAAACTTGCCTTAGTCGCCATGCGTTTTAGGGTGGGACGTCGCGAAAAAGTGCCACTCGACCTTGCAGTTTTGTTCTTCTTCAATTATGCAAAGAGTGTAAAAATTTTTTTTATTCTTGTACTGAGAAGCCGCGCCGTCTGAGAAAAACGTTACTTTGTCGATTGCATCGAATTTTGATCTTAAGAATTCAAACAGTTTCATTTGAAATAAATAAACGGACACATAATTATGAGCTAAACTCTCCGCGACAACAACAAGGCTTACGGTCTGTAGTTCGTTATGTTCGTTTTTGAAATAAATGCAAAAAGGATGCACCGTGCACCGGTCGTTTGCCCAGTGATAAGCCTGAATTTCAAATATCGGTACCGACTCAAAACTTTGCACAGATCATTACATATATACAAAAATCATCCCACAAAATTTTGTGAATTTCGGTCTATTTTTAACCGTATGCCCCATATAAAGCCCTCTTCCGAAAATTACTTTAATACTCATAAATCTCTTATAAATAAGGGTACCAATCCAAATATTTCGACGTGAAATATCCTCATATGCATGAAAATCACTGTTCCAAAATGTAAGAAGATCGGCCCATAATTTGTCATAGCTGCCATATAAAAATTTCCAAAAAAACAAAAAAATTCGGGTCGAAAAATATTCTTTTCGGATTTAACCCATATGCGGTCCATATTTTATAATCATGATATATATCGTTGGAAAGGTATTTTTAATACCTTTTATTTAATGAAGTACAAATGATCATACACCCAGTAGTTCCCGAGATATAGGCCTATATATTTTCAACTTTACGGGCCCGCCCATTCGAAAATAGGCGTGACCGCCAACAAATTTTTTTTTGCTGGCATCTCCTCTAAAAGCCCTATTCATTAAGTTTTTTTTTTTTGAGCAAAGTCACTAAAACCGAATTGTTCCCCTTTTTTATACTCTGTTTGTTAAATTCCACTCAAGATTATTATGAACATCAGACAAACTCTGTAAATTATGGTAAGAATTGGTAATTAAATCAATTAAAAATGGTGAAAATTAGACAAAATTTCAAAATATTTTTTTTTTTTTTTTTTTTATAATACATTATATTTATTTATTGAATCTTCAGATATTGAAATGACAATAAGTTTTCGAATCTTAATACTAAAAGAAAATAATAAGTCCAGCCAGTGCTAAACAAAATATTATGATACTACAAAAAAATTTACATCCACTGATCCAGTCATCTGTTTTGCGTTTGAGTTAAAGCAAGGGTATCCCTCCTTCTCAACCGAACATGGCCACTAAAGTTAAGGATGTCTCGTGCAAGTGGGTTTGGATGGTGTTCAAGTTTGCTGACATATTTTGAGGCGTATTTTGTAAATTCGTCTTTCACCAAAGGAATGCCTAGATCTTTGTGAATTCGAGAATTTTTAACGAACTATGGAGCTGCAGTAATTATACGTAGAATTTTATTTTGACCTCTTTGAATTTTTTCAATGTTGGATGCTGAGGCAGTACCCCATAATTGAATTCCATAACACCATTGCATTGTACAACAAAAGTTTACAATCCAACTTTAATGTAGAATTTCTGCCGATTAGCCAATTAAGTTGCACTGCTTTTAATCTCATCTGTGTAAGTTTTGCGTCAATATGAGACTTCCAGGTTAAACGACGATCGAGGTGGATTCCGAGGTATTTGACTTCATTGTGTTGCGGAATAATTTGGTTATTTATTCTGATGGACGAGCAGGTATCTTTTCGCAATGTGAAAGTTATATGAATACATTTCTGTTCGTTAACCCTGATTTTCCAAAGCTCAAGCCAATTCTCTAGTTTATAAATATAATTCTGCAAATTCTGTGATGCTATTTGATGGTCCTTATGAACGCTAATAAAGGCTGTATCGTCAGCAAAAGTTGAAGTATGTATATTGGGGTCTGACGGCATATCGGATGCATAAATCAAATATAAAGTAGGACCCAGTATGCTACCCTGGGGTACTCCTGCTTCAATTGGCTGAGCGGGGCTTAAAAAATCGCCTTCTTTGATTGTAAATTTGCGACCATATAAATAACTTTTCATAAGTTTGTGGGTGTTAGCAGGCAGAGCTAATTTTATTTTGTGCATTAAACCTTCATGCCAGACTTTGTCGAACGCTTGGGAAACATCAATGAAAAGCGCGGAACAGCATTTTTTCTCTTCAAACGACCGTCTTATCACATTTACTAATCTGTGTGTTTGTTCGATGGTACTGTGTTTAGCTCTGAACCCGAATTGATGATTTGGAATACATTGAGTGTCGTTCAGAATTGGAATCAACTTAGCCATTAACAATTTTTCAAACAGTTTTGAAATTGTCGGCAGTAGGCTAATTGGCCTATATGACTCTACTTTGGTGAGGTCCTTCCCTGGCTTAGGAATCATGGTAATCATAGATACCTTCCAATCTGCAGGATAGTATTCTAGGCGTAAAATAGCATTGAAGATAAAGAGAATAATTCTTCTAGCTACACGAGGTAACTCCACAAGCATTTTGTTGCTGATTTTATCCATACCTGGAGCTTTTTTAAGGTTCAGAGTACCAATAGCGCTTTGAATATCATTAAAGCTAAGTCTTAGAGGTACAGGAGGTCTAATAACGAGTGGTGGCAAATCAGTTGCATTATTTGAGTTGTTTATAGTAAACACATTTCTCAAATGGTTAACAAAGAAAGTCCCCTTCTCGGAATCGTTTCTAGCCCAGTCACCAGTCGGATTTCGCAAAGGAGGCTTTCCTCTAACTGGTCTTTTTAAACCTCGTGCCGCCTTCCATAACGAATAGTCAGATTGTGGGGAACTGTCAATTCCCTCCAAGTATGATTTAAGTGACGCCATTCTTTGGGTTTCTAAGAATTTTCTTAGTATATCTCTGCATTCCCGTAGCCTAGCTTTTAGTTGAGGAGACCTGTGAATTTGCCACTCTCTTCTAACTCTTCTTTTTTCTGTCAGGAGATGTTCGAGTTCAGCGAAATAAGTTCTGTTTGTCCTATTTCTGCATTCAACGTCATATGTGGAAGCGTGATGCACAGCTCTTCGTATGTCCTCAGTAAACTTGCCAATCGACCCATCAATATCCTCGGTAGTTCTCAACACTACATTTTCTGTGCAGTGGGAACTTAAATACTTTTTATACTTTATCCAACTTACTCTGGATTTAGACATGTCCCGAAATGGAGAGCCATACCCTTGAAGGAAACGCATTGAAATAATAGAAGGAGAGTGATCTGAAGACAAGTCTAATGAAGGCTCCACTTGTATCGATTCTACAGGGATATTTTTCACTACTCCGAAGTCAATAATATCGGGAATCTTCCGTCGGTCCGTCGGCCAGTAGGTGGGATGCCCGCTTGAGAGTACATCTAAGCCCATTTTGGCAATGGTGTTGAAGAGTTCACGACCCTTCGGGGTCACTAGACGTGAACCCCAAAATGTATGTTTGGCGTTAAAGTCACCAGCAACCAAAAATCTAGCTCCAAGGGAATTGAAGAAGCTGTAGTATTGATGTTCTTTTATTGAAAATCGAGGCGGCGAATAAATTGATGATAAAACAAAGTTGTATTGACAGAATTCAATACAAATGTTTGTTGCTTGTAGGTAATCCTTACATATGTTGTTCATTAAATAATGTTTTATTCTGTTCTTTATAAGAATTGCCGAACCTCCACATGCTCTTCCGCGGGGATCTTTAGTATCATACAACACGTAGCCATTAATTTTGAAGTACCCTGTCGCCGTCAAGTGAGTTTCAGCAATCATCATGACATCAATCTGCTTATCCATCAGGAAGTGTTCCAGTTCGTTTTTATGTTGGCGGAGGCCGTTCGCGTTCCAAAAACAAATTTTTAAACAAATCATTTCTTTAAAATTGCTTGTAAGATAGTGGATTGCATTTTCAGCATTTCCTGCATCATGGATGTCATAGTGGTCGTAAAAGTGTTCATAGTTTGGACAAGTGTCTGCAAAGTAGTCTCTAGAGTGTTAATATTAGGCTCGTAATATTGAGATTTAGGTTCCTGCTCCAAACCTGGCATATTAGACCTGGCATATTAACGTGGTTAAGTTAGCGTAAGAAACTTGTCTAGAACTAAGCGCGTTTTCATGACTAGTGGACCGTAACAATTGAGGAAAATTGTTACTCGATGCAAAATTAGGCTGTTGAGGATGATCAGGTAATACTGACGTCTTGTTGGTCCTTATGCCTTTCAAATGAGTGTAAACTGGACAACCTCTATAATTTGCGGTATGATTACCTCCGCAGTTAGTGCATTTTTTGATTTTTGAGTCGGTTTTCGACTTATCACATTGAGCAGTTGTATGTAGTTCCCCACACGCAACACAAACTGACGGCAATTTACAATACGCTTTAGTGTGACCAAATTCTTGACAATTAAGACACTGGACGGGTCCCTGACGCTTATGCGGTTCTTCCACGGTGATTCTACGATGCAGAAGGTAAATCAGATTGTAGATGGGATGGGTTCCAATTCCACCCTGAACATAGGCTGAGGAATCTTTTCACGGTTTCTAATATTCGTTATGCTCTTAATTTTGAAGCCATTTTCCATTAAGCTAGTCTTTATCTCGTCAGGATCAACATCTGGGTCTATACCCTTTAGAACGACTTGGAGTCCTTTTGCGCTTTTCAGCTGGTAGGTATAGAAATCCCTACTCTCCCTCTCCAACTGGTTGGACAATTTTCGAAAGTCATCTTCCTTTTTCACTTGAATTTTGGTTTCGCTGATATTTCCATTTTTAATTGAGGTTACGCTAAACATATTTTCACCTATTACCGAAACAATTCCTTGTACCAATTTACTGGAAGTGGGCTCTCTCAGATAAATTGGTGGGGGCTTAAACGTCTTTTTAGGAAGTTCTGGATCATCCGTCTGGAGGAGAGCAAACCTGTTTTGATCATTTGGATTGTCAATACTCACGGTCTTGGGAGCTTTTGAATTTGATGACATTTGAGCAGATGTCGGGCACCTCTGTCGCTTAAGAACTGTGACGTATTTATCCATCCCTACTTGTTTTCTAGGTTTGACTGCACTATTTGATGTAGAAGATATTGATGTTTTATCATCTGATGAAATCACTATATTGGGCGAACAGGAACGGCGCCGTTTTACGGCTCTTGTAGTGAGAAGATACTCCACAGATTTTTTTAAGGATTCTTCCTCAGAGATCCATAAAGATTTTCTAGTCGAGCTAAGCTCTTTCTCAGAATTACATCTGAGAGGAACACTCATACAGTTTTTATGCGATTTTTAATGTTTTTTATTTTTTTTTTTTTTTTTTTACCGTAGGTATTTTTACCTATTACGAATTATTTTTTAACTTTTTTGTTTTATTTCGACCTATTACACTTTTTCACCTATTACGATTTTTTCACCGAAAATTCAGCCGCACTAAAAATAACACGTCCGAAGAGTTCAACAACAAACAGAGATTTGATGCTACCAATTTTTGGGCAATTGAAAAAAGGCACTCTGCTTACCGCAATCAACAAAGAAGACGAAAATGACGACGATTTTTTTTTTTTTTTTTTTTTATTCTTTATTTATTTATTGAATCTTCATATAATGAAATGACAATAAGTATTCAAATCTTAATACTAAAAAGAAAATAATAAGCCCAGCCAGTGCTAGACAAAAATTTTATGGTACTAAAAAAATTTCACATCAACTGATCCAGTCATCTATTTTGCGCTTGAGTTAAAGCAAGGGTATCCCTCCTTCTCAACCGATTATGGCCACTAAAGTTTAGGATGTCTCGTGCAAGTGGGTTTGGGTGGTGTTCAAGTTTGCTGACATACTTTGAAGCGTGTTTTGTAAATTCAACTTTTACTAATGGCACGCATAGATCTTTGTGATTTCGAGAATTTTTAACATACCATGGAGCTGCAGTAATTATACGTAGAATTTTATTTTGACCCCTTTGAATTTTTTCAATGTTTGATGCTGAGGCAGTACCCCATAATTGAATTCCATAGCACCAGATTGGCTTTAGAATTGCATTGTACAACAATAGTTTGCAGTCCAACTTTAGTGAAGAATTTCTGCCAATTAGCCAATTAAGTTGCACTGCTTTTAATCTCATCTGTGTAAGTTTCGCTTCAATATGAGGCTTCCAAGTCAAACGGCGGTCGAGGTGAATGCCGAGGTATTTGACTTCATTATGTTGAGGAATAATTTGATTATTTATTTTGATGAACGAGCAAGTTTCTTTTCGCAATGTGAAAGTGATATGAATACATTTCTGTTCATTAACCCTGATTTTCCAAAGCTCTAGCCAATTCTCTAGTTTATAAACATAATTCTTCAAATTCTGTGATGCTACTTGGTGGTCCTTATGAATGCTGATAAAGGCTGTATCGTCTGCGAAAGTTGACGTGTGGATTTTGGGGTCTGACGGCATGTCGGAGGCATAAATCAAATATAAAGTAGGACCCAGTATGCTACCCTGTGGACACCTGTTTCAAATGGCTGAGCGGGGCTTAAAAAATTGCCTTCTTTGATTTTAAATTTGCGACCGTTTAAATAGCTTTCCACAAGTTTATGGGTGTTAGCAGGCAGAGTTAATTTTATTTTGTGCATTAAACCGTCATGCCAAACTTTGTCGAACGCTTGGGACACATCAATGAAAAGGGCGGAGCAGTACTTTTTGTCTTCAAACGACCCTCTTATCACATTTACCAATCTGTGTGTTTGTTCGATGGTGCTGTGTTTAGCTCTGAAGCCGAATTGATGATTAGGAATGCATTCAGTGTCGTTCAGAATTGGAATCAACTTAGTCATTAACAATTTTTCGAACAGTTTAGAAATTGTCGTCAGTAGGCTAATTGGCCTATATGACTCTACTTTGGTGTGATCCTTCCCTGGCTTAGGAATCATAGTGATCATAGACACCTTCCAATCTGCAGGATAGTATTCTAGGCGTAAAATAGCGTTGAAGATAAAGAGGATAATTCTTCTAGCTACACGAGGTAACTCCACAAGCATTTTATTGCTGATTTTATCCATACCTGGAGCCTTTCTAAGGTTCAGAGTACCAATAGCGCTTTGGACATCACCAAAGTTTAGTCTTAGAGGTACAGGAGGTCTAATAACGAGTGGTGGCAAATCAGATACGTTATTTGATTTGTTTTTAGTAAACACAAAATGACGACGATGGCGACGCAAGCTGCAATGACGATGAAAACTGCAGTAAGGATGAAGCTGCATGTAGTAGTGCTAAAAGAGGTTCTGCGTCCCAGCGGGGAAATACAGAACAAAACATAAAGACGGTTAACGACGTTAATGAAAGTTTTGTGTCTATCGGAAACAATAACTGCGAGAACGCAATGATGACGCGGGCGACACAACCACAGATTTCAAGATTTGCAATGAGTTTCCGCGATATTGAGGACTCTATAAGAAAATTTGATGGCACGAGAAAGTTACCTGTTGATGCCTGGATCGAGGAGTTCGAAGAAACACCGCTATCATGCACTGGGATGAATTTCAGATGTATGTATTTGCTAAAAAATCTTTAGGTGGTTTGGCAAAACTATTTATTCAAAGCGAACGAGGTATAACATCTTGGGGAAAATTTAAAGCAGCATTAGTCGGAGAATTTCGCATAACGATGAATAGTGCTCAGATTCATAAGCTGCTTTCCGAGAGAAAAATTAACAAAAGTGAAACCGTTCAAGAATATTTTCTTCATATTAAAGAAACTGCGTCGCGCGGTTGTATCGATGACGATTCGATTATTCAGTACGTGATCGACGGCATAAACGATCTAAACATGAACAAATCAATTTTATACGGTGCTTGTGATATGAAGGATTTTAAAAGAAAATTAGCGTGTTACGAAAAATTTCGGTTGAAGGAAGAACAGAGGCCACATCGGGAAAGGTCTGAAAATAAATTTAAGAATAATAGTGACGTGGGTCAGGATAAGCTGAGTAATAATAGTGGTATAAAGTGTTTTAATTGCGGTTCGAGAGGACACAGATCGAAAGAGTGTATGAGCAAAGATAGGGGAACAAAATGCTTCCAGTGTAACAAATTCGGTCATATCGCTAAAGACTGTCCAGAAAGAACAACGGGCGATAAAACCAATACACGTATCTTGAAATCGCAAATTTCGGTAATGACAAGAAGTGTAAATATCGGCGGGCGCGAATACACGGCTCTTTTCGATACCGGTAGCAAGTTTAGTATAATTAGTGACATTGTGTTTAAGAATCTGAACGACGCTGAACTTGGTAAATGTGATTTTCATCTCGTGGGTTTCGGCCAGAACAGAACAAGACCCGATGGGCAATTAAAATATGATGTTAAAATTGATAATGAGACTTATAATATAAACTTTGTCGTGGTTTCATCGAAATTTATTGAGATCGACGTCATAATCGGTGAGGACTTTTGTGAATACGCGGAGATAGATATTCGAAGTGACGGTTTACATTTTAGAAAGATTGAAAGTGATAACGAATTTTCTGTGATGAAGATCGACATGGTGCCAGACGAAATCGATATAGATGCTAGTGCAAGTCCATTCGCTAAGCAAAAAGTTATTGATATGGTGGAGAACTATCAGCCGAGAAAATGTAGAACTACCACTGTTGAAATGTCTATAGTTCTAAAAGAAGAAGCACCTATATTTTCACGACCAAGACAATTACCGCTAGCAGAAAGGCAATCTGTGGAGGACCAGGTTGATCAGGAAGGTGTTATTGAACCATCTGACTCTGAGTTTAGCAGCCCTATTGTTATGGTGAAAAAAAGACGGTTCCTTACGATTGTGCGTGGATTAAAGAAGAGTGAACCAGGTTATTGTCAAAGATCGTTATCCATTGCCATTAATAAAGGATCAATTGGGATGAAAACGAGGCTCTTAAGAATTTGGAGGAGGTGATGAAACTCTGTATGGACTATGGTCTGGAACTGAATCTAAGAAAATGTAAATTTTTGAAGACGGAAATTGAATTCTTGGGCCATATTATCACGAATCAGCAGATTTCTCCATCTCCTGGTAAAATCGAAGCTATATTGCGATTTCCGGTTCCAAAGAATATAAAACAATTGCAGAGCTTTTTGGGATTGGCTGGATACTTTCGCAAATTTGTTCCCCAATTCTCCTTGATTGCGAAACCGCTGAGTGATTTAACGAAAGCTAATTCAAAGTTCGAAATGCAAGATCGACAGATGGCAGCGTTTGATGAATTGAGGACTATGTTGACCATTAAACCCGTCTTGGGTATATTTAATCAGAACAGTGAAACACGGACGCGTCAATTGAAGGGTATGTGGCAGTTTTAATGCAGGCGTCAGCGAGTGATGGAAACCTACATCCAGTATACTACATGAGTAGAAAAACTACAGATGCTGAGAGGAAGTATTCTAGTTACGAACTTGAGATATTGGCTGTTATCGAGGCACTGAAAAAGTTTAGGGTGTACCTTCTTGGACTACATTTTAAAATCGTCACAGATTGTAACGCTGTTACGAAGACATTGGAAAAAAGGACCTTTCTACGAGGGTGCCCAGATGGGTTCTACTCTTGCAGGAATACGATTATGAGGTGGAGCACCGCGCTGGAGTCCGCATGAAACACGTCGACTCGTTGAGCAGATATCCTGTTATGATGATAGGTGAAGATTCTACTTTGACGAAGATTAAACAAGCCCAGTTGAAAGATGAAGAATTGCAGACAATATTTTCAATACTGAGGGATAAAGGCAGCTATGACGACTACTCATCATCATCTGGGACCTTTAGAGTCAACGTCTAAACAGTATAAACATATACTCGCCGTAGTGGATTCGTTCACGAAATTTTGCTGGTTGTATCCGACCAAATCCACTACTACAAAAGAAGTTATAGCCAAATTGGAAGCTCAGTGTGTGACTTTCGGTAACCCAGTACAGATAATATCCGACAGGGGTACAGCGTTCTCATCTGAAGACTTTGAAAATTACTGCCGAGCCGAGAATATTAAACATCATCTCATCACGACTGGCCTACCTAGGGCGAATGGACAGGTAGAGAGATTAAACTCTGTTATAATCTCAGTCTTATCGAAGTTAAGCGTGTCCGATCCAACTAAATGGTACAAGCACGTTGGAAAGGTGCAACAGGTAATTAATTCTACATACTCTAGAAGTATCAACACGACACCGTTTGATTTGTTGATTGGCGTTCAAATGCGTACGTCCGATCAGTGCGAAATAAAAAAAGTAATTGAAGACGAAATTGTATTACAGTTCAACGAAAAAAGAGAACAAGCCAGGTTAAATGCTAAAGGCCAGATGGCTAAGATTCAAGCAGAAAACCGTAAGTCCTACAATCTACGTCGAAAGAAGGCTACACAATATACTATTGGAGAGCTAGTGGCCATTAAGAGAACCCAATTCGGCACTGGTCTTAAATTGAAACCAAAATACATGGGACCGTACGAGATAACTAAAGTGAAATCCAACGACACGTACAATGTCAAACTTATCGGAGATACTGGTGGACCAAGAAATACCACCACCTGTGCAGAATACATGAAGCCATGGTGTTCCAGCTTGAGTGATGACGAATTCGAGACGAATCCCGGTCAGGACGGCCGAATTGTGGGATGAGAGCTAGAGGCAAATGGTTGTGCAAAAGAGAAGTCAGTTTGTGTTCGGCCGTGAAGAGTTAGAGACGTATTTTTTTCTGTAGAACCTACATATGTATATTTTCTTATATAACCTATCTCTTTTATATTTAATAAACAATGAATTCTTTTGATAAATAAAAAGACTCCACATGTATTTACATAATATAATTATGCATCCACAACAAAGGTGAAGGGTATATAAGATTCGGCATAGCCGAATATAGCACTCTTACTTGTTTTTTCTTATGTTTTTGTTTTTGTAACTTTTAAACAATTAAATAGTTTCGTTTTAATAGGTATTATTGTTCACAATTTTAACACTGTTTTTTCTGTTCTCTTCAGAGGCTTTCCCCAACTAAGGCACAGATTTGAGTGAAGCCTTCCCAGACGAGGTCTTTAAGTACGACGTAAGATCTTGTGTCTCTTGGAAAAAATTAGGGTTTTGGGTAGATAAATGATGACAACAATGTTAGGTATGTGTGTTTCCTTAGCATAAGTAAAAAAAGCTAAGTTGATCACGTTTTGCTACCGCCGGGTGTATAATCGGAAACGTAATTTGCCTAATTTTGCTCGGAATTTGTTCAATTTAGGGTTACTATATACACAAAAAAAAATTAAAAGAATAAAATTATTAGATTTGCTGCCTCTTTAGGATTTTAATTAGTTTTCTGATAGAAAACAACACTAACATTTCTGTATAAACTTGATGTAGAAAATTAGTGGATATTAAAAAAAAAAAAAAACTTTTAGCTAGCGATATGCAAAACCGATCGATTTAAGCCCGTTGCTAACTTTGTATACCCAATTTTTTTGATTGGGGAAAAAAATTTGGAAAACTAATGTTGTTTCAGCACAAACTCATACAAAAAAAATAAGTAATACCAATACCAATATAAACATCGAAAATGTCTTTCTTTTATCTTTTGACAACTACACTGCATTATCACTATTTCAGATTTGTCATCTAATTGGAATGAAAAACAAGTAAGAAAGTATAGTCGGTCAAGCCCGACCATATAATACCCTGCACCCAGTATAATAATAAAACAGTTTTCCAGATATGGGCGCTATATCGGAGATATATAATTACAGGGCACTCGGTATATAGTGACCTAATTAATGCACAGGCCTGTTCACTATATCTAGAAATTCACTATATACAGTTTAAGAAATATAAAAAAACCGAATTCCGTATCGACTCTTGAAGCCTTGGAGCCAGCCTGGACTTGCATTAAAACCACCCGCTTCGTTCAATAGTTCATGCATTGTTTTGGCTTTTTGCATAAGCATTTCACCGCTTACTGGTAAGTGCTTTAAAAATCAATTAAAAAGTCTTTTCAAGAGGCGGATATTCTGATTTTCGAATTGTATTTCTGTTAAGGGCACTTTTACTTAAGCATGGAACTCCGGCTTCAACTTGGTTTTTTTTTATGCCACTTATTGTGGATTTTGTTACATCAAATCTCTTTGCAAGAACAGTTGCTTCTACTCCATTTTCTAGTTCTTTAAGAATTTCTTGTTTCACTTTAATGGAATGAAAATTTCTTTAATGGAAAGAAAATTTTGCGCACGCATTTTTTAATAAATTTACATATGTATAAGCACGTGTCAAGATCGAATTTTAAACTGAAGTCAACTCATTAACTGTGTATTAAAACAAAATAATGCAAAAACAATGAATATATACAAGAGAAATAGCTTTTTTGTTGTCAATCATTGTGCAAAGAACTGTGTTCACTTTATAGAGGTTTGTGGAGTTCACTATTTAGAGTAACTATGTAAAAAATAGCCAGTTTATTATATCGGGTAGTTCATATTACAAAGTGTTCACTATACCCCGATGGCACTGTATGTGTGTTAAACTTTATCTCGATATAAATACGTTTAAAGGATTTATGAAGGTTAAAGTGAATTACGAAGAGGGTCTTATATGGGAGTTTTGACTATTTATGAACTGACTATTGAGCAATTCCATATGAAAACGATCAAAATTGGCAAATTTTTGGACGACCCCTCTCCGATTTTAAAATAAATAGTCTCAATCGATTGCCCAGCAAAAAATAATGTACCTACATATTTTTTTTGTTTTTATAGTGACTGGTTTAGTGGTGGTGTACACCACTGTCATGTGACAAAATTGAAGAATTCTTCATAAGGGACCTCATTGAAAGTTGTTTAAAAAAAAACTACTAAAGCGATCGCAACGAGTGATAGCTCGTTGGAAAGGTATTGAATCAGGCTTTAATTGAAAAATAAAATTTTTCTTAGAAATTTGCCTTTAAATTTTCCCATGAAAATTAAATTTTCCGATTTTCCACAGAAGCTCCTAAATTTTCCGGCAAATTTTTTTTTTTTGGATTCCTCATAATTTTTGGTTTAAGAATCAGCCATAAAAAAATGGGCCCCAACTCCTTGTTTGGACAGGAGAAGAGCATTTAAGAGACCATCTTGTTAAAAATACATTTTAAAAATTATTTTACAGTTAAAAATACATTTATGAAGAAAAAATCTTTCTTATTTTGCTGTTTATACTTAATTACAATATTTATTAAAAATTTCAATTGTCTTGGCATCATTATAAAATTAAAGTAACTTTAAATTTAGCACGTCGGCAGACGAAGAGTACCGCTTTACATCAATTGACATATCAGAAATATTTGGTATGAAGCAATGAAACTTTTGCGTTCCAGTTATAGTTTTGACATTATTATATCTGTTTTGAATTCGTCGCTCCATGGCATCGTGTTCTTTTTGAGTGCATAAAATTGTGTTAATGGCAATTTCCTTGCTTTGAATCCACGAAAACAAATGTTGTACATTTAAGATCTGGTCAGTATATGGCCTTTGCAAACTTGCCTTAGTCGCCATGCGTTTTAGGGTTCCCCCTAACGCATCGCATGGGCCCCTACCGTGGGACGTCGCGAAAAAGTGCCACTCGACCTTGCAGTTTTGTTCTTCTTCAATTATGCAAAGATTGTAAAAATTTTTTTTATTCTTGTACTGAGAAGCCGCGCCGTCTGAGAAAAACGTTACTTTGTCGATTGCATCGAATTTTGATCTTAAGAATTCAAACACTTTCATTTGAAATAAATAAACGGACACATAATTATGAGCTAAACTCTCCGCGACAACAACAAGGCTTACGGTCTGTAGTTCGTTTTTGAAATAAATGCAAAAAGGATGCACCGTGCACTGGTCGTTTGCCCAATGATAAGCATGAATTTCAAATATCGGTACCGACTCAAAACTTTGCCCAGATCATTACATATATACAAAAATCATCCCACAAAATTTTGTGAATTTCGGTCTATTTTTAACCGTATGCCCCATATAAAGCCCTCTTCCGAAAATCACTTTAATAATCATAAATCTCTTATAAATAAGTGTACCAATCCAAAATTTTATACGGATCATTTACATACATGCCTAAATCAAACTGCAGGATTTTGAGAATATCGGTCCATATTTGACTATGTCCCCCATATAAGGTCCACTTCCGAAATCCACGTTAATACTATTATTATGTTGAAATTCGACGTGAAATATTCTCATATGCATGAAAATCACAGTTCCAAAATTTAAGAAGATCGGACCATAATTTGGCATAGCTGCCATATAAGAACCATTTCCAAAAAAACAAATAAATTCGGGCGAAAAATATTATTTTCGGATTTAACGCATTCAATATTCATATTCAATATGAATCTACTTGATTCGCTCTTCAAATTTTGTATGGTGAAGCAAGTTGTTTCGCTCGTGATTGGGGTGTGAAGCATGAATAGAGAGCGAAGCATGTACCGTGGAAACGTAGCATAAGAGCGATCATCATAAAATTAGGCCGAATGATTTGTGTATATGGGTCAATTTAAAAAAAAAAACACGCAATTTTTGTGTCCCCGCACTTTACACTACTATTTTAGGTAAAAAAAAAAAACAGAAAGAAAAAAAAACAAAGAGTGATCCGCGAAGAATGTGTAACAAAAAAACGTAATTCCAAAATTTTTATGTTTGTTTTTTTGTTTATTCAGAATAGTGTTTTGTTTTTCTCTGACTGCTTCCATACAAAAGCATGTGTCCCCCGTTAGAATTTTTAGTAAACAGAATAAAATAAAATCAAGAAAAAAGTAATTATGCAACATTTAATAACAGTTTTCGAATTATTGCGTTTCTTTCTTGTGTTTTGATTTGTGAATTTGGCGTTGCAAAGAAAGGTTGTCCTGACAATTTGCATTGAGCGTCACTTTTTTATAAATCAAGTAATATTACTAGTTTTCAATTTCAAGTTTAAATAAAGTAAATAACGTAAGGAAAGTACAAACTTTAATTATTACAAAAGTGAAAAAGCGAAAAAAAAATTATTAAAAAAGTGTGCATTTGCGTAGTTTTTGTGAACACCATGGTAAGAGCGCGATAAAATTTCTTGAGCGTCACGCTAATTTCTTTAAAAGTGAATATATTAAATGTAAAAAATTGAAGTTGACAATCATTGTTTACATGGTTTGAACTCATTTTTTTTTTAATTTGTGAATTTGAGAAATAAATTGCCTACGAAAAAAACCAAAATAAGCAAATATTTCATGAGCATCACTTTTGCAATATATATTGCTTCATAGCTTGAAATGCTTAATTTTGATTTTATTTTTTTAATTTTCAAGAGTAAAACAACAAAATTAACGGCGGCTGAAACAGCAAGAAGATAACGAGAGTAAATAAAGCTCGATAAAGCGCGTAATGACGAATATAAAAGAAAGGTATATTTGAGTTTAATTTTTATTGTTACTGACTGATTCTGTTTTTGACACAAACTTAATTCGAAAGTGGTAAAAATTAATGAGAATGAAAAAAAAAACAAAGCCGCTTGTAATTTCATGAAGTTTATACACATTCAGAATAAGAATTCGAATGAAAATTTATAAATTAAATTAAGTTGAGTTATTGTTTTGTGCCAAATATTTACATATGTGTATAAGTTTCTTCAAGAATTACTTCATTTTTTCCATTTTTGTTAAAGACATCAAAGAATATGTACATGTTTAATTTTGTATGAAAATTTTTGTTTTTTTTTAATTTTCTTTTTATAAAAGAATAAATTTTTTTTCGTTAAACTTTAGATTTGGCATTATTTCTTGTTTACATGCAACAATATCTCTTGATCGTCAGAAAATATCTTGAGCGTCACACTTATATTTTTTCCTTTAAAACGCTTATAATTGCAGTTTTTGTAAATACATTGTTACAAGCCTATTACTTTGCAAGTAACCTCTAAGTTCAAGTCTTTTTTTTAACAAAAATTTACATATTTTCATCTTAAAATTTTAAACTAACTAGTCACTTTAAAAAAAAATAACAATCAAGTTGAATCGTCATTTTTTGTTTATAATCGAAAAGATGATTTGTAATGTACATACACATATCTAAATTTTCTATAAGAACAAATGCTGAAAAAAAACTCAATCCAAATGTAAGTTTCTAAAAAGAAACTAAGATTTGAGAGTTAAAAATTAGTAGGGCGAGGACTGCGGGAGCCATTGAGTTGCTAACAACAGTCGGGTTGGGAGGTTCGGTCCTTCCTTAGCTAATCTCAGGTTCCATTACAAATTTATTATAGACTCCCTATTTTGTCATACTTCCATGTAAGGACCAGACTGACTAGACAATCTTAAATAAATATAATTTTGCCCCAAATCTAGCCATATTGCAATTGATTTAGGATGATAGTGTTAGTCGATTAAATAAAAAATATCTCTAAAGGATGGTACTAGAGATAAGGCCTTAAAACCCTCGCCTACCATAGTTTCCTAGGCCAATAATTAAGGAAACCCCTCGATTTTGATTATCACACTACTCTTAAACTTTCAGATCCATGCAAAGAAAACACCCTTTTATCGTAAATTAGAATTTCATATTTATAAACAAAATTTATTTAACCCATTTACAAAAGTATTAATACTATTATAGAGCAATTACATATGAAAACGATCAAAATTGGCAAATTTTTGGACGACCCCTCTCCGATTTTAAAATAAATAGTCTCAATCGATTGCCCAGCAAAAAATAATGTACCTACATATTTTTTTTTTTTTATAGTGACTGGTTTAGTGGTGGTGTACACCACTGTCATGTGACAAAATTGAAGAATTCTTCATAAGGGACCTCATTAAAAGTTGTTTTAAAACAAAACTACTAAAGCGATCGCAACGAGTGATAGCTCGTTGGAAAGGTATTGAATCAGGCTTTAATTGAAAAATAAAATTTTCCTAATTTTTCTTAGAAATTTACCTTTAAATTTTCCTATGAAAATTAAATTTTCCGATTTTCCACAGAAGCTCCTAAATTTTCCGGCTAATTTTTTTTTTTGGATTCCTCATAATTTTTGCTTTAAGAATGAGCAATAAAAAAATGGGCCCGACTCCTTGTTTGGACAGGAGAAGAGCATTTAAGAGACCACCTTGTTAAAAATACATTTTAAAAATTATTTTACAGTTAAAAATACATTTATGAAGAAAAAATCAATTTTTTTTTAAGAGCCCCAAGTTGAGTGTGTAGTGAATATGGTCTGCCTGCCTTCACAAGATCGGCCATAAATCCATGAATAATAGCAGCAGTGGCATGTAATCGCACACCAAACCCCACTGAGGCTACAGGTCATAAAAAGTTTTGTAAATTTTTTAAATTACCAGGTAATAAATATTTCGCCTAAAATGACACGTGCAGAAACAAGTCATAAAACACGGATTTTCCATAAATATGGGGAAATATTTATTAACTGGTAATTGAAAAAATTTACAAAACATTTTATGACCTGTGGTCGGCTTATTGGCAGTAACCAATTAAGTCCCTCTTTAAAAAACATTTTATGACCAGTAGTTCACGCAAATTTTCCTATTAAAGAAAAGCAAATATCGCTTTTTTACCTATTTTTTAACAAAAAATAAATATAAATACTTCACACACTCTGAGTCAAATTTCAGTTGAATACTAAATGTGAAAGTGTTAAAGTGTTTTTTTTTTGTAAAGTAAAGAGTGAAGCTGTAAAGACAATTTAAAGTAAAATGAATGAATTTTGCTGCAATCCGTTTAACAAGAGTGGACATCGTTCGAAAAAGATAAAAGTATTAAAATTAACTGGTGTTTCGAAGCGATACATGAATGAATTAAATATACAATACGGTGAAGAAGCAGAATTCATTTGCCCCAAGTGTAAAATCGATTTGTCTCAACAAGCAAATGCATTGAAACAAATGCAGCCACAATCCGAGAGTGAAATGACAAGTGAAGAAAATGTTTCATCTGATAGTGAGGCAGACATTCCGATGGTCAATATGTCTTTGAGTCCTTTGAATGAGGCTATTACCACTTTAGGTGAAACGCTTATTAGAAAAAGAAAGTTGCGAAGTAAAAGGAAAGAAAAAAAGGCAAGGTTGTGAGTGCAATCGCGACAATATTTGATGAAGGCTCTGATAACGAATGCAGTCAAGCAGATGACGTTGATGACGGCAAACAAATGATTGAGCAGTTGAAAAGAAAATTCAATTTAGCGACCACTTTTCCGGAGAAATATCTCATTTTATCTGTGCTGCCTCAATCATGGTCTATACGAAAGATTTCTGAACAGTTTCAAACATCTTTTTACATCGCGAGCAGAAGCAAAGAATTAGTTCGACAGAAGGGCATATTGGCGACTCCCACCAAGAAAATTGGCTCAAGGACCCTCAGCGAAGCAACGGTGAAATTGATTCAAGATTTTTACTGCAATGATGACAACAGCCGCGCCTGCCCAGGTACACGTGACTATGTTATCACACGTGAAGATGGAGAAAAAGTATACAAGCAGCGCAGATTATTATTATGTAATCTATCCGAAGCATACCATCAGTTCAATGAGAAATACCCAGCAGAAAAAGTGGGATTTTCTAAGTTTGCCATCCTACGACCAAAAGAATGCGTGCTGGCATTAGACAGGCACGGAACGCATTCAGTCTGCGTTTGCATGCTTCATCAAAACATGAAATTAATTTTCTTTCCATGCAAGAAATTGAAAGTATTTCACGGTGAAATTGAAACATATAGGGACCTCCTGTCGAAGTCGTTGTGCGCATACCCCACGGAAAATTGTCATCTGTCCAAATGCGACAATTGTCCGAAGAATGACGAGCTAGAGCAATATTTGGCGGAAAAGTTTGAACAGCTGTTAATTCAGGAGGTGCATTTCAAACAGTGGATAATTAGCAGCGGCAGATGTTCCCTTGAGACCGTGGTAAAGCAGATTCCGGAATTCATCGAGGAATTCGGATTCAAGTTGAATGAACTGAAGGCGCACCATTTCATATCCGAGATGCAATCGAAATTTCTAAAGGAAAGTAAGGAGAAATTAGCCCAAAATGAATTCATTGTGATAAGCGACTTTGCCAAGAATTACACTTTTCTCGTTCAGGATGAAATTCAGGCTTATCACTGGGCAAACGACCAGTGCACGGTGCATCCTTTTTGCATTTATTTCAAAAACGAACATAACGAACTACAGACCGTAAGCCTTGTTGTTGTCGCGGAGAGTTTAGCTCATAATTATGTGTCCGTTTATTTATTTCAAATGAAACTGTTTGAATTCTTAAGATCAAAATTCGATGCAATCGACAAAGTAACGTTTTTCTCAGACGGCGCGGCTTCTCAGTACAAGAATAAAAAAAATTTTTACAATCTTTGCATAATTGAAGAAGAACAAAACTGCAAGGTCGAGTGGCACTTTTTCGCGACGTCCCACGGTAGGGGCCCATGCGATGCGTTAGGGGGAACCCTAAAACGCCTGGCGACTAAGGCAAGCTTGCAAAGGCCATATACTGACCAGATCTTAAATGTACAACATTTGTTTTCGTGGATTCAAAGCAAGGAAATTGCCATTAACACAATTTTATGCACTCAAAAAGAACACGATGCCATGGAGCGACGAATTCAAAACAGATATAATGTCAAAACTATAACTGGAACGCAAAAGTTTCATTTCTTCATACCAAATATTTCTGATATGTCAATTGATGTAAAGCGGTACTCTTCGTCTGCCGACGTGCTAAATTTAAAGGTACTTTAATTTTATAATGATGCCAAGACAATTGAAATTTTTAATAAATATTGTAATTAAGTATAAGCAGCAAAATAAGAAAGATTTTTTCTTCATAAATGTATTTTTACCTGTAAAATAATTTTTAAAATGTATTTTTAACAAGGTGGTCTCTTAAATGCTCTTCTCCTGTCCAAACAAGGAGTCGGGGCCCATTTTTTTATTGCTGATTCTTAAATCAAAAATTATGAGGAATCCAAAAAAAAAATTAGCCGGAAAATTTAGGAGCTTCTGTGGAAAATCGGAAAATTTAATTTTCATGGGAAAATTTAAAGGTAAATTTCTAAGAAAAATTAGGAAAATTAAATTTTTCAATTAAAGCCTGATTCAATACCTTTCCAACGAGCTATCACTCGTTGCGATCGCTTTAGTAGTTTTTTTTTAAACAACTTTCAATGAGGTCCCTTATGAAGAATTCTTCAATTTTGTCACATGACAGTGGTGTACACCACCACTAACCAGTCACTATAAAAAAAAAAAAAATATGTAGGTACATTATTTTTTGCTGGGCAATCGATTGAGACTATTTATTTTAAAATCAGAGAGGGGTCGTCTAAAAGGTGATCGCTTTCATATGGAATTGCTCTATTATAAAATTAAGTGTCATCCTATTTGCACATAAGAAACTCATTTTTGTTAAATTTTATCCGGATAACAAAATTTTCAAGAGATTTATGGTCCCTAAAGTGATTTTCGGAAGTGGGACTTATATGGGAGCTACAACTAATTATGGACCGACCATCATTAACTTCTACCATATTATATGTATATGTACGAAATATATTTGCGTTCAATATTACTTGGATACCAACATGTTTAAAAGAGTTATGCTCTTTTAAGTGATTTTCGGAATTGGGCCTTATATGGGAGCTACGACTAATTATGGACCGATCTTCAAGAAATTTACCTTTATTTATTAATTATTTGTCGTGAAATTTGTTTGCATACTTGCATAATTCAAAGATTTATGACCGGTAAACCCCAATTTCGGGAGGACATTTGTATGGGGGCCAAGTGAAATAATGGACCGATTTTCACCAGTTTCAATCCCATGCATCCTTAGGCAGAAAAAATACCACGTACCAAATTTTATCGAAATATCTTCAAAATTGCGACCTGTACTCTGCGCACAAGCTTTACATGGACGGACATCGTTTAATCGACTCAGAAAGTGATTCTGAGTCGATCGGTATACTTTAAGGTGGGTGTTGGACCAATATTTCTGGGCGTTACAAACATCAGCACAAGTCCAAAATACCCTCCCCAATATTGTGGTGTAGGCTCTTGATAAACCGTTAAATTTAAGCAAAGCTCTTCTCAAAAGAAAAGCTGCTAAGAAAAAATATAAAATTTTCGAGCAATCAAAGATAATAATAAAATTCATAGTTTTTTTCTCTACAAGCGCCCCTGCAAAGACAAAATTAACACGCACAAAAACAAACTTATGTTGAAATAAGATCACATTATTTTGTAACGAAAATTTAGTAGAACATTATATATAGACTTAAGATGATGTGCCAAACGACATTTTTAGCAATTATGAAAAATTTTCGTACATCATAACATCTTATGTCTATTTAAGAAACAAAATTCGAAAATGTGGTTTTATTTGTAATAGCGTAAGTAAATATAAGATGTTTTTCTCAATACAATTTTTTCAAATTCTGAAAAATAAGTTGAGCTGACATTGACATAAGCTGGTATGAACTAATTTTTTATAGGCGATTAGAAGTTTTAAAACAATTTAAGTTTACTTAAGATTTCATAATGAAAACAAATAAGCTTTAAAAAATTAAAGTTGAAAAGTAAACCGCGATAACTTTCTTGAAAAACGGAATTTTAAAAAACGGATTAGATCAAATTATAGATCGTACAAAGAGGTACCAGAATATGATCTTAACAAAATTTTGACTTAAGTCGGCTTAAGATGTTATAACATATTGCCATAGATATATAGATTGTCTCAAAAAACATTATATTGACAAACAAATAAAAATACATCAAGTTTAAAAAAATATTTGAGGTTTATAGTGTAAGGTAGAAAGAAAACAAAGTTGGTGTAATGACATATGTACTACGACTCTTACAACAACTGTGCCGTAAATATTTGAAGGCTAACAAATATAAAAAAACCGATTTAATTTTCTTATATATGCTAGTATATATAAAGGGTGGTTAAATTGTAAGGGCCGATGTTGAATGTGAACCACACCTAAACGCCAAGCTTTTTTCCAAATTTTATTTGACATTTCTCTATTTCAGACTTACTCAATTTGAACCATGGAGAGATACACAATCCAACAACGTGTTAAAGTTATCCAGACTTATTATGAAAATGGGCGTTCAAATCAAAATGCATATCGTGCACTTCGTGATTTTATTGGTCAATTTGATCGTCCAAATGTGCGTACAATCGCAAAAATCGTGGGAAAATTCGAGCAAACCCGGTCTGTAGAAGATGTGAGAACACCAGTGTATGTTCGTACAGCTCGTACTGCAGAAAATATTGCTGCTGTTCGCGATAGTGTGGCTCAAGAGCCGTCCACCTCAACTCGTCGTCGTGCCCAACAATTGCACCTCTCACGCTCGTCGTTGGTGAACATTATGCATAAAGACTTGCATTTACACGCTTACAAGGTGCAATTGGCTCAAGAACTAAAGCCTCTTGACCATTCCAAACGTTGTGAATGGGCAGAATGGTGGCAAGAAATGGCAACAGTGGATGATCAATTTTCGAAGAAAATCATCTTCAGTGATGAGGCACATTTTCACCTCAGTGGATTCGTCAATAAACAGAATTGCCGCATTTGGGCGAATGAGAATCCAAGAGTGATTGTCGAAAAACCAATGCACCCACAAAGAGTGTCTGTTTGGTGCGGTTTATGGGCTGGCGGCATCATCGGGCCGTATTTTTTCCAAAATGAGGCCGGTCAGGCAGTTACTGTGGTGTTGGCTATCGTGAGATGATAACGAACTTTTTATGGCCCGAATTGGAAGATATGGATGTGGACGATATGTGGTTTCAGCAGAACGGTGCCACTTGCCACACAGCTAACGAAACAATGGCTCTTTTGCGCAACAAATTCAATGGCCGTGTTATCTCACGTAATGGCGATGTCAATTGGCCGCCAAGATCATGTGATTTGACACCGTTGGACTTTTTTCTTTGGGGTTATTTGAAAGAAAAGGTGTACGTCGATAAGCCAGCAACAATTCAAGAGCTAAAGGATGAGATAATTCGGCACATTAACGGCATAGAACCTCCATTATGCCTCAGGGTCATCGAAAATTTGGACCATCGGATGGAGGTGTGCCGCCGTGGTCGCGGCGCCCATTTGGCTGATATTTTGTTCCATACATAATTGAGTAATACCAATATATCATAATAAAATAAAATTACAATAATTTCCTAAATGTAAATGATTTATTCAAAATCAACATCGGCCCTTGAAATTTAACCACCCTTTACTTATACAATCTTGTGAAATTACAATTCGTACGCCCAGAGCATGTGATGATAATGAATACCAAAGTATAGTTGACGATGAAGATTTGATTAGATTTGGCCTCGGGTTCTACAAAGAAAGCATCAAAATGCAGAAAATCGCAAATCATTACCTAGAGATGCGACTCACTGGTATGGTTATGTATTGTGCCAACGTATATTCCTAGAACCCGATTTTTCTTAAAAATTTCCCTTTTTGTGCCGTATTTTCCCCTTTTTAGCGCCTTAAAGCGGGAATTTCTAAGCATCCCTATTTCGGTTCTAATCTGCCTCCCAAAAGGACCCCACATTCCAAATTTCAAATATTCCTGAAACATTTTTAAAAATATTCCCTTTTGGGACGCTTTTACCCCTTTTTACCCCCTTAATGTGCGAATTTCTAAAAATTTATATTTTGGTTAGAGCCTACGTCATGAAAATTCATATTTCTGGGACGATGTTTAAAAATATCCCTTTTTGGGTCGTTTTTATCCCTTTTTACCTCCTAAAAATGCGAATTTCCAAAAAGACTTACTTTGATTCGAATCTGCACCCCAAAAGAAACCTACATTCCAAATTTCATACTACTGGGACCTTTTTTAAAAATATTCCCTTTTGGGACGCTTTTACCCCTTTTTCACTTAAAGTGCGAAATTCTAAAAATTTATATTTTGGTTGGAGTCTGTGTCCTGAAAGGAACCTACATTTCAAATTTCCTACTCCTGGGACCTTATTTGAAAATATTCCCTTTTGGTACGCTTTTACCCCATTTTACCCCCTTAAAATGCGAATTACCAAAAATCCCTATTTTGGTTCGAGTCTGCATCGAAGGATATTTCTAGGACCTTCTTTAAAGATTCTTTTTAAATGTCCCTTTTTGGACCGTTTTTACCCCCTAAAATTACGAATTTCTGGTTCAGCGGTTTGGGCTGGGCGATGATGAATGAATTAGTCAGTTCGTCACGTTAGTCTTTTATATATATAAATTTTTTATCGTATTTAAATATCTTTTGTTATTTTATATATTTTTAGAAAGACAAGTTTGCGCCAAAAACTATTTATGACGCATAATTAATAGGTATGTTTTTGAAAATTATTTTTTCACGGGTGACAAAAAAGAAACAAAAACGGGGTAAAAACGGACATTTGATATTATTTATTCAATTTAAAAATGAAAAAAAAACGATAAAATATTCTTTCATCCACACAAAAAAGAACCCAGAACATGCTATTCATGACTCAAATATAAAGGTGTAAAAAGGACCAAATTTCAGTACACTTATATTGGTTCTTTTTTGAAATTCATTTCTACTATTCTGTTCTCGCAAACTATGCATCTGGTAATGTTACTATCTTCTGCAAAGTTGTTGTGCATGAGCCCGGGAAGGTTTCTGAGTTGGTACGACCACGACTACTTTAACGCCCACTTTCATGTCCCATCGTAAACTATGTATTTGACAAAGTTGTTGTGCATGAGCCCGGGAAGGTTTCTGAGTTGGTATGAACACGCATACTCTAACGCCCACTTTTTTAATTAATTACAACGCCTGCTGGAAAGGCCAGACTGCTGGACCGATCTTACTAAAACTTTGACGGGATATAACTAAGACTCCATCATGATTAAGAATACTTTTTTCGACCGTCTACTTTTTTTCAAAATTAATCAAAATTTATTTAATATTTGTGTACTGCCTTTCTTTCAAATTAATTTTAATTGGTGGCGTAGCAGTAACTTAAATAATATATTTATATAATTCAATTTTCATTGACAAATTGTACTCAAATTATGGTCTCTAATAATTATTTGGTAAGCCCTACAAATATTAACTTTTTTCAATGTTGGTCATATTTATGTTGAATATGGATTTCTCTATTATCACAAAATTTTCAGCGACAATTACAGTAGTCTTAAGTACATGGCATGTAAAAAGCCACATTCACATGAGGCTCTGACGTCATGACAACTCTCAGCATTTTGTTTACATTTGTTAAATATGGAACAGTGGCTACATGTTTTAAAATTTTGATATTACACGAAATGTAGTTTTGTCACAAAATTTAAATGTGACAAATGTAGCCGAAGCGTACGCATATACAATGGCAGCACATGTGTACATTTTTGATTGGTTACATATTATTTATCAGTATACGACATGTAACTTGTGTTGTAGTTGGAATAAAATCTTTGAAGTTCTTTTTGCTTTCTAGTTGCAACCAAATTGTCGCACTCTAGCTTTATTTACAGTTGAAGTAAAAAGAAGTCTCTTAATACATACTAAATACGTTCTACTTATATACTACTTATTAGAATTTACTAGACGACTAATTCTTAAACTATTGCATGGGAATATTTTCGGTAATTTGATTTGACTTAAAGCAAACCAGACATTCCCATGCATATGGTCGTAGCTAAACGCGTGCATCCACTTCAAGTGACCTAAACGTTCGACACTTGCAATGGTGTCACTTTACACCATGCCGTCAATGGGCACGCAGTTGTATTTACTTATTTTATTCAAGTGTAATTTGTTTTGTTTAAGTGTAACAGAACACTTGTTTTGGTCAGACACTTGAAATGGTGCAATCATCCTTTCCCAATAAGAATGTTCATATAATTTTTTTTTTTTTGTTTTTATATGGACATTCTTTTACAAAGTATTTATATTTATTTTTATATTTATGTATTATTAAGGCGTATTTATGTATTGTTAAGGCACCTTGAAAACTTACAAGTACTTGTATTTTATTTATTGTTATAAATTTTAAGTCTCTTTTTATGTACTATTTGTTCTTTATTATTTATCTTTTTAATTTCATATGGACCTTTATAGGATTCTTCCAACTTGTGTCCTGTTTCATTTTTTAATAATACAAAATCTCCTATACTAAAGTTGTAATCTAATGTATTCCTATCATATTTATCTATTTGCCTAATTTTACTTATGTCTAATAATTGTTTTGCTCTCTTAATTGCTACTTCCAACCTATATTTTGCCTCTTTGGCATAATCATCCACATTATATAGCGGTGCAACTCTATCTATTTCTTTGAAATCTTTAAGAAGATTTGGTATTTTACTGAAAACTAGTAAGGACAGTAATTATGTACTGTCGATGGTGTTGTATTAAAACAGTAAGTAAAATACCTAAGCCACTCATCCCAATCATCTTTATCTATTGATATGTAAGAACGTACATACTCGTTAAAAGTTCTATGAGTTCTTTCTATTGTACCTAATGTTTGGTGATGATGTGCTGTTGAAGTTAATTTTTCAATTTATAATAGGTTGCAGAGTTCAGTCATAATAGAGTTTTTGTATTCTGTACCCATGTCTGTAATGAACGTCTTCATTGGTCCATAGGTAAGTATAAAATGTTCAAATATAACTTTGGCTACTGTTTTAGCGCTTTTGTCTTGTATTGGTATTGTTACTAAATACTTAGTTAAGTGGAATATTAGTGTTATTGCATATTCATTTCCTTGAATTGATCTAGGAAATGGTCCTACTGTATCTACATATACCGTATCAAATGGTTTGTCAGGAGTTTCCGTGAGAATCATCGAACTTTTGATGTGATTGGTAGTTTTTGCAAGTTGACATGTATGACATGCTCTTACATATTTAGCAATGTCCTTTGTCATATTTTTCCAATAATAATATTTTCGTATCTTTTGTGTAGTTCTATATATTCCGCAATGTCCTCTATTTATTGGATCATCGTGGTACTTCAGCAAAATTTCAAGAATTGCCTTGGCATTCTTATTATCAATTTGGGTCACCTGATTGAGTAGCGCTACTCTAATTTTCTTCAATATTTTATTGCCCATAAATTTAAAATCATTATAAGAGATAAATTCGAAAATTTTCTCGCTAGGTGCCACTTGTAAATTATAAATGTTATGTTCACCGGCCACTTCTTCGAGCCTAGGGAAAAATTGTCCTAAGTCAAGATTCCCTTTAGTAAATAAATCGTTTGATGTAGCATCTTCCGGGGGAAATCTTTAGTTTATAATATTTTCTGACGTCAGTATTGTTTAAAGGTACATATATACTGTTCTTATTATTTTCATTTTTATTGATTTTTTGCTGTTTAACTACTGTATTATCATTATTATTCTCCCGTTTATTTGTCATTGATCTGGTAGTGACTTTCGGTATTGAATTAATCATATTCTTTAAGTCGTCAATGGTTATTCTTGATAACGCGTCTGCAATGTAATTATCTTTTCCTATTCCACTCAGTGTCGTTATTTTATTTCTATTGATCTCGGTTAATTTAAAATATTTTGATTTCACTAATGAAATATCTGCTCCAGTATCTACTAACAATGTTATTCGAATATTTGTGTTATTGATATAAGCATTAATATAAAAACAAAAGTTAAGGTTAGCATTATATATTTTTGACTTAATTGGTCTCATCCTAGGGGACGATTCGAGTTTTCCGAATCTCTTTCATTGCTTGACGTTATATTTACGTAATTTCTGTTTCTACCGTTATTAGTTCGTCTTTGATTGTAAGAATTATTGTTATTTCTGTTGTTATTGTTCCTATTATTGTTTCGTGTGTAGTTGTTCCGTCCACGGAAGCTATTATAATTTCTATGATATGAACTATTATTATTTGGTCGTTGTTTGAAATGTAAAATGGAATTTTGTTGTCCAGTAGCTTCAGTACAACTGCTGACAAATTTGCTAATTGCCTCATTCATGTTATTAAACTGTCCAGCTTCCATGATAAATTTTACATTATCAATGCTGCAGTTTCTCGTGAGTGCTTTCACAGCTACTTGTGTGGAATATTTACTGGCTAGTTCAGTTGATAGACCGTCAGTAATATAAGCAGTCTGCAAGGATTGTGTCAAGTTCTCAATATCATTGCAATATGTTGTTGCAGGTTTACCACCTTGCCTTATATTCATGATTTTTGCCGATATGACCTCCACAGATTCTCCCTTGACATAGGTCTTTAATTTATTAATAATTTCAGAAATTGTGTTCTCATTGTCTAAAAGGTTCCTAGCGTTTCTCTTTAGTTTTGTCTTGATAAGTGAAATTGCAACGGATTCATGAGTTTCTTTTATGAAATCTACTAAGGACAATGAGTCAAGAAAAGAACGTAAGTTCTCAGGCTTACCATCAAAATCCGTGATTAACTTGGAGGGGGTGTTGAGAAATTCTATAATTGTTTGTGACATTTTGTTGTTTGTTTGTTTAAAATTTAGTCTTTCATGTAAAGTTTATTTTACATTTACTTATTTTATTCAAGTGTAATTTGTTTTGTTTAAGTGTAACAGAACACTTGTTTTGGTCAGACACTTGAAATGGTGCAATCAAATGATTGCCGCGAAAAATCTTCGCATGTAACTTGAAATACTTTACGCTTAAAACGTTTAGAAAGCTTAAAACGCGTGGACGCCTAAACGCGAGTTGTGCACCTCCAGCTTTGGTGTGGACCTCCAGCTTAAATTGCATACAGCTGTGTTGAATATCAGTGCTGCCACTGTTCTAAAAATTTAGTTACCAAATTTTTATCAGAAAATTACTGAAGTCCGTAGCACCAGGGAAAAAATTCCCTAAAAAAGATTTAAAATAAAGTGTAGAACGGCATTATTCATAATAAAAACAGTTTTATTTTTTATTATTATAAACACATATGTATGTATGTTTTCTTTCCAGCTAGCCTCAATAATCCCCAAGTGGCGCTGAGGCGATTATTTGATTGTTATATGAAATAAAATTTTGTTGATAAGTTGGTACTCTTGGTACTTTTTATATTTTTATCACATGGCCCAGATTAAAGTATACGGTACTTTATAAGGCGTAAAAACGTGTAAAAATTGGTGCTATTGGTACTTTTTCTCTTTTTGCTAAATGTTGTATACATACACTTTATAGCCTACATTAACATACAGTGTACATTTTGGGGCGATACAATAAGCAAAAATTAGTACTTTCGGGAATCTTTTACTTTAGAAACTTTTACTCTCCTCTATAAATGTAGTACACAAATTTTAAGGGACAAATACTGGTATTTTTGGCAGTCTTGGATTGAATTAAAATATAAGGTACTTTTGAAGGGGTAAAAACTGGTACTTTGGGCGGTCATTAATTTTGGTCTTCGATAAATTTAGTATACAGATAGCATATCGTTTAAACCAAATTGACCAAAAGCTGGTGCTTTTTCTACTCTTTTACTTTTGTCTTGCAATTACAATCAATAAATACTAGGGTCAAACGCTAAAAGTAGCCGGCATATATTAAGATACCCCTTGCTTTTCACATGGACAGCTGTATGTCGGTTGCTCAAGAGTATGTGTTGTCAGAAAATAATAAATCATATAATGTTGTTTATAGAAATATTTGAACATAAAATAAAAATATATGTACGTATGTAAAAAACTAATAAAATGTTTGTAAATTTGTTATTAGTTAAACCCCTTCTTTAAATTTTGCTGTAATTTTCACGTGAACGAAGTCACGGGTATAAGCTAGTTTACGTATATAATTATTGTCTATACAAGTGCAATTTCTGTAATTCTCATAATATTTAGGTGGAGGGTATTTAAATTGTTTTTTATTAAGTATTTGCCAATTAAATCAAAAAATTATACCTATTAGGAAAGTGCTATATTTTTGTATAAAATTAAATTGTATTATTATAATATCATTGTAACTAGTTTTTTATTACTGATTGGTAACATTTCATATACTGTCGTTTTTAAATATGTGGCAACTTTTTTGCGAAATAAAAGAAATATATGAAATTATTGAAATCGTAGCAATTTTCGCTCAGTCGTTCTTCGTATGTATCGAAAATCCTGTTCAGCAAACAAATCAAAACATTGAAAATACTTAAAAACGTTTGAAACGAAAAACAATTGAATATAAATATAATAATATTTAAATGATTGTAATATAAAATCATGGATATATAAAAACTTTGTTAAGAAAAACATAGCATTTAACAAATCATAACATTAAATATATAGTACAAAAAAAATTAAATACAAAAAATAATTTGTGCATATACATAGGTACATACAATTTCTGTGTGGTAAACAAAGAGACAAAATAAAAATTTGCAGTTAATTGCTGAAACAGAATAATGTAAGTGTTTTTATAATAATAATACAAATGAACGAATTTATGCCTGTTTATTGTAAATACCTAATTTGATATTTTTAATTACTTTTGTATTTATGCAGATATAAATATTCACATATCTTTCTGTATATAATATAATAGTGTACATACAACATTTCAAATAATATATGTACATACACACATTCATATGTACATGTTATGTTATATTTTATGTTCTTCCTTACAATTTATAATTGAATCGTGTTTGGTTATTAAGGAATTTGAAAACATTTCTGTTTCAACTGGAATATTTTTTATTATTTCGGTAGAACAGTTTAAACATTATTATAATAAAAAATGGCCTTGCGAGAAAGCTGCCAGATCACATTATATTGGACGTTAAGTAGGTATCTAGAACTGTGTTTAAATTTGTAACATTGCTGATATTAAAGGAATTAGATCCAATAAAGCTATACTAATGTCCTTATCAATTTAACTTGTGCCGTTTCGGACGCAATTGTACAACAATTGCATGGTAATTTTAATTCAATTACATATTAGATTATTTTTTACTATTAAGGGGTTTAATAATGAGTTATTAAGTTAAATTATGCATTAAATAAAAAATCAAAAAAGTGTATAAAAACTGCTGCTACCTATTTAATTTCTTTACTGTTCAAATTACTATGTGAAATTAGAGCGTCTACAAGTATTTTATAGTAGAGATATTTACGAAATGTATCACAATTTCAGAGACTTTAATTTAAACATATACAGGTAGGCTTGCCAGACGTATTGCATTTAGAAGTACGCGTACTTTTTTTTCACTAATTGTACTTCTGTCTGCATAAGATCTAAAGAAGTAGGCAAATGTACTTTTTTAGGCTCTGTACTTCTTTTTGTACTTTTTTTTTTAAGGAACAATTTCTTATTTGATAGCAAATATTTTGCTTAGTGTATAAAAGAAGCAACTTCAGAAGATAGTAAAAATGGAATAGTTAACCAAGTCCAAAAAACCGATAAATATTAATCATTTTTTCAAGTTGCCAAAAAACACGTTCTATTAAAACATTTAATATAGAATAGAAAAGAATTATTTTATTTTTTAAAAATAATATCTAATACACCTGACTAATTTTAAGTTATTTCTTATTACACAAAAATATATATGATCTCTTATTTTGTTTTGTTTTTATTATTTGTTATTTTCTTTATTGAATTCTTATTGTTAATACTGAATTGCCTAGTTCTTAGTTACATCAATTATTTCTTTTATGTACTGTATTTTATGATTTTTTTAAAATAAAAAGTGTACTTTGTTTTTCTTATTTGTACTGCTGTTTTTACTTCGATTTAATACCTATCTGTACTTTTTTTTTATCGATTTTATATCTGGCAATCCTATATACAGGGCAGGTATTTTGTATTTAGTCCTGTTTCACTCATCAGTTCTGACTGTCAAGGCAAGTATTTTTTTAATGAGAAGGAAAGAGAAAATTATCTTTTATCTTTTTCCTTCTCATTGAAAAATACTTGACTTGACAGTCAGAACTGATGAGTGAGGACGGAAGAAAAGAAATATTACCAGCAACAATAAGATTAATTTAAAATAATATTACCAGACCTTTATTTAATGTAAAATTCGAAAATGCTTTTTTCAATTAAATTTATGTCATATGGAGACTTGTTTATCTAACAAAAACTAAAATGCTGAATCAGTCAGTCTGGCAAATCTTTTTTGTTTTGTATTTTGAAACAGTATTGTCAATTTGATTTTAGTAAAACGCGTTTAGTTCATCTCCATTTTGTACCTATGCGCTAAAAACCAAGAAATAAAATTATAAACAATTTGATTAATTTTTGTATATTGTTTTTAGTATATTATTACGAATTCAGTCTTCGATATACCCCAGAATTAGAAGTCGTTAAATAACTCCAATAGAACATGATCAAAAAATTGATACAAATCTTTTCCATATAAGCATACATATATAATAAAAATAATCAAAACTAAACCTTAATGGAGCAGTCATTGTACATTACGTTACTCCATTAATCCAATGTAAGATTTTAGTAATTTTTTCAAGGGCGTCAAGGTTAGATTATTTGGTTGCAGTTATGCATTGACATTCATGTACAGTGGCCAGTTTTTTGATTCACATGTGAATCACCAATATATTGGCTTACAAAGTCAGTTCAATTTTCCAAATTTGGTTGTTTTACTAGGAAACTAAAACATTTATTGCTAATTTTATAATGATAAGGCATAGTTATAATAATTTTCAGTTAATGTTATTAAAGACAAAATATTTGTTTTTCTTTGATGTTCATTACTTATTAGTTAAATATGGCCCGGTTTACATTACGATTTTTACGACGTCGTTTTTTATTAATTCTCTTTTGAAGATGCTACGGAAATTTGTTTGCATTTACATTGCGTTGTTTTTTCGACGTCGTTTTTTTTACAAATTTTAATTTTTGTTGTAGTAAGGGTTGATTTTCTTGTTGAATCTTCTTTAGTTTATTGTTCGTATTAAAAAATTTTCTTTACTTTTAACAAATAATGCTACGAAACTTATTTTTCTTGTTTACAAATATTCATCTTATTTATTTATTTTATTTTTACATGTTGAATTTCTGAACGAACCTCTCAATTCAAAATAAGAACAAGAATAAAACGGAACAACGGAAACAGAAATCGTCTTTTTTCTACCCCGTTTGCTTCACTAACCACTAACCAAAATCAATGTCTAAATAACGTTGTTAAAATCGTAATGTAAACCGGGCCTTTGTTAGAAATGTGTTTTGAAAAACGTCTGTGATTTAGTTTAGTTAATTGACAACACTTATTTATATATTCTTTAACGTCGTAAACAGGAATCGTTTTCAATCGTTGATAATATCAGAGTTGTTATAGACTAAGCATAATTGTCAATATTCGTCGTTTTTCCATACATACGTAACATACAAAGTAAGTCGTCGGTACGGTTTTCGTAATAAACGTGTACATTGTCGTTGTGTTTCGTATAGAATGTCCATGGTATATACTTTAGTTAAAATAATAAAAACTTTATAAAGAATACTAAATAATAAGAGTTTAAATACACACATATACAATAAATTACTTAAGTAAAAAAACTGTACATGAAAGAAACGACAAAATTATTAACTAAATTTCCTAATCAGAAAAACTGAAATGAAAATAATATCAACAATATCGAACGCAAAAATATGAAAAAATAAAAAATGTGATATTCAGTAAAACTGTTGAGAAGAAATACATATTGTAAAATACAAATTCATTAAAATTTTTATAAAAGTGGAGTGCTCTTAAAAAAAACTACATATACAGAAATTTAATTTTATGAAAATAAAAGAATCAAAACAGCAATTTTTAGTTGCTATAGTATTTGTGTCTGCAATTGAAATAGAAATAAGAAAAAATATGTATTTGTGTAAGAGCAGTCAGTCATTCGTAATGGGGGTAATGCGTCAATGTGGCATTAACGAATTAGTATAAATGAAAGCAGTAAACGAAGCTTAGCTAACCAACCGTCTAATATACTTCATATATATAAATGTAAAAACAAAAAAATATATAGTTGCCATATTATTTGGAATTAATAAGAACAAAGAAAAGAGGAGCATTATAACTACACTGTAAGGGCAGCTCACCAACAAATAAAATGTTAATTTGTGAAACGATGACGCTATAAGAAAAGACACGACTTAAATGCTGATAATATTTTTTATTTTACTTTGTCGGGAGTGGCTTTTATTATATTTCCAAATTTTGAAAATGAAAAGTTATAGAAAATAATTATTTTACTAGTGTCGTTAATTATGGTCTATTCCTAGATTTTAAAGAATATCCTGACAATCTAAACGTATTTTATGTTATAAATTATGCGTTTTTAGACCACAGCGATTTCACAATATTTTCTTTACTACATTAATGAGAACTAGTGTGAAAATTATTGCAATATTTTAGTAATTACTTGAATTTTAGCATATTGAAATCTCGCCGAATTCATTTCTTTTAGACCTTGTCGCATTAGTTTAGTAATCTATATAGGTATATAAAAGAGTAATTTGACTGACTGACTGACTGATTCATTCATCATCGCACAGCCCAAACCGCTAAAGCTAGAAACTTGAAATTCGGTTAATGGATTGCTTTTACAAAATGTAGATCCACTAAGAAGGGATTTTTGGAAATTCGGTCGTTAAGGGGGACAAATGGGGCAAAAATATACCTCTACATCTCCAAAACAAATAAACTTAGAAATAATATTTTAAATGCGTCCGCCTTTAATAAAAAAAAAGAGCCGACAGGTGTCTGGTACTTTTTTGAAATTCGTAATTCAAGTGACCATATGGGTAAAAATAGTCCCAGTAGAACGCTCCGTTAACATGTATATCTCCTACATAAATAAACATAGAAATATTATATTAAATGCATCTGGCTCAGATCAATAGACTAGAAATTTTTTTAATACTTTTTTGAAAATTTCTATGGCATCAAAATTGTATTTTTTTTTGGTACTTTTTTTTATCAAAATGTATTTTCTCTCTAAAAATTCAATGAACTATTCAGGGGTGTCATAGAAACCAATATTGTCAGGATTGGTTTTAAAACCGAGAAGAAAAAATGGTGGTTGTGATACTAGAAATATCTCGATATTTATTGAACCCCTGATTATTTTCAAATAGTACGTAATACGGATAACTAAAGGTACTTTTTTGAAAATAATTTTTTCACGGGTCACAAAAAAGGGACAAAAACGGGGTAAAAACGGACATTTCATATTATTTATTCAATTTAAAAATTAAAAGACGATAAAATATTCTTCAATCCACACAAAAAAGAACCCAGAACATGCTATGCATGACTAAAATATAAAGGTGTAAAAGGGCCAAATTTCAGTACACTTATATTGGAACTTTTTTGAAATTCATTTCTATCTGCTAATCTATTCAATTTTAAGTAGTTTTATTATTATTTTTTTTTTCAATAAAATTGTTTTGCCTCCACTGAGATTCGAACCCATGCGGTTCGACTACAGTTCATTAGTCTAAACCCTTAGCCTACACCAGAATGTTTATTTTCATGTTTAGAATACTATTTTTATTTTAAAATATAGTTTTTCACCCCATTCATTTAACCCTATTCCTTTTATTTGAATTCTAATGGTGTTGAAAATTTCAATAGTACAGACACAAACCTTAACCTTTTTTGTAAAAATTATTATTTTCACCTTCTTCAATAAATTTAAAATTTATTCAACATAAAGTGTTTATAGGTAATATCAAAAAATGTTTACAATCCATCCAAACGAGTACTTCTACCTTAGAATGCTTTTGCATGTGGCTAAAGGTCCAACTTAATTTTTAGACTTAAAAACAGTAAATGGTGTAGAATATCCTACATTTCATTTTGCATGTTTGGCTTTGGGATTGCTGGAAGATGATAAACAGTGGGACAAATCACTTGAAGAAGTAGCTAATCTCTGGGAAAAACAAAAACAATTTATTAGAGGATATAAAGCGAAGACTTGAGATCGAATTGCAGCAGAATTAGTACTAATAATAGAAGAGGTCTATAGAAAATGCTTGATTGTGATTGAAGATGCAGTTATTTCTATAGGTGGAAAATCTTTAGAACAATATGGAATGCCCAAGTTCTCAAGATTGGATAATGTTGTGCCTAACAGAGAATATCTAGCTGAAATAAACTATAATGTAGACGACTTGCAGTAGTTTGTAGGCATGATACTCTAACAAATGAACAAATATTAGTATAAAATCAAGTCATTCACAGCGTTGAACGTGGTCAAGTAATATTTCTTGATGCACCGGGCGGTACAGGGAAAACGTATCTTATTACCCTTCTTCTTACAAAAATTAGAAGTCATGGAGATATTGCGTTGGCTGTATCATCTTCAGGAATAGCAGCTACATTGTTAAAAGGTGGTAAGACCGCACACTCTGCATTTAAAACTCCACTTGATGTACAATATCAATATACAATATATCAAAACAAAGTAATTTGGCATATGTATTGAAAAAGTGTAAACTTATAGTCTGGGATGAAAGCACAATGTCACATAAAGGTGGATTTAAAGCACTTCATAAATCACTAAAAGATATAAGGTCAAACAATGCTGTAATGGGAGGAATTACTGTACTATTAGATGGAGATTTCCGGCAAACACTTCCAGTTGTGCCAAGAGGAACCAGAGCTGATGAGGTAAAAGCTTGCCTTAAGTCATCATACATATGGCAGCATTCGTTAAAACTTTCTCTTCAGAAAAATATGCGTGTCCATTTGCGAGGAGAAGACTCAGCAGCACATTTTTCAGAAATATTGTTGGTAATGGAATATATCCTGAAGTTCAAGGTAAGCTAATCATACCTGTAGATCTAGGCACAGTAGTAAATACATTGGCAGAACTAACAACAAAGGTATATCCTGATATAATAAATATCAATCAAAAGTCAGATGACTGGTTATGTGAACGTGCCATCTTAACACCAAAAAATGATAGAGCCGCAGCAATTAATGGCCATATGTTAAAATTATTTGATTCACCGGAAATGGAATATACCTCCATAGATTCAGTTATGCAAAGAGACGATGCCATTAACTATCCTGTTGAGTTTCTGAATTCCCTTAATCCTCCTGGATTTCCACCTCACAAATTAACTTTGAAAATAGGAACTCCAAGAATGCTGTTGCGAAATCTGAAACCTCCAAAATTGTGCAATGGTACGAGACTACGCGTGAAAGCTCTACACAAAAATCTAATAGAGGCAATAATCTTAACAGGCTGTGCTAAAAGAGAAATGGTATTTATACCACGTATACCTTCGGAATATCCGTTTGAGTTTAAACGACTGCAGTTTCCTCTTAAAATATCGTTCGCTGTTACAATAAACAAATCCTAGGGACAGTCTTTAAAGGTTGCCGGTGTAGACTTGAACGATGAGTGTTTCTTACATGGTCAATTTTATGTCGCTTGCGCAAGTGTAAGTTCAAACAAAAATTTATATTTTCTATCACCTGACGGAAAAACAACAAATGTTGTCTACAAAACACTTCTTCCTTAGAAGATGGGAATTTCTGCGTTATTGCACAATAATGTGTACATTCCATTACAGAAACAAATTCCTACTCCTAATAAATATATTCCTTTAATATAATGACTCTCGTATTCAGAGTGCAAAACGTGAAAGGAATGCAGCTTATCGTGCCTATATTATAAATAGAACAGCTGAAAGCTTTCAACGTTTCCGTGTTTGTCGCAATAGATTAAAATCGGTAATAAGGAAAGTTCGTAGGAGAGAGTGCATTAACTATTTTTCCAACTGTAATCAGAAGCAATTGTGGAGGAAGTTAAGGTCTGTAGGAGTTCTTGAGGATAATGGGTTGGACTTTCCACTAAGCTTGGATGATTTTAATGACTTTTCCTGTATGCCTCAGCCAACGTCAACGGATTTTGTATTTGATCCCATGTCATTGCCCTATATTGAAGGATTCTCTTTCAGTAATGTTACTGATCATGAAATATACACCGCTATAACCAAAATTAAATCTCAGGCAATTGGGAACGACGGAATATCTCTTAAATTTTTCAAATTAATATATCCAGCAATATCAAGTCAATTTACACATCTCATAAATTTTATTCTAACAACCTCTACAGTACCTGACATCTGGAAGGTTGGTAAAGTTATACCGATTCCCAAGATTAAATATCCAAGAAACATTTCAGATTATAGACCAATAAGTATTCTTCCAGTTTTCTCGAAAATTTTGGAAGTTATTTTGAGGCAGCAAATGTTGACTTATTTAGATACGTCAAGAATGATAAATGATTTTCAATCCGGTTTCAGGAAAGGGTACAACACTACTGCAGTGTTACTTGATATAACTGAAACCGTAAGAAAAAATTTGGATAAAGGAAATGTGAGTGCTTTGATATTTCTTGATTTTCGGAGGGCATTTGACTCTGTTAGTCATAATATTTTGGTGGGAAAACTACTTAATCAATACGGGTTCGGCTCGAGTGGTTGCAGACTTATTTATTCTTATTTATGTGGTCGTAAACAATTTGTGCAAGTAGGGACGTTAAATTCACGATATAAGTACCCTAAAAGAGGAATTCCACAAGGATCAATATTGGGACCTTTATTGTTCTTGTTATATATTAACGACTTGTTTCAGAGATTATCTTTTTTAAATTGTTATACTTACGCTGATGATATACAACTCTTGGCCACTTCTCAAAAATCTGATTTGCTAAGGTTTCAGAACTGTATTAATGAGGATCTTGATTATGTAGTGGAATGGTCTAGGGTAAATTCTCTGGAATTAAACCCCTCTAAATGTAAAGTCATGATTTTTTCGAATAATTTGGATGTTAACTTGAGAATTTTAATCGATAATGTTCCTTTGGAGATTGTTTCAAAATATAAAACATTGGGTGTTATTTTGGAAAATGATCTTTCATTTAATAAACATGTAAATTATGTTATTACAAGAGTTTGTTTGACATTACGCGGCCTTTATAATGTGGCTTGTTACTTGCCATTGGCTGTGAGATATCGTGTTGCTGTTTCGACTTGTCTTCCACTTTTCCTGTATTGTTTGGAGATTTACTCGGGTACATCTGCCATAAATATTTTGAAACTACGACGATGTTTCAATAGGGTAATTAGATATATTTACGGTCTAGGTGTTCGGGAACATGTTTCCGAATACCAGAAATTAATTTTAGGGTGTAAATTTGACCAATATATAAATATGAGAAAAATCTTATTTTTTTATAAGACAGTTAAATATGGAAATCCATCATATCTGTTACAAAAATTTATTTTTGGTAGTTCTAGTAGAACGCATGCGATTATTATGCCTAGACACTTATCAATTGTTATGAGTCGATCGTATTGCGTGACTATATCGAGATTATGGAATTCAATGATTCCATATGCGGATCGCAGATTTTCACACAGTTTGTCAAATTTCAAACAAATTTTCTTGTCAAATTTATAAATGAATGTTGAATTAATATTTTTTGTTCTCTATTTCGTGCTGACCATGGTACATTTAACCCTTCGTCAGGCACATATTTTGAGCCCTTAGTTCTGGCACATGTGTCTGGCCAGACCCCTATACATTTACATGCATTTGTATGGAAATAAGGGCTGTTTGCCGTTAAATTTTTTACTAAGATAGGAAAATATTTGTTATATTTTGTGTTTCTATTTCTTTTTACTATGTTATTAGCTACCTGAGGAAGAAAAAATAGACCTGAAAAAATCTTTGAAATGAAAAGGGCAACAATTTTTTTGTTCTATATATATTTCTCTTTATTATGGGTAAAGTAATAAATGTTTATGAGAAAATAGAAAATTAATATGAAAAAACATTGATTTTTTTATTCAGAATTTTGCGGAAGGCAACAAAAACATAAATAATCTACTTTTGAATGTTGCTGACAAACAGGATTGTTGCATTTGCAGCAAAAAAAACGTGTCTTACGGCGTAGTTTGTCACCTTGCTGCAGGCAAATTCTGCAATCTTTTTTGGCAGATAATGTGTCTGGACCACTGCGTAAAGCCACATTAAGGTTTGGTATATTGAGAGGTCTCCCAAGGAACGCTTCAAATGCTATACGAGTTGTTGGTTGAGCCACAATGTGCGGATTATTGATGCGATTTTCAACGTTGGCCAGTACCAATTGCTTTGCAAGTTTATATAAAAATATGCGTCTTCTTTCTTTTCTTGTATTTTCATCATTTAGCTTACATATAATGTAACTTGCCAATGCCATCACATCAATCATGTTGCAGAAAAACGCGTATGTCCAGCGTCTGGTTGACCGTTTTGTTGTGTAATGAGTTAGCATTTGATCCATCGTATCGACTCCGGCTTTAGTTGAATTATAAAATAAAATTGCTTCCGGTTTCATGGCTACGCCTTCAACATGTTTCGTGTAATGCACGGTTGAAATTAAATTGACTGCCTTATTTTTTTTGGGCACGTAGCTGCAAAGTGCAACAAGATTTTCATGAAAACCAAACACACTTGAAAGAATTGGTCGTCTGGTGCTCTTCATTACTTCCTTAGGAAGACATCTTTTGTTTGCTCGAATGGTGCCAACAAATGCCAGTCCCATAGCAGCAAGTCGTTTAGCGCCGTTCAATGAGGTGAAAAAATTATCAGAAATAATTGTTCTGCCGCTGTTTACGTAACAATTTGCGAAATACATTAGAACGTTTTCACCTTGATTTATCTCCCGATTGTCTCCTTCCTTTCCAGTGTATAGTTTTCCTTTCAATGGAAATTTAGTCTTAGCATCGCATGCCCACCAAACTTTGATCCCATACCTTGCAGGTTTTGAAGGGATATATTGGGTGAACTTTGTGCGCCCACGATACGGAAACAACTGCTCATCGATGGTGATATTTTCATAAGGTTCATAATAATTTTGCAGATTTTCATTGAGAAAATTCCAAATGTCCCGGATAGGAGCTGCTTTATCTGTTTGCTGTCGGAATGCCCGCGTACGACTATTATCGAAACGAATATATCTGGACAGAGTAATGAATCGTTTGTGCGACATAGCCGCACGGAATATGGGCAGCGAATCAGAACGCCACAATATACTGGAGTCTTGCATATTATTATGGCTGAGACCAGAAGCCAACAAAATCCCAATGAATGCATCTAGCTCAGAGCTTGTCAAATCAATCCATTTTCTTTGGTTAGACTCTGGATGTTCTTCATTCCATTTTCTAATTGATTCTCGCCCATGCCGATTTGTTTCACTAATGATGACGAACGTAATATTGGTTGAGAAAAATAGCTTGAATACCTCAACTGGATTAATGAGCCTTGTTTTTGTTCCAGATTGAAAACGCATGATATTATGCTGGCGCAAACGGGATGCAGGGGGTTCAGTTTCGTTCCATTTAGTACCGTCTTTACCATAAAAACAGCCTGAGTCGACTTCATTTGCTGCTTCAGCATCATTTCCACTTTCTTCTTCTTCATCTACGTCTTCATCACTATCATAAAGTTCGTTAGGTTCAATTTCCAAATCATTTTCTATGTCTGATGCATCATCTTCTGGCACATAATCAGCAGTGTCGTCACCATCGTTTTCAAAAACATCATAATTTTCATCAGCTTCTACCTGACTTTGAAAATCACGCACTAATGCCTCTGCCAATTGGGGTTGCAAATTCGCGCTACGCAAGCGTGTATTATAAAAAAATTCCAGTTTATCAGCCATAATATACTAACAACGCAACAAATCTTCCTGCGTAAAATTATTCACAAGTTCAAAATTACCGCACAAAAACTAGATTACTTATTCACTGTTCAACGTTCAATGAATAACTAACTCACAAACAAAATCAGAAGAAAGAAAGAAGCATAAAAGAATAAAGTAAATACAAATTTCCAACTCGTGCCATGTGCTTTGCTCTCTTTACTGTCTTTGTTTTGCATTCGTTCATACAAAATGCATAGGGGTCTGGCCAGAACCATGTACCAAAAGTAAGGTGAAGATTTTTTATTTGGTTTTTTTGTCCTGTTCCAAGGACTTTTTTTCAATTATTAATTTATACATGGAAAGCCAACAATATTTTTGGAGATTACCTGAAATTACAGCCATGTACCTAAAATAGAAGTATGCTAAATTGAAGCATGAAAATGAAATATGTCTGGCCAGAACCATGTGCCACTTCGAGGGTTAAACAGGTAAAATTATTAGGAGTGGCATTATTTGAAAAAGAACTATATTTTAAATTGTGCTTTGTTTGTATGTTTTATCATTGGTTCTATCATGGGTTAACAATCATTTTCCTGCAATTATACATTATTTATTGGTTTTGTGCAAATATTAAGGACTCTCTTCATTATTATTATCTTAATCTTCACCATCATCAAAATCAACACTTTCAAAAACCCATTTCATTCAAGTTAAATTAGAAATGCTTCATGTTACAGGTAAGGTTTTTTAAATAATAAATATAATTATTATGAGTGTCGTTTCCTTTTTACGACAACGACTCTTTCGTAATAGATTAAAGATAAAATTAAATTAAATAAATTTTCTTTAACGACACTCATAATAAGGCTGATTGTCTTTATGTATATATATCTTACAGCACATGAAAACAATCTTTTGAAAATCATACTAAATTCCTGCAAAGAAAATAAAATTAAAACAACAAAATATTTTCAAACAAATAATCAATACATAGGTAAATTATTATCTATTAAATTATTTATTCTTTCAAAATATACATCTCTAACTAGATGAATCAATACATAGGTAAAAACTTAAATTTAATATTAAATTTATGTTTTATTATTATCTATTAAATTATTTATTCTTTCAAAATATACATCTCTAACTAGATGAATCTTCTGTGTAGTAAAGAATTTTAACAAAATAAATTTTTTCAAATGATCCTGCAATTCATTGAGTTTATGAGTGCTTTGCCGCTAAAAGATGTTAAGAACCAATATTGGGGAAGACATTTGAATACACGGATCATTTGGGACTTGCGCTTGAACCATTGGAAGCATTTTAAAAATAGTATTATATTGGTCAAGTTAACATTAGTTTTTATAGTATCACAAAAAATAATCGTTTGATTAAACTGATGATGTGTGTGATAGGGTATATAAATGTCTGCGGGAGGTTGAAATAATATTCCAGGCAAAGAAGTAGAAGGCCTCGCTTTCGAAAGAATTTAATCCACTAAACCTAAGCTAAATTCTTCTTCGGTGGTTCTCTGACATTATGGCTTACAAACATTGTTGTCATTATGTGCAACAAATAATGTAACTCAATAAATGTCAATCAAGAAAAATATTGGTAAAAAGTTTCATTTCTAAAAAATCATTTTGTAAATTTAAAACTTTGTTTCTTACAGCTCACGTTAGATACATTCACATTTTTTTTTTTTTTTTAATTATCTAATCCTACTTTAAAGGCTATTGGACATCAATGATATTGAAGTTATGATACACACTATATATTTGGCAGCCACTGTACGATCTCAAATGTTTTCTAATGCAACATGAACGATCAACAAGAATAATTTGTAAATAAATAAAAATTCCTTTATTTCAAGCTCGAGGTCAGTTAAATTTTATTTTATTTTATCTGCCGATATTTCGATGCTCTTTGAAAAATTAAAGACTAGAATTACAGGACATAAATCAGATCAAAAACAACGTTTAAACAAATTTATTAAAAAAACGGCATTAACAACCCACTGTGGTGAGAATAAACATTTCCCAGATTTTGAGAAAGTACGAGTATTAGAGAGCGAACAAAATTATAAACGACGTTACATGCTAGAGATGCTACACATCATTAATATACCAACAACAAAAATGAATTTTAAGATCGATGTGGAGAACTGTTCCCAAAGCTACAAACATTTAATCAACAAAGGGAAGAGTGTAGGCAATATTTAGTTTTTAAGTTTAGTTGAACAACAGACGATAAAAAGAAATGTACATTAATTTTACGTGGTCCATATAAATTATTATTTATTTAGTAAGTTTACGTATTATTGTTTACATGTATTTTTATTGTTGTTTTTTCTATGTGTTTATTATGATTGTTATTTATGGTATGAGTTCTAAATTATACCTATATTTATAGACAAGCCCAGATGATGATACTCAAAGAGCATCGAAATATCGGCAGATAAAATAAAATAAAATTTAACTGACCTCGAGCTTGAAATAAAGGAATTTTTTATTTATTATACATAAAAAGGTCGAACAAAAACTACTTGAAATAATTTGTAAATTTTATAAAAGATTTTAAATCCAATCGTAATTCAAGATTCAGCATTTTTAGTATACGTTTTAATAAAGTTGGAAACATCCTATATCATGTTGTAAGGTGTATTTATTTTACACAATACATAATTAAAAGTTCTATAATAAATATTTTAAAATAATTTATGTAGTTGTTTTGTTATTTCCACATTTTTTTCGCTAACGAAGTAGCGGGTTGCATGCTAGTTTATTCATAAGATACTGGAAAATATTAAAACGAACAAAATATTTTCTTCAGAATTATTTGAAACATCCTATAAATCTGTGTATATGTCGGACATATTATTATATAGTTGAACCTCCATACATTTTTAACACTTCACATATGAGATTCATAGGTCCCAAAAGTTTTGAATACATTTCGGGCGACATGTAATACCATTTTCGCTTGATTATTTCGCCCATATCATTTTTCTTTTTAAGTTATATACTTAGATAGCTTTCTTATTTTGTAAAGAGTTCCCAAAAAAAATGGTTTAAGTCCGGGCTACCCCAGTTTAGTTATGTACTTGGGGTCATTGAACTGCATGAATTTCCATTTGATTTTTCAACATTTCTACGTAATCTACATACATTTTCCGATGTTTTTTTTTAAGTATAATTGGAGTAAAATTTTTTATATTAAGGCCTGTAACTTTATATTTCTTTCTTCTAAGTATTTTCAGGTATAGGTTTTTCTTAACAAAATACTTGTTATTTTATACATTCTGTTTGCACAATTAATAATAATAATCCAGCTCTCTAGGGCCTTTTTTTGATTGCACGTTTCTTTTGCTTTAACGTATTACTCACCGATCAAACTGTGTATTTGTTCTTCGCTTCCTGTCTCTTGTCTCGGGTTTTATTTTCTGTAAATTTCTTGAAAAACCTTTGTTTTGGAACAATCCATCATAATTGCTATTTCACTTGTGCTTTGCAAACCCCATTATTATTGCTTTTCTGAACAAAAGGATAATAGAAAACATAAGCGAACATAGAAACACAATTGGTTTTATTAATTTCAATGATATCTTAAATGCAAATCTAATAATATCGTTCTTATTAAATGTATATATGTATTCACCATAAGAATATCATTTGAAAATAAGAAATAAAGTTATTCGCATTTTGAATTATCACTCAAAGGAGGTGTAAAATGTATGCAATTAATAACACGTTAAGAGACCATTTAAAAATGTAATTTTTGTACCGATATGTTTTTATGAAATAGTTATATCGTTATATATCACAATTTTCATATTTTTATCACAATATGGTCAAGTTAAATTATATGACTTCAAAACTCCCTCATTTAGTGTGTTAATGATATAAAAATGATTTAAAAACGAAAATATTTAGTATATTTGGTGTATACTTCCCATATAAGTATAATAATGAAATGCCAATCGATTTTGTACTCTTATTTACTCAAATATGTACTCTGTTGAATGCGTTCAATATTTACTGTAAACATTGCAGTGTTTAATGTGATTTTGCTGTGATTTTTGTAAATTTCAGTAATATTTTGCAAAAAAGCCCACTGTGAATGTTTTAATATAAAACTGTTTCAATTTTAATTTTATTTGTATTTTTTTTACCTTGTTTTTGTGCAAAATTTATTCGAAATGTAGTAGCAGTTTCCGAATATGTTCAAAAGCAACTGGTATTTTGAGTATATATCAAGATATCAAAACAGCTTGTATTGTAATAACAGCTTTGTTAATAATATTTTTATTTCTAGTCTTAAAACCTTGCACGTGCACGCTTTTAGTTGAGGATTTAAGGGATTTATTTATAATTGTAAATATCTCCTTTAATTAATAAATTGCCTGAACAATAAATTATCATTGAACTGTACTTTGAAATAACTTTTATTTTATTTTAATTTATAATAATTATTCTACGATATACATATATTTATTCCCCGACAACCTTCATATCAAAATTCTTTTAATATGTGTCACAGGTATTATTAAAAATCGAAGCAGATAATAATCATAAGTCAAATAATAGGAGGTTGTATACATCGACTTTATAAATATATAATTATACGCATATTTTTCTAACAAATTTAGAAGTTTGGATCAACAATTTTAAAACTTTGAAAGATATTTTAGAAAGATTTTAATGAAAAATGAATTTAAATTTAAGCTATATATGTAAACATCTTGATAAATGTAGTATATACCCATGTACCTATATGCTGATTTTTCACATCAATTCGGAACAAAAAATGAATGGCACAGTCAAAGACAGGACTCAGACATGTTTTTTAATTGTATAGTTGATGATTTTATATTCTGTTTCTGTGCATTTAGAGTGAAAATTCTTGGCATTTGAGACATTTTTTAAATTAGTTTTGATAGTAGCATCTATAAGCAATCAAGTAGAGTCGATAAATGAGCTTCTTGCGCGTTGCCCAAACAAGTGTAGTTATAATAAAAAATTGAGATACATTTTTTTTTTAATTTTTTTAATTGAACTAAAAATAAATGTACAATCATTTAGAATTAAGAAATGTTGCTTGTAGTTTTTTATTATACTACACCAAATTTTCAATAGCAACAGTTGTATTGTTTGAATACAAAAATTAAATCTGATTCTATATAAATGTACTTCAAAACATATTTTGTTGAAAGACTTTGTTAAACTATAAGAACATTTGCAGTTAAAAAGCTCAACATACAAATCCTTTAAATTAACCTTACAATAACATTTCAACGAATAAACTTTTGTTCTGACACATTTTAATGTTTGTCTATAATAATTTATCAGTGTTAAACCTAAAGTGGAAACAAGTAAAAGTATTAAAATATTGGACTCGTTTTACGCAGGCGCACAATGCTAGCAGCGAATTTGCCAGTATGTCAATATGCTGGAATGGTAAGATTAAAAGATAATTTTTTATAAATATATTCAAATCGGTATTGTATATTATATTTATTAGGGAATATTGCTTAACTTATATATATTATATTCATTATTTAAATTAAAAATCCAGAAAATTATTTTATTTCCTACGACTTTGTGGTATTGTAACGTATTATTTATTTATTTTAATAATATCAGTTCTATATACATTTGTTTTAGAAGGTAAACATTTTAAGACCAATACTTAATCAATTATTTGAAATAAATGTATATAATATATAATAATAAGCACATTAAGATAAAAAATATAATAATTTTAAAATTATGATGCATTAAGTGAATTACAATTGAACAATTTAACTAATATATAATAAACATGATCGAAACCAGCAATATGATCTAGACAACAAGTGGAATAGATTAAGTATAATCAACAGAAGTTTCCTTATAACACATTTCGTGAACATAGAACATAACTTTGAAAATCTGATTTAATAATCAGTTTCTTGATGTCAATAGAAGAAGTGTTCTTATTAACTTCATTACAATAACACGATGCAGACCGAAGCAATATATGGAATTATATTTGTATTGATTTTATTAAATTGGTTCCGAGATTAATAATTTTAGCTAAAAAAAATTTTAATTTTTTTTAACACTTAACATTGTTTTTATTTCATACAAACAAATATTTGCAAACACCTGAAAGTATTAACAACAGAAAAGTATTAAAAACACAGAAAGCGTGAAGGCATGAAAGCGTAAAAAGTGTAGAATGTAACTGCAACGAACATATTTAACTCGGATTTAGCAATGTTCGTCTGTCGTATTTACGGTATCAGAAATATTTATTATACAATAATTTTGGTATCTATCAGCCATGTCACAGAATTTAATTCCGTTCGGAAGTGGGATTAATTCCGTAGTTTGCTTTTATAGAAAAAGTAAAACGAAAAATTTTTTCGAAATGAAACCTGGAAATTCTTAAAATTACAATTCCTCATAGCAAATTAAAAGTGGTTTCATTCCGAAAACTATTTTCGTTTTACTGTTTCTATAAAAGTAAAATATGGAATTAATTCCACTTCCAAACGGAATTAAATTCTGTGACATGGCTGTATGTATGTATATACATATACATATGTATATTATTAAAACTTTAAGCCTCGACATAAAATCTTTTTAATTACATTTTGTTATGACAATTATTTAAGGTATCGTGTATGTATTGTAACAGCAAAACTTTTCTTAATGATATCTTTGGAAATTTTTGTATCTTTTAGCCAACTGCGGCTTTATTGTTTATTCTAAATTGATTAATTTAGAACAGCGAAGAAACATTAGTACTTTATAATAAAAGCATGAAAACTGTGGTTAATTCCTTATGGAAATACATGAACATGATTTTGAATTAGATAAAAAAAAAATACAAATTAAGTTATTACAAAACTATACATATATATTCTATATATCTATACATATATATTCTAAATTCGAGGACTTGTATGTTATTGTAATATGCGTTAATATTTGTATAAAAATATACTGATATATTTATAAAATAAATATAAAATTAGACATAAATATATTTTAATGCTTCTCCAATTGCTAATGACCACACATTTGCTAATTTTCTGACAGTATTTTGCCTGTTTTTTTTTAATGATATTCTCCAATAAACGTAATTTTCGAGGAGTTATCTTAGACACTCGTTCGCAATTTTTGTAATTGGGGATTACTGAATTATTTATTTTAAAAAATTTAATAATATATTGGACGATAGACTTCGCCAAATGCATTTGAGATGAAATCTCTCCATAACTTCGTCCACTTTTCCACTTAGTGATAACAAGTTCTCTAATTTCTTTTGATATGGTTTTACCTGGCGACATTTTTTTTATTATTGTTACTTTATTGCTTAAAATATTTTTTTTTTTACTAAAAATAACCAAATTGTTTTGGGAGAAAGTTTTAGAAAAAAATAACGGAACTTTCCACAAGGTACGAAATTTTTTTGGTCAATTTAAAAAAATACTTCAAGGCATTTTTAAAAGCATAGTTGTATAAAAAGTAAATTATTATATAATCTTGAATTCAGTGATGCATTTTATAGTCTTATTTATGCAAGGTATTGAACAGAAAGTTTCAAAAAATATCGTCAAAAATAAATTTTTAACAGAATTTTAAAAACTGAGCTTTAACAATTTTATATATGGTACGAACCTCTAATGGTTAGGGTAGTATATTGTATAAATATCGGTACCGACTCAAAACTTTGCACATATCATTTACATATGTATATACAAAAATCAATTAATTTTGTGAATTTCGGTTTATTTTTAACCGTATGCCCCATATAAAGCCCTCCTCCGAAAATCACTTTAATACTCAGAAATCTCTTATAAATAAGGGTACCAATCCAAAATTTTACACGGATCATTTACATACATGTCTAAATCAAACTGCTGGATTTTGAGAATATCGGTCCATATTTAACTATATCCCCCACATAAGGTCCACGCTCGAAATCCACGTTAATACTAATATATATCTTAAATATATCGTTATGTTGAAATTCGACATGAAATATCCTCATATGCATGAAAATAACTGTTCCAAAATTTAAGACGATCGGCCCATAAGTTGTCATACCTGCCATATAAGAACCATTTCCGAAAAATAAATAAACCCACAAAAATGGCTGATAAATATCGATATCGAACCAATTTTTATATGGATCAGAAATTTTAATCCAGAAATCATATTAGTATCGGTTATACAGCAATTAAGCTACTGGATTTTGTAGCTGTCAGTCAATAATAGCTCCTGAATTAAGTCCACTTCCGAGCATAACAACCAACCATACAACTTTTGTAAATAGCGCTATTGAGATGAAATTTAACAAATATAATCCTAAAACAAAATAAATAGAAATCACATTAGTGGATACTGGATTTAGAAACCATCGGTCCACTTCTACTATGCCACCTTTAAATCTCTTGTAAATAAAGTTATTGAGATCATATTCAATTAAAGAAGCCTCTCCTTATATTTTTATCCTTTTTTTACTCTGTTTTTTAACTTGTTGCGAATATGGAAAAATGTTCTTTTACTTTTATAAATTGATAAATTACACTCTAGATTATTATGATAATCAGACAAGCTCTGTAAATTACAGTAAGAATCGATAATTAAGTGAATCTAAATTTGGCATCACCCTATGTTTATTATTAGGGGTTTTATTGAGCTTCCAACTAAAAAGCATCTTTTTAACCGAAATAAAAATGTATTCTTTTTTACAAACAATATTTTATTTTTATTATATTGCTTACCATCTTTTTTAAATTTTAATCATATTTGATATCTGTACTACAAAACTACTAGCAATATAGAAATTCATTAAATACGTAAATTTTTAATGAGTCGTTTTATCTTACGTTTTCTTTTTGTATTAAGATTTGGTAAACCAGCTTCTTGGTCCTAATTAGTTGCAATTTTCTATTTCTTTTCTGGTGGAGATCTGTGCCATTAAAGGAACGGTATACATCCAGAAGTCATGATACCCTTTGGTCTCTATATAGTAAAACAATAGGATGTTCTAGGCTGGTGCTATTCAGGGTGACCGATAATGCTGTTATTTGTTGCTAATTTCTAAGAACCGTGTAAACTTAAAATTTTTGCCTTCCAACGTTGTAAGAAAAAGCATTTTCAGTACATTGGAAGACAAAAATATTGCCAGACATCTAACAATCGTGTAAACACACAATTTTGTCATCGTCATTGTTTTAAGACAATTTTCAAACACTTTTCATTGTCATATGTGCAAAGTGTATGCATCTGCCAATGGCAGCATTGTCATAGAAATTATTTCTAAATGCAACTCTGTATATACATAAATAAACAAACAAGCATTGATAAAATTTTTGAAGAAAGTAGAAGAAAATTAAAGAATTAAATTAAAGTGTGCATTAGGACATAAGCAGATAAAATGGTTCCAATTGCTCTGGAACAGAGCTGCAAAATGAATTTGACAATGCCACACAACAATCGGACAACCGTGTGAACTGACAATTTCGGTTGACAGATAAATTCATTGTGTGACAATTGTGTGCAAATGAATTTGTTAGTTTTCTTACAATGTCAGTACATTGCAAGATATGACAACGTTGTAATATCTGACGATCGTGGACACATAGCTTAAGTTAGCTATACAGCTGGAACTTTATGGCTTACGTTAGATCCTTAGATCGAGAATATCATAGAAAGTGTTTCTATCTAATATTTTTCAATATATTTTCTTAAGTAATGAGAGCGATTTATAAAATAAATTAATTTTGTAGAATTTCTCCAATGGATTTCTATCATCGTGTAATGTAAAATTAATATGTAAAAAATTTTATTTTTGAATATACATATATTAAGAAATATTTCTGATTTTTTCCATTGTTTTTTTTTTTTTTTGTTTTAGCCCGGTCAAAGCAACAGTAGTATTGCTAATTCGAGTCTTAATAACAACAGCAGTAGTAATACAAGCACAAATTGCAATAGCAGTATAATTTGTAACCAGAACAATTCAATTATTAACAATAATAACAATATAACAACATCTATTGGTAGCAGCAGTAATAATCATAATTCACTTGTTGCCTCTTCACCAAATACAAATAATTCGCAGACAAATACAAACATTAGCAACATCATTAATAACAACAGCAGTAGCAACGTCTTGATAAATAACAGTAGTAGCAATAGTAACATCATTATTGGTAATAATGGTGGCCTTGCTCTCGACCATCATATTGGCGGCTTAGTAGGTGGCGGAACTTCGACTGCAGCGGCAAAAAATCAATTAGAGCAATTAAATACAATGCGCGAAGCTCTATTTTCTCAGGATGGCTGGGGTTGCCAGCATGTCAATCAGGATACGAATTGGGAAGTTCCAAGTTCACCAGAGCCCACAAATAAAGACCCCTCGGGTCCACCAATGTGGAAGCCAACTATTAACAATGGTACTGACTTATGGGAATCCAATTTACGCAATGGCGGCCAACCTACAACACAACCTGTTCAGAAAACTCCCTGGGGCCATACACCCTCAACAAATTTAGGTGGTACTTGGGGTGAGGATGATGACTGTACAGATGCCAGTAATGTTTGGACTGGTGGACCAGCTGGTCCATCTACTGTTGGTGTGTCTGGAGTAACCCCTGGGTCTGGTGCTAGTGGCCCACCTAATGGTCCCCAGTGGGGTCAGGGTGTTGGTGTATCTGGATCTGGTGTTCAAGCAGCAGTTACTGCACCGACTTCAATTACAGGTGTTCAACCTGGAGGTAAGATAAACATATAATGGATATATACAGTATCGGCCAAAACCTAAGCCAAAACCCTTAAGTACATTTATTTTTACATGGTAATTTTTTTATTTATATCTTTATTATTGAAAAACACAAACTTAAGAAATTCAGAATTTAATAAAAAAAAGGTTAAAATTCAAAAAACATTTTAGGTCGCAAATATAAGCGGACTAAACTAAAGCACCCCCAATTGAAGGTACCAAGTTATGGAGGATATTAAATTATTAATTATATCAGGTGATATTGCTTTCTAGGCTATTTTTTATATGTCAAAAGAGGTTAAGGAGTGGTTCTAGAACAATTTGGTAGAAGTTCTCCGTTTTTGTACCTTAAATTGGGGGTGCTTGCTTATATTTTCGACTTAACTCTTTCAGGGGCACTACCAGAAATAAGTAAAAATTAAAAAAAATTTGTATATTTTTTTATTTATTTTAATTTTGTAATGATAAAACTATATTTTAAAATTTTTTATCCCTGCAGGGTTAAGCGCAAGGACATGGTATATCATATATACCAACACGCATTAAGTACAACTTTATGTGTGGAATTCTGTAAAGCAAAATCGTACTTTGCTTAGACAAAGAGGTACATTGCAAGTGGAGCACATCCAAATAGTTCTTCTTTGGTGTCCCTTAACGCTGCAGTGGGCACATCTACGTAGTGTAGTTTTAATCGGTTGATGCGATGAGGCAGCTCGCGTATTTGGGTCCACATACGGCTTGTTGTTTTTCAAACGAACTTTTGCTTGCTGTTTCTTAGAGGTCGATGGTTCTTTTGATCGTTTTCCACAAAGGCTTGAAATAATGTCAAGTTTGAAATCTTTTAGTGGTAATGTCAGTCTATTAGGTTTGGAAATGATAAATGCATTTACAACTGCTACATCAAAAAATGAAAAAATATTCGGTGCCACCACTTTCTACTTTTTCTGACTACCTCATAGTATTTTTTTAATTGATCCAGCTTGTCAACGCTGTTCATATGCATATTGTAGTCGTGTATTATATCAGGTTTATCAATTTATTTTAAAGAGCCATCTAGTTGACGTTGGTTTACCTGGACATATTTTTTTGGATCATGAAAGTTTGATAATGCAGTGACAGCTTTTTTATCTATCCACTTTATAAACAGCAAGCCTGTGTCACTCATCTGCCAGTCATTTTCGCCTCTTTGTAGATCTTTATCTGACTTGATCGTAGTTGGAAGATATTTGCGATTTTGTCTCACTGTTCCGCAAGCGTGTATTTTCTATTTTTTAAGTTCCAGGAGCAAGTTGTAGGACGTAAAGAAGTTGTCGAAATATAGTTTGTGATTTTTGCCACCAAAATCCGCGGTCAAATGCAAAACAACCCTCTCACCAAGATTTTTTCAACTAAGTTTCCTTTTTTTCCTGTGTATATTTGAAACCGATGAACGAAACCACTATTGTCACACAGCATCCAAGTTTTAAAACCTCTTTTGATTGGTTTCTTTGGCATGTATTGAAAGAGTGTTGATCTACCTAAATGAACATTACCAGTATACATTTATTTTATATACATAGTATTTACTTATAATTACCTTTGAATTTGATAATTGATTCATCTACTGCTAGATACTCGCCTGCATTATAAATAGTTTTGAATCTCTCTTGCAACATTTCTAAGAATGGTTGAACCTTGTAGAGCTTATTGAACGTTGGTGAGCCTTTTTTTTGCATTGCAGAAGAGTCGTTCAAATGAATATTGCCTAAAAGCCAATCAAACCTTTTTATAGGCATTAGATTTGATATATAACTGTCATTTAGCTTTGGACGCGATGACCAGTAATCTCTATAGCTGCCTTGGTGTTTTAATCCCATTAAAAAGTTTATTCCAATAAAAACACGAATTTCTGATGCGTTTGTGGGTTTATAGATCTTTCCGGCTTGTTGCGCATACAAGTTTGTTTGGAACACTATGTGATCAATTATTTTAGGTGTTACAATTGCGTTGAAAATTGAATAACTGTCATGAGATGGCATGTTCTCGATTTCAGAAGAAGACCCTTGTTTCGTTCCTGTAAATGGCTCAGCTAGATCCATTGAAAACCTCTTACCCCATTCATTTGCGTTTGTATTAGTGTTTAGATCTTCATCATTCTCGATGATGTTATTAAAAATTTCTTGAATTTCCGCTTGGTCATCGAAAATATCTAGATTGTTCTGGACTGATTCCGTATTGGACGGTATTTCCGCTAAATCAACTTCATCGTCGATTGTCTCCAAAATAATAGAACTTTCGCAATCCTTCAATTTGTTGGTAATTTTTTCGAATATATTATGTGCGGTGGTATAAATATTATACCATGAACTTAAGATGATTACTGAAACGCTATTTTTTATTTTTTCATCCACTTATTCACGGAGACGTTGTTTGCTTTCTACTAAATAAAAACTTGTTGCTTTTTGAAGCCAATTGCTACTTTTTCTATAAAAATTAGCTAAAATAACGGAAACTCCCCTGGCCTTGTCTTATTTTCACTTTAAAAATTTGAAAAAAAATCTATATCTATTTCTTTTCCGCACATGGAAAATTTTTTTCTTAAAATATCAATATAAACATACATTTTAAAACGGTATTTAGTCAACACCAACGCGCACAAAATTTATAAAAAATATTTTAATAAGTGGTATATCATATATACCACCAGACCGGAAAGAGTTAATATATTTTTTGAATTTTAACTTTTTTTTTTATTAAATTCTGAATTCCTTAAGTTTGTGTTTTTTAATAATAAAAATATAAATAATCAAAAAATTGTAATAACTTTGTTTTCTTTAAAAAAATTTAATTTAAAAAAAATATTCAGATGTTTTGGCCGATACTGTATATATAGTTACATATATATGTACATACATGTATTTAAAAATGGGTATTATTCCCATTTGATTAATATTGTGCTTTATATTGCAGGAACTTCAAGCGCAGGTGGTGTAAATTTGCCAGGAACTCCAGGAGCCGTAGGATCAAGTGGAGCTGGCAATGGCTGGGGTGATCCACGTGTTGGTGCCATGGGCGGTGGTGGTGGTCCCTTAGATATGCGCTCCGTTGATCCACGCGATCCTATGCGGGCAGCTTCAGCTGGTGATCCCCGTGAATTAAGGATGTTGGATCCACGTGATCCAATACGTGGTGATCCTCGCGGCATTTCTGGACGACTTAATGGCACATCGGAGATGTGGGGCCAACATCATCCAATTGCGCAACACCAAATGCCAGGTCTAAATAAAATGGGGGTTGGAGGGCCAAATGTTGGCGGAGTTGGTAATGTTGGAGGAGCACCTGGAGGTGGTGGTTTAACCGGACCTTCCTCCGTTGGAGGTTTAAATGCAGCTGGTAATGTAGTGGGTTCACAATGGGGAGCACCTCCTCAGTCTGTCGTTGGAGCACCGAAAGATATGGTAGGTTCGATGGCTCAGAAACCGACAGTTAGCGGTTCTGGTTGGGAAGAACCATCACCACCACCACAACGTAGAAATATACCCAATTATGATGACGGAACTTCGCTGTGGGGCCAACAAACACGTGTACCTGGAGGAGTAGGTGGTGGAGGTGGATCACACTGGAAGGATATATCCGATCCTCTTAATCCACGCAATCATTTAATGCGCAGTGCAATGGGTGGCCAAAATTCTTCAAATGTATCTAATCTAGGTGGTGCTGGTGGCGGATCTTCTGGAAATCCAGCCGTTACTGGTGCAGGTGGTGTAGGAGCAGCAGTAAATCCTAATAACCCTATGGGTGTTGGAGTTGTCGGTCCTCCAGGGGCACGGCTCGTATCTGCCATTAACGGTCCTGGTGGCATAGGTGGTGGGCCTCATAAACCTGATAACGGCATGTGGCCCCATCCAGCAGGTCCACCTAATGTACCTACAACAGGTGTTGGCGGCAACAGAAATGCCGGTGGCTGGGGAGATGTTGAAAACCATAATGTTATTGGTGGAAACGCCTCCGTTAGTGGGAATGGTGGAGGTAATTGGGGTGATGATAAATCTAACCAAGCTGTCAGCGGCATGGGTCAAGGAGGTAATTCATGGAATGAACCTCCCAATGCTTCAGCTTGGAATAAATCGAATCAAGCAAAATTGGCTGGTGCTTCAAATAGCACAGGATGGGGAGCTGGTGTCTCTAATGCAGCATCTGGTGCTAATGACTCCAACGATCTAAATCCTAACGATTGGACAACAGCTGCACACAATTCTATTATGAGTAAAGCTCAACAACAGCAAAAACTTGGTGGAGGTGCGACAGTGAATCTTGGTGGTATTAATAGTGACCTAATAAAACAAAGCAAGCAGTATCGCATGTTAGTGGAAACCGGCTTTAAGAAAGAAGATGTGGAGCGGTCATTAATCGCTACGAACATGAATTATGACGAAGCTATTGAGATGTTAAGGACTAATTTGACAGCTGTCAATTCTGGTGTTGGTATGGATAATTGGAGGCGTCATGACGATAATCTGAGTTCCTATGGTGATCATAATGCCGCTGTAGCTGCTGCTGGTAGCTCATTTCCTGGGCGTTATTCTACAGGAGGAGCGCAACCTGCTATATCATTCCCTCCGGTGAGTTTCAGTATATTATACAATAAACAACATAAAATTTTACTAGAGAAGTTGTTTAATATCTTAAAAATATTTTATTATTTTTATATTTTTATTAAATAATTTGTAAGCTTGAGGTCACTTTTTGTTTTTTATAAAAGATTTCTCTATTTTTATTTATAACTAACTCGATATTTCGATTTCCTTTGGAAATCTTCTTCAGGAGTTATTTTAATATAACAAATTTTCTATGTGTAAAAAGTATATTTTGATATAAGTTTGAAGGGGCTTACAAAATTGAAAAATACTTTTAAATTTTCGATAATAACATTGAACAGTAAATAATTTTAACAGAAAGATAGTAACATTTTGAATAATAACATTTTGGAATGATAACATTTTTAAATACATAAATTGTGTTAATTTCTCCTATTGTTAATATTTATATTTTTGTTCTGTAGTTTTCTGTATCTTTTTTAAAATTTATTCTTCTTTCTGATGGTACATTATTGATATGTAACATTTCTAACACGTATCTTTGTTTTGTATGATTTTCTGTGTTCAATATAGATGTGTTATTAAAATCTGGATAATGGTTAAAATCTCTACAATGGGTTGATAAAGCTGTTTTTTGTGTTGAATTATAATTTCTATATTTCTGGTCATGTTTTGTCCCTGTTGTTCCTATATATATTTTGTTACATTGCTCGTTACTATTACCACCACAAGCAATTTGACATATCTGTCTTTTCTAATCTATCTTTAGTTTTTGTGAATAATCTTCCTACGTTATTATTCACCTTATGTGCCATTTTGTATGTTGTTTTGTTATATATAACATCTAAATTAATTTTTATTCGTTCGTTAAATTAATTATACAGAATAATCTTCTAAATTCAATGGGTGGTGGATCTGTCGGTGCTAGCGGCGGTAATAATCCACAATTGAATGCCCTGAACTCAATGCAACCTTTGCAAATGCAGAAGTACCTTAATCAAGGCCCTCATAATGTCGGTGGCGGTGGACCTCAATCTGTGAATGCTTCTGTTGCCTTTGGTCAAGGTTCTAATGTTGCTGCTGTCAATGCTGCAGCTGTAAATGCCGCTGCTGTTAATGCTGCCGCCGTATCAAACAGTACGAATCAACCCTCAACCCAACAACTTCGCATGTTGGTACAACAAATACAATTAGCCGTACACAGCGGTTATTTGTCCAGCCAAATATTAAATCAGCCATTGGCTCCCACCACACTTCTACTCCTTAACCAATTACTTAGCAATATTAAGGTAAGCGAACATATCACTTGATCAAGCTATGTAAAATAAAAGAACTTGTATGACATAAAAACTTTTTTGTGATATATTTTGATTATTAACAACAAATAACTTACTTATTTAGCATCTACAAGGGGCCCAGCAATCATTAGCACGTAGTGGTAATAATGGTAATACGCTGCTGGCCATTGCTAAATATAAGCAGCAAATACAAAATTTACAAAACCAAATAAATGCACAACAAGCAATATACATAAAACAGCAGCAAGCTTTACAACCAACTCCACATCCGGCTGCTACGCATATCAATAATACAAATAACGAATATTTAAGGAGCCATGATGCTATATCAGCTTTGCAGGGGAATTTCTCAGAAATGAACTTAAACAAGGTAAATACCTCTTTATGATTGAGGTCATAAATAACAAATACTTATTTTTTTTATTAGTCTGGTGGCTATCAAGGGGCACCAAATCAACAATCTAGGTTAAATCAATGGAAGCTTCCAGTATCAGATAAAGATATCACTACGGATAGCACAGATTTTTCTCGTGCACCTGGCGCCACTAAACAGGGTGGTGGTTTAACCACAACAAATGCGAGTAACATGGGACCTTTAGGTCTACAAGGTGATGGGTAAGTACAGATACTATGTAAGATTGATAAATTAAATAACTGTTCGGGGTATGTTTGTTCCATTTTATTTATTTCAACATTCAACATTTTGTTAAATAAAAATTTTGTTTCTCCAATTAAAACTAAATTGAACTATATCATTAAAAACCTTTATATTTAGGACATGGTCAACCGGGCGAAACATAAACGATGGTTGGCCAGACCCCTCAAATGATAGTGAGAATAAAGACTGGTCAGTTGGACAGCCTTCAACTGCAACTGCATATACCGATTTGGTACAGGAGTTCGAGCCTGGAAAACCATGGAAGGTAACTAAATGAATAAAAATCAGGAAATGAATTTCAAAATTCGTCAAGCCAAATCCTTTCTTTATTGCAATCTATATGTTGTTTTTAACACTTAGTAATAACACTTTACTGAACTCATTAAAAGCGTAATGCCTCTCATTGCAAATCTTTGTGAAAAAGAAAAAAAGGACACGGGAAATTGACTTCATTTCCTGGTTTAACAATGATTTCTATGTACAACTTATCTAATTTAAGGGTTCGCAGATAAAAAGCATTGAGGATGATCCAAGTATAACGCCTGGAAGTGTAGCTAGATCTCCATTATCAATAAATCCGACGCCAAAAGATGCTGATATTTTTTCTAATGCTGCTAGCAAAAATTCACCGACTGATTTACCATCATTAGGACTAACGTCATCATCTACGTGGAGCTTTAATCCTTCATCCAGCAATCAAAATTTCCCCAGGTCCTTATATACACACATAGTTTTTTTTAACTTCATGCTATAAAATATTATTTTTTATTAGTTGGTCGGATAATACACAACAAGAAATATGGTCTTCAATGAACAAGACTTCACGCGGACCACCACCAGGTTTAGGCAGTAATAAATCTGGTGGGGGTGGAGGCGGCGTACCTAATGTAACAAATCCTGGCAATGCCAATGGTTGGCTAGGCGGTGGTCGAACTGGAGGTTGGTCGGGAACAAATTCTAACTGGAACTCAAATTGGTTACTACTTAAAAATTTAACCGCACAGGTAAATACATTTTAAACATGCAACCAAATCATACATACTCAAAATTAAAATGTCAATTGTCAGTATGTAATATATGCATATTTATATTATTAAAATATACATTAAAATAGGTTAACATGGATTATTCATCACCGGGGTTTCCAATTTTTTTTTTTTTTTTTGTAAAATATTGTTATGTCACACTCCAAACATGGCTCCTGCTAGAAGCTAATGACCGTCAATTTGCTTATTCAATATTGTAAATTTATAATCACTTTATTGTGACGACATTAAAAACGAGTGATTCAGGCATGTGATGGAAATCGAAAACGAATCAGTTTTGGTGTTGAGAATGAACGAAAATTTACACCAGCTACTGTATTTCTTCTGCTCTTTAACTACTATTTGTATGCACTCTTAGTATAGTATATTTTGCAACTCTGCTGAATTTGATTTACTGACTTACTTTGTAAGATATTGTTACAGTATATTAATCAATTCAAACCCAGGTTATGGGCCGCATGTCGCGCATAGTTAAAGAATTTTAAAGTACTGTTTTTTTTTGAAATCGTAAAGTTTTTTCGCGAAGTGTTTTAAAATGTCAAATCTTCCAGTGAGGTTTTCGTTAGAACGTCTAAGAGGACGTGAAAATTTGGATATCTGGAAGAGACAAGCAAAGTCTTGTCTAGTCATCAAGGGTTGCTGGAAAAATGTCCAAACCGGTATAGTTGATGAAGGTGATACAATTTTAAATGAGCGTGCTTTGGCGGAAATTACTTTGATGGTGGATCCATGTAATTATGGACACATTGCGACAGCCACGAGTGCAAAGGAAGCTTGGGATGCACTGATGAACGCCTATGAGGGCACAGGCCATACGAGAAAGGTCGAAATACTCAAACAATTGGTAAACATGAAACTAGGAAATTATAGTTCTATCCAAGAATACGTGAACGAGTTGGTGATGATTGCCTTAAAGGTCAAGAACGCAGGTCTTAATATAGACGACGAGCTCACAGCATCGTTAATGTTAGGCGGGCTGTCCGATGATTTTAAACCATTTGTGATGGCAGTGGAAAATTCTAAGGAAAAGCTGACTGTGGACATGGTAAAAAATCTCTTGCAAAAAGACGCTAAATTTGATGTTCAAAGTTCGGAAAAAGAGGCGGCACTGTACACAAAAAATTCCAAGAAAAAAGAGAACAAGCCAATTAAATGCTACAACTGTAAGGAATATGCTCATATTTCCAAGAATTGTCAAAACAGAAGCAACAACAAAAGTAACGGTAAGTCTTATAAGAAAAATAAAAAAGAGAAGTTTCGTCAACTCATCGCAACAAGTACTAGCATGAATGTTGCTGCACAAACAATCGAGGGGTACAAAAACAACACCAACGATATGCATTGGTACATTGATATTGGCGCTAGCAACCATATGACAAACAACAATGCTTATATATACAACGTACACAATGTACAAGACAAAACGGTGGTGGTGGTGGCTAACAAAAGTCAAATGAATGTTGATTGCGCAGGCGACGTCGACTTGAATATTGTTGTCAGAGGGCAGAAAAAAAGCATAACGGTAAAAAATGTTGACTACGTACCAAGTCTGTGCGCGAATCTTTCAGTAAGACAGATGACTAAAGATGGAAGAAAAGTTATTTTTGAAGAGGAAACATGCCAAATTTTTAATAAAGTTACTTCTGCTACTGTATGCACTGACTTATACCGTATAGATAGTGAAGCTGTATCAAAACGGAAAAATGTTTTTTATTGCTAAGAATGATTTTAGTTTATGGCATAGAAGAATGGGTCATATTTGTGACAAAAATTTGGCAGAGGTTAAGAAATCTTCTTTTGGTTTTAATTTCAACAGCGAAGGTTCTTCGATCACTTGGTTAATAAATAAAACTTATTTTAAGCTGGTTTACTAATTCAGTTTTATTCGCAGCTAAAATCTGAAATGCAACAATTCATATAAAATTTATAATCTTTTAATTTATACATTATGTTTTCTTGTAAATTTAACCCGCGGTTGGACAGATCTATTAGTTTAAACAAGTTAATTAAAACTGACTGTCAATAATTGATGAGTCTGATCGATATAGCAAAAGGAAATTGAATTTTTTTTTTTACCACGTCATCAAATTTATTAAAACAAGGTTGTATTTTAGTGTGCTTACTTGAATTATTGCATTTTAATTTAGGTTCTAAGTCAGGGTACGCAATACTACGTAACATAGGCCCCTCCGTAAACTTCGTAGCTCGGGCATGGGTTTACGACTTTACATTGAGCCTGGCAAGTTTCACCGCAGGTCGTGTAGAGAAGCCGCTCTTCGTTTTCACAACGGCACTTCGTACTGCTTCATCCTTCCCATGTGCACTTCAACGACGACACCCTTCAACCACTCGTTTCTCTTAACATTTTCATCAACTATGATAACGATGTCTCCAACAGCTATTGGCTGTGTCGGTGTATCATACCATTTCGTGCGTTGAGTCAAGCAAGGTAAATACTCACTAGCCAGCGCTTCCAAAACTCATTTGCTATCATATTTGATAGCCGGAAATTTCTGCTTAGAACTGCACCACTGCCCTGAGGATTAGCATACTCTCGTATTCCACTTGATGAGCCTATCATAAAGTGATTTGGCGTTAGTGCTTCCATTTCGGCAGATTCCAATGAAACATACGTTAGGGGCCTCGAGTTCAAAATGTTTTCGACATCGGCTAGTGCGCATCTAAGTTGTTCTTCACGTAGACTCCTATGGGGTAATATATCCATTAGTACGGATTTAACCGACCGAACCATCCTCTCCCAGGCTCCTCCCATATGAGGAGATGATGGCGTTATAAATTCCCATTCAATAGTTGGAAACTTACGTTCGACTTCGCTGGATGAAATTTTCTCCACTTCATCTCTCAGCACTCGACTTGCGCCTCTAAAATTCCTAGCGTTGTCTGACAAAATTTTCCGAGGTGTACCTCTCCGGCATATGAATTGTTTAAGGACCGATAAGAAAGAATCTGTTGTTAATGATTTCTAAATGTACTGCTCTTATGGTCATACAGGTAAATACGACACCCCAACGTTTTTCCCTACGACGGCCAATAACAATCTCTAAGGATCCGAAATAGTCTACGCCTGTTTAGTAAAAGGGCCTAGTAAAACTAGCGAGTCTTTCTACTGGTAAATCGCCCATCATTGGCCCGCTTGGGGAGGCGCGTTGTATTTTGCAGTGTTGGCAGGATTAGGCTACAGCGCGTTCGGCAGCTCGTAAGCCAAATATCCAGAATAGCTGTCTAATTTCATTGACAATTATTTCATTATGATGGTGATGATATTTTCGATGAAAATAATCATTAATTAAATTTGTTGTAGCATGCTTTCGTGGCAAAATAATGGGTATTTTTAAAGTGATTGACACACCGTCTGCTGCATCAATTCTGCCCTTGATTTTCAGCAACCCGAAATTATCTAAATAGGGGGTTAATTTGTACAACATACTCTTTTTGTTCAAACACTTTTTTGCTTTAAGCTACTCTTTCTGCTACTTCCTGGCAGAAGGCTTCTTCTTGGCATGTTTTGAATATAAGATATTCTGCAGATTCTACCCTAGTATCCTCAATGAACGGTTTGAATTCTGCTATTGTTCTTTCGGATCTAAGTAGTTTGCGTAAAAACTTTAAAATTACCATGTGGCACCTGCGTAATTTCTCCCAGACGCTGAAGCGCGTAGGATCAGCTGTGATTAAGGAGAATATTTGCTTTGGTTGGTACAACGCTACGTGGCATATATTTTCATTCGTGCTGTGGTGATGGTTCAAGTCCGACTTCGGCCAAGCTTCTTCATCATAACCCAAAAATAATGGGCCGCTAAACCAGCGACTATTAATGCTAAAGTCGGGAATACTTGTCCACTTAGTGGCGTCATCTGCGACATTTTGCGATGATGGAACCCATCTCCATTCGGATACGTCTGAGTCTTCCAAAATCTCACCGACCCGTACTCCTACGAATTGTTGAAATTTTCTTGCGTCTGAGTTAATCCAGTATAGAACATCTTTCGAATCAGACCGGAACACTCGGCGATTTATTTTAATTGAAGACTTTGTGGCAAAATTTACTAAGCCGTCGACCAAGTATAGCAGCCATTAGTTCTAATTTAGGGACTGATATGGGCTTTAATGGTGATACACGTGTTTTTGATGCAACAAGAGAGCAGTTTATGTTATTACCAGTTTCACCACGAAAATATGCAACTGCGGCATATGCATCTATGCTTGCATCTGTGAATATATGGAGCTGGACGTTATTTGATTCGCTGACCAGCTGGTAACATCTTGGAATGCCAACAGTTGAAATGTTCTGTCAAACTGAAGTCCACTGCCACCATTTGTCACGCTCACTTTCATTTATTTTGTCATCCCACTTTACGCCGGACCGCCATATATCCTGCAACAGTATTTTAGCGTATATAACAAAGTTGCCTAATAGTCCAAGGGGATCTAAGATGAACATTACTACACGTAAAACATTTCGCTTTATGGGGCATATTGATTCGTCAGAAATTTCAGCGCTAAAATTTGCATAAAATGTTAATAAATCGCGAGTGGGGTCCCACCACATACCTAAAACCTTTTCACATTTATCTTCAGGGTTAACAAAGATCTTTTGCAAACTTGTGTTTTTGTTGTCTAGGCTATTTAGTACCTTTTGTGAATTAGAAATCCAATTGCGCATCTCAAATCCGCCATCTTGGTGTATTGCTCGGACTACATTAGCTAATTCAACCATTTCATCTTCTGTGTTTGCACTTTGTAACCAGTCATCTACGAATGTATTGTCCAAGATAGATTTTACAGCAACCGGGTGTGTGTGAACAAATCGTTCTGCGTTTTTGTTTTTGATATAATTTGCTGATGAGGGCGAACGTGATGCCCCAAACGTCATAACGGTCATCACATAAGTCTCAATTGCATTAGATGAGTCACCCCGCGCCATAGAAATTGCTGGAAACACTGGTCCTCTTTTCTCACACGAATTTGGTGGAACATTTCACGAATGTCACCACATCGCCACCGGACGCTCTCTAAATCGTATTAGTACACCCACTAACGACTTCAGTAGATCAGGGCCCGTTAGCAATAATGAGTTTAATGAAATGCTTTCAACGGCGGCAGCTGCGTCCCAAACTATGCGCGTTTTATTTTTGTTTTTATTTTGCACCGTAAATATAGGTATGTACCAAGATTGTTTATCATTTCGAACTTCGCTCGGTTTTAATTTCCGTATATAGCCATTTTTTCATATTCTTCTATTTTTTTAATTAAAAATGGATTTATATTTTCGTCGCGCTGCATTTTTGCTTCCAGGGAAATTAGGCGCCTTTTCGCCATTACGAATGAATTGGGCAAACATATTTTATAGTGTTTCCACAATAATCCAGTTTCCCAGCGTTTCTCCTCCGCTAAATATTTAGTGGTGTTTTCCATAATTGATATGGCCCGTTCATCTTCTATTGAACGTAATGGGTGTTGTCTCACTTTAACTCCTACGGCGTCTAAAGAGAAATATTGTTTTAACATTTCATCCAGATATCTATCATTATTGTTACATGAGCAAATATGAAAAAATATGAAGAATTGCTGGTCTGGTGACGTCCGTGTACACCCCAGCCAATTCAACACCTTGTGGCGATTAACATTTCCTTACATAATCTAGCCCGATGAGAATTTTAGCTTTTGCAGCATTATAGGGCTTAATTGACAAGCCATTAAAATGTTCACAGTTATCAATTTGTGATTTTGTTAATGTTTGCACAGGTAAATCAAGTTTTGTAATTGTACGTACATTATTAAAAATTTAGAATTTTGGTCACGATCAGAAATATGCAATGATACAGTTTTTGAACATTCTTCTCTTTGTATTATTTCACCTGTCCACTGTAAACATAACTCATCAGCTGGGCCATCTACTCCTAATTGCTCCGCCAGCTCAATTTCAATTAGAGAGCATGATGCACCCACATCAATTAAGGCGTAAGTATTAAGAGTTGTCAAAGAGAGTTACAGAAATGTATTTGAACAGAACTTTCTCTTTTGCGTGGAACAAAATAGCTTGATTTTCGTCAGTATCTCTTTGTTGTTGCTGCTGAACAACAATACGCCTGTGTAGGAGTGAATTGTGTGTCATTTTACAGTCGTCTACCCCACACTGTCGTTTTGATTAACATTTTTTAATATTGTGTTTTTTAAAACAACGTAAACAAAAATTGTTTGAGCGTATAAAATGCCATCGCTCGTCTACACTTAATGCGGCGAATTCGGGGCACTCAAAGAGACGGTGTTTGTTTTTGCATTGGTAACACGAATTCGATTGCATGTTGTTTGCTTTGTTTTCAGTAATGACATCATGTACTAAAACACGCTCTTTCTTTACGTTTTTTGTTTCTCCAGCATATGGGGAAAAGGTAGTGACTTGAGATGCACACGTTGCTAGGTTATTTATTTAGGTCAATAGATTTTACATCCTTACTGACTACATATATAGTAAATGACAAAACAGTAATTAGGTCTATAGATTAAAAAAAAAATACTTTCAAACAAATGAATTAATACAAATAACTTAAATAAAGTACATTTAAGAATTTAAATACAAAATAATTTTTCTTTTTACAATATCATTACTATCGGATATATCTATAACATGGTAACATTTGTTGAAGTTTTCACATAAACGGCGAAAAGGGTCGTTGTTAGCATAAACGGATCTGTAGTACATTATTCTCAATAATTGAAAGTTACGTGTTGGTCTATTTGGTACATTAAAATTAATTTTACCAAGCAGAAACTCGGAATTAACATCACCACGAATTAACCCAAGTAGAAATGAAATACCCAACATTACTCGACGACTTCTTAGGGTAGGTAACTTAATTAGATTCCGTATACTCTCATATGATGGTAGCAGGAGTGAGTTCCATCCAAGGCCTCGTAAACAAAATATTAAAAATTGCTTTTGAACAGATTCAATACTATTAATATAAATATTATAGCAAGGATCCCAAATAATTGCTCCATATTCAAGAATGGGACGAACCAATGTAGTATATAGTTGTTTTGTGATGTATGGGTCGGAAAATTCCTTGGACCATCGTTTCATAAATCCAAGAACACCATTTGCTTTATTAATAGTTAGCGCGATGTGATCACGAAAGTTTAGCTTGTTATCTAACAATATTCCAAGATCTATAATATTATGAACTTTTTCCAAAGTAGTTCCATTTATAAAATAGTTGGAGTCAAATATTTGAATTCTGAAAAATTGCATGTGCTTACACTTATTAATATTTAAATCCATTAAGTTTATTTTACACCATTGAGAAAATTTATCAATATCAGATTGAAGTAGGCGTTGACTATTAGTATTTACCAAAGTGTTTAGAATTTTTACATCATCAGCGTACATTAATACTTTCGAATGTAAGATAACATTAGGAAGATCGTTTATAAATAAAGTAAATAGTATTGGACCCAAATGACTCCCCTGCGGAACACCAGAGGTAACATTAATGACTTTAGAAGTAGCGTCTCTGAATTTTACTTGTTGTGTTCTATTCGATAAGTAGGAGAGCAACCACTTTAAAGCACCAAAACTAAAACCCATTTGTGATAATTTATATATCAATATATTATGGTTTACTTTGTCAAATGCTTTACTAAAATCAGTATATATTGCATCTGTTTGCATATTGTTTATTAAACCATCATTTATCAGAGTGGTGAGTTCAAGTAAATTTGTTGTTGTGGAACGATGTTTACAGAAGCCATGTTGGCGTGTAGACAGCAATGAAGATGCCTGATGTAATAGGTCGTCGGTTAAGATTTTCTCTAATAGCTTGGGAATTGAATTCAGCTTAGCAATTCCACGATAATTTGATACTTCAAGTTTGCTACTGTTTTTGAACAAATGGATTATAAACGATGTTTTCCATACGCTTGGTAAATAGCATAACTCAATAGATTTGTTGAAAATAACCGTAAGCGGAAGGAACAAAGTTTCAGCACAATATTTAAGAAGACAACTAGGTATTCCGTCAGGCCCTGGATAAAATGAAGGTTTTAATGATTTCAAGTTTGATAACACAGTTTCAGAATGAATAAATGCAAAATGTATATTCGATGAGTTTTCAAGATGAAAAGGGTATGAAGAATTACTATCGTATGTAGTTTTAGAATATGTTGTAGCAGAGAAATCGCCGAACATGTTACTTGGGTAATCGCAAGCTCGACGCTTAGAGTTGATAAATTTATAAAACGATTTAGGGTTAGATTTCAATGTAGATCCCATACGAGCAATGTAGTTATTATATGCCAGTTTATTTATGTTATTGTATTCAGAACGAGCAATACAATAGTTTTTAAAATCAACCTTTTATATTTCTTGTAAAATTTATTTTTTCGATTTTTTGCATTAATTAAATGACCATGGTGGTCCTTTTTATTACAATTTAATGTTTTAGGAACAGTTTCCGAAATGAACTGATGGATTATAGAGTAAAATTTAGAAACGATATTATCAAAATTATCTCCAGAAGTCATGGTACTCCAATTGACATTAGAAAGTAAATAATTAAGTTTCAAATAATCTGTACGACGAAAGCAGTAGTTTTTTTATGTTTATATATGATTCTATTTGATGATGGTGTTAATTTATTAGAATGGGGATAAATTGGAACTTCAATAGTAGCATGGTGGATATCTTCAGGGGTTGTTAAAGGGGGTGAGTTACGTACAAATACATCTGTCGGCTGATTAACAAAAGCGAGGTCCAGAAGTCTACCATATACAACCAAGTAGCAAAACATACTATGTCTACTTTGCTTAGCATGAGTCTATACCTACCCCAATCTAATTTCAAATTGGCTGGCAGTTTGTCTACTAATTCGTTAAGTTTGCTTGCATCGTGCTTCTATAATTTTGTACAGCAAGGGCAAAACTAATTAGAGTTTCAAGTTTCTCCTTACGTACAGTAGGTTCGTTTTTTAAATTCGTTTGTAAAGCATGGTGTATAATTTCGGCCCGTCCATATAGCATTCTTAGTGTCTCTATTGCAAAATTTACTGTGCTAGGCATCACGAGCTTGCCTCTAACTGCTTCAAGAGCAGCACCTTTTAGACATTTTTGTAGTCTTATTAGATTTTCTTGATCGCTAAATCCGCACCTTTCTGTTGATTGCAGGTAATTAGTAATAAATATGGGCCTGTCTTCTGGTTTTTCTGAGAATATCGGTAATTCTTTACTAATGACTTGTCGGGCTGCTATATGTGAGGTCGATAATGTTACATCGGCTGTACTATTGGGTAGATTTGAGCATTGAAAGGAGGGTGGTATCTGAGTATTAAATGAGGTGTATGGGTTATTGGATTGTGGTGGTAAATTTGAATTATTTGGATGTGGAGTATAATATGAATTTGCATTTTGCTGTAGATAGTTAAAATTGTTATCAAATGGCATATGATTCATTTGAGATGTTGCAGAAGTGCTTGGTGCCATAGGAGGTGCTGCAGGTTTAGTGTTATAAAATATGTTCCATGGCGCTATACGGCTGTTTGTATTACCATCGGGTCTTCTGTTGGCAATAACATTAGCACTAAAACTAAGGCCTGCAGGCTGTTGAAAGTTAATGGCAGAATTTTGTGGAACTGTGTCCCTGCGGTTTGTTTGTCGCAAACAAATTATTGGCAAATGCATTTGGTTGATGTATTTATTTACCAATCCGGCGCCATTTCGTGTCAACAAAGAAGCAGAAGACAGCATTATCGTCAACGGAAGCCGAGTTTATGTCGCTAACAGCTGCCATTCAGGAGTCAGTTTGGTTAAGGCGCCTAGAAGCCGAACTGAGTCCTGAAAGAAACCAGAGTATGTTAATATATTGTGAAAACAAGGGCGCTTAATACTAATTACTCGCCAAGAACGAAGCATGTGGACATTAAAGCCAAATTTATCCGTCAGAAAATTGATATGAAGGAAGTCGTTTTGGAATACCTATGCACAAATGAAATGATTGCAGACGTCTTCACCAAGGGGGTGACACCTCAAAAACTAACATATTTTAATAATAAATTTGGTCTTTACTAACACATGAAATTAGGTAGAATGTTTCTAACGTAAAAATTAGTTTAAGTTGGAATATTAATTTTGTTTCGTAATACTAATTTACTTAATGTAAAAGGAGCATGAGAGATAGGAATTTGGAAATTTGTCATTCAGGGATAGTGTTGAGAATGAACGAAAATTTACACTAGCTACTGTATTTCTCCTGCTCTTTAACTTCTTTAACTACTAATTGTATGCACTCTTAGTATACTATATTTTGCAACTGTGCTGAATTTGATTTACTGACTTACTTTATAAGATATTGTTACAGTCTAATAAAACAATTCAAACCAACATTTGGAAATACATTATAATGCATTTGTAATCTAATTTTTAAAATTTTTGTTTTAAGATTCTCTTTAGTTGCCCAATATCTTTATATTTTATGTGATAAAAGTTTTTCAATACAGAAATATTACGAAAAAATTGACTTCTAAAACTCTTCGTTATCGTTTTTGATTTTCATCACATGCCTTTTATTTAGCGCTAAAATTGTATTGTGATTTCATCGCAAATTTTGTGTACCTTATGTTGTTGGTATGCTGTAGCTTAATTGGTTAGCGCCCGGGTTCGATTCCCAGCCGCTGCCACTCAAACAACATCAGTTTCTGATAATTATTAGCTTCTATCTATCATCATTTATCACAGCGCCCTCCTTCGGTAGTATGGAATGGAATGCCACCGAAGTAAAATAATTAAATAAAGGCTATAAAAACAAGCTTTTAAAAAATGAGCCTACTCACCACCAGAGGCGCTGCAATGCTGCACTAAAAATAAACATAATGCGCAAGTGCAGAGTTGTGATATAAAAGCTTTCTTCCTTCACCACCTTTACTTCTTCAACCTTATCCCCTTTCCAAAGAAAGTAGCGCAATTAATTGCCTTATGGCGTTATTACTTGTGTAATAACGCTATAATCTAATATTACTTCATATTTTGTGAAACTTGGTTGGTTATCGGTGTTTCAATTGTAGTGATCTACAAAGTTATACTTGTACTTTAGGATTATAAATTACTCACACAAAAAGCTATACAACTTGTACAAATCAAGGGGTCTTCATCTAAACTAAAAATTCAAATACATATATAGTGTAATATATTTGACTAACTAAAGGATCAGTGGATTTTCTTATTGGTTCATTAAAGAATTACATTCCCAGGGGCGGACATTTTTTTATTCTTACGAAGAATGATGCTCAAATCAAAAAGTTTTTAAACAAATTGTAAAAGACCTAAAATAATTGAAGGTAAAAAGTTTGTTAGTCACGGATAACAACATTCTCCGCGATTGTTAAAAATTATATAGATCACGCTCTTAAATATTGTGCTAGTAATGAAAATTGTACCTTAGCATTACAGATAATTGTGCTGTTTATCGTAGGTATCGGAACAGGATTTCATATTATTGATCCATATAATTATAACTTATAGATCATATAGAATATGCCAAGCACGTTTTAAATTTATATATTATATAATTTTTCCTTTATCTAAAGTGGAACATATTGTGAAAGATCTGAAACCTTAATCTACTAATGGACACATTGTTTCAACAGAAATTGTTAAATTATTTTACATGTAAATTCTATATATATATATATACATACATATGTATATATTTCATTTACGATTTATATAGAACACATTAGGGATGGACAAAAACATCGATGTTTCAAAAACACTCGATGTATTGTGTCGAAACATCGATATAATCCGATGTTTTTTTTTTTGCTCCTAAACAATCGGAAAACATCTATGTTTTCTTTCGATGCATCGAAATGACAGATTATATACAGAACATGTATATTGGTATATAAACGTGTATACATATGTATCTAACATTTTAGACCCTCGATTCAATAAAATGCAATTTAATGCTGCAATAGCCGTTGCCAATGCTGTATCAAAGATCAAGGAATTAATGAAAAATACTCTTTTGCAAAATGAAGATATTGAATCTGACTCAGAAAAATCCGATAAAAGTGAGGATTCTATTTCATTATGGACTAGCCATTATAAACTGGTTCATAGAAATTGGAAAAGCAACAAGAATGAAGATATATTGTCTGATGAACTTTAAGTATAGTTGAGGACTCCTGTTGGAAGACTGAACGAAAATTCGTTGGATATTTGGAAAGATTATAAATCACAGTTTCCCAAGCTTTACAAGATCGCTTTTAAATACCTTACAATGGTGGGAACATCGGACTCAATAAAGAATCAATGAGTGGTGAAAGACTTGGTAAAGTTTTATTTCTAAACAGTATTGGGAGATGTAAAATAAATTTAAGATTTTTCGAAAATATAATAATTAAAAAAAAAAACAATCACATCGATGTATTTATGAAATATCGATGCAACATCGGTATGTTTGTGATGCATCGCATCGAAAAAAACATCTATGTTTTTTTTACAGTGTCCATCCCTAGAACACATGTTCCACATCATTCAAGATAATGAAGGGATTTACAGTATTGGAAAATGTAATAGAAGCGATGTGCAGTTTTCTTTCTTTTCAGAATATTTTTTGTAAACAAGTTTATATTTTTTTTATAACAGAACGTATTATATATAAAAAGTAGAAAAACGGCATTTATGTAATAAAATATATGACGGCAATTATGTCAAAAATAAAACTAATTAACATAAACTTTTTGCTTGAAAATAATCAACACAATGTTGAAATTAAATTAAATTGAAATTAATGTTTACAACGGTAGGTACAACGCCGGCCCATTTAGTCTACCAACCTGGTACAAACTAGTGGGTCTATACTGTACCATTCAGCCTAGACTTTCTCCCACAAATCTGCTTTATTTTTTTTTGCTTATATCCAGCAATTTTCTTTTTCTGAACGCACCAAAGGTGCTAAATGGGGTTAAAGTAAGGGATCTGTCTGTGACGGCCATTATAAAAGATAGACATTGTTGGCTATGAACCATTTCTTTTCCAGCTTAGATATGTGTTTGGAGTCGTTGGTTTGCTGAAACTCCCGCTTCATTTCATCCTCGGCGTATGGAAGCATGACTTTCTGTAAAATGTTTGTGTTGTCGACAGCGCACAACGTATCCTTTTTCCAGAATAAGGGCCCAACGCCTGACGATGAAAAGCATTCCCAAAGCATTATATTCCCACACTCATATCTACTTAACAGTCTTCAAAGTGTGCTATGTATCGTAGGCAGTGTTTTCAGAGCGTTTTATATGCACCTTGCCATCAGATCCAAACAAATTAACCATTGTCTTATCAGGCCATAATACGTTTTTCAAATGTCTATGCATACGTGTTTCCTTATAATCGATAACGCGCAGTTTATTTTGTTTTTGATAAGGTATGGTACTTTCCTTGCACTATATGTCTTTAAACCCGCGGATATCAATCTATTTCGGCTTGATCGACATTTTTTATGTCATCTGATGATAAAAATGGATTTTTTTTACTATCGTATGCGCAATTCGTCAAACTTTTGTAATGTTGCGCGCTTTAGTCCTCGTTTTTCCTTAAAATGAACCGCAGGAAACATAGAAAGCTACCATATTTTTTTTTATAATTTCCCTTTCCTGAACTGTACAGTTTGTAGCACAACCCATCTTGAATGAGATATTAATAAAATATGAAGAGATCTATAGCATTTTTACTTTTTTTACGTACCTTTCCCACAAAGTATAAAACAGTTTTTGAATAACAATATTTTAATAATTTAAAGCGGAAACAGTTTCCGCAGCGTTTCTATTTTTGCCAACCAAAACACGTGGTCACTGCACTAAAAAATTAAATTTTTTTTGATCATATACCCAAAAGCAAACTCAAAATAAAGTCTAATATAGTATGTATCTGGTGAAATCATTACCTTACAAGCTAAAATTATGATATGAAACGTGCATGTAGTTTCTATTATACGAGGTCTGATCAAATAATAACCGTTATTTTCAATTATCGTGAGTTACGTATGTTTGATTTTCGAATTTTTTTTCTGTTATGTTGTCTATTATATATGTTGGTAATATCAGCCATTTTGGATTGTCAGTTTGTTTTTGACAGATAAAAAGGTTAGTCGTCGTGTTTTGGTGTGCTCTTCGATTTTTCACTATTCGAAAAAATGGACCAAAGAAACTGTATTAAGTTTTGTGTAAAAAATTAAATCAAATGCGCAAGGACATTTGAAATGCTGACTGTGGCGTTTGGCGAGTCTACTATGAGCAGAACACAAGTTCAATTGTGTTATAACCGGTTTAATGAATTCCGAGAAGATGTCAATGACGATGCTCGTCCTGGTAGCCCGAGCACGTCAACAATCGATGAAAATATTGAAGCAGTGAAATGATTTTGGATAACCGTCGAATCACTATCAGAGAGGTTGCTGATGATGTTAGCATATCGTTCGGCTCATGCCACGCAATTTTTACGGATGTTTTAGGCATGAAAGGTGCGGCAGCGAAGATTGCTAAATTTTGAGCAAAATCAACGTCGCATGGACATTGCTCGGGAGCTGTTAAACCTCGTCAACGACGATCCAAATTTCCTCAAAAAGGTCATAACTGCTGACGAATCATGGGTGTATGGCTATGACATTGAAACCAATAGAAACGTCCAGAAGAGCCAGGACCGAAAAAAGCACGTAAATTTCGGTGAAATGGGAAGGTTTTGATCACTGTTTTCTTCGATTGCAATGGCGTGGTGTATCATGAATTCTTGCCACAAGGTCGTACGGTCAATAAGGAATACTACTTTGAAGTTATGCGCCGTTTGCGCGAAGCAATTCGTCAGAAAAAGCACGTCAATTTCGGTGAAATGGGAAGATTTTGCTCACTGATTTCTTCGATTGCAATGGCGTGCTTTATCATGAATTCTTGCCACAAGGTCGTACCGTCTATAAGGAATACTATTTTGAAGTTATGCGTCGTTTGCGCGAAGCAATTCGTCAGAAATGCACAGAATTGTAAAAACTAATCATGGATTTTGCACCAGGATAACGTACCAGCTCACAACATCGATGCTTGTGCGCGAGTTTTTGGCCAAAAACAAAACCGTTATCATGCCTCAACCACCCTATTCACCGGACTTGGCCACCGCTGACTTTTTCCTCTAGCCAAAACTGAAGACACCGATGAAAGGAAAGTGTTGTGCTACGATTGAGGAGACAAAAGAAATATCGAAATAGAAGCTGTTGGCGATACCAAAAAGCACGTTTCAGAAGTATTTCGAGGATTGGAAAAACACTGGCATAAGTGTACATATTATATCTGAGGGGGATTACTTTGAAGGGGACAAGATAGTAATTGATGAATAAATAAATACTTTTTGAAAAAATTTAAAATAACAGTTATTTTTTGATCAGACCTCGTATATTCTAACACTGTATATGCTCGTGTATTTTTTATGTCCGTGTGCTGTTTGAAATAGATTTCCGCATCCCCCATATTAACAGAGGGACAACATCTATCAATATACCAGATATATTGATACATATTTATCATTGAAAATATCGTATTTCATCATTCAAAAATATTTGGTCGAATTATTCATTCCGTTCCGCGATTGCGGAAAGGATTTTTTTGTGCGGAAGCATAATTTGAAATTATTCATTCCTTTGCTACGGTGTTTTTCCTTTTTGTCTCTACACAGACAGTATTGCGGCATGCCGCAGGAATGAATAATTACATTTTACATATCGATCGATATATATTTCCGCTTACTTTTCCTTTACTACTATTATTTAATTTTATACTATAACAACAATTTTTATCAATTATTTTGCATTTTTCTCTTTGTTATATGTAGATTGATAGCTCAACATTACGTACCTTATGCATGCAGCATGGACCATTGCTGAATTTTCATATGTATTTGAATCAGGGCATAGCTCTATGCAAATACGCTACACGTGAGGAAGCAAGTAAAGCACAAATGACCTTGAATAATTGCTTTTTAGGCAACTCGACCATTATTGCTGAGTCACCCAGCGAGAATGAAGTTCATTCAATATTGCATCATTTGCCTCAACAGAACACCAACACTACTGCCACACAGCAACAACAACAAGCACAACAACAGGGCCAAGCCTCAGTCCATAATAACCCATCCGCAGTAAATAATACAGGAGGAGTAAGTGGAGGTGGTGGAGGCAGCTCAAGTACAAATGCAAACAATGTCAATAATGTTAACAATGCCTCAGGTTCCCAAAATCCCTCGACACCGGGTGGCAACGTTAATGGGATTAATCAACAATCTAACAATCCTGCAAACAATGCCTCTAATATTAATTCAGCTAATAATGGCAGCAACAACGCTAATTCCGGCCAAAACGGAAATCAACCATCCAATCATAATTCTCATCCAAATATAAGTACACAAAATTCATCAAATATTGCTGCAAATAGCAGCAATGTTGCAACAAATAATCCTTCAAATGCTAATACCAACACGGGGTGGCGTTCAACTGCCCAACAGCCCCAACAGACACAAAATTCTCAAACACGACCCTCCGGTGGACGTGATGACTTCGAATTCATTTCCAAATATGTGTGTTCGATTGTGGATGACTAGATAAGGCTTACTAGTTTATAACCAATTCCCTCAAATCCTCTTTCTACTATCACACTTCCTCAAATACCACTACTACTTCCTAGCTTACAACAACCATATAGAAGATTTCTCAAGTAGTTTTAGGTTTATCATATTATAACTATATAATATGATAAATAACGAGATTGTATTAACAATTAAAAACAAACAATTTTTGTATATATCATAAAACGAAAAAAAAGAAACCCAGCGACATAAAAACGAAGACTGTTATTATGACATTTACAAAATTTTAAAACTATTGTTTATTCAAATTACATAGAAAATCATGTACTGCGCTTTACTTAACTACATACATACAAACACATGTATAAACTTCAAGATGTTTATACATACATATATAACTAGTATTTATTTTTTGGATTGTTCATAGTTATTGAACGTAGTCGTATATTGGTATATTTTTATGCATTTTTTTCGTTAAATCAATTAATAGTTCTTTTTGTTAAATGCTAAAAAAGCGCAAAAGCGTTTAAAGGGCATATTCAACTCACCTCCTACGCCAAGTGTCCTAATTAAATGATTCATGTTTTCAAGTTATGTAAGCATAGGGAAGGTAGTTGCTCATTTAGATCAAATAAACCAAATGCAATTCTTGTTAGTACATAGTATTATCTCATAATGTAATGTTAATTGTGTTACATAAAGTGTGGATTATTCATTTTATATTTAAGCATCTTAAAACCATTAAGTTCTTAAAAAAATTCTCTCTCTTATTGTAAGTTACTCAATACAGTTGACCGCGGAAACATTTATTTCGAGGCAATTATATACATATACGAACCATCCGTTAATATAAGCAATGAATACCACTTTGGGTTTTCATCACATACAAGTCTGCTGGATTGGTTTTGTAACCTTTCCACATTAAAAAGCCATGTTTTGCAAATTTACGCAATTTCATAGTTGGAAATGGAGGAGAAACAAACACTTCGAAAATGGATCAAATGTATGTAATTATAAAAATCTATATTTAATAATAAAATCATAAACTGTGTACTTCTATGTTCGGGTATTGGATAATATAAATTATGTGTGAGAAAATAAATTTAAATGGAAATAAGTATATATACATATAATATATTTCAATTCCGAGCTATTCTTCTATTATTTAAAATAAAAAAATTATATGATAGATAAAAATGACTATATTATAAATAAAATTTGAAACAAAAAATACGAACGTCTTTTTTTACTTATTCAGAAATTGTCAGACGTGTAATATGTGTATGTTTAGCTAAGTAAGGTGCTTTCGAAACAATACACCGTTCACAACACGTTTTTAGTATTTTTCTGGCCCATGCTGGAGGGAACTTAACACATAGGGTCACAAAATGACCAATTTAAATAGTCTCCCATTGGTATAAAATAGTGCTGGCAAATTCTACTATTTTCCATTTCTCAATAATATTCAATACTTTTCATTTGGGTACTCAATACTACTCGATACTATTAACGGATTTTTTGAAATTGTAACGCATAGTTTTTAGCTGCAAATTAAAGTAGTTTCTTTAAAAAATAAAAATAGATTTTCAACTATTATTGGTTTTGTATGTATTTTATTATTAAATCAAAAATAAATGTAAAGCTAACTTTTAATTCAACGTTAACAAAAACTTAAGAAATAATATACAGCTTTATTTCGGCGCACATAGGGGCTTTTTGCCAATCTAGCCGGACATTAAGCAAAAAATTAAATTAAGTAATGTAAAAATCTAAGTACGCAGCTCGACAGACAACAAAATTCTGCATCGTATAGTGTATTTTGAAGTCGTTTGCTTGAGATTTGTGGTTTTGGGACACTGTTAAAGTCAGGAAAGTTGATTAAATTGCATGCATGATCATTGACTTTTTACGGTTTTGGGAGGTTTACAATGTATTTTTTTGTGAGTAAACGAATAAAGATTTTACATTGATTTTTTTTCTGTGAAAGACTATTGTACCAGCTACTATTAGAAATTTTTATGATAAAAAATTCGTTCGAAATTAAAAAAACTAATTTTTTGTTCAATTTTTTTTTTGTAAAAAGTACATATGAGTACATATATTCGTCAGTCATAAAATGTTTTGGTTGTACGTAGATTTTTTTCTTTAAATTATTACATCTAAGACTAATATTACCTGTGTAAAAAAAGGAATGTGCGAAACAGTAACGGGTTTTAACTACCTGTGCAGGAGCTAAGTGACGTTATTTTATGGAGCAAAATAAATGTACCTGTTTTGCATAACTTAAAATTATTAACAACAAAAATAATCACCCTTATTGTATTTGACGTCGGTAATAACAATGTCAATTTTAAGGCAACATCAATTCTATGACAATTTGGTATTCTGTATTATTATGACGACGTTGACTGTTTATCGATAATGCTAATAAAATACAGCACACATCTCTAATATTAGAGACAGCTGATTCATGCTGTTTATTGTTTTTGAAAAAAAAAAATGTAAAGTTGGAATAAACATTTGTTTGTAAAGAAAGCAGAAACAAAAATGTTTTTTATTTCTGATTCCGACTCGTCCAGTGACGAAGAAAACAAAACAAAATTAATAGTGGAAAGAAGACTGCTTAGACAGAAATCTTGCATTTTTAATATCGGCTAGATGCATTTCCTCCTCCCTTTTGCTTCTCTCCACTTCTAATTTGAATTTTTTGGCTTCAATGTATTTTGTATTCCTTAGGCTACGTTTTAATGACATTATAGAATTTTACTTGGTCAGTACTATGCCTTTCAAGCATTTCATTCCGTTTAGAGGAGTTTTCATTTTAACGCAGAACTGGTCTTCCTTTTTATCGGGTTTGGAGAACTGGTTGTTGCCGTTATTGGTTGCTTTAAAACCGTTGATTGTAATGCTGATGCAGATTTTGCTTTTAACGTTGAAGCTGTTGATGTCGCTAGTTTTGTTGGTGGCGCTGATGTTACAGTTTCGCTACTGATGGTGGGTAGTCTTTCCTGTAAATAGTTATCTTACCATTTCAAGTGATGCCGAGAAATATACATCAACACTGCCTTCAGTGTTTGAGACTCCTTGAACCATACCCTCAGGATTTATTTGTTTTTCAAACTGCAATAAATTTGCCACAGCTTCCTCCAAGGGGCTCAGCATTACATGCTTAAATACACGACCTCCAGTAGCTTTACTTTCTGGCCAGTTTTCTTTGCACTTTAAATTTTAAGTCCCTCCAAATCTGTAAAAAGAATTCCATCAGACATCATAGTTTTAAAACAAACTATTTACCTTGCCTTTTGCCATCCATCACCAGTTCTAATTGGTGGACCGAGAGAATTTATCACAGTGGCAATAGCCTCTCACTGTTTCTTAAAATTAAAAGTACCAGAGCCCCTGTGAAATCCTCTGGCTAGTTATGGATTCTTTTCAAGCTCTTCCACTAGCTTCAATTTTTTATTTTTTCAAACAACTGAAGACAACACCAAAAATACCGACGACAAAATCAACGGCAATAAAATACAACAGCAACGTTGATTTTTCTTACAGAATACCAAACATAAGTTGACAGTCATCGATAAATGGCAATATTGCCAACTGGAATACGGATTTACAAAAAATGATTAAAAACAACGTTGTGTTGTGTTGACGACGCCAAACAGAATAAGGGCGAATATTTAATAAAAAATCAAATCTGGGTACTTAGTTTTTTTTACTATGTGACATAAAAGTCACATAAAATCTTAAAAATTAATTTTTTTTTTGGAAATTTGAAAAAAAAAATTTTTTGACAAGGCCCTTCCGGGGGGTGGGCTTGGAAGGATACCTCCCCCTGTCCATAAAAGTTGAAAAATTTAATTTCTATAGTATTAAGGCGTTAGTAATATATATTTTTTAATAATTACATTTTTTTAAAATATTATTTTATATAACCGCCCACAAAATAGGGCGGGATCAAAAAGTGTAATTTTACGATCTCCTGGGTCTAATTTTAGGTTTTTTAACTTTCGTCGACGTTAAAAGTTGAATTTGCCGAACAAAAACTTAAAAAAAATGCCTTTTTCAGAGGTTTACCTGTTACAAATATTAGAATTCGAATTGAGAAACACACAATTTTTTATGAACAGAAGTCGATCATTTGTACTATCGCGTGCAATTCTTCATTTGATTCAGAATACATACAAACAAGTTCAAACAACGTATGTATGTTTGCAAAGCAATATGAATGCATGTTATTATTAAAAACTTCTTCTGAGTTGTTGTTGCCTTTCTTTTAAAACACTACCTATACATACATATGCACATAATGTGTCTAAAAGTAAAATTTTCTCATTGAAAAATTTCGTTTTCACCAACTTACTGTTTTTTGTTAAATTTTTTCGTAATTTTCTATAATTTTGAAAATAAATGTTGATGAATTTCCATTCTTTCTATACCATTGTTGTTTTTGTTGTTATTATTACATACGTACACCCACAACTTTTTAATTTCTTAGTTACATCTTTATTTTAAAATTTTCTGAATTCCTATTACAAATAGCACAATGCATTTGAAGACTCAATAAATAAATAAATAATTAATCAGAATCGTTATTAAAAATCATAAATTTACAAAAAATAAATCATTTGTACACAGGTGAAGGCCAGTGGTCGACAGGGAAAAGTAGCTACAAAAAAAACTATCCCAATTTTCTTTCGTTATGGAAAACAAACGATCACAAAACAATTTGTTGAAATGAGGTCGGTGGGACCCTTCTAATTAACTAGCTTCAATGGGTGGTGGGGGGCGGGTGAGGTTATTGACCCAATTTATACAAATTCCTTGCCACCTTATATTTTCATGTACTTTAATTATCTTAATATGTAACACACAATTCTATACAAATTATTATTTTATACACACAAATGAACGTATACTGTATGTATGAACCTTCTCTTATTTCTAGTTTTTTTCCCAGTTTTCTGCACATTGCATATATGCGGCGTAAATATTCCACATATGCGACGAAAATAGTTTATTTAGTCGGCGAAGACATCTTATATATGCACATTTTCGTTTTTAACATTTTCAACTGCGGACAACACCGTCGAGTTGCCAGGTCGCATAATATTGGCATCACTACGATCATTACATTCATTACATGTCTGAAGTTTTCAAAATATTTGAATTTAAATTTTTTTTTTAAATTTTTGATAACTCATTTAATGCGCTTATCAAAGACCTTTCGTATGATACCAAATTTACATATAGTTCCTTTGTAAGAAATGGGGAAAAAATCAAAAAACCTCCAGCTCACCAAATATTGACCCCCGGACAAAAAAAAAAATTGAGAAACGTATTCTTAAAATGAATCAAATTTTCATATTAGTCGGGAACATCCTGCAACTTTATTTTGGGGCCACCCTAATGTACATATGTTTTTCATGTTTCATAAAAAAACGCTACTAGAAAAAAAAAGCCTAAAGCATTAAACACATTCGAGACAGTAGCCTACACGACTCCACGAGTGCAAATCATAGTTAGTCTGTGGTGCAAATGCCGCTGAATACTTATGCCAGCTACTTAATTATTTTGAAAACGACAGCTACATAGTCAGCAGCTAATCCTGAAATCTAACGTTTGAATAAAAAGTAAATTTGTTCTTCGAATTTTTTTAAATAATAAAGCTGAAGAGAATTTTGTTGATTTTATAGAAGCTATTACTATAATACAAGAAAAAAGTAAATAAAAACATTACAAATAATAAATCTTAAACAAAAAAAACATTTACAAACTTTTTTTTTTGAGTATAAATTAGGTTGGCGGAGAATTAATCCCTCAAATTGCCAGTTTATCCCACGATCGATTTAAGTAAGTCCCAAGTCGACCTATACCATCATATAGGAAGCTGGAACGCTTAAATCTTGTATTAAAAAAAATTAGCATGTGACTAATTCACAACTCCGAAAACCCGTAATGCGGTAGAGTTAGATGACGCCAAGCATTAACCAATGCAAAAGTGAGACGCAAATCTCTCGAAGGCAGCGAAAAAAGGACGGCCTGATTGCCCTTAATCAATAATGACAATGACGCGCGAGTTCTTTCTCCACCCAGAGCTGAATTGCGACAGTTTTACAAACTTTAATCAAACAAAACAATGAAAATATAAACAGCTGCTGAAAACCAGTTTTTACACATATACAGGGCTTGGACTTGACAGTTTATACTTTCTTACTTGTTATGTATACGAAAGTTAAACACGTAAACTTTTGGATAGAAAATATCAAAATACAAAAAAATCATTCTGTATAGAAATAAAATGCGGAAAAAGTTAAATTCTGAATGGACTATTATTCTAATTTTTTTTTTATTATGGGAAAATATTTTAGTACATTTAATATAATAATAGTATAAGAACAATTCTGGAGAAATTAGCACTGTGAAAATTGTTTGGTTAACTGTATATGGTCATGCTTTTGTAGAGGTCCCGGACTTTGAAGCGGGTCACAAACCGTATTAGCAATAAGATTAGCCACATTTGCTTTAAGAATGCGGAAATTAATTTGATCATAGTTTAGTTGGCTGTATAGATAAATAGGCAAACGATTGCTTATAACCCAAATATTTTGATGAGGTAACGGCTCGTGATCAACTTTCAGGTCGTTTGGAAATTGTATCAGTGTTTCTGTTAAATTTTTACTTTCATCGTTCGTCTTAGGAACGTTTTCCAAATATCTATGGATGTTGCTTTGACCATACGATTTAGATGTATCCCAGCATCCAATATCATCTCTGTGGACTTGTGTAAAAAACATGACTCCATTTTGTGAAATTCCAGACGTTGAAGATTGGCCAAATTCTCCTCGCTCACCAATCGGTACAAAATACTTGGCCACCTTTTGAGCATCAGCTATCCATATGTTTTCATCTTTCAATAAACTTGTAGACACCATAAATTCCTATAATGTGAACAAGTCAGATTAATGTCATAAAAGGTATGTAATCAAAAAATTAATATAGGAAATCATTTAAAAAATTCAATAGCATTTGACATGCAAATAATTTGTGATACATATAAAAACTAGCGAATTTATATACATATACATATGTATTTATGTAAATACCCAGTGTTGCCCGGGAGTTATTATCTTTTCTTCTTGACGGTAGATCACATAACATTTTTAATTTTCCCGTATTTAGAATTGATTGTTATTCCTATAAAAGTTTGTTTTTCTGAACATAAGTATATTTATGTTTAGGTACATATATCTAAGGTAGAGGAATCGACATTGGCCATCTTCTGTTATATGTAATAGTGATGTTGATACAAAATAACAAAATGTAAATAATTATTTTTTTTTGTATATAAATTTGGTTGGCGGAGAATTAATCCCTCAAATTGCCAGGTTATCCCACTATCGATTCAAGTAAGTCCCAAGTCGACCTATACCTTCATATAGGAAGCTGGAACGCTTAAATCTTGTATTAAAACAAAAAATTTAGCATGTGACTAATGCACAACTTCGAAATAATGGTTACAAGTTATATGAGAGTAATGCCATAGCTTATAAACTTAAAATATATGTTATGTTAATGGTTAATGTTAACTATACAACAATCAGAAAACATTAAATTGTTCAGGGCTCGGCAATAAATTAATTAATTTATTTATTTTTTTTTTTTTTTAAAAATTTATTCGAAGTTTTACTTCAAGTTAAATATACAAATTGTTTGAAAACAATTTTATACACTACAATTTATTTTTGTATATTTCTTTTATATATTTCACATAGCTTTCCGTTGGAAAACGTAAATGTAAAATCATACAAATATATACAAAGAGACACTAGCAAAATGTAATGCATTTTCTGGCCTGCTAAAGCCGTCATCAGCATTCTTTGTGTCTAATAGTGTTTATTTTCAAACTTCATATATTTAACCTTTTTTATATACTAATTGAGAATTATTCCTCTTGCGAGAATTTGTAAAATTTTTTTTTTTAAAAATTTATTCGAAGTTTTACTTCAAGTTAAATATACAAATTGTTTGAAAACAATTTTATACACTACAATTTATTTTTGTATATTTCTTTTATATATTTCACATAGCTTTCCGTTGGAAAACGTAAATGTAAAATCATACAAATATATACAAAGAGACACTAGCAAAATGTAATGCATTTTCTGGCCTGCTAAAGCCGTCATCAGCATTCTTTGTGTCTAATAGTGTTTATTTTCAAACTTCATATATTTAACCTTTTTTATATACTAATTGAGAATTATTCCTCTTGCGAGAATTTGTAAAATTTTTTTTTTTAAAAATTTATTCGAAGTTTTACTTCAAGTTAAATATACAAATTGTTTGAAAACAATTTTATACACTACAATTTATTTTTGTATAAATTCTCGCAAGAGGAATAATTCTCAATTAGTATATAAAAAAGGTTAAATATATGAAGTTTGAAAATAAACACTATTAGACACAAAGAATGCTGATGACGGCTTTAGCAGGCCAGAAAATGCATTACATTTTGCTAGTGTCTCTTTGTATATATTTGTATGATTTTACATTTACGTTTTCCAACGGAAAGCTATGTGAAATATATAAAAGAAATATACAAAAATAAATTGTAGTGTATAAAATTGTTTTCAAACAATTTGTATATTTAACTTGAAGTAAAACTTCGAATAAATTTTTAAAAAAAAAAAAAATTTTACAAATTCTCGCAAGAGGAATAATTCTCAATTAGTATATAAAAAAGGTTAAATATATGAAGTTTGAAAATAAACACTATTAGACACAAAGAATGCTGATGACGGCTTTAGCAGGCCAGAAAATGCATTACATTTTGCTAGTGTCTCTTTGTATATATTTGTATGATTTTACATTTACGTTTTCCAACGGAAAGCTATGTGAAATATATAAAAGAAATATACAAAAATAAATTGTAGTGTATAAAATTGTTTTCAAACAATTTGTATATTTAACTTGAAGTAAAACTTCGAATAAATTTTTAAAAAAAAAAAAAAAATTTTACAAATTCTCGCAAGAGGAATAATTCTCAATTAATTTATTTATTTATCATTAAGAATAAATTCTAAGCAAAAATATTTAACGAGCAGAGTTGCCAGGGCGATCATCTCGTATGTCAATAAAGGTATTTTATATATTGTTAAGAAATTTTATTTCAATTTAACGGTCAGTATCAACATATACAGTGACTCAAAGTTATAATGGGGCACAGCAACATTTTTTTTAAATATAAATTTTTTTAATAAAAGTTTGAAATATTCGACCTTTTCTTTGTAGAATCCCAAATTGATAAATACCTCGAGCTTGAGGTTCTTGAAACTCCTCCACAGTCACCGGATATTAATCCAATAGAGCACGTCATTTAGATGAAAAATTAAAGAATTATCAAATTAATACCAAAAATGACCTTATTATAGCTCTGAAGGAGGAATGGGAAAAATAACACCTGAGTATTGTCGAAAACTTGTTGAATCGATGCCAAATCGGTTAAAGGCAGTGATACAGCAGAAGGGACTTCCAACAAAATACTAAACTTTGTTTATAGAATAAAAATTATTTATTTTTGTAAGCATATTTTCATTTGTCCCATTATTACTTTAAACTCAAATTAACATGTTTTTTTAATTTTTTTCTTATAATTTTGTTTTAATAACAGTAAATGAATTTTTTTTATGTTTTTAATAAAATATCATACTAGCAATTTAAATTTAGTTTAACTTTTTTCTTTGGCTTAATAAATTTATAAAAATATTTAGTGTAATATTGACTTATGTGCGTATCCCATTAAAACTTTGAGTCACTGTACATAGCATGTTTAGCAACATACAAGATCTTTATCAACTTACAACATCTTTATCAACAGATGGCGTGTTTATCGACATACAACTTGTTTAGCATTTGTAAAAGTTTTAATTTATAAACATTATTGAGAACACCCTGTTATAAGCATATCCGAGTAATATGGCAACATTAAGTTTTGACGACTTTCTAGACTTACAGTCATATTGATGCTTCCCAGCATATTTCTATCTACTTTCCAAATTCCAATAAAGTACAAATACATTAATAATATGTATATGTGTTCGTATATGGATAATTAGAGCTACAACTTGGCAATGCCATAATTACTACATACCGTCTGTATTACTGAAAAGTAGTTGAATAATGACGTACTTATTACGTTATTTAACTGATTAACTATTTACTAGTCATTTGCTTTAAGCACATCTAGTTAATACTGATAATGTCTTACGTAGTGAAGAGTTATGAAAAGTGGTTACTTATACCTAATTTTAATGATATGAAGTACTTAATATTACGTGATGAGAAAATAATTGCTGAAATTCTACAATCGTACTTTTTGTTATGCTATTTTATATTTAAATATGTTATTGCAATAGATAATGACATACATACCTTGAAGCTTGCCATTGGATGGAAGTACAATACACGTTCTTTTGTCGATAGTTTCGGCAAAGACAAACTCATACCAAACACACCATCCAACCATTGGAAGTTTAAACCATATACATTAAAATCAGAAGCAACCGGATCAGGAGAAAAATTATAGTTTGTTACTCGCCAACTTCGATTTTTCCTTAAACTGTAGACCACTATGCCAAAGCGCCAAACGTCAGTAACGTAAGTATGTGCATCATCGCAACGATCATTGGTAACATCAACCACTATATTTGAGTGCAGGCTATCTTCTTTTATTTGACTAGCCGGAAAGTCATAATGGACTACTTTTTCATTTGTTCTTAAATCGAAGGCAACTATTTTCGGAGGACATATTTGATTGAGTGAGACAGTGGCATTAACAATTCCCGAATCTATTAACCAAATACGATTACAGCTATCAATAAAGGTTCTGTATACGGAGATTAATTTGGAACAGTTGGGATTATAAGGATCGCCATGAGCTTCCCAGTTCGGATATGGCTTAATAGCGGGACTGCGCTCAGCAGATGGATAATTTAAATATCCAAAACTTGCTGGAACGCCATCTTTCCATCGCGGTGTTGTAATAAATATTCGATTTTCGTAGAAGTCAATTCCCAGCGGCAGGTTATTTTCTGGAATAAACTCCCTTGAAGTAAGAAAAATATAATATGTATATTAAATTAATTTAATTATGAATGCAAAATTAGGTTTTATTCGAATTTATTAATAAGAAATAAATTATTATTATACAGTGCAAGTTCGTGCTCAATTAGTTTTTATATGTAGTTTTTAATTTATTAATATTCAAATGACAACCCTTAGATCCAATTATTTAACATAATAAATTGGCAATACAATTGGGGATATAAATATCAAGTAGTGATTTTCGATGTTCTGTCATTTCAGGAAAGAGTTAAGGTTTTACTATTATTCACTTTCAAGATTCCAAAAAGAATATATACTTTTACGATATTTACATATGACGTAATATTTTTTATAGGAAAGAGTAATTTGTGAATGATTTTTATTTATTTATTTATTTAGGTCAATAGATTTTACATCCTTACTGACTAAATATAAATGACAAAAACAGTAATATATATAAACTAGATGACATTTGCGCACGTTGCGACGCCACCAATTAAAATTAATTTCAAAGATATGCATTACACAAATATTCAATTCATTTTGAGTAATTTTAATGATTTTGGTTATTTTGAAAAAAAGTAGGCGGTCGAAAAAAGTATTCTTAGTCATGCCGGAGTTTTAGTTATATCCCGTCAAAGTTTTAGTAAGATCGGATTAACAGTCTGGCCTTCACGGCTGGCGTTGTAATTAATTAAAAAAGTGTAGAGTAGGCATGTTCATACCAACTCAGAAACCTTCCCGGACTCATGCACAACAACTTTGCCAAAGATAAACACATGATCAAATACATAGTGTACGATTCCATAAAGGACATACATACAAACATTTATTTTTTGAGATGGGGCATGAAAGTCGGCGTGGCACATAACATTTTTATTTTTACCTCGCCTTCAGTCAGATGTGTATACAACTTGTTTGAAATAAATCTGTAAAAAGCAGAAGCAAGTAATCAATTTAAAAAAAGTGGGCGTTAAAGTAGGCGTGGTCGTACCAACTCAGAAACCTTCCTGGGCTGATGCACAACAACTTTGCCGAAGATAATAACATGATAAGATGCATAGTTTGCGAGAATAGAATAGTAGAAATGAATTTCAAAAAAGTACTAATATAAGTGTACTGAAATTTGGCCCTTTTTAACCTTTATATTTGAGTCATGAATAGCATGTTCTGGGTTCTTTTTTGTGTGGATGGAAAAAATATTTTATCTTTTTTTTATTTTTAAATTGAATAAATAATATCAAATGTCCGTTTTTACCCCGTTTTCTCCCTTTTTTGTCACCCGTGAAAAATAATACGAAAATAATAGTTAATGGAATTTTTAGTGAGAAAATACATTTTGATAAAAAAGTACGAAAAAATAATACAATTTTTAGGCCATAGAAATTCGAATTTCAAAAAAGTACCAAAAAAATTTCTAGTCTTTATTGTTCTGAGCCAGATGCATTTAATATAGTATTTCTATGTTTATTTATGTAGGAGATATACACGTTCTACGGTGACTATTTTTACCCCATAGGTCACTTGAATTTCGAATTTCAAAAAAGTACCAGACACCTATCGGCTCTTTTTTTGATTAAAGGCGGACGCATTTAAAATATTATTTCTAAGTTTATTTGTTTTGGATATACATATGTATGTACAGTATTTTTCGGTTAATTGCACATCAAAATTTGCACAACTTTTTGTTCAATTAACCGGGGAACCAATTAGCCGATACCCGCTTAATTGAACAATTCGTTAAATTACAAGAATCCCATTTAATTGAACAGTTTGTTCAATTACAGAAATCACGCATAATTGGAACTATGTACTAATGAATTAAAAGAAATCGCATATGTGCACTTTAAGTTTTTCAAAACAATTTTTTTTTACCTTAAACGAAAAAAATGCAAGTAACAGAAAAAAATGTACATAGGTATATGTGTATACGCAGGTATTTATCCTTAGCAATAAACATATATGTATGTATATATATATACATAGTAGAGATGCCACCCAGTGTTTTTCACAGATGATGTCAAATATATATGTATGTGCAAAAATGCCAGATTATTATTAAATAATAATGACATGAATTTTGAACCAATTAACCGGGTTCAATTATCCGAGGAAATTTACATGTGTTTTCGTATGCAATATTTTTGCCCGATCATGTGGTTCAATTAAGCGTGGAAATCAATTAACCGTAGGGTCAATTAACCGAAAAATACTGTATTTGTATGTCTACCAAATTGAATGTGTTTGTTGTTGTACGTAAATCAAATTGTTACTAATTTATAATGCGTAAGGCTGTTTTCATAAACGCAGTATGCAATGCAACATTTCATTGCATATAGTTCATAATAGTTCATATTATGAAATATATATATTTCATATTATGTTCATATTATGAAATATATATATAAATTTGCTGGCGAATCGAAATCGCACGCGATCAATCGCCGCGACTATACACAACTCAACGGCGATTCGCGGGCGATCATTAGGCGATTAAAAATGTTTGCAGGGCACTGGTGTAAATATACAAGGTGAGTGCAAATCGGAAACACAATACAGAAACAACAGGCATTTTTGTTTGTGTAAAATAATGTACTACTGTCAAAAACACTTGAAAAAGTTTACTTTTGACATAAGTAACTTGCAAAGAAACCCTGTCAGCTGGGCTTTGCGCTCACTTTTTAAATTACTACACATACAGGGGTGTTCTGAAAACCGCGTGATTTGAAATCACGCACCGTTTTGAAATCACGCCGACGATTTGATGCTGTTCTGCAAATCACGTGATTTACGGTTTTCTGCGTGGTTTTAATTTTTCGAAAACACAAGAAAACAGCTGACTTTTTAAATTTGTGCTTTGTTTGCTTATATTGATATATTACGTGTTAAAAAACGTTATTTACGGGAGTTATCAAATCCTTTTATTGTTTAAGATATCTATGTACTTACATTTTTTTTTATTGGACCGCGGCATAAACAAAAATAAATGTTAGCAAAAAAAACTGACAGAAAAGAAACAACTATAGTATAGTTAGTTTCTGTAGCGTTACCATTTTTTAAGTTTTTACTTTTGTTTGCAAGTTTTTTGAGATGCCAAAAAGTTTTAAATTTATCGGGTAAAAAATAGGTTTTTGAAAAGATATAAATACATACATATATAAAAGAAAAGGCTTTAAATTTAAATAAGAAATAAAATTATAAATGTATGATGTTTTTGGAACTTTTTTCAAATCACTATCAAAATTTTATCACCAATAAAATTTTTAATTCTGAAAAAAAATTGGGGCGGTCACGCCTATTTTCGAGTGGGCGGGGCTCCAAAGTTTGTAATATATTTAGCTATATGTTGAAAACTACATTTTTTTTATTAGACGATATATATCTAAAATGATAGGTATTTTAAAGACCTTCCCAACGATATGTAACATAACCTATTTAGATCGATATATTAATAAACTAAAATTGACATAGACATTTATTTTAATTTTTTTAGATATTAAAAAAAATTCGGGTCAACAAATATTCTTTTCGGATTTAACCCATATTTTATAATAATGATATATATCGTTGGAAAGGTATTGATACCTTTAATGTAATGTATTACAAATTATCATACACCCAGTAGTTCCCGAGATATAAGCCTATATATTTTCAACTTTAAGGCGTGACCGCCAACAAATTTTTTTTGCTGTCATCTCCTCTAAAAGCCCTATTTGATGAATTTTTTTTTAGCAAAGTCACTAAAACCGTCTTGTTCCATGTTTTTATTGTATGTTGCTTGATTTTAAATGATTTTTATATTTTTAAATAATATTAATTCTAGATATGTACATGTTTGTGTTTTCTTTTAAAATTTTGGGACTTTTGTAGCAAAAAAATTTTTTTGAAACGAAGTTGTTTTTTCAGATATAAAAAGTTTTTTAAAAAAAATATATATATGGTAACGCTGGTTGCATACTATATAAAAAGTTGTTGACTGAACAACTGAACTGAACGAAATGAACGACACAACTCTAGTTTTTTCGCCATTTGTCCCCCTTAACGACCGAATTTCAAAAAATCCCTTAATGGATCTACATGTTGTTGGGTTCCTTTCATTACCCGAAATTCAAGTTTCTAGCTTTAGTGGTTTGGGCTGTGCGATGATGAATTAGTTACTAAATGTCAACTAACAAATACATTTAAAAAACAGCTGATTGATTTTAATTCTTGTCGTCGATGATGTTAACATATTTGGCCACCAAATTTTTAAATGTAGTTTTTTATCTGGCGACCAATTTGAGTCTTTCTAAAATACACAACGCAATAAATACATATTTTTTCTAACAATAATAATAATTTTACCTTATTTTCTTTGCTAATTGTGTTTATTTTGACCAAAAAAAAAAAGAAAACAAACTAGAGATGTGGTTTTCGTCAACAAAAATCTACTAAATGCAGTGTTGCATTACTTTTAACAGCTGAAAGCAGTTGCTAAGTTAGTTGTACTATGTTTCCACTACGACTTGAATCACCTGCTTCGCTTTCTGAATCATGTTTATGAATCATGCTGTTTACATGACTAATAAACTTGATTCGATTTGACAGTTGTTTTTAATAAACAAACAGAATAAAAGAAAACCGAATTGACAATTTGTGGAAAATAATTTTTTAATAAACAAAAAAAGTGAGTGGAAACTAGTTAGCTTATTTAAAAAAAACATACATTCGTACGTATTTACTTTCTTTACTTCCAGCAACAAGAAAATAATTTGTTTTGTTTACAATAATACTAAATTTTTACAGCTAGTGCAGATAAACTTACGATAAAAATTAGAGAAGAGTGCAATTTTTCGTGCTTCGCAAGTGGATTCAATATAAATCTACTTGATTTTGTATGGTGAAGCAAGTTGTTTCGCTCATGATTGGGGTGTGAAGCATGAATAGAGAGCGAAGCATGTACCGTGGAAACGTAGTATTATGATTTGTGAATAAGATCTTTAACTATTCGTGAACTATTTTTTAGTTTATGTTTAATAAGTTTCGACTTTAGTTACGATTTCTGAATATGCGCCATTGAAGTTTAGTTGACTAAGCAGCAACTCCGACTCAACTCAACATCACCACGAATTATGCCCAGAACAAATAAAGCGCTCGCATCAATCGTCGACTATCTGGAGTTGGCAATTTTATCAAAGCAAGTCTACTTTAATACGGTGGCAAAACATAAGAATTCCAACTAAGACCACGGAGACAGAAAATTAAAAATTGCTTTTGTACCGATTAAATACTATTGATATGAATTGACTAACAAGAATCCCAAACAATTGATCCATACTCAAGAATTGGCCGAACATGAGAAGTATATAGTATAAAAGTATTGTAATATAAGGATCTAAAAATTCTTTAGACCAAGTATCCCACAGGCTTTATTTACCATTATAGAGATATCATCGCGAAAATCAAGTCTATGATCCAACAGTATCAATATAATAAGAAGTTTCAATCGGATTGTGTCTAAAAAATGACATGTGTCTGCATTTAAAAGCGCGAATTCCAATGATTTCACACAATTGCATCAAGAAGGTTTAAGGGTGTTTTTTTTAGACATATATAACTTTAAGTTGGCAACACTCTCTCTCAAGTGATTTATGTTTACTTGGCGTTTCAACATGAATACACTGACGCCTAAACAACGCTTCCAAATTACGCAAATTTATTTTGAAAATCAGAGTTCGATTTTTATAGCGATGAAGCTCACTTTAGTTGAATGGATACGTCAATATGCAAAACTGCCGTATCCGTACTTTTTTTAAAGCGAAGCTGGCCAGAACGTTACAGTCAAAGGTGACCGCTTTTTTGTTTTTTTGCAGCATTGCCACAGTAATACTAAAATGACATTGGTGTGACTATTTTCTGTGGGAATATGTGAAGTCGATAGTGCACGCCGATAAGCCAGAAACGATAGAAACATAATATTGCAAAAAGTTATCGAAAGTTGGACCTACAAATTAGACTACGCCCGTGCCAGCCATGGCGGTCAAATACCAGAAGTCACATTTATTATAATTATACTTAGCTAGACAATCGTATGTAAGCAATGATGAAAACAAGTTATTTCATATAAATACGGTGAACTCGCAGTAACATGAACTACCCAAAAATATGAAAATCTTTTTACATTGACTACTCTAAAACGTGAACATTTGCTGAAGGCTCTAAATCGTGAACTTTTATCGAACGTTAAAATTCAACTTTGTAAGCTTAAAAATTTTGGGATTCCCCGCAGAAGAATTTCGTAGTTTGTTTGATGTAGTATCTTAGAAACCCTTTTGCAAACCATAGTAGCTATGAAGTATGTATATTAAAATATGAAGCTTACAAAAAGTAGCATCATAGGTGAAAAATAACGTACATACTTTATTTTAATTTAAAGATAAGAGACTAAAATATGTTATAGAAAAATGCAGTCTCAACCGTGAACACCCTCGGTAAAAATTAGTTCACGTTTCTGCGAGTTCACTGTAATTGTTTTTTTTTTAATCAAATTGTTTGATTTTTTGGAACCAAAAACGGCGCAATTACTATCAAAACCAGTTTAAAGCTACAAATTGCTTCTAATTTTTGATATGAAATAATTTAAAACTCATATAAACTAATTTTACGTTAAAAATGTCGAATTAGTCACAGAATTGCAAATGTAAAGGCGTAACCAATATAAACCCGTAGTATGTCCGGAATATGTACAAAATGAGTGATACAAATTAATTATTTTGAATGAAAACAAGTACAATATTGATGATCCTAATTGTAAGTATGTAGTTATTTATACCAACACGACATTATTAATTCAAGTACAATGTCGGTGTTTTATATACATATGTATGTATGTACATATAAGATAGCCATGTTTCTGATACGATTTAGTTTTGCATTTGGTTTATATATGAACTATGTATACCTAGTACTTTGGCTTTCATGTCAAAGGCAGTATGTTACTTCACCTTAAAAAATTCTATTTAGAAATTTTCTACTGAAATTAATTTTAAAAGAAACGCGGTTATCGGTTTCGATTAAACCCGAACCCGAAGCTACAGTTCTATTGGATGTGAATGAATCAGGGCCGGATACGAAAACTTAGGTTATAAATATATTTTTACAACATTTAAGTACACTTTACCTATTTTCAATTGCTCGTCTTCGTTGTTCGTACGTTAAATATTCGAAATCTAAATATTTCCACTCGTTAACAATTTCAAATAATTTCGTATTAGTTTGCTTGTCTGAGCTTGAAAATACTAGTTGCGGATTAGCATTTCCATAAACGGCATGTGGATACGATGTAAGAAACTCTTGTTGTTGAACACCATTATTATAATGAACATTATGAGATTTGTATGCCTGAATTTGAATTAAACAAAATCCACATACCAATACTGAACTATATAAGATATTCATTTACTTGAATTCCAATTTCAAATTTAAATATTAATATTTTTACACAGCCGCTATGAACTTTATCAACTGTTTAACAAACACACACTAACGTCTAACAGCATATTTGGTAATTGCTTTATAGCCAAGGCTTTTTACAATCAAGCCAAGTATTGGGCAATCATCAATCAACTTTCCTTTCAACTAAATATCGGTATGTATGTCGGTATGTATGAAAGTAAGTGTGTATAGTATTTACGGCACGAGGTGCTACAATTAATGCACAAATGAACAAGAAATCATGAATATTGTAATTATTGTATTAATGAGAAACCAATTTTGTATATACTACACATAAGTACATACATGTGTATATAGTATACAGCTTCAGTCTTATTAACATTAATAAACCAGTTTTTATATTCCTGGTTTAGAGAGCTACACTGACCAGTCCAGTCTACCTTGTAAAATGTACAAGGGAAACCCTAATTTTTGTGAGATCAATAAAATGTGGCGAATGTAACACACACACATTCATACATAAATATAATAAATAAATGGGAGACAGAAGGAACATTTATTTAATAAATTCTCATTGCTAAAATGACAGATGTGGTGAATCATATGTATGTACATATTTACAACGAAATCTCACTTCAAAAATATTTTTATCCTTAAAAACATGGCAATGACAAGGACTGCGTAATACCATCTTATAATTAAATAATGACAGACATTCATAATTATAATCTGATACAGTGACCAACACTGGTTTGTACGCACAGAATTTAGGACAACCTTCAAAAATTATATTTTGATATACATATCTATATTTTTGCGCACAAGAAGTCGTTTATAAACCCCACATGCTAAATTTTCCCAAATAAAATGTTTGGAAGGAATCTGCATATTGGAATTCGGCCATCTTCGTCGATAAATCTGGCCATTAGATTTAATATCTTTTATAAAATAATAATAAATAATAAAAAACTTCAATGCGCAATTTTCATAATTTGCAGAACTGTCAAAATCATATGGTAGTATGAAAAACTTAAATTGTATTTAAATGGACATCAGTGATTTAAGTTATATTTAAATATGATCTAGGTATAAAAATAAATTTGGTATTTAAACTGAACTTAAGTTTAAACACACTTTAATTTTTAAGTTAAAAACTGGCCATAAGTTTAATATATTATATTCAGATGGCACGTCGTATGTTTGGCAGAAATCAAATACAAGAAAACTTAATGCAACAGTGAAGCATGGTGGTGGTCTGTGTGTCAGCTGCTGGTACTGGCAATTTACCAGTATTTAAAATTGCTTAACTGTTTTCAAGCACTACGTACATATATATGTGCTTAACTTCAACAAAAGAATATAAATAAATCATATAGAATGTGCATGTGAACGAAAACCAAAATATTTTTGAAAACAAATTCATGATTCAGGCGGGAAGACAAAAGGGAAAGAAGCACCAGTGTTGCCATTTTAGCACTTTCAGTGCTAGATTTAGCATTTTCTTTCTCGAAAATGCATTGAAATTTTTAAAAATTATGCTAAATGATTTCTCGAAAATTTTTTTACAATTTTACTCCAAAAAATACTTTTGGAGTAATAAAAAATAACTTTTTTTCATATTTCAACTGAATTTCTTTGGGTGTAGTAAGTAGATGAACACGGAAATTTTTGAATTAATATATGAAATGTAATCTATTAAAACAAGTCAACAATTGTTATGAACAAAATTAGAAAAAACTGTAATTTATATTTGAAACATTTGAAATAAAAATTGTATTGTTACATTGAAAAAATTTGGCACTTATTTTTTCTTCTGTAGAACATTTTATCACTTAGTTTTTTAAGTTTTAGCATATTTTGAAATTCATTTTCTGGCAATAATGAGAAGCACAAACAAAGAGCGTAACAATGCTCTCGTTGTTCAAGAGATCTTTTACTACCAGCGATACCAACTTAGCCCTTTTCGGGCTAGATTTAGCCGATTTTAGTCACTCAAAACGCGAAAAAAGAAAATTGGCCCTAAACTAAAAAACGAGTAAATCTAGCACGTTTTACAATTATCTTTTAGCCCGTTATTACTTTTTGCTCGATATGGCTACATTTTAGTTTTTTCGTACCTTTTCTTCCTTTAATCTAATAATATGGAAATATTGTTATTGGTAGTAACCCCATCCTTAAATTGTCCAGTTTTGCCATACACATATTGACATATCCGTGCTCAAACGCAGAAGTTAAAAGGCGTTTTAGTGTCATGAATTTATTCAAAAATGAAATTAGAAACGAAATGTCATTAAATACGTGTAACAGTTTAATACATATTAAATATAGCCTAAAAAGAGATAATGTCATAATTTTTAAGGAGTTTCCTTCAGGCTAATTTGGTCAAATGTTTGTTTACAAACATAAATAAAAAACTTGTTCAAAATACCTGACGAAGTGTGCTCAAAAATTAATTTGAATGAAACAATTAAAAAAAATTTAAATATTTTATTGATAGTGTCTTATGTACTGAAAATGATGATGAACAAGAAATCGAAATTTTGTTCAGTAACGACCATTTTTAAATGTATGTATACTATTTAATACTATGTATTTAATCTACGTATGGATCTTATTTATTAAAATGTAATGTGAAATCTAATTGAAATATGTATCTCATGGTAGTAATTTTTTTCTATTAAATTATTTTATAAAAATGTGTTTGTTGCTTTGATATTTAAAAGAAACATTTAATAATTTAGCCCCTCTTCGCACTTTATCAAAAATTTTCACAGGATGTGGCTTTAAAAGGATTTTTTTTAATTTAGCCCTTTTTTCAAAAATGTTTACGCGTTTTGAGTCTCAAAAGTTGACATCACTGTTTAATAATCATTTATCATGTATGTATGTGTGTGTTTGTGTGGATTAAAAACACATTAACGTAAAAATAAAACAAAAAACAAAAAATTTTTGTTTGTGATTTTCGGTACATATTTGACCATAACCCCCATTAAGCATTCTTCCTAATATCATATCATAAGTTTCTTATAAATTACGGTACCGATTATTTTATACGGAGCATGTACAAATATGTATGTCAAAATCAAACTGCTGGATATTGAGAATATCGGTCCATATTTGACTTGCCCCATATAAGGTCCACTTCCGAATTTCACTTTAATATTAATTTATACATATCTTAAATATAGCGTTATTATTTTGAAATTCGACGTAAGATATCCTAATGTGCATAAAATTCTCTGTTCCGAAATTTAAGAAGATTTAACCAAAAAAATGTGTTCAAACGATTTTTAGATGTCTGGCAATATTTTTGTCTTACAATGTACTGAAAATGCTTTTTCTTACAACGTTGGAAGACAAGAAATTTAAGTACACACGGTTGTTAGACATTTTCTGAACATTTTTCGGACAACGTTGTAAGATCTGACAACCGTCGTATAAAACTTTATAACAAATATAGCAAGCAATACTGTTTTTGTTTTGTAGCCAAGAAAAATAGAAATTAGTTTAATTAGACAGCGACCAAAAAATCAGCATGAACAACAACCTGCAATCGTGTTGCCTGCTGTCGTTAAAATAATCATTTTCATATAAACATGTGTATTTTATTTTTGACATATTGTAGTCGGTAGTCTGCTATGTCGAATGTGTTTAATGCTTTAGTCGCCAATTTGTACCAATCGCAATATCAGGACAATAAAAATTGGTGGCAAATTGGGGCACTAGCATCTTGTCAATCGTGTGATCTAACCTTAATACTCTGTTTCCTAACTTGTAATAAATATGGAATAAATATGTTTTTTTTTTTTAATTTTATAAATTGTTAAATTGACTCGAGATTGTTACATATGAAAATCAGACAAACTCCGTAAATTACAGTAAGAATTGGTAATTCCATCAATTAAAAATGGTCAAAATTAGATAAAATTTCAAAACATTTGAAATATATTATGTTGGTCGTGCATTTGTCTTGCAAACAAATTATAAAATACTAATAAAATTTGCACTCAGACTGAAGAGAAAACACAGAATAAGGATATTCTAGTTCTATAACCAGTATAGTTGTGTATTTCTTATTACGTTTAGGTGGAGGGTATTTAAGATTCGGCAAAGCCGAATATTGCACTCTAACTTGTTTATTCTCTTTTTCTTAACCTGGTGAATACGGAAAAATTCACCAGGTTAATTCTAAATTCAAATACTGAATAATGATATTCTGGTCCTAATAATAACGTAATTTATGTAATTCTCATTATATTTAGATTTGGCACAGCCGAATATATCACTAACTTATTTTATTTATTATCCGCCCAATCATGAATAAAAAATCCGCGTGGGTTTCTTCCCTTTTTATTTTTTTTAGCATTGAACTTGAATAGGAAAAATGGTAAAAGGGAACAAACTCCCGCGGAATTTGTATCCATGATTGGCTGTATATATAATTCTTATAGATATATAACTTGCTGAACTGAATTTTATTGGTCATAACTCCCATCAACGGACCACATCCGAAAAAAATATTAATCTTTATATATATCTTATAAATATCGATATTGACCCAAATTCCATATCATTTATACAAAACTCATACTACAGAATTTTGTGAATTTCTGTTTATATTTGACCATAATACCCATAAATTCCTTATGGATGTGGCGCCATGTAATTGCCAAATATAACCAGTATTAAAGAATAACTAAAAAAAGGTACATCCGTCATGCACGAGTTGAAAGAATAAAATTTTCTCGATCTTTCCTTTTTCTTGTCGGCAGCCGAATGGTCAACAACGCAAATTAAATAATAGTAGAAATTGATAAATAAATTTAAAATTTGTGTTCTTTTTAATGGGTAAGACAAATAAAGCAAAAAACCCCAAATGTATATTGTTAGCGATTCAATAATCTTGGATTTTGTGAATATCGGTCCATAATTGACCATATCCTCCATATAAGGTCCACTTTAAAAAATCTCCTAAATACTCATATATCTCTTTGGGTGCCCCGATAGACTAGGCGATAGTGTGCCGGACTATCAGTCAGAGGGTTGCGGGTTCGATTCTCGCCAAAGACTCTGGGCGTTTTCTGTAGATAAGGCAAAAAGCTTCGCAGTTTGTGTTTGTTAAAAAAATATACCATATATGGCCCACTTCCAAAATTTTCCTTAACATTTATGAATGTCTTAAAAATATTTGTATCCAAATAAAATTCAACACAAATATGTTTCATATATTGGTCAATTTAAAAAAAATCGTACACAACGAGTTTTGTTTTGCTTATTTTTAAAGTTTTTTTCAAATCGCCTGTAAGAGTGGCCAATTTATGTAGAAATTGATGAAGAATCCGGTGGTACTTTTAGACTCTAAAAAAAAACAATATTTTTGGATTTTTTTTAGGTTTTCTATGATTTCTATCTGGAGCGACACCCACCAAATATGTATAAAAAATCGCTAAAAATACAAAAATATTTGAAATTCAAGCTTACTACGATGTTCTTTTGTTTCTCAAGATTGACTTTTGCGAAAATCTGTAATGGTCGTTGCGAAAACAAATTAAAATACAAGTTTTTTTCCTTTAGTTGGTAAACATCTCTTACAGTGTTGCCATTTGAGCACTTTCAGTGCTAGATTTAGCATTTTGTTTCTCGAAAATGCATTGAAATTTTTAAAAATTATGCTAAATGCTTTTTAGCATAATTTATTTGATAAAAACATTATTTTCTCGAACAAATTTTTACTTTTTTACTCCAAAAAACACTTTTGGCGAAATAAAAAATAACTTTTATTAATATTTCAACAAAATTTGTTTCGGAAATTTTTGAATTAATATATGAAATGTGATCTACTAAATCAAGTCAACAATTGTTATGAACAAAATTAGAAAAAAAATATAATTTATATTTGTAACATTTGAAATAAAAATTGTATTGTTACATTGAAAAAATTTAGCACTTATTTTTTCTTCTGTAGAACATTTTAGCACTTAGTTTTTTAACTTTTACCATATTTTCAAATTCATTTCCTGGCAACACTGATCTCTTAAAAAAATATAAAAGAAAAAAAACACGAGAATCACCAATTTCAAGAATCTGTAAAGCATAAAATATTGTTACAGGTTTTTTTTAATTGTATTAGACCTGTAGTGTTGAGACATACGCCTGTGTTCTATATTCGTAAAATGAAATGAAAGTGAAAATTCCATTCAGTTTGTGTTCTTGAATTCGTAAAAGTGAAATAAAAATGAAAATTTCATTTCCAGTTTGTTTCAAGAGGAATTGATGTGTTCTACAAATCATTTTCACCACAGAAAAAGTAATTTGAAATCGAAAGCAAATAGCCGCGTGAAAAAAAAAATAATTTTTACTACATAAATTTGAATATTTGTCGCGAAAATAGCAGAATGTAAGTAAATAACTTAAAATTTATACATAATTTTCTTTATTGTAAGTTTACTTCTGTTTTAAAGGGGTAAGCACAAAAATTCGGAACAAGAGCAGTCAATGCTAAAATTCATGGAAAAACACCCTGGATTAGCTAAGGGATTTTATAAAGGTGATAGAATGGTGAGTGATCAACTGTGGAAGGACCTAGTAAGAGAACTTAACTCCATAGGTCCTCCAGAAAAAGATGCATCTGGTTGGAAAAAGGCTTGGGCTGATTGGAAAGCCTGCATTCGCAAAAAATTGTCCGAGAACAGAGCGGAAACAACTGCAACTGGTGGAGGTCCTAACAATATGCAGCACATATCTTCCAAAGAAGATGCAATTGCTAAGCTTTGCGGTCTCTACACAGCTGTCGAAGGTATAAAAGGTGTAAAATCATTCGGTATTTCTAGAAAAGAGACAAATGAATCCACTGAAACTTAAATGTAAATAGTTTCGAAGATATATTTTTAAATGAATTGCCAGATGAACTTTCAGATGAAGCTGTAGAACCAAAGCGAAAAATGAGAAGAGTTCAACCAACAAAACATGATTTACATGATTTTATTCAAAATCAAATTACTACAAACGAAAATATTTGTACAATTTTAAAAGACATCAGTAACACCTCCAAAAATATGTTAAAAGAGCAGAAAGAAATATCTAAAAATATTTACAAAATGAAAAAAGCTTTGGAAACTTTTACAGAGGTTATAAAAGAAAAAAAGAGGAAGAACATCTTTACCATAATGAAAAAATGATGGAGATAAAACGCAATCATTATGAAGTTGAAAAATGCTTGAAAAAAAAGAATGAAATTAAAATTCAAGAGCTGGAACTTGAATTAGAAAGAAACAGTTTTTTGAAAAAGTAATTTTTTTAAATTACTACTACAATTTATGTCTTTTACTTTAACTTAACTTTTTTATGAACTGCGATATTTTTATTTTTTTATATACATATGTACATATTTATATTTAGTTAATTGAAGTATGTACCTTATACATACTTATGTATGTATATGCCTTAGGAAATTACGAATTGTGATATTTTTATTTTAAATACTGTTTATTCCTTTCATGAAATGAATTTTGTTTAATAAAAAAAAACATGTTTTAAATAATATTTCTAGAAATTTCATTTCGAATTCTAAGAGCACCATTTAGTAGTCTTAAATCATTAACTTCGCTGTCCTCCGCTGCAAATTCTTCGAATACATCTTCCACAACAAAATCATTGCATTCTCCATTATTGACATTGTAGGAATTACAAATATTGTGAAGTGCGCAGCAAATATTAACAATTTTTACTACTTTTCGTGGCTCATACGACATTGTATCAAGCAGACATCTGAATCTGCTTTTTAAAACTCCAATTACGCGCTCCACAATGTTTCTAGCTGATGCATGTTTTTTGTTGAAGTTATGTTCTGGTGTATTTATTTCTGGACATCTATAAGGTGTGAGTAAAAATGGTTCCAATGAATATCCCCCATCACCCAAAAGCCATGACCTTCTAGCGCCATTGTTGTAATTTGCCATCAGATGCTGTCTTTCATCACTGAGTTTCCAAATGAATGCGTCATGACAAGCTCCAGGATGACATGCGTTTACTGCTATGATGTTCATTAAATGATCACATATCTAAAAATAAAATTTCTCAGTGTTTTCATATAAATTGTTTTTTTCTACTTACAGTCATTACGTTTAAACTAAAATATCCCTTTCTATTGTAAAATAGATGGATATCCTTGGCTGGTGCTTTAATTTTGACATGAGTGCCATCTACACAACCAATGATACCAGACAATTGGAACTTGTTGTAAAAGTGCCGTTTTGATTTTAAAATGTCTTCATTGTTTCTTTCAAATTTAATCCATTTTGGGCATAGTGTGGATTCCAAAACGTTACACATACATGTTATGACTTTGGAAACTGTACTCCGTCCTAAAGCCAAATTCGAGTCCTTCCCAATCATTTGTTGGGCACTACCTTGGCCGAAGTAACGAAGTGCAGTGGCCAACTTCAAAATTGTTGGAATGCTGGTCTCGTTGGCGATGTGGGATATTTCTTCTAAAACCATTTTAAATGCATCTTTATTAAGTCTGTAATATGCTATAAATCTAAAATATTAATCAATTTTAAATAGATCACAGATTCGTTTAAACCGTTTATGGCAAAATATTTACTTACGATTGTTCCGGCAATTCCAATCGATTTGAACAGTCCCGAAGTCTCTTTCTAGTTATTCTTTCCGCTTTAATTTTTTCCTTTTCAATGAAGACGGAAATTATAAACGCACCACTCATTTTAATTTTTAATATAAAACTTATTTGTTATTTAGTTTTTTTTTTAATTTTTTAGTGACATAAAAAGTTGTCTTTATCGACAATGAGTAGTTGTAGCGTCGAGTATTCGGTTTACAAAATTTATTCTTCAACACTTTTTGTATGTATTCCCACTTAATTTGAAAGCTTCTTAGCAAATATAATAGCCTGAAAGTGTTTTTCATATTTTTTACATTGAGAAATGCAGTGTTAAAGACATATTTAAACATTGTGTGAGTATTTTGAAATTATCGGGTAGTCAGGTGCATTGATAATTTGTGTCACTAATTTCAATTAAAATGTTAACCATTCACTTTGGCATGACAATTTTTGTTTTTTCTCATATTTCTTTGAATAGTTATTTGAAACAAAATAAAATTGAAATCGTCATGAAAATAAAGTTTCATTACTTTTTAAGAACACAGTGATTTTGTAAATGTGAAATTAAAAAGTTTTTCACTTTCATTTTGTAGTGGAATATAGAACACAGGCGATAGAAAACAAAAATCACTCTTGTTTTTTTATTGTTGGCAAAACAATCATATTGAGGAAAACATGAGTTGTTGACCAATGTACGACCATGCATGCAAGTTAAAGGGAAAACCATAAGTAAAAGTAAATTGATCATTTACACAGATACTTACCACACGTGTAACACGAGAAAGGAATTCATTGTTCAACCTGTAGGTAAGAGTTTAAAATTTTGGTTGCAGGCTGTTGTATATTGCATGCTTATTTGCTGCTTGTTTTGCTCTCAATATTCTTAATGCACTTTTATGTACCCATGCGTGGTAGGTTTGATAATAATGTACTGCATTATCATTACTATGGTCAGAGACTTGGCTAAATTGCTAATATAAGCAAAAACATTAAATACTTGAATTGCGACATGTACAAATTATAACAAATGGTATGAGAAAAGTTAAAAAGGAGAATAAATCTTTCAAAGTGTATATAACAAGAAGTTTTACAGAGATTCTATGCATAGTATGAATATTATGTATAAACCCATTTTTGAATATTCCTATTAGCGATTTTCACACTGGATATCAGAAAGCACTAGTATTAAAATTAGTAAATACTCTTTTAATATAACCGTATTCTATATTCTTTACACCTTCTTTATTGAATTGTGATAATTTTTTAGAAAAAATGCGAAGTTTAACGGGAATTAGGATAGCAGAATGGTTTTTTTTTTGGTGGCTTGGTCTGTGGGAAGAAAAGTATAAAGACCTGAAGTGCATAAAGACCTGCAAAGTAATTAAGTTGTACTATGCTGAAAATAAGCCAGAGTAGTCATTTAGATTTTAGACCTCAAGCTATTGGTATCTAAAGAGATTTGGCAATTGCAAAGTGCTTAAATTCAAGTGGTTAAATTGAAACCAGAGGAAATTCAGAATTATAGTGACCATATCATATATTTCAACAAGGCTGCGTGATTAAGGCTTAATAAGAACTGCTCGGGAAATTCTGTAATTCTCAAGATTCATCGGGTGGTACTCTATCTGGAATCAGACGAACTACGAGTTCGGGGGTAATATTCCAGAAAAATTTACTCGGCAGCTAGAAGCTAGAATTTTCACCAAAAACCTGGACCAATAAACTCTCAGAAAAGTAACATCCAGGAAGCTCAAGCAATTATGTAGGCTGCCACAAGTCCAAAAAGTTCAGTTTTAAAAGTCCTTTAACGTTTTCTAAAATTTAATTTTGCTGGAGAAATTAACTTAAAAAAACAAGTAAATGAATTTAAATGCCTAAAAATAGTTCATAAATATTCCAAATACCTAGTAAACTGTTAGTAATTAAAACAAATTTTACATAACTTTTCTAACTAAATTAATATAACCTCAAATCTTCTCATCATGAAATTTTAAAATCTATCCTAAAACTAAATAACCAACTTAAACTCAATCCTTATGCTAAAATTAATTTAAACTAAAAATTATTACTACAATATTGAAATTTGTTAATATTTTCTAAAACTCAGTTTTGTTTAAAAAAAAATAACTGAATTTAAACTTCTAAAGTTAGATTGGAACTATGTATTTAAATTAAATATAAACATGTAAATTTAACAAATGTTGCCTAAATTTCTACCTAAAAATAACGTAAAATAAAAATTTAATTTTAACATCGCAAATTGAATTAAAATGAGATAATATCCAGAATTATAATCTAAGTCTAATTTTATATCAAAATGTCAATCCTATACTAACATTGGCAATTTACATAATGCAAGTATCTAATTTTTTAACATCCAATACAGTGACATAACTTCAGCAAACTCCCATCTACGAATTACTGTTGGAGGCCTTCATCAAAATTGGTATGATGTGGTAAGTCATATAAAATTTTTTGCTCTTTACGTACTTGCATTAAACTTTAAATAAATAGAAACAACAGTCAATAAATGAAATAAAGAGTACTATTCTGTTATCCCATGCTGTAAGATGATTTCATGTTAATTTTGTATTAACAGAATCTTTAATTACTCTTTATTTTAACATTGATCATTCAAAATTGAGATATAACATTGATTTTTGTTTCTTCATTTTTACATTGCCAAACTAGTTAATCATTTGTGAACCAACTGTGAAAAAAGCTTTATCAAAATTGCCGCAATACAATGTTAATGTTTAATGAATTTTGTTTAACTTAAATACTGTTAACTTTCGGTCATTATGAACTTTGTTAAAAATCTTTATAGAGCAATTCCATATGAAAGCGATCACCTTTTGGACGACCCCTCTCCGATTTTAAAATAAATAGTCTCAATCGATTGCCCAGCAAAAAATAATGTACCTACATATTTTTTTTACAGTGACTGGTTTAGTGGTGGTGTACACCACTGTCATGTGACAAAATTGAAGAATTCTTCATAAGGGACCTCATTGAAAGTTGTTTAAAAAAACTACTAAAGCGATCGCAACGAGTGATAGCTCGTTGGAAAGGTATTGAATCAGGCTTTAATTGAAAAATAAAATTTTCCTAATTTTTCTTAGAAATTTACCTTTAAATTTTCCCATGAAAATTAAATTTTCCGATTTTCCACAGACGCTCCTAAATTTTCCGGCTAATTTTTTTTTTGGATTCCTCATAATTTTTGCTTTAAGAATCAGCAATAAAAAAAATGGGCCCCGACTCCATGTTTGGACAGGAGAAGAGCATTTAAGACCACCTTGTTAAAAATACATTTTAAAAATTATTTTACAGTTAAAAATACATTTATGAAGAAAAGATCTTTCTTATTTTGCTGCTTATACTTAATTACAATATTTATTAAAAATTTCAATTGTCTTGGCATCATTATAAAATTAAAGTAACTTTAAATTTAGCACGTCGGCAGACGAAGAGTACCGCTTTACATTAATTGACATATCAGAAATATTTGGTATGAAGCAATGAAACTTTTGCGTTCCAGTTATAGTTTTGACATTATTATATCTGTTTTGAATTCGTCGCTCAATGGCATCGTGTTCTTTTTGAGTGCATAAAACTGTGTTAATGGCAACTTCCTTGCTTTGAATCCACGAAAACAAATGTTGAACATTTAAGATCTGGTCAGTATATGGCCTTTGCAAACTTGCCTTAGTCGCCATGCGTTTTGGGGTTCCCCCTAACGCATCGCATGGGCCCTTACCGTGGGACGTCGCGAAAAAGTGCCACTCGACCTTGCAGTTTTGTTCTTCTTCAATTATGCAAAGATTGTAAAAATTTTTTTTATTCTTGTACTGAGAAGCCGCGCCGTCTGAGAAAAACGTTACTTTGTCGATTGCATCGAATTTTGATCTTAAGAATTCAAACAGTTTCATTTGAAATAAATAAACGGACACATAATTATGAGCTAAACTCTCCGCGACGACAACAAGGCTTACGGTCTGTAGTTCGTTATGTTCGTTTTTGAAATAAATGCAAAAAGGATGCACCGTGCACTGGTCGTTTGCCCAGTGATAAGCCTGAATTTCATCCTGAACGAGAAAAGTGTAATTCTCGGCAAAGTTGCTTATCACAATGAATTCATTTTGGGCTAATTTCTCCTTACTTTCCTTTAGAAATTTCGATTGCATCTCGGATATGAAATGGTGCGCCTTCAGTTCATTCAACTTGAATCCGAATTCCTCGATGAATTCCGGAATCTGCTTTACCACGGTCTCAAGGGAACATCTGCCGCTGCTAATTATCCACTGTTTGAAATGCACCTCCTGAATTAACAGCTGTTCAAACTTTTCCGCCAAATATTGCTCTAGCTCGTCAATCTTCGGACAATTGTCGCATTTGGACAGATGCCAATTTTTCGTGGGGTATGCGCACAACGACTTCGACAGGAGGTGCCTATATGTTTCAATTTCACCGTGAAATACTTTCAATTTCTTGCATGGAAAGTAAATTAATTTGATGTTTTGATGAAACATGCAAACGCAGACTGAATGCGTTCCGTGCCTGTCTAATGCCAGCACGCATTCTTTTGGTCGTAAAATGTTTTTTAAAGAGGGACTTAATTGGTTACTGCCAATAAGCCGACCACAGGTCATAAAATGTTTTGTAAATTTTTTAAATTACCAGGTAATAAATATTTCCCCATATTTATGGAAAATCCGTGTTTTATGACTTGTTTCTGCACGTGTCATTTTAGGCGAAATATTTATTACCTGGTAATTTAAAAAATTTACAAAACATTTTATGACCTGTAGCCTCAGTCGAGTTTGGTGTACCATTACATGCCACTGCTGCTATTATCCATGGATTTATGGCCGATCTTGTGAAGGCAGGCAGACCATATTCACTACACACTCAACTTGGGGCTCTTAAAAAAAAATTGATTTTTTCTTCATAAATGTATTTTTAACTGTAAAATAATTTTTAAAATGTATTTTTAACAAGGTGGTCTCTTAAATGCTCTTCTCCTGTCCAAACACGGAGTCGGGGCCCATTTTTTTATTGCTGATTCTTAAAGCAAAAGTTATGAGGAATCCAAAAAAAAAAAATTATCCGGAAAATTTAGGAGCTTCTATGGAAAATCGGAAAATTTGATTTTCATGGGAAAATTTAAAGGTAAATTTCTAAGAAAAATTAGGAAAATTTTATTTTTCAATTAAAGCCTGATTCAATACCTTTCCAACGAGCTATCACTCGTTGCGATCGCTTTAGTAGTTTTTTTTTTAACAACTTTCAATGAGGTCCCTTATGAAGAATTCTTCAATTTTGTCAGTGACAGTGGTGTACACCACCACTAAGGTAGGTAGGAAGGCTGGTGTGAGTCACCTCACACCTTCACCCAGAGACCAATATGGTCCATTGCGATGCCTTGATAGAAGAAGTAATAGAAATATATAGAGTAAAGAAAAGAAGAGGAATGTTAGATTGTTAGGATAGAGAGAGAAGAGAAGAAGAAGAAGACCTGACCAAATCCTACTCAGACGTATGTCCTCCATTTTACGAATCCTATCAGACTCTCAAGCCTACAGCTCGAGACATCCCCTAATTCGCTCAAGAATCTATTACCCAGCCATCTCATTCTACTGCCCTGTAACCTGGGATAATGGCACAGAATGTGCTCAACTGTCTCCAGTTCTTCCGGGTCCTCGCATAGTCTGCACATATCCGACAATTCGGATCCCATTCTCACCGCCATCCTGCCTATCATGCAGTGGCCCGTGATAATGCCAATCATGGTCCTAACGCAGATCCTACTTCTGCCCAACAGCAGTTCCGACTCAGACCTCCTAAGCACCGGCCATAACGTCCGTGAGACTTGGCAGTCTGTTCGGTTCCCCCAGGCTTGATTGGCTGCGTTTAAAACCCATTCCCTAATTCTTCCGTAATAGAAGCCTATTGGAGGCCCGACTACCTCCATACGGTTATCCATCTCTGTGCTTGAGCCCAATCTTGCTAACTCATCGGCCACCTCGTTACCGGCGATGCCAGAGTGACCCGGTACCCAGCACAGCCTGACCGTATAACACCCTAAGGCTACCTCTAGAGCCCTCCTACAACTGTCGACTAGCTTGGAGTTCACATAACAGCCCCTTATGGCCAAAAGGGCCGCCTGGCTATCCACATATATCGTGACCTCCGAGCCTCTGTCGATGTTGTCCCTCATCAGTTCCACGGCCCTCAAGATCCCTAGAACTTCCGCCTGAAAAACACTACAGTCGTCAGACAGCCTATATGACATTCTGATGTCTAGATCCTCAATATAGACCCCTGCGCCCGTGCCGTTCATCTTTGAGCCGTCCGTGAAAATGGCAAATCCGTCATACAATTTGCCCCTTCCAGACCAGCTCTCCCTAGACGGTAATGTCACCTCCGGCAACCGCCTAAAGTCTACCAAGGTGCTCACATAATCCGTAGAGCCAGGCGATCCCAGGCAATTTCCACCTGCCTCAATCTCACACAGGATTCGCGAGTGACCCTGCATGTGACCCTTTAGCAGTCCCAGCTCCGTCAGTCTAAGAATACTTCTGGCTGCCATTCCCATCACATACTGCTATATAGGCAATAAATAAAGAATGACATCCAGAGCCGCTTGAGGAGTGCTTCTCATGGCCCCTGTTATGCCGATTGAAGCACACCTCTGAACTTTAGACAGAAGGTTTCTTCGATTAGCCAATCTCAATGCCTCCCACCAAACACAGCATCCATATGTAAGAATGGGCCTGACCACCGAAGTGTAAAGCCATCCCACCACTGACGGCCGAAGTCCCCAACTCTTACCTATCGATGATCTACAAGTATAGTAGGCATTGAGACCCCTTTTGAGCCTCTCCTGAGTGTTTCTTTTCCAAGAGAGCTTTCTGTCCAGAAAAACTCCCAGATACTTAGCACTATCCGATAGCCTAAGCTCTACTCCTCCCAGTACCGGCAGCCTGAAACTTTCCACCCTGTACTTCCTAGTAAACAGAACTAACTCTGTCTTCTCCGGATTGACTCCCAAGCCCTTTTCACTAGCCCAGGTTGACAGTTCGCCCAGTGCCCCTTGCATGACTTCGCTAATTGTCGGCAGAAACTTGCCCGATACCAATATAACTACATCATCCGCGTAGGCCACAACCTTCTGACCCATTCTGTCAAAGTCTCAGAACGACATTGACAGCCAAGAGCCATAGTAAGGGAGAGAGAACACCCCCCTGCGGGGTCCCTCTGGTCACCAGTTTCCTCAGGCGTTCGTTTCCCCAGTCCGTGTGAATGACTCTACTGCTAAGCATCAGAGTTATCCATTCGACCAGGAAGGACGGAACCATTAGGTCACATAGTGCCTGCCTAACAGCCTCTATTCTCAAATTGTTAAAGGCACCCTCTATGTCAAGGAATGCCGCCAAGGTGTATTCCTTGTTTCGCAGTCCCTTCTCTATAAAACCCACCACATCATTTAGCGCACTCTCCACAGATCTACCCTTAAGGTAGGCATGCTGAGCGCAACTGATGATGCCGGCGTCTATCTTCGTCCTCAGATATAGATCGATCAGTCTTTCCAGTGTCTTCAAAAGAAAAGACGACAAGCTGATCGGTCTAAAATCCTTAGGTTTAGAGTGACCGGTTTTCCCTGCTTTGGGTATAAACACGACCCTAACTTCTCTCCATCCTTTAGGGATGTATCCGTTCAATATACATACCCTAAAAAGTTCCACCAACAGTAGGAGCGATGATCTCCCGATATTCTGTAGCATCGCCGGAAAGATACCATCTGGTCCTACCGATTTGTAAGACCCAAAAGTATTGACCGCCCATGTTAGCTTATCCAAGGTGATCATGTCTCCCACTGGCTTCATTGCCTCATCGCCTGAGCGCGGCCCTGAGAAGGAGTCGGCATTCTCAACCCGTTCCCCCGCCCCAGGAACCACACACCCCGGAAAGTGAGTCTCCATAAGAAGGCATAAGGTCTCAGAGCTAGATTCTGTCCAGGAGTCGTCTGGTCTCTGAATAAATCCTGGGACTGCTGGGTCCTTGGATAAGATTCTTCTGAACCTGGACATCTCATTTACAGATTCAACTGACTCGCTAAACTTGATCCACGAGTCCCTTTTAGCTCTCCTAATGTCTTTCTTGTACTTATTGTAACTCTATCTAAAGTTACTCCAATCTTCTTCCCTACGCGTATATTTCGCCCTGTTGAACAACCTTCTTACAGTAGATCTCTGAGTCCTCAACTCCTCCGTCCACCATCGTGGTTGTTCGCGTCTGCCCGGGAAGTTCAGCGGACAGGATCTTTCATAACTACTGATTAGTGCCTCCGTAAAGGTACCTACCAGTCGTTCTACTCCGGTCGGAGTCGACCTCCACTCGTGTGTAACCCTAAGGTTATCTACCACTAATTCCGAAAAATAATCCCAATTCGTCCTTCTCGGATTCCTATACGGACTCCTTTTTGATCTTTCAAACACTAGGTTAAAGGATAGACGACTATGGTCAGAGAAGGAAAATTCCAAAGCCACCCTCCAATCCTTCACTAATTCCCTACAGTTCGTCAACGTAATATCTATTACTGCCTCCCTATCCCTATTCCTGAATGTTGGCGTATTCCCCATATTACAGATATAGAGATTGTTAGCAATAATAAAATCAAACATAGACTCACCTCTTTTGTTGATGTCAGTACTTCCCCACTGGGTATGGTGTGCGTTTGCATCACACCCCAGTACCAGCTTCGAGCCTGTTCTGCCCGAATTCTTCACCAACTCCTTTACTTTTCCACCAGGAGGATCGGTAGCCTCGTATGGCAAGTAGACCGATGCTAGAGCCAGAACCGTTCTGTCCTTGGCTTCTCCTGTCACGACCATGAGGTCTCCACCACTGAAAGAATGAGACAAATTAAATTTATGTTCATTTCTTGCTAGTATACATATTCGTACCTTCTCATCGGTTTGAGGTACAAACAATGTATACCCCGTGGCCTTTAATCCAACTACCCTGTTTTTATTGATCCAGGGCTCTTGGATTAAAGCCACATCCACGGTGTTGTCAATGAGATGGGTTACTAGTTCGGTTGAGGCTGCTTCACAGTGATGCAAGTTTATTTGCACCACTTTCAGCCTCTTAGGGTTTATCATTTTTAGGAAACCTAAACCTGATAGACCCCAACCCGAAAACTGCAACCCCTCCCATTGATCTCAACTTCTTGAGAGACTCCTGGTCTACTGTGAACCTGAAGTCCCTCCCTTGGTTCTCATTACAGCCCAATGAAGCTATCAACTTCCATTGTGCTGTAATGAGTCCCTCGTTCTGATTGGACAGTAGTCCCAGTATGACTTCCACCGGTTTTATAGGTGGAGGTATCCACACTGTGACTACTGGCCTCAGTGGCAATTCCGACGCAAGTATAACGTCCAGACTGGCCTCCGGACAAGTGCTGCCACACCTGCCAATTGCAGCCTTTAAAAACTCAAAGGTTTTTTGATTACCGCAACTGACAATTTTGATACCTCTTGCCCAGTCGGCCCCTCTGAACGATACGTCGTCCGGCCTTCCTTTCACGCTAAAGATTTCGTCGAGAAGTTTGTTCTCTAGCACCTGACATTTCTCGACGCTGATCCTACCATCGGGATCCATACGATCAATGACAGCTGCCAGAATACCGTCCTTACCCGACGAATCCCTTAGCTTCCTTGACGTTGAGGGCTGGTCAGCTTTGGAACCAGTCCTCCTGCTGATTTCCTTACAGGAATCTACAGGAGGGCCAACACCAGTCTGACCAGTCCTCTTAGCCTCTGGGGATTTCTGGTCATCATCAGACCGAACTCTTTTAACTGCCCCTTTGTTGGGGGGCTTAGCAGAGTTTGGTCGATGATCACCCAATTTCCCTGCAGATTTTGACTCGTCTGCCCTGATATTACCTTTAGTGGATCCCTTTTGGGAGTGACTGTCGGAGATTATCAAGACATTCCCAGTCCTAATCGCGCGACTACTGGTGGGTAATTCGCTTACAGGCTTAGCTCCCCCAGCCGTGACTGTTTTGTCGCGGCTAAGATTGCCAGGCCTTAAGCCTTTACCCTCCTCCTGCTTACCCGTTGCCTTCTTAAAGGATTTCTCAGCAAAAACTGCTGAGGATTCATTGTCTTTTCTGACAACATTTGAATCAACAGCAGTCTTTGTTGTGTATCCCGCAGGATAGGGAATACCTAGGATAGCAACGATAGATCCGTGGATTCGTTCGAATCTCGAGACGTTCTTTCGGTGCTTCCTCAGTAGATGCCTATCCCGCCCATCGTGCAGCGAGGGGTCTTTCTGAGCTATCTTTTCCAGAAAGGCTAAGGAGACTCTCACACCACTCTTGGCTTTTGTTCGACAGTCTGATGTGACCTGTTCTGTCGCATCCTGCCAACGACGGGCTTTAATGGACTTGCCAGTCCGCTCTCCATTCCGAGTGTGACCTCCGAAACCGAAGTTCTAGCTCCCTGGTTCTGATCATGAGCTTGAATCACTGTGATTTCATGCTCATCATCAGAACTCAAAGTTAGACCAACGAGTCTTTCAGAGGCCCCAGTTCTAGACGGTGAGCCAACTGGGGATTCCATTTCTTCCACTTCTGTCAGTTCTGTAAGTAACTGACCCTCTTGCAACAGAATATCCCTGTGAATACCCAGCCAATCGGAGTCTGGATTTGACCCCGAAACTGCCGAGTTGTCAGAGACATTCTCTGCAACGACTTCTAGAGTCGCATCATTTCTTTTCTTTTTATTATTATTTTCCTCAATTTTGGTCCCACGAGTATGCGCGTATGGGAATGGACCATCCATGCAGTGACGGCGTACATGGATTAGGCAAAATTTTGTTTACAACCGACCCGTGCCCTGGCGTCGGAGGGAAGCTGTTCGCGACTAGTTTCTTTAACCAGTAACTAGCCATTCAGGTCTTCGGCACTGCTATCAACCACCTTGACCTTAAAAGTGGGGGATATGGGAAAATGGGATGTGGATAGGAATATAGGTAATGGTATAGGAGTTGGATGGATGGATAACCATTGGTCATGCTGGCCTTAGAGCTTATGCCTTCTAACTTGTACCGGCTAAATTTACCGATTCAAGTTTCAAGACATACACTACAGCCAGCATTTAAGCCACCACATCGCGGCAAGATAGTTATCCAGGTCGATAACCACCACTAAACCAGTCACTTCATATGGAATTGCTCTATACACAAAGTGAAGAAAAATAAATGAATATACACAAAATGAAATAGTAAAGGCCAGCAAATCGTTTAACAACGCACGGAAAGAAACTTACCTTGCCTGAGAAGTTCTGTCTCGTGAGCATAATGAGCATATTTCATTTGATCTTCCAATTTTTCTTCCACCTTTTTCAATGCCGCCTGTTTGGTGTTAAACAAATTCTTCCACCTGGTGCCGTATTCGTGTTCAAAACTTCCGACTTCGGCTAATCGTGAACCAACAATACGTTCTTGCACAAATTCCGGCAATTTCTTATTTAAAGACTTTTCGGGTAAACCATCTGTATCTTCATAAGTCTTAAAAGACTCAACCAAAACATGGCATCTAGGAGGCTGTGAGGAAGAAACACTTTTCATTGCAGATACGTAAGCAATCATTGGCCGACGATTTTTTGGCAAACTCAACAAATCCCTCTCCTGAAGATTTTCCGAGATCAGCCATGGTTACACAAGCTCTCTCGACAGGTCCAAATACTTCGAATGACTTGAACAACAATTCATTGGACACAAATGGTATCAGGTTGCTAACGCGTAAAATAGTGGCATCTGGAGCATAGCGGACGCGTAACATAGGGGGGCACGTTTGAACACGGGGCACCTTTTGTAGTGTGTTTGTTAATACACGTCAAGAACTACCGGGCATAATGTATCTTGTTGTAACACAATCACCCAACAGCAATAACACAAAACAAATTTATTTATATTAACTTAACACTACTGACACACTTGAAAAGAAAACACACGAAAAACAATAAATTGTAACAAAAGACACAGCACTTAATAATACCCAAATATATTATATGTAAATTCGGTCAACTTAACCAAATGCATTGTATTAGAAATATTACGATGGATAATATTTCATAAATGCTAAGGCAATCACTTAAGAAAGGCAATGCACTCGAATTGGTATATTGAGAGTTATATTTTTGTAAATAGTGTGCATAAAGAAGATTGAGTGAAAATTGGACTAAACACTGACCAATCCAGATATACTGTTTTGACTCAATAAAATTGTGCATAGGTTAGAAAGAGTACAAAGTAAGATAGAATTAGGAATTATAGATTATATAATTTGGTATAAATAAGAGACTTATTCAAAATAAAAATTTAGAATACTATTTGATCTGAACTAGATAACTAGTGTTTCTCATTATTCTACCTTAGCACACTAGAGGTGCTGAGAAGAATTTAAACGTGTATGCAGTTAGGTGCAGCATTGTCAAATCCTAACATCAACAACTGACAGATCTTGACTTACATTATATTTTGAACAATGTTGATAATATCTCAATTTAACATTTTTTCCGATCCTTAACCGAGTTTTTCACATGACAACCTTGTTTTCTAGCAACATCAACAACTTTTGCTAGTTTTTTCAGTCGTCGACCGAATGTAGTTGGGTGAACAAGTTATCGCAGTGCCTTTGTAAATTTTTTTATTTTTTTTTTTGTAAGAAGTATTAAGTGATCGTTTTCTTCCGTGAAAGAAATTTATTGCAGTCCAAAATTCATTTCAAACAAAATTAAGGTAAGTTATTTGATATTTATGTAAAAAAAAATATTTATTATTAATTTCCGTGAAATGACAAGCCAGTTCAGGTTTGAACAAAGAAAAAGCGGGCACCTTTGAATATGTTAATTTATCAACCGAAGTACCAAACATTGTTCATTCTCTCTTATTTTCTTATTTACTTTAAAGAAAAATGTAATGTCACCTGAAATCGCAAGGCCTTTTCCGTCTTAACAATTAACAACTTATTTTTGTCCTGAATTTTTTTAATTGTTAATGTTTATGTTTTTCTTAATAAATAAATTGAATGTATTATATACATATATAAAAATATAACTGTTTATGTTATTTTTGGACATAAGCGCTACAAAAAAAAATTGCCGTTCAAAGCTGCCCAGAATAGTTCAAAGCTTCCCCGTATGGGGGGCACATTTGAACACAATGACTTCATCCATTAAAAAAATTAAAAAAAAAATATAAATCGAACTAAAAATAAGTTACTTGTAGACTAAAGTTTATTTCCATACATATTAGTTAAATTATGTAAAAAGTCAATAATTCAAAAATATAAATTTTTATGTGGCTTGAAAGCAAAAAGTTTCCAAAGGTGCCCCCCTCTCCCCTACGTCCCCTGCGCATTGTACCATCTAACTTGCGCTTTGCACGATCTGCATTTGCATGGTAATCCGTCTTCAAGAAAGCGAAGTTCTTCTCAGGATTGCTGACTACTTCACCGATTTTACCGAAAGACTTGAAAATCTCACGCTAATCTTCCTCGGAGACATCGTTCGTTAGATTGCCAACGTAGACACGATTACGGCGAGAGAACTTAGTTTCTTCTCTGCTCTCAATTGGTGGTAGTTCGAGACTTCGTTCCGAAATAGAACGTAAACGTTGGCTAATGACGAACTCATCATTGCGTCCAGGTCCGCCACGATTACCACCATCACCCATTCCTCCTCTGGGACCATCAGGGCCACCTCCTACACGAGGGCCGTCAAAGTTGTGTTCGCGTTTTTGACCACGGTCACGGTTGTCGCGATTTCCTCCAACACCACCTATTCCACCGCCGCCACCTCCTTGTTTATTTATATTATTATTATTTTGATAATGCTGATTTTGTTGTGGCTGTTGATTATTAGGGGGTCCATTTTTTGTCTCAACATTAGCATTGGCCTCTACTTAAGCCGCAACTTCAGGTTTAACATCGGACGCCGCTTGTTGTGCGGGAGCTTGTTGATTATTTTGTGGTTGTTGATTTTCCTATAAATATTAAATTTTTCTTCTTTTAGCATAAAAACGACGTATACAAAATTTCATGGTATTATCTGCAATATATTTTAAAATATTGCAATAAAATGGACAAAAAATATCAAATTTTTATGGAGGTTGCCTCACAAATTAAACATTAAAATTTTCTTTAAAACAAACTATGTATTTGCAACGCATTAAAAACAAAACTTACTTCGTCATCATCTTCCATTTCTTCTTCCTCGAATTCAATGTTGTAACACTCCGGTTCGAGCAGCTGGCCATTTAATGTTGGAAATGGAATTTCTGGAAAAATTAGCTTTTAAATTAATTTACCAATGTCTTCACGTTTTCGAGTGACCGTCAAGGTGTCAAACCATTGAGCAAGTTGTTCAATTGGTATCCTATAGTCGAGAATAGGATTTTTAAAGAATTGATCCACATACTGTAAGTTTTTTTTCTGAGGAACTTTAACGCAAACAACATGACTGTGAGAAGCACCCGTACAATAATCAAATATTAATATAAGTGGCTGTTTAATTGGTTGGTGGCTGGATGTGGTCGCGCTACCCGGTACTATTGGTGTGGCTGATTGAGAATTCAATTCCACTGGAGTGTTTATATCAAAGGTAACCGGACTTTTAAGATGAGGAAAACATATTATGGCCAAAAACCAATGTGACTGTACATTTATGGGTATAACAATGAAATCTTTTTCGAAAAGATTTACATTTTTCGTCCAATTTAGCACAAGAGCATGCCGTTTTTGGGCCTGCGTCAATTTTTTACTACACTGAAAGAAAAACGCTTCGTAACAGGAATGAAACCGTTACGTTAACCCCTTTACATTAATGCAATGAAAAGTTTCATTCATTTAATGAAACTGTACATAATAGTAATGAAAGTTACATTAATGCAATGAATCAGGTAGAACAGGTACTTTTCGATAATTCGTAGTTTCATTGGGGCTACGAAATGTATTACATTCGGGCAATGAAAAACTTTTAAGCACGATTTCAGGCATATAGTTATTGAAAAAAGTGATTATAATTACGTTTTTGGTCAACAATTATTTAAACCTATTTATTTAAAGTACCTTTTTTTAAATAAGTATTGAATTGTAGAAATTACAGCACCAGGTAAGTTTTAATTAAATATTTACGTAGCATTAATGAAGCTTTACATTTCTGAATGACAAAAGTTTTTTCCGTTTTTTGAGAAAAATAATATAATATATGTACAGATTATAAATTAAAATTTTGTATTAAAGCAATCGAATTTATAAACTTTTTATTGATTTTATTGTTTAATTTTCGAGATTTATGTAACGTACAATTTACATTAATAATATGACAAATGTCATTCTTTTTGTCATTTTACGTTAACTTTGTATGCAATTATTCTTGAAATTTCGTTACTATGACGAAACTTTAATGACAAAATTGCATTATAATTATGTAACTTTTCATAAAGATATTCTAAATACAAAAAAAAAAATACACTAATACTTTAAAAAAGTTATCTCACATCTACACATTCGTAAATGTTATGTAATAATTGTAACTCCAACGTAAGTTTTCATTACATCTTCATAAGTTTCATAAAACTTAATGAGAATGAAGATCCAATAAATGGAATATGATGTAAATGTCATAAATATAATGAATCCGACATCTATGTTACGTAACTTGTCATTATTTTAACTAAAATTTCCAAAACAAGATATAACGGGACATTTTTAAGAAAAAAAGTGCAAAATACTTGCATGATAATTTATCGTTAATATAAAAAATTTTACATTAATATAATGTAATATTTCATTCGGACAACAATCCAGCAGAGAGAAATTCACAAGTAAAAGAGAAGTAAAATATGGCAAAAGGAAATTGTTGTAAATAAAATGATTTTTATCATTACTGTAACGTAAATTGTTCATAAAAAAATTTTCCGCAGCAAATATGACGATTGTATCATTAAAACAGCGTGAAGTATCATTCTATGTAGCTTTAAAGAAAATTAACGGGACTTTAACGAATTTGTGGAATTTTTTCTTAAAGTTTTTGCAACAACAACTTCAACATCTAAATTGTGTGTCATCGTTCGAAGTTTTAGTTGATTATAAATAGCCGTGGTGTGAAGAAGTTAAAAATTAAATAATTCAACAATTTATTAATAAAATCATATTGTGAAAAATATCTAACTTGGTAAGTAATAATGTTTTGTTTTTTGTGCAAAAACATGTTTATTGAAAATGAAAACTATTTTTATCATTTAAAACACTATCATTTTCTAAAATGTATTGATGATTATAGATGCTGCCGTAGCATTTACAAAAATTCTACATTATTTAAAAAACATGTTAGAACAAAACATTCAAATACAACTAAATTAACTAATACTTGTAACTAATACTAGCTTGTAGAAATGAAAAAAGTGTTATGAATAAAATAAAATTTTCTAAAAATATTTCCAAAACTAACAACACAGTTGATGAGGACATGGAATGTATAGTTAATAACAATGTTAATAAAAATACAAATTTTAATATAATATTAAAGAATTTATTAACATTTCAACGTAATTTGTACTCAAATTTCCAATTTTCGCGAAAAGATGCGGAAAATATAAACAACAACATGTTCAAATTAGTTATTCAACCACTTCTATCTCTGTTTTGTGATTTTGGAAAAGAACTCAATAGTAAATTTTATTTACAAATTTGTAAATTTACAGATGAGTGTCAAAATATCTTCAATTTATTCGAAACGGAGCATCTACTTAAAGCTAAATTAATGGAGGAAGATTTGTTATGTCCTCTTGAGGAGGTGATTGTAGATACTAGTGAATCATTCACACATAAAAAAGGTAAGCGGGAGTATGGTAGATTTTATGTCCAAATCATCATCGAGTGACAGCATACAAAATATTATTCAGGCAGACCTTTGGAAAGAAAATGTGAAATATATCCAAATAAAACTATTATTCCATACCTTTTGTATTTAGATGATCTAGAAATAAACAATCCATTAGGGTCCCATTCATCAAATTTAATATTAAGATCTTTTAAAGATTCTGAATCTGGTAACTCTACACAATCTTCGGATTCGAAAGACACTTTAGGTAATATATGTATATTTACAAAATATTTGTTTTTTTTTCTTTAAAACTAAAAAAAATCGTTTGCATATTTGTAATTTATTTATTTCAGTTCCTGAAGACAATGCACATCTATACCTCCAGAGCCTAAAGTTTGATAATTTAACAGCGGAAGAGTATACGTGTGCATGGGCTGCATGTGGAAAATTTCGTTTGATCCAAATAAAGAATGAATATCAAAATATCAAAGAGGTTTTAAAGCTGTGGCCGCAATACAAAGGGTCAAATGGATTTAAATTGGTAAGTATTTAATTTTTTATGAGTTTAATTGTAAATTTTTTTTTAATTACACTTAATTTAATTTTTACAGATTGATGCCGATTTCAACACAATTCACAAAAACGCAGATACCATTTTGAGTTGGAATGATAAGTTTTTAAATTATTTAAAAAATCATACTCAAATTAAAGACAAAAATATAAACGAAATTATAAAATCTATAAATAAAGATGAAATAGAAAAAGGTAATATGTAATTATTGCTAATTACATAAATACTAATAAATAATTGTTTCTTCTTTCAGAAAAAGAATTGTTCCATCTTAAACTTTTGTGGTGTCTGCACTATAACTTGCACCCAACAAAAAAGTTTATCAGAAAAAATATCAATGGCAAGAGGGAATACGACAAATTTACAATGAGAGATTCGCAGTCTTTGGAGGACCATTTAGATTTTTTATCTGCAAAAGGAGATCCAATCCAACCCTTTCTGTTGGCTTTAGGAGAAATGAAAACTTTTAAAATTAATAACTTTTTTATATATTTGGATGGCCAACTCATGCTATTTGATAGCTTTCAACGATCGTTTGATATACATATATTTTAAGTCTTATCTTGGTTTTTATAGAAATTATTTCTAACAGGCTTTTAAGGTCAGTTTTCCTCCTAAATGTAAATAAAAGACTTGATTTATTTATGCATTTTCTATCCGACGTTTCGTTGGTATTTTGCCAACATCTTCAGGGGATGAATTTTTATTAAATATATTTTTTCTTATTCAGTTTTACATTTAGTTTTAATTAAAAGATGTTTTTCACGACACAAATAATACGACATATAACATATAATTTGAAATAAATGCAAAAATAATTAATTAGAAATATCACAGTAGATTGTCTCTTAATGCTAGGTATCACAGTTGTCATTAATTATCATTTGTTTAATGTTGAGTATCCCTTGGCTTCTAATCAATTTTGGATATTTATAGAAAAATATTTATACAATATATCAAAAACTGTAAAAAATAATACTAAAGTTTGCCTACTTTTAGATGAGTTATCTAAAATGTGAATTATAAAAAATGATAATATTTACTTTTAAAGAAACTGTAATTTTTAAAAAATATCTTATTTTTAACACACTCTATTTAAGTTTTTTTTTTATTTAAAAACTGAATTCATAATACTTTAATTTAATAGTTTATCTAACCACAATTACAAAACCTAAACTTTGTACAAATTTACAATTATTAAATATATATATGCAGATAAAAAATGGAATACTTTTTTTTTTAATAAATATTCATATTTGAAACGACTATCATTTATATAATGACTTGTTTTCATTAGAATAACGAAGGATATCATTAATATTACGACGAAATATCATTATATTAATGATATGTGTCATACTATTAATGTAAAAAAATCATTGTTAAGAAAACAATGTAGTTGCATCAGTGACGTAATTCATTCCTAAAACGTAGAAAATCATTGTATTAATGTAAAATATTATTACATTAATGAAACAATATCATTAAATAAATGCAGTTTTTCATTTTATCCACGACAAAGTTACATTCCAATAAGGACACAATTTCATTGTAAATACTAAATGTTTTCATTGCAATTATGACAACTTACATTTCTCTAACGTAAGGTTTCATTATATCAATATTTGAGTGTATTAATATTAATGACATAATTTCATCATATTTATGAAACAATTTTCATAGCTGGAATGACGCGTTACGTTGGTTGAAAATCGATGACAAAATCGTTACTCTAATGTAAAAAAACATTACATTTACGAAGCTTTTTCTTTTAGTGTATCTTTATGACGCGGTAATGTAGTTAATTTTTTATAGAAGACTGTACTGAAAATGTGAGTACGCTCCTTGTGCTTCCGCAATAACATTATTATGAACCCATTTCAAGTAGAAATCTATAATAATGTCGTTTAGATATTGATCGGTAGCCAGACACATGTAATAGTTAGTGTTAATCGATATGCCGCCTTTTCCTGGTGGATATATAAGAAGATTTCGTATTTCATTCGGTTGCAATTGAGTGGTTGTGGGAATGTTTTCGCTAAAAATACACATAAACAATATTATTTTAAATCAAGTAAGAGTGCTATATTCGGCTATGCAGAATCTTATGTACCCTTCACCTTTGTTGTGGATGCAATTCTTACCATAATTTACAGAGTTTGTCTGATGTTTAGAATAATCTTGAGTGTAATTTAACAAACAGAGTAAAAAACCAATTAAGAAAGTATAGTCGGTCAAGCCCGACCATATAATACCCTACACCTAGTATATGTAAATATAAAACAGTTTTTCAGAAATGGGTGTTATATGGGAGATACATATCACCTATTTTGGACCAAAATTCAGTGTTATGATTTCTGTGAATATAAATAATGTGTTAAACTTTATCTCGATATAAATACTTTTAAAAGATTTCTGGAAGTTAAAGTGAATTGCGGAAAGGGTCTTATATGGGAGTTTTGACTAAATATTGACCGACCAATACAAAATTAGGTGTCATTATTTCTGTATATAAGAAACTTATTTGTGTCGAATTTTATTTGATTACCAACTTTTTTAAGAAATTTATGCTCTTTAAAGTGATTTTCGGAAGTGGGGTTATATGGGAGCTACGACTAATTATCGACCGATCATAATAAAATTGTACCGTATTATTTGTATATATATGGAATATATTTGTGTTATATTTTATTTGGATACCAACATTTTTGAGTGAGTTATGCTCTTTAAAGTGATTTTTGGTATGGGTCTTCTATGGGAGCTACGACTAATTATGGACCGATCATCATAAACTTCTGCCATATTATATGTATATAGACGAGACATATTTGTGTTCAATATTATTTGTATACCAACATTTTCAAGAGAGTTATGCTCTTTTAAGTGATTTTTGGAAGTGGGCCTTATATCGGAGCTACGATTAATTATGGACCGATCTTCACGAAATTTGTAGATGTGGTTTAGCTTAATTAACTACTCATCTGTGGTAAATTTTGTTTGCATAATTCAAAGATTTATGACCGGTATCATTCCTTGGGCCGAAAAAATACCACGTACCAAATTTTATCGAAATATCTTCAAAATTGCGACCTGTACTCTGCGCACAAGTTTTAAATCGACTCAGAAAGTGATTCTGAGCCGATCGGTATACTTTAAGATGGGTGTTGGACCAATATTTATGGGCGTTCAAACATCAGCACAAATCCAATATACCCTCCCCACTACTGTGGTGTAGGGTATAAAAAAGGGGAATAAGTCGGTTTTAGTGACTTTGCTCAAAAAAAAATTCATCAAATAGGGCTTTTAGAAGAGATGCCAGCAAAAAAAATTTGTTGGTGGTCACGCATATTTTCGAGTGGGCGGGCCCGTAAAGTTGAAAATATATAGGCCTATATCTCGGGAACTACTGGGTGTCTTATAATTTGTAATACATTAAATAAAAGGTATTAAATATCCTATCCAACGATATATATCAAGATTATAAAATATGGACCAAATATGGGTTAAATCCGAAAAGAATATTTTTTGACCCGAACTTTTTTTAATATCTAAAAAAAATTAAATAAATTGTTGTGTTATTTCCCCTTTTTTTCTTTAGTGTCTTGTAATTTCATATTGGTTTTGTGTAACAAAACCTAACGAGGGTTGCCAGAAGTATAGCGGCGCTGATATGCTCGCGATAGCCAGGCTTGAAGCTCGCCGGATGGGATGGATCTTGCTACCTTCCGTACACTCACACACACACACAAACAAAATATCATATCAGCTATTAAATTTATTTAAAAGGACAGAGGCACCGAGTAGGCTTATGTTTTCTGTTTTCCTAACGACATACACACCTTTGAACAATTTAACTGGCTGGTGTTGTGCCAGTATAATCCCTCCCACTCGGGATGAATAATCCCGCCATGGCCTCCCGCTATTGGGAGGTCCCCAATCACTCACCACCAACCTTTTATTCTCCCTACTTACTACCTGCTCATTTCAGATTACTCTATCATTCTGTTAAAAAAAATAACACTTTTAATCGTTTTCATTTCACGTTATAAGACTTCATTTTTATTATTGTTTCATTTATAAATAACTTTTCTTCTTACTTGTTCTCTATTATACAAACTCTAATTTTGATTCTTGTTAGCCAATTTCAGTTATAATTTCGTTGCTTATAAAATTTTAACTATTAAAAAAAAAATTTTTTTTTTCTACTTTTGAAAATTTTGAACTTTTACCGCCAAATATAACTTATGCTTTTTAATTTTAAGATTTATATACATATATATAAAAACGTTTGAGCCTCCTTGCCTCAGAAATGCATTTACAACAGAATTCATTCAATAGAGTGTTCTCTTTAACTCATCGGCAGTTTTCCTTTAGAACAGATGTGTGACTAAATTTTATTGTCTAGCGACCGCCCTGGAAGTGGTGCCACTGAACGGTTTTAGGTTTTCCAGTCAGTACGTAACGTGTCCAACCGTACGCGTAAGTTCGGGTATTATCTCGGCCAAATTTTACCACACGTATTCCTTTTTTTCTCTTTTCCTTATTAATTTTTCTTTTATTTTTAATTTTCTTTCCTATCGGAGATTACATACTTATATTTCTAGGGACTGTTCTAATCACCGAAACTACTATTCTTCGTAGGCGAGAGCTCCCCCTAACTAGACGCGCACGCGTGTATAAAATTGTCCACGCGGGTTGAACGACACTACCGTAAATTTCCCTAGTTGTTTGTGCAAATATATATATATATATAACCTCTTCACTTATGTTTCTTTTGTATTTTATTAAAAAAAAATTTTAGAAAAACAAAAAAAAAATGGAGGAACTTGTCAGTCATTCGCGGTTCGGGTATCATGTATTTATTGGTTGGAAAACAATTATACCAAACCACCCCAGGCGTGGTGGTGCTGCTCTGCTTCTCCCTCGCTGGGTGGAATCGGTGATGGTGTGGCTGGGCCTGACAAAGACTGTAGTAATTTTCTTTGGTTCAACTATTTTATTTCAAACGTATCAATATGTATTAGCTTTCGCGACATCAAAAAAATTTTTAAACAGTCATTCAATTAGCTTTGGTTATCTTCCGTCGGCCACGAACTCCACCTTTCGTCATCAAAGATCTAGCGCCAAAAAAAACCCCTCTTTCTGCCATTTTTCTTATTTCTCCCCATCTACCAAAACGACGCCAAAAAAAGATGTCGTCCCATGACCATTTATGAACAATAACTATTCAGCTACTACTTTTTTTTTGTTTATTTGTTTGTCTCTTTCCTTTTTGTTTATTTTATTTAATTTGTACCTTTTTCCTTAATATATTTTCGTCCCTTTCTATTTTTGTCCGCGTTGCCAACCACTATTGTATTTATTCTTCTTTTTATTAATCCTATGAAGGGTACACACGACAAAACCCAACCATCAGTGGATGCAGAATGGGAGGGAAATGTTTTTTTTTTTGAAATGTCTATTTTTGGGATTTTGGGGATTTTTATCCTTTTCTTAACAAAAACAAAAGATCTGGCAAGTTTTCCTCAACTTCAATCATGTATACTACTCGGTGTGGAATGTAAATAATTCGCCACTGTGGCATTCTTGCTAACAGCTGACATCTGAACAAATATAAATAAAAGCAAAATATAAACAAAACTGGTGATTGTGACAATTTTTCCCAACGGATGCTGTTCTAAATAAGGTAATTTTTCTTTAATGCCTATCATCTTTAGTGTATATTTTATACCCAGAACTTTTCCCATTCTTTACAGAACCGCAACCTGGTGTAGGCAATGTGGAATTGGTGGTCAAAAAAAAATTTTAAAATAATTATACCTTAATAAAAACTCATTCTGTTCAAGGCTACAATATGGGCGACAGTGACATCGACTGAAACTCTTCCACTTCCGGTGTTAGCCATGAACCTCAAAGGCAAACTATCGTTAAGTAAGCTTAAAAATATGATTTTATGTACCTTAACGTAAACTCTCTTGTTTCCTTATAGAAAACCACTCCTCACGTGTGAAAGGAATGAGAGATCTCGGCGAGAGAACAGGTAAGCAACCACAATGTTTTTATCACCGAAACGTTTATATAATTAACTAACGTGGATGCTATTATAACCAAACTTAATTTGTTCCAGGTTAGAGTGCGCACGCCTGTAGTCTCGTGACTGACAATTTTGCCTGTAACATATCAACCATGCCACAGATAAGCCATAACAATTTTTGATTTATATGTATATACGGGCTTGTATATATAAAAAAAAACAGAATGATGTATTACATTTTATTTTTGTTCTTATGTTTTCAGGAAACAAACTGACAGCCGTACATGTGACTAGGTTCAGACAATTCTAGGTACCGGGATAAATAAGGTAAATGAAATCGAAGTTAAAGTGTTTAACATGCATTTAGTACACATATGACTTGCGTCATTTAGTAAACGGGACGTTGTCCAATGCTTGATACATTACTGAAAAGTGGTTACTCAAGCGTAACGTAAAATTGGACTTAAATGTTCTAAATGTCACCGTGTGTGATTTTGGGAAGAGAAACAAGGACTAAGCCCACCCAAAGATATTATTTCCTGGGCGAAAAATATCCCTTGGTCTCTTCAAAACAATAATTAAATTGAAATAAAATTTTAATTCAACTTTCCTTTTCTTTCCACAGGTTTGATTACGAGCTCCAGGGAAATCTGAAGAAGTTTGCTTAGCCAGTCAGTCCCAGCTTTTGACCGGTAAGTGAAACCCTTTTTACATCAAAAAGACAAACAAAACTCTTATTCGCAAAAATAAGAATTCCAAAATTATATGGGAATATTATAAGGAAAAACGCTAGATAAATATAACGAAATAAAAATATACAAAAGTATTTTAGCAATTCGGGAATTCAGTAGAAATACAAGGACTAAAACCACCAAAGCTTTAGGCTTTGGCGAGAAGTACCCCTAGTATTCCAAACAAAAATATCAAATAAAAATAAAAGTTGAAATTTTCTAAAAGGTTTCTTTTTGCAAATCCAAATATATGTATATTTCATAATGGCCTTTTAGGAAATTTTGCTTGGAACTAATAAAAAAAATTCTAACTTTTTGTTTCCCCTTTACAGGTCAAAAACAAAAGAGATTGAAAATCTGGAGCTATGCCCAAAAACTAGATCGAGATCATATTGTTAAGTACCGTTCAATTTTCCTTCTTATTATACTAATAATTATTAATAACGTCGTCTAACTGATACGAAAAATTCATATATATATATAAAAGAAAAACGAGGAAACATTTTCGCATTGTTCACAAAAAAACTTTTAATTAATTTTCACGGGTTTCCTATTTTCCATTGATGACTAGCCTATCGGTGTTGTTAAAACACAAAAAAATATATTTTACTTGCTTTATACAAAAAAAACTCAGCCTTAGCGAAAGCTGTTCAATTATATTCCTTGTATTTTGCTACAACTTGCTGTAAGATCGGAATCAGAAATATGTTACTAGTCTTGGTGGCTAACCATTCCTAGCTCTGAATGGCAAAGTTCCCCAGAGTGTTTAACGGAAAGGCACTATAGGTCTAGTATCGGTTACAAATGTAACCCGTTCATAAACGTTAGCTTTATAGTTGCGCAAACACAAGGAAAATATAATAAAATCAAATAATTAAACAAACTTGTTTCCCAAAGGCAATTAAAATAAAATGGTTTAGATGTTTTATCATCACCAAGAAGTTCATCATGGTTAGATGATTTCCCTATTTAAACCGTATTTAGTAAAAATAAACAAAAAAAGGAATTATATAAAAAATTGTTAATTTCCGTAAGACGTTTTGGTAATTTTTAGAAATTAATTTAGTTTTCCTGTTATGAATATGGGTAATATTCAAGTAGGATTATTTAAATAAATAACTGATATAAAAATTAAAAAAAAAAGTATTTGTTATTTGAACATTTTGGAGAGCTATATTTGGGTGAAATTGTTAGGACTAAGTACACCAAAGAGTTTGAAACTATTGTTTCAAATCTTTGGCGTGAAATACCCCCAACAATTTCTCTTGAAGGTCTTCAACCTCATACAGACAGTTACCTACTGGACGTACGATTCTACACTTTAGGAATTTTCTCGCTAGTTTTGCATTAAAATTGTTCTTAAAGTCGCTCTGCTGGTAGTTGCGACGGAAAACTTCCTGTCCAGGTATAAATTTAACTTGACGACAGCGGGTATTATAAATTCGCTCACTTCTTAAATATGCGTTGTGTAGATTTTCTCTAATTCTTTGTCTGATCAAATCCATTTTAACGGATTTTGGTAGTATATTGACTTCAGGGTCGTTAAGGCTTTGCAGTTTCTTGGCTAGTTTATAAACACTTCCATGGGGAATCGTGTTCATTCCAAAGAGCGCAAAATAGGGGGTGACTCCAATGGACGTCTGTACTGACGACCTTAACGAGAATTCGATTTCGGACAGATATTTATCCCATTCTTTATGATCCTCCTGCAAATATGACCGGATTGCAGCCAGAATGGACTGGTTCACCCGCTCCGAAGCGTTTGCTTGAGGCGAGTAAATGGCCGTTCTCACGTGTTTCACACCAAAATTATTGACCATGTCTTGAAACTCTTTACTCACGAACTGCTTACCATTATCGGACAAAATGGTTTCAGGTGTTCCAAATTTGTGAAATACTTCGGATATAAGAAATTTGATAACGCTTCTAGTATTAGCCTTTGCCATAGCCTTGAGCAGGACAAATTTAGTTAAATGGTCTAGGATGATAAATATAAACGCGTTACCACTCGTTGACCGCGGGTATGGACCCAAAAAATCGATAAATATTTTCTGAAATGGACGTTCAGTTTGCGATTCCGCTCCCATCGGCGGTCTTAAAATAGAATTGGCTGGTTTAGTTTCTCGACAAACTTGGCAATTTTTCACGAAGGAACGAACTTGTACGTTCTGGTTAGGCCAATAAAAATATTCCTTTACCCTATGAAGCGTTTTGCCGAATCCTCCGTGTGAAGCTTGGGGTGGATTGTGGCACTTTTCTATTATCCCCTGGGTTAATTCGTTCGGTACCCATAACTTCCAACTGAAGTCTTCATTCATTGGAACACCGTCATATGGCCGGACTCGCTTATAAACGAAACCGTCTACTACTTTAAGGTCTGGTAGGCTTTCGGAGTTCTCAGTTATTTTGGCAATCAAATCCAGATAAGGTGGTTCTTTGAAATAGTTTGATTCCATATTTATCAAAGTGTTTACTTCCGCCGATATCTCCTCCATATCATACCTTGACAAGGTGTCGGGTACTACATTTCTAGCCCCGGGCCTGTGCTCGATTGTAAAAGCAAAAGACTGGAGATGTAAGCTCCATCTGGCCAGTCGACCACTTAAATCCTTGTGGGACATTAACCATTTAAGGCTGCTATGGTCAGTGATGACAGTAAAGGGCATCAATTCAATGTAGGGCCGAAATTTTTTTATGGCCATTACTACTGCTAAGCACTCTCGCTCCGTTACTGAATAATTTGTCTGTGCACTAGTCAATTTATGGGAGAAAAAGGCTATCGGATGCTCGCCTAAGTCCTCGTCCTTTTGATATAAAACGGCCCCCAAGCCTATGTCCGATGCATCGCATTGCACATAAAAATGCTTATCAAAATCAGGGTGCGTGAGTACTGGTGCCGTTGTTAGGGCTTTTTTTAACTTATCAAACCCTGCTTTGGCTTCTTCCGGAAAGCTGAAGGATTTTCCTTTTTTGAGTGTATTAAAAATCGGGGTCGAAATAGTGGCGTAGTCTGGGATAAAGCGCCGGTACCAGCCGGTAGCTCCCATAAAACTCCTGACCTGTCTAGCGGTTTTCGGGTAAGTAAACTTAAGTATGGTATCTACCTTTTCTGGGTCTGGCTTCAATCTACCCCCTCCTACTATATAGCCTAGGTACTTCAATTCTTTAAAGCAGAATTTGGATTTTGCTACGTTAATGGTCAAACCCGCCGAATCCAGATAATGCGCTACCCGATCCTGCAATTGCAGGTGGGTGTTAAAGTCTGGAGATACTATCAGTAGATCATCTAGATAGACAAAGACTCTATCACGAATTGCTGAGGGGATCACTTTATCCATTAGACGGCATAACCTTTGCGCTGCATTACACAACCCAAAAGGCATTACCGTAAAATGATAAAGGGGTCTCCCTGGCACCGTGAATGCAGTCTTCATTCTACTAGATGCATCTAGTGGTATCTGCCAGAACGCGTCCTTGAGGTCGACGCTTGATATGTAGAACTTGTCTCCTAGCCGGCTGAGTAGACCCTCAATGTGCGGCAGCGGATAGGCATCCTTAACCGTGAGGGCATTTAGCTTACGTGCGTTCAGACACAACCGGTTCTTCTCGCCCTTACGGACTAGAGTAACCGGGTGGCTCCAAGGACTTTCGCTCGGCTCAATGACCCCAAGGTTAAGCATCCTGTCCAGCTCCGCGTACATTAATTCTTGCACAGCCGGGGAGACGGGATAATGCTTGCCCTTAACTGGAATTGCATCGCGGGTATCGATTACGTGACATTCGAGGGTGGTCTGACCAAGACCTTTCCTAGAAAAACAAGGAAACTTTGCCTTAACTGTCTCTAACGCCGCCCTCTGATTTGGACTGAGATCATGGGGTTTAAATCCATTCTTAAACTCCTCAGACTCTGGACATAAATTAATATTGTCGGTTGTCAGACTACACAAATTTGGGAAAAGACCGAAGGCTCTCATAAAATCTACTCCTAGAAATAGGGGTCTACTTAATGTGGGAACTAAATAAAAAGTTACTTCCTTAGACAAATTATTGAATTCAATGCCGGTCTTAACTCGACCGATTATTTTATGAGGGCTGCCTTCAGCAGTCTTTATCAATGACGCAAAATCAAAAATTGTGAGACATGTGTTCTCCACGAACTCCAGACATCCCTTACCTAAACATGAGACAGTAGCTCCACTGTCTAACAGACCTTCAACCACATTATTCTTAATGACAAGTTTCAGATAAATACGAGTATTTTCGCCCTCATATAAACGTGCGGACATAATTTCCTTTCTAATCCCGTGTCTAATTTTGTATCTTAACCTTGCCTTTTTTATTCTATTTAAAACCTGCCCAAAAATTCTAACCCTGGCCTCATTATGTTCCCTGACTCTTTGGTGTAGGGGTTTAATAAGTCGAGCTAACGGTTTAATACTGGTGGTAACAATTCTTTCGGGGTTCGTTAGGATTTTGGTAGGCTTCAACGGTGCTATCAATGGGTCAAAAGGGATTAATTCTGTGTCAAACGAGTCTCCCCTTTTTGAGGCTCGTTCCCTGTCTGGTTTCCCTGACGTTTAGGGCACTTCGGAGTAACGACATTTTCCCGACCGCATCTGTAGCAAAATATTCGCCTCGTTGGCGATGGGCATGAAACTGTGGCCTGGCTGTTTACAGTTCCAGCAGATATATTTGGCACTGGTAGTTAAGGCATCGACTTCAGTCAGGTGTGTTGGGTTTTCTTCGTCACTAAACTGTATTTCATGCACACGAGTGTGTACTGGAGGCCTATATTGAAATTGTTGCCGTTGACTTGCTAACAAGTTTTCGGCTCTTTTGGCCTGCTGGCAGAAGTCGTTGAGCCCCTCTGTTCTCACGGAAAATAGTAGATGCGACAAAGAAGGCTTTAAATTACCCTTCATTATATCTACCAAATCCCTTTCTGAATAAGGACTCCGCTGTTGATTCCTCAGCCTCATCACCGCGTAATAAAAATCTTCAAAACTCTCCTGGGATTGCTGTCGACGGCATCAATTTCCAATACCAGTTCCAATACCAGTCGAGCGCCTGGCCTTCTAGTAACGAGTGGAAGCTTCGACGAATGTCGTTAAAAGAACAATTATAATCCTGTCGCAGGACGTCAACTCGAAAGATAAAGTCTTCAGCGCTCATACCTTTGGAGGTTCCATCGAACTTAATTCCCCATTTGGCTAAGTCCACTTTCACCTGTGTCGGGTCACTACCCTCAGCTGGCCAACTGAGAGCTCGAGAGGACTGAGCTGGTTGCTGTAAACCACCGGGAGCGGTACTATATGTTGGTTGTAGCGGGGGTGCATTTGTTATTGGACACAGTGGAGGAGGTACAGTATATGGCTGTTGATAATTATGAACAGGAATGTTTTCAAGGGATTGTGTTTGAAAATTGGTTGCTAACAAATTTTGTTGCTCCCTGGGTCGAAATGGATCTGGCCCACTTGGTAGTTGTGGAGGTGTGGCCTGTGGAATCGCTCGAGTTACAGCCTGAGATATTTCCTGTCGCATGTCCCTACGCAAAACTTGCATCTGCCTCTGCAATTCATCCCGTATAAAGCTAAACATATCGCCTGCACCGGCGACATTGTTGATGGGTTGAGGTGCTGAAGGCTGCATACTGGGCCGAAACTCTTGTCGGACATTACGGGCCGTAATACTACTAAATTCTGGTGAGGTTATAGTACTGTTTGAAATGACGGACTCGTTTAGCAATCCTGAGCACTCATGCGCGATTGAGAGGAATTGCTGAACAGCTGGTGCTACTGTCGCTGTCGCAGATGTATTAATAGTGTTAATATTGGCTACGGTGTACGTGGGAAGTGCTGTGGGAACTCCACTTTTTACAGTTGTCTTTGTTGAATTTTCCATATTGTCGACCCCGTTTCCCGTTTGGACTTGATCTTTACTAGATCGGGTTGATACCATTGCTAGTTACGTAAATGAGATGACTAATAACCCAAAATCAGATACAAGGAAAGACCAATGACACTCAATAATATTGCCTGTGAATTGAATTTATTGATTAAGAATAATTGCCTCTAAATTCAAAAACGGAAATATTCCTCAATCAAAAAAAAACTAACAACTTAATCCCCACAAGGAGAAAAATATAAACTTACAAATTCCGGCTAAATGTTAAAAATTTTAAGTACTCCTAATCAAATTAAATTAAAATAGGAAACATTTTCAATAAATTCAAAAACAAAATTTTGTAGCCGGCAGTATATTTCAGGAAAATAAAGGTTTGTAGGTAAAGCAAAACAATATTGTTCGAATGTATAATTATACATTGTTATTTCGGTCTCGTTTCAGGATGTGCAGAAAACAAAGACAAAAATTATTAATGAGCTGAAAAAAAACGGTTACTCCACGGCTCGAATTCCTGGATGCAACTAATAAGTTGGATTGTGTTATCCTGTAACTTTAGACCTATCCTGTTTATCTTGCCGGGGTAAAATACTTCTATTGTTATGGCAAAACTTTTGGCTGTTAAAGCTATCAATTTTGTACAACTCGAGCACATACCGAATTTGATTTAGATCAGAAATCACTATCGAGAGCCTCCTGCTGCTAGGAAATAATAAGCTGATAAATCCAGAATTTTGCATGACACCATTATCCGCAGCCTATGTCGCAACACGAGCTGGACTTAGTTGTCCTGGTGATCGGGACTTACATAGTTGTGAACAATGTTGGTCAAGCCAATTAAGGATTTACATCTATAGACGTTAAACTTGAGAAAAACTAAAAAAACAAAATTAAATATTGTCTAGACCACATCGCGACAACTAAGGTACTCTTATGAATGACCTTACTGGACTTACGTGTTCGAAACACCAAGAAACAAAAAAAAATTAAATTCCGGGCTATGAACCCACTCGGGCCCCACGTTGGGCGCCATTTGTTGTTGTGTTATTTCCCCTTTTTTTCTTTAGTGTCTTGTAATTTCATATTGGTTTTGTGAAACAAACCCTAACGAGGGTTGCCAGAAGTATAGCGGCGCTGATATGCTCGCGATAGCCAGGCTTGAAGCTCGCCGGATGGGATGGATCTTGCTACCTTCCGTACACTCACACACACACACAAACAAAATATCATATCAGCTATTAAATTTATTTAAAAGGACAGAGGCACCGAGTAGGCTTATGTTTTCTGTTTTCCTAACGTCATACACACCTTCGAACAATTTAACTGGCTGGTGTTGTGCCAGTATAATCCCTCCCACTCGGGATGAATAATCCCGCCATGGCCTCCCGCTATTGGGAGGTTCCCAATCACTCACCACCAACCTTTTATTCTCCCTACTTACTACCTGCTCATTTCAGATTACTCTATCATTCTGTTAAAAAAAATAACACTTTTAATCGTTTTCATTTCACGTTATAAGACTTCATTTTTATTATTGTTTCATTTATAAATAACTTTTCTTCTTACTTGTTCTCTATTATACAAACTCTAATTTTGATTCTTGTTAGCCAATTTCAGTTATAATTTCGTTGCTTATAAAATTTTAACTATTAAAAAAAAAATTTTTTTTTCTACTTTTGAAAATTTTGAACTTTTACCGCCAAATATAACTTATGCTTTTTAATTTTAAGATTTATATACATATATATAAAAACGTTTGAGCCTCCTTGCCTCAGAAATGCATTTACAACAGAATTCATTCAATAGAGTGTTCTCTTTAACTCATCGGCAGTTTTCCTTTAGAACAGATGTGTGACTAAATTTTATTGTCTAGCGACCGCCCTGGAAGTGGTGCCACTGAACGGTTTTAGGTTTTCCAGTCAGTACGTAACGTGTCCAACCGTACGCGTAAGTTCGGGTATTATCTCGGCCAAATTTTACCACACGTATTCCTTTTTTTCTCTTTTCCTTATTAATTTTTCTTTTATTTTTAATTTTCTTTCCTATCGGAGATTACATACTTATATTTCTAGGGACTGTTCTAATCACCGAAACTACTATTCTTCGTAGGCGAGAGCTCCCCCTAACTAGACGCGCACGCGTGTATAAAATTGTCCACGCGGGTTGAACGACACTACCGTAAATTTCCCTAGTTGTTTGTGCAAATATATATATATATGTCGGGTTTTCATCCATTTTAATTGATTTTAATATTTTTAAATCAAACTTCAAATTATTTAAATTGATTTGATATATTATTTTATTATTTTCAAAAAAATTAAACGAGGCAGTCCCAACTCGTCACTTTCGATTGCTTTTTCTTTCTAATCTATTTTTTCAGCCGTGACAGTTGATTCCACCCAAGCTTGACATAAAAGTCCACGCTTGCCGTTTTATAACAAACACACAAACAGCCAGTACTACGACACGGCCATCCTGTCAATTTGCACGTCCTCGTGCAATTAATCTAAAACAAAAAACAAAATCCCATACAGCATCTAACTTTACCACTCGGCCAATTCTGACCAAAATAAAGCTTTCAGTAACATAACATCATTTTCTTATCAAATATCCATTACGATTTTAAATTATAAAACAGTAAAACAACCATTTAATAGATTCAAAAAAATAATCTACATTGTTCAGTTTAGTAATTTCACTCCAATTACTCATAAACAATATCACTTCTATCCAGTGACATTATAAAAACAGCAACCTCTATCCGGTTACTAATCTCAACAATCACTTCCATCCAGTGATACTGCCTCCATCCAGCACAACCAATTAATACCACCTCTATCCGGTGATACTAATTCCCAATTCACACCATTGCTTCTATCCAGCAATGCAATCACCATCAACCACAACAATGCGTATTACATTTTCACATTTTTATTTACATTAATCATACATGATCAACAGAAAACTCAACTAACTTCATCAATATTATCGTCAATATCAACAGGGACATAACCTTCTGGCATTCGCCTTATACGATCGCGAGCATACTTATACGTTCGATTACAACTTAAAGACTTAACTACATACCGGTCGCCATCCAAAACTTCCATCACTCTAAATGGACCCTTGTATTTTGGATCAAGCTTTGTCTGATTGCGCTCCTCGTTTTGTAGTAACACCAAGTCACCTACTACAAAATTGTCCAATCTAGACTTAGTTCTATCAAATCTGATCTTATCATAACAAGCATTTTTTTCTATGTTACAAATGGCCTTATTTCGAACTTCATCAAGGTTCACCAATGGTTCAATTTCATCAGACACTAGCATTTCGACAGGTCTAGCTACCTTACCTATAAGCAATTCCAATGAACTATGTTTGGTAACACGACTTTGAGAACAATTCAAGGCTAATTGAACATCAGGAAGAGCATCCTGCCAGGTGCGATTACTTGTCTCAACTGCCGTGAGCATATTCTTTAACATACTCATTACACGCTCAACTTGACCGTTTGCACGAGCACTACCAGTTGCAATTAAATGTAAATTAATATTGTGTGTACTACAAAATTCTTTAAACTCTCGACTTGCGAAACAACGACCTTGATCGGCAATAATTCTTATTGGAGCACCAAATAAAGAGATAGCATGTCTTAATGCTGCAATACTACTAAGTGTGTCTATGTTAATTGTATGATGTAACAAAACGTATTTCGTGAACGCATCAATCAATACGAAGACGTACTCTTTTCTATCACTTTTCCCACTCAGTTTCCCAGTCGCGTCGATGTGTAAAGTGTGCCAAGGAATAGCAATTTTAGGAATAGAATGCAACTCAGCTTGAATTTTCCCTGAGTGAGACTTGGAAATCTTACATGTCACACAGTTATCCACAAATTTTCTCACAAATTTGGACATATTCTCGAACCAATAATTCTGGTAGACCTTCTCCAGAGTTTTCTCATAGCCCAAATGTATCAGAGACTCGTGAGTGTTATTGATAATTGACCATCTCAAAGATCTGGGAACTATTGGCAAACATAGTGACCTACCGTTACGTTGCACTTTTCGATAAAGGACTCCTGATCGGATGTCATAAGTCTTAGATATATCATCATGAAGTTTACCTTCACTTAAATCGGACATAAGTTTTACAATTTCGTCATCACGCTGTTGCTCTGCCAAAAGCCAATTACCAGACAGTTCGGCTATATTAACAATTTTGGGCTCAACTTTCTCATACACTCTATCAGATGAAGGCAGTGGATTCCTTGAAAAGAAGTCCGCATGACACATGCTGTTCCCTTTTCTATAGACAACTTCAAAATCAAATGCCTGTAAAAAAGCCCACCATCTATGCACTCTAGGAGTAAGATCAAGCTTTTTTCCCCAAAGCTTGTTAGGAGTTACAGTCAGTAACAACAACAAATTTACGCCCGTGTAAATAGTGACGAAAATGCTTAATCGCGTTGACGACAGCCAGGGTTTCTAATTCGTAAGAGTGGTACTTAGATTCAGCGACCGAAGTTCTCTTGCTAAAGTAGGCAATAACAAAACTCTTCACATCTTTTTTCTGCATTAAAACAGCACCATATCCAATAGCACTAGCATCCGTATGAAGTTCTATTGAACATGAAGGATCAAATATAACCAATACAGGTTCAGAAGTCAAAACTGTTATCATCTGCTGTCGTAAAACTTCATGCACGGGTTTCCAATCAATTTTACTCTTGCTAGACGTTAAAGAATACAATGGGGCCATAATCTGAGAAAATTTAGGGACAAACTTTCTAAAGTAGGATGCGAGTCCTATAAATTGCCGCAATTGAGTAACAGTTTCAGGTGGAGGCAACGCAGTCAAGGCCTCAATTTTCTTAGGGTTTGGCTTTATCTTTCCTGCACTGACTTCAAAACCGAGGTATTGTACTTTCTGCTTAAGAAAAGAACATTTTTTAAAATTCAGTGAAAATCCCTGGTCGGTAAGCACCTGAAGTACAATGCGGAGTCTTTCCAATGCTTCTTCAGCATTAGAAGCTACAATTAAAATGTCATCCATGTAGACAACAACAAACGAATTAACTAAATCACCTAAAGCATTCATTACCGCACGTTGAAAAACCGATGGTGCATTTCTAAGTCCAAATGGCATTGTCAAAAACTCATATTGACCATCAGGTGTTACAAAATCTGTGTACTTAACCGAGTCAGAATGAATAGGTATTTGATGGAATCCTGAAGCCATGTCCAAACTCGTGAAAAAGTTAGAACCATGTAAACGATCAATTTGATCTGATATTAAAGGCAACGGAAACCTATTCGGAATGGTATTATCATTTAATTCCCGAAAATCCACACACATGCGGTCAGCACCATCTTTCTTCTTCACAAGTAGTATGGGACTGGCAAAAGGTGATGAACTAGGACGGATAATGCCACAATGTAAAAGTTCGTTAACTCTGTTTCGAACAGCACAGCGTTCCTCCATACTTAAACGATAGGGACGTCTATAAATCGTACTGTAAGGATCTTTAAGGCCTATTTGCATCGGTGTTACATTAGCATGAGATTTAGGAAATGTCGTAACAAAATTTTCTCTAAAAGAATTTAAGGTATCTATCAATTTTGGCTTTAGATTCTGAGGAATGTCAGTGTCAATTGAATCAAAATTTATAGCCCGAGGTGTAGTTGTCTCACAAGTCAAAACAAGGTTTTCTCTACTTAAACACAACCTGTCTGACGCCATATGTACCGTAATACCTTGATGAAGAATTTCTCGCCCAATCATTATCTTGTTATGCAAGTAGGGATCTGGCAAAACATGAAACAAAACTTCCAGAACAATTCCCTCGATTTCAATCACTGATAAAATTTGAAAAGTACTATTAACACTTGTTTGTCCAATCCCTGTCATTGTCACTACCTTAGAACAACGTTTACCCCGAAATTTATTACTTATAGACTCTTGAATGAGTGAACATTCAGAGCCTGAATCAAAAACGAAACCGAATTTCTCACCAGAATGATTTAAGGTTCCAGCAGGTACACCAACAGTACATAGCTCTACTCGTCGGTTCCTTGCAGCAATCTCATCGATTTCACCAAACCTTTTGCGGACAATCTTGGGGCAACTTGATGCATAGTGACCAGTCTCTTGACAGTTGAAACATGTAACTGGCTTCGTTGAGTTTTTTAAAACCTTGTTGTCCATCCAATTTAAAGCATTCGAGTCTCTTCGTTTCAACCTGCATTGTGCCGCCTTATGTCCTTGTTGGCCACAGTTAAAACATTTAATGCCTTGCAATGACGCTGATACCTTGTTCTTTTTTGCATCGTGGCTGCTGACATCATTTTCTGTTGTAACTTTCCTCTTTAAGAACGACATAGCCTTTAGTTCTCTTTGTAGCAGGTTCCTGGTACCAATATCAGCCGTAAAAGATATGCGATGTACTCTTGGCTCAAACTGAGAAAGATGGGCTAATACTGTGGATACAGCTATTTCTTCAATAGACAAATTCTTCCATTTAGCCATCAAAGACGTCATCAGAGTGGCAGCATATGCGGATAAACATTCCCCGTCTTTAGGTCGGCTGCTGTTCATCCCAATTAAGAATGCAGCTGAGGTTTCAGGACAATCGAAGCGATCCAAAAAAAAATCCTTGAATTCTGCCCATGTCATTCCCGGATAGGATACTTGAGCCAGCCAGATAGATGCTTGTCCTTTCAGAGCTCGACCAAGAATATTCATCAAGGATGGTTTTGGTAACTGATCCGAGACACACATGTTTGCCATTGACAACCAGGCACGAGCGTCAGCATTTCCATCATCTGGGTTAAATTCCGGTAAATACGTATCAACGCTGGAGGATGGTTTAAGCGCTTCCACAAGAGCTGAAAAGTTACGATTTTGCTGCTCAAACATTGTTTGCCATTTTGCTTCCTCCGAGCCGGGAACTTGCTTTGAATTTTGTAGGCTGTTTTGAGTAAATCCCACTTCTGATGTCGGGTTTTCATCCATTTTAATTGATTTTATTATTTTTAAATCAAACTTCAAATTATTTAAATTGATTTGATATATTATTTTATTATTTTCAAAAAAATTAAACGAGGCAGTCCCAACTCGTCACTTTCGATTGCTTTTTCTTTCTAATCTATTTTTTCAGCCGTGACAGTTGATTCCACCCAAGCTTGACATAAAAGTCCACGATTGCCGTTTTATAACAAACTTTGTGTGTGTGCCAGTACTACGACATATATATAACCTCTTCACTTATGTTTCTTTTGTATTTTAGTAAAAAAAAATTTTAGAAAAACAAAAAAAAATGGAGGAACTTGTCAGTCATTCGCGGTTCGGGTATCATGTATTTATTGGTCGGAAAACAATTATACCAAAGCACCCCAGGCGTGGTGGTGCTGCTCTGCTTCTCCCTCGCTGGGTGGAATCGGTGATGGTGTGGCTGGGCCTGACAAAGACTGTAGTAATTTTCTTTGGTTCAACTATTTTATTTCAAACGTATCAATATGTATTTGCTTTCGCGACATCAAAAAAATTTTTAAACAGTCATTCAATTAGCTTTGGTTATCTTCCGTCGGCCACGAACTCCACCTTTCGTCATCAAAGATCTAGCGCCAAAAAAAACCCCTCTTTCTGCCATTTTTCTTATTTCTCCCCATCTACCAAAACGACGCCAAAAAAAGATGTCGTCCCATGACCATTTATGAACAATAACTATTCAGCTACTACTTTTTTTTGTTTATTTGTTTGTCTCTTTCCTTTTTGTTTATTTTATTTAATTTGTACCTTTTTCCTTAATATATTTTCGTCCCTTTCTATTTTTGTCCGCGTTGCCAACCACTATTATATTTATTCTTGTTTTTATTAATCCTATGAAGGGTACACACGACAAAATGTCTGTATAAGGCTAGATTTACACGATTGAAATTTTCTTCAAAATGCTTCAAACTCGTGTAAACAGCAAAATTTCTTCAAAATTTATTGAACAAAACTTTTGAAGATTTTATTAATGCTGTGTAAATAAGCATCAAAATCGCATCTGGCAATATTGATAACTATAAATAATTTGACAGCATGTTCATTCTTTTGATTCAATACATATTAGCTGTTTTTATTTACAAATGTTTTTGGCGGCAAGTGGCAATATTTCATAAAGAATACAATTAAAATTAGTAAATTAATATGAGTTGGTAAGTACTACATATTTAATAACTATATACCTATTTGTGGAATAATATATCAATATTTTTAAAATTGATGAGTACAGAAACCGAAATGAAGAGCAGAAGTGCTGGTCAGAAATTGCTGCTGCAAGGAATCATTGCATAGCCGACTGCAAAGCACAATTTAACGCTGTGCGATCACGCTATAATGTAAGTTGTTTTTTTTTGGTGTATGTTTTGATCACATTTAAAAGTTTATATATTGAAGGCGGAGCACAAAAAATAAATACCTCCAAGAGTGGACAAGGTGGCGCTACTTATGTATCAAAATATGAATATTTTGCAGATCTACACTTTTTAGATACTGTGAGAAATCGTGCATCAGGAGGAGGTACAGAATCAAACTTCGAGACCTTAATTAATTGTGCTTGTGAGGATTGTGATGATGTTGAACAGCAGTTTCAGAATTTGGAAGCTCAATGTTCACTTGCAAGTGCTGCTCTCGAAAATAGTACTCCTGCAAAGCGTAGAAAAGTGCAAGAAGTAAATGAAATCGACAGTCAGCGTTCAGAAGTTTATGAAAAACTTGGCCAATTTCTATCTCAGAAAGTGTCACAAAGAAAAGAAGACATAAGTTGGCAGAAGTGCTATGGAGAGTATGTTGGGCAGCAGCTTTCTGCATATTCAGAGGCAAATGCTCGCAGGTGAGTTTGAAATACATAGTACTCAATTAATATTTGATTCGAACTAATATTTTCAGACTGAGATCTCGAATTAATAATGTCATCGACTCCTTTGAAGCAGAGCAAAACAATTTAAAATTTTTTTATTTTAATATTTTATATGTGATTTCTTTTTAATATTTTAATTTTATTTTTTATATAGAAACAGAATGTGATTTGAATACAGAATGAAGATGATGAATTGAACTTTTTATTTCGATTTATTGTATTTTTAATAATTTTTAATAAATATGCTTGTATTGCCATGGAAATTCTCCTTCATTTAAAAAATATTCCGTGAATTCTTGTCGAATGAGCTTGGATGTTTCGCTTTGACGACCTTGATTGCACAATAGTTCTATCGAAGACAAAATATTCTCTGTCCGCACTTCTTCACGCCATCGTCCATCCGTTATAGATCCATCCGCATGCACTTGGTCTAAGTCCCTTGTTTGTGCATAGGTACCACACTTGCGTTTGTTCAAAAAATTGTGTAATGCACAACTTTGACAACATTTGGTGGAGAAAGTTCCATTGTGTTTCTGACAACGCGTCAATCGGGCTGATATTAATCCAAACACGTTTTCCGAAACACGCCTAAATATAGACAACCTGTAATTGAAAATTCTTTCCTTCGTGTTTTGATTCCGAAAACTATATAGTTTCATACAGCTATGTTACAGAATTTAATTCCATTCGGAAGTGGAATTGATTCCGTTTTTTGATTCTATAGAAAAAACAAAACCAAAAATTTTTTCGGAATGAAACCACTTTTAATTTGCTATGTGGAATTGTAGTTTTAAGAATTTCTAGGTTTCATTCCGAAAAAATTCTTCGTTTCACCTTTTCTATAAAAGCAAAAAACGGAATCAATTCCACTTCCGAACGGAATTAAATTCACCAACGTCAATGTAAATAAAATTGTAGTTCGCATCAACAAGCGCCATCAAAACAATGCTGTTTTTCTTTTTACAATTGAAATATGCGCTTCCACAGTGTGCTGGTGCTATAATATCGATGTGTTTTCCATCTAATGCCCCGATTGAATTGGGAAAATTCCACGTTTTATTTATATTTTGGGAAATACTCTCCCATTCCTCCTTTGTTGCTGGCATCTGTACCAATAGATATCATTTTTGATATGTTTTTATACCCTTCACCTTCATGAGAAGGGTATATATAAGTTTGTCATTCCGTTTGTAATTTCCACAATATAATTTTCCGACCATATAAAGTATATATATTCTGGATCCTTATAGATAGCGGAGTCGATTAAGCCATTTCCGTCTGTCTGTCTGGATGTTGAAATCAGTTTTCTGAAGTCCGCAGATTTAAAATCAGCAAAATCGGTTTAGGCCAACCAGATTTATGGACCGATATGTGAGACAACCCCCATAAAAATTTGATATTTTTTGTCCATTTTATTGCAATATTTTGAAATATATTGCAGATAATGCCATGAAATTTTGTATATGTTGTTTTTATGATAATAGAAGAAAGTGTGCGAAAAATAGTATGAATCGGTCCATGATTTCTCATAGCCCCCATACAAAAATCTTCCCGAAATATTGCTCAATTATACATAAATACCTATAAAATTTTAATATCAAGACAAAATTCAACAAAAATAAGTTTTATGCAAAAACAAATCGCAAACCGAAATTTTTTTTAGTTCGGTCCATGTTTGACCATAGCCCCATGTAAAGTTCACTTCCAAAATTCACTAAATACTTATAAAACAGATATAAATAATGTTCAATGGCTAAAACTTGACATGAAGATTTTTATAGGCAAATAAATTGTTGTACTAAATTTTATGGTGGTCGGCCCAGAATTCGTCATAGCTCCCATACAAGGACCTCATCTGAAAAAGACATTTATCCCTATATATATTGTATAAATATCGGTACTGACTCAAAACTTTACACAAATCATTTACATATATACAAAAATCATCCCACAAAATTTTGTGAATTTCGGTCTATATTTAACCGTATACCCCATATAAAGCCCTCTTCCGAAAATGACTTTAATACTCATAAATCTCTTATAAAAAAGGGTACCAATCAAAAATTTGACACGCATCATTTAAATACATACCTAAGTCAAACTCAGGATTTTGAGAATATCGGTCCATATTTGACTATGTCCCCCATATAAGGTCCACTTCCGAAATCCACTCTAATACTAATATATATCTTAAATATACCGTTATTATGTTGAACTTCGATGTAAAATATCCTCATATGCATGAAAATCACTGTTCCAAAATTTATGAAGATCGGCCCATAATTTGTCATAGCTGCCATATAAAAATTTAAAAAAAAACAAATAAATTCGGGTCAAAAAATATTCTTTTCGGATTTAACCCATATTCGGTCCATATTTTATAATCATGATATATATCGTTGGAAAGGTATTTTTAATACCTTTTAATGTATTACAAATTATCATACACCCAGGAGTTTCCGAGATATATGCCTATATATTTTCAACTTTACGGGCCCGCCCCCTCGAAAATAGGCGTGACCGCCAACAAATTTTTTTTGCTGGCATCTCCTCTAAAAGCCCTATTTGATGAAGTTTTTTTTTTTTTTTGAGCAAAGTCACTAAAACCGAATTGTTCCCCTTTTTTATACTCTGTTTGTTAAATTACACTCAAGATTATTATGAACATCAGACAAACTCTGTAAATTATGGTAAGAATTGGTAATTCAATCAATTAAAAATTGTGAAAATTAGAAAAAATTTCAAAATATTTAACATAAATTATGTTGGTCGTAAAATTATCTTTCAAACAATATATCAAATAATAATTAAATTTGTACTAAGACTGAATAGAAAACACAGAATAAAGATATTCTAGCCCTATAACCAGTGTAAATTTTGTATTTCTTATTACGTTTAGGTGGAGGGTATTTAAGATTCGGCACAGCCGAATATAGCACCCTTACTTGTTTATTTAATAAATTATGTTTTACCTTTAAAAATTCATCTTTTAATACTTTATATAATGCAGCGCAGACTTCAGGCAAAATATCGATCGATGATCTTGATCTTTTAAACAAGAACATCAGACTTGCGTAACTGTCCACTAGTCTTGGGCATAATCGTTCATTTAAGTGATTGTTCATTTTAGTTCAGTTGAAAAAAATGAACTAGGTCGTTCGTTTCGTTCAGTAGTTCACTGAACAGCTGATTGTATCATGGTGTAAAATTTAACAACATTCAGTCGTCGTTGAGCAAGCCATAGATTAAGGTAATGTAATGGTAATGTATAGCTGTTTTCTTCAACTCATTGCTATACGCATGTAGCGTTTTTTTTCTCTCTATCACATTATGGGGTTAAGCACTGCTGATAATCCACTTTTGTAAAAGTCAGTTTTGACGATTCTGGTTAGTCCGTGGAGCAAGCGATGAGAATACATGCGGATGATCATTGGCATTTTTTTTTCAGAAATTTATTAAGCATTGTTGTTGCTTCTTGTTGGAAGAAGTATAGCAAACACACGCGATTCAATTACAATTGAATACGAAAAATAAAAAACTGTTTTAGATGAACTTCTTTTTGTTTTTTCTCAAAATAACTGTTCTGAAATTAGTTTTTGATATTGATAATTGTTATTTACGGTCCCTGATGTTTTTTAGGTGTTTATATTTGTCAAAAACTTCATTCTTTTTTTCTTATTTTAAGCATTTGACAATTTGTTTGCTGGGCAAAATTTCTTACCAATGCATCTTCATTTTTATTTTTGAACTCCACTGGTGTAAATATACAAGGTGAGCGGAAATCGGCAACACAATACAGAAACAACAGGCATTTTTATTTGTGTAAAATAATGTACTACTGTCAAAAACAGTTGAAAAAGTTTACTTTTGACATAAGTAACTTGTATAGAAACTGTCAGCTGTGCTCTTGCACTCACTTTATAAATTACTACACACATTAGAAAATTTTCGAGTGGCAATATTGAACAAAATAAATAAAAGTCAATTGAATAAAAGACCAAGTGAACGAAAAGAACAAACATACCAAAAAACCGATAGAAAAGAAACAACTATAGTATAGTTAGTTCATTTAGTTGCATGCAGCGTTACCATTTGACAAGTTTTCACTTTTTTTGCAAGTTTTTTGAGATGCCAAAAAGTTTTAAATTTATCGGTTTTTGAAAAAATATAAACATTTAAAAGAAAAGGCTTTAAATTTAAATAAGAAATAAATTTCTAAATGTATGTGATATTTTTTTAAAGATCTCATGTTTTTGGCTTAAGACGGTTTTAGTAACTTTTTTCAATTCAATGGGGCGGTCACGCATATTTTCGAGTGAGTGGGACTCCAAAGTTTGTTATATATTTAGGTTTATCTTGAAAACTATATTTTTTTTATTAGACGATATATATAAATATTAATATCTTGTCTTGAAAATATTGTAATTTATTTACTTACTCATATAGACCTTTTTCCCAGATTTTTTAAAAAAATTTCGGATAAAAAAATAATTTTGCGAAATTTATCAATAGGTCATGTTACATATCGTTGGAAAGGTATTTAATTTAATGTATTACAAATTATCAGACACTCAGTAGTTCCCGAGATATAGGCCTATATATTTTAAACTTTAAGGGCTCGCCCCCTCGAAAATAGGCTTGACCGCCAACAAATTTTTTTGCTGTCATCTCCTCTAAAAGCCCTATTTGATGAAATTTTTGTTTTGAGCAGTCACTAAAATCGACTTGTTCCATGTTTTTTTATTATATGTTGTGTTTGATTTTAAATGGTTTTTATATTTTTAAATAATATTAATTCCAAATACATGTTTGTGTTTTTTTTTTAAATTTTGGTACTTTTGTAGCAAAATTTTTTTTTTTAGAAACGAAGTGGTTTTTTTTCATATATAAGAAGTTTTTAAAAAAATATATATGGTAACGCTGGTTGCATACTATATAAACTGAACTGAACTAAATGATCTGAACGATATGAACTGACCTAAATGAACTGACCAAAATGAACTGAACTAAATGAACTGAACGTTATGAACTGACCTAAATGAACTGAACTAAATGAACTGAACAAAAAGAACAACTAAACTCAGTGTTGCCAGAAAATGAATTTCAAAATACATATGGTAAAACTTAAAAAACGAAGTGCTAAAATGTTCTACAGAAGAACAAATAAGTGCTAAATTTTTTCAATGTAACAATACAATTTTTATTTCATATGTTACAAATATAAATTATAGTTTTCTCTAATTTTGTTCATAACAATTGTTGACTTGTTTTAATAGATTACATTTCATATATTAATTAACAAATGTCCGTGTTCATTTTACTAGCACACCGAAAGAAATTTAGTTGAAATATTAGTAAAAGTTATTTTTTATTTCTCCAAAAATATTTTTTAGAGTAAAAGAGTAAAAATTTTTTCGATAAATTTTTTTTATGAAGCAAATTATGCTAAAAAGCATTTAGCATACAGGTATGTGATGAAAATCGAAAACGAGTGAGTTTTTGAAGTCCATTTTAAAGTATTTCTAAACAAATTTTTAACAATTTTGTTTTAAGATTCTCTTTAATAGCAAAATATCTTTATATTTTGTGGGATTAAACTGTTTCAATACAGAAATATTACGAAAAAATTATCTTCTAAAACTCACTCGTTTTCGATTTCCATCACTTACCTGTATCAGGTGTATCAGGTTAAAAATTTCAATGCATATGTAGAAAAAAATGCTAAATCTAGCACTGAAAGTGCTAAAATGGCAACACTGACTGCACAAAAGTAAATGAACTGAACAAAAAGAACGAACAACTGAACAGCGTTGCCGCTTTGGTTATTTTTAACCAAAAATGATTATTTTTTTCTTCAATGTGGAGATGCGAACTTTTTTTCATTTTGGTAACTTTAAAGGAAATCAAAAATATAAATGTTTTGGTGTCTATTTAATTTGAAAAAATTTGCTTATTTTTTTTTGCTTCTTAATATTATTTAAAAATAAACGTTGTTATAAACAGGTTTTTTTACGTAAAAATTTCTTTGATTTATCAAACACGAAAAAACGCGCATTAAATTATTTTAAACAAATGCGAAATGGATAAGAAATATTTTTTTTCATGTTTGAATCTATTTAAATTCAATAATATTTTTTAACTTCGGTTTAGGTTTTAATTGAACAAGATTTATCATCTAAAAAATAAAAGGTAAAAAAACAAACTAAATAATTATAAAAAAATGATGGTTATTTTTTTCTGATTTTGGTAACTTTTTGGTTACAAAATTTTTTGGTAGGGGCAACACTGCAACTGAACAAAAAGAACAACTAAACTGAACAAAATGAATTGAACTAAATGAACTGAACGACTGACCAAAAAGAACGATTAAATAACCTGAACAACCGACCAAAAAGAACGACTAACTGAACTAAATGAACGACTGAACGATAAAGAACGAAAAGACTGAACGACATCACATCATTCATATAAGTGAATAGTTCAATTGAAGTAGGTCGTTCATGAACGACACAACTCTACTGTCCACAGTTGCTAAAAATCTCAACGTAATTGCCAGGCGTTCTCCGGGGCATATAGATTCCCGCATATGATGGGGTGACGAGATTAATCAAATAATCAAAACCGTCTGGTGACATTCGCACAAAGTTTTTGTATAGTTCGGGATCATTCCTTTTCAATCGCTCCCTAAAAGTGACATACATTCCACTACCTTCCAAAAGAAAAGGTCGAACCCAATGTTCCTTCTGTTTTCTTCTTTTTTTTTGCATTATTATGAGCTACTTTTTCCATCAATATTAAAAATGTTGATGCTATGATGATTGTGTCGTCGTCTATTCTTATTAATTGTGTTTTTTATAATAATAAATATTTCACAAAAGAAGCAAAAAAGCAGATCAAAGTAAATATTTTCAATATAAAAAGTTTACCAATAGTGTAAATTAGCTTCAACAAATTTTGATCAAATTTTTATCAAAAGATTTTGAAATAAATTGAAAGAATATTTTGATCAAATTTTTGAAACGTATAAATAGAACAAATAAATTTTAAAAATTTTAATAAGACTTCAAAATACCTTCAATCGTGTAAATCTAGCTTAAGTGCTATTTTAGTTTATTAATATTAATAGCCAAGATATTAAGCTTTAATTTAAGGTATCATATGTGTCTGTAGGTACTATAATCATAGCATTATAAGATCTGAAAAATTAAAAAAAACATTTTTTCAAAATTTTTTCCTCTATGGTATACATATATAGATATTTATTAGACATTTTTGTAGGTTTATTTGTTTTTTGGAAATGGTTCTTATATGCCAGCTATGACAAATTATGGGCCGATCTCCTTAAATTTTGGAACAGTGATTTTCATGTATATGAGGATAGTTCACGTCGAATTTCAACATAATAACGGTATATTTAAGATATATATTAGTATTAACGTGGATTTCGGAAGTGGACCTTATATGGGGGACATAGTCAAATATAGACCGATATTCTCAAAATACAGCAGTTTGATTTAGGCATGTATGTAAATGATTCGTGTAAAATTTTTGATTGGTACCCTTTTTTATAAGAGATTTATAAGTATTAAAGTGATTTTCGGAAGAGGGCTTTATATGGGACATACGGTTAAAAATAGACCGAAATTCACAAAATTTTGTAGAATGATTTTTGTATATATGGAAATGATCTGTGCAAAGTTTTGAGTCGGTACCGATAATTATACAATATATACAGGAATAAATGTCTTTTCCAGATGTGGTCCTTGTATGGGAGCTATGACCAATTCTAGGCCGACCACCATAAAATTTAGTACAACAATTTATTTGCCTATAAAGATTATTTATGTCAAATTTTAGCCGTTTAACATTATTTATATCTGTTTTATACGTATTTAAGTGAATTTTGGAAGTGGACTTTATATGGGGGCTATGGTCAAACATGGACCCAACTAAAAACAATTTCGTTGTTCGATTTGTTTTTGCATAAAACTTATTTTTCTTGAATTTTGTCTCGATATTCCAATTTTATAGGCATTTATATATAATTGAGCAATATTTCGGGAAGATTTTTGTATGGGGGCTATGAGAAATCATGGACCGATTCTTACTATTTTCCGCACACTTTCTTCTTTTATCATACAAAGAACGTATACAAAATTTCATGGTATTATCTGCAATATATTTCAAAATATTGTAATAAAATGGACTAAAAATACCAAATTTTTATGGAGGTTGTCTCACATATTGGTCCATAACTCTGGTTGGCCTGAACCGATTTTGCTGATTTTATATAGCAAACTTCTCGAAAGCATGTCTGGCAGAATTATTGAAGATTTGGATCCCGAAGATATCTGGGGACTTCAGAAAATTATTTCAACAGACAGACAGACAGACGGACATGGCTTAATCGACTCCGCTATCTATAAGGATCCAGAATATATATACATATATTTTATAGGGTCGGAAAATTATATTGTGGAAATTACAAACGAAATGACAAACTTATTTATACCCTTCTCATGAAGGTGAAGGGTATAATAATATTGTTTAAAACGTAAATAAGGATGTAAGAGTAATCGGTACACCACAGAGTTATCCGATTTGCCTTAATTATAACTTCCCTCATTGCCACATACATAGACATACATACATACGTATAAACTTGTATAAAAAAAAATTAATTTTTTCTATTTCGAATTCCTACTAATTATCTCTCTATAAATGTTATTGATTTATTTGAATGTCAGATTTCTATCTACATATGTATGTACTTATGTATGTACATAAATAAATAATAACATTACTCATATACATACATATACTCGTACATGCATACATTTGTACATACGATTATAAAAATGTACTTAGTTTTGGTTTCCACAAAGCTTTTATAATTACTCGTAGTATTCAATTGTAAAAGTGTTTCATGTTAACACAACAAGGAATTATTATTTATTATTTTTTTTAATATTTAACTTCTCTTTCATTAGTATCCTGTGAGCACTTCTGGTCATCACGTGGCTATTTCAACAGTCATTACTTGTTGTACAAAAATAATTTATTAGAGCAAATTGTATGCATAAATTAGTAGAGCAGCACAAAAAAAAATTTCACTACACATATTGTTGAACTCAAGGATTCGCGTGTCTTTGTTTTAGTTTGTTGTTCAAACAGAAAATTAAAAAAAAGTTTGCTACACAAAAGGTAGAGCAAAAATTAAGAAATGGCGGAAAATGTGCGAGTAGTTATCAGATGCCGTCCCATGAATAAAAAAGAACATGATTCCAATAGTAGGGTGAGTTTGTTGTTAGTATACATTGTTCGGGTTAGTATTAACATTTTTAAAATTAAAAAAATACGAAAATCTATAATTCATAGATCGCTTCATAATATAAGCGAGCACAATAAATGTCCAGTTGTCGTTCAAATATACATAGTTTAAAATTAAACTTTAATTCATAATAAAAATAATATTTTGGTTAAGATCAAAGAGACCTAGTGTTACCGACGCAACTGTATTTCATAAGCGTTGTCAACTTTGAAATTTCAAAACGCACCAAAATGGAGAAAAAAACGCGCCATTTAAAAGAAAACGCACCAACTTTAAATTTTCTTTTTTGTTTAAAATGTTTATGGAATATTTTACATTTGTTTAATTTCATAAATTTTATATAAAACTTTTTAAAAAGAGATGAACGATTAATATTAATAGTAATAATAGTAAAAGCCGTTTTTTAATAAACGACATACTAAGATATAATAAGCTTTTAACCACTCAAAATTTAACTCAAAATATGCTATTCGGAACTGAAGTACTAATTGGCAAAAAGAACTAATTTCAGTAAATATTTGGTACTTTTTTAATTATTTTTGTTTTCTATTTTAAGTACTTCTATTTAAATTTTTTCAATAAAATTTTTAGCGCTCCACTGGGACTATAACAATGCTTGTTCGTCTACAGTTCAGTATACCAAACCATCAGGCTCCATGTTTAAAATGTTAATTTTATTTTCAAACAGATTTTCACACTATTCACCTTCAGCAATAACCTTCATGTGACGAATTTGATAGTATACATTCTTTTATCATACATTTATTATGGTATAGATTTCATGATAATGAATTATATAATAAACTGCATTAAAAGTTATTACAAATAAAGATTTCATCATATTTTCACGCGCACCAACTAAGGAATTTTTCGCATAAAAAATTTAAAAAAAATACCAAAAATGGTGCGAAACGTAGCAAGTTGACAACGCTGATAAGCTCTCTTTCATATAATACTCTTTAAGTTTAACTTTTATGAGTATATTTATATGGATTGAATCCTTACAGACTATTAAAAAAGTATATTGAAAATTACAATTAATTACAAAAGATTAATTATTTAATAAACTAATTATTTTATGTTTAATTACATTTGTTGAAAGAGAAAAATCAATTATTTCATATAGATTGTTAAATTCACAAAATAATTTTCTTAATGGGTCAGCTTGAGCATAATTAGTGCTAACATGTTAGACATACAGCGGCTTAAAATGGCGGGAAAATCATTGAGGAACATTAAAAGTAACATTGTTTACAAGGAACTCGGAGCAGACTTCACCATTAATTATATTGATCATAAATGTTACATTAAGCATAGTCCTTCTACTAGTTAGAGTTGGTAATTCAATCAATTTAAGTCTATCGATGTATGATGTAAGGTTAATAACATGATTCGAAGGTAACCCACGTAGACAAAAGAGTAAGAATTGTTTCTGTACAGACTCTATACGCTGAATATGAATATTATAATAAGGATCCCAGATAATAGAGCCATATTCCAATATAGGTCTTACTAAGGAAATGTAAAGTTGTTTTGTGACATAGGGATCATCAAATTCCTTAGCCCATCGCTTTATAAATGCAAGTACACCTCTAGCTTTATTTATCATCATGGTAATGTGCGAAACAAAGTTTAATTTGTTGTCTAGTAAAATTCCTAGATCAAGAAAATTATCAACAATTTCAAGCCGGTAATCACCCAAAGTATAATTAGCAGGAATAGAATTACTTCTTGAAAAACGCATAACTTGAGATCGGATTGGAGATATATATGATCCAAAGATTTAGAGAAGCTCAAAAATATTTTAACATCATCAGCATACATTAGAATGTTACAAAAATTCAGACACATAAAATTCAGAGAAATTCATTAAATCTTTATTTGGATCGATAGTAATGTCCATATAAATTACTGTTTGAAGATTATTTCATGCAAATGTTGACCTTGACTGCGCCTAAAATGGTCCATCCGCTTAGTCCAATTTTGGAATACTCTTTCCAACATTTCGGCCAGTATCTCACGAATAAATGCTTCAATGTTGTCTTCCAATGCGTCAATTGAAGCGTGATTGTCTGTATAGACATGAGCTTTAACATACCCCACAAAAACTAGTCTAAAGCCGTTAAATCGCACGATCTAGGCGGCCAATTGACCGGTCCCGAACGTGAAATAAAATGTTCACCGAACTCGCCTCTCAATAAGTCCATGTTGAAACCGCACCGTCTTGTTAAAACCACATGTCATGCAAGGCAAACTCTTGCATTTTGGGCAGAAAAAAGTTGGATATCATCTCACGGTAGCGCTCATCATTCCCAGTTACGTTACGATTCGCATCATCTTTGAGGAAGTACGGTCCAATGATGCCACCAGCCCATAAACCGCACCAAACTGTGACTTTTTCTGGATGCATTGGTAGCTCTTGCAATGCGTCTGGCTGATATTCACTTCAAAATCGACAATTCAACATATTTACGTACCTATTGAGCCGCTTCAATGGGTCGATTAAACTGACCATAAAATGGAAGAAGCGCGCAATGAACTTTTTTAATAGAGCACGCATTTTGATATTAAAATTCAATAATTTGCAATGTTGTTCATTTGTAAGACGATTCATGGTTAAATTATAGACCAAACTGAAGATGTTTGACAGTGAAACAAAACACGAAACGTGTGTCAGCTGTTTAAACCAAAAAGATAATAGCTAAAAAATCACCCTTTATAACGGTAGAATCGAATGATCAACTACTGCTTTAAAAGAATTTGTAAATAAAAAAATTTGTTCTTTTAAGTTGATCACGCCGTATCGAAATAATGTGTTTTTAAGCCTTCAGCTTTCTTTAAAAATTCTTTAAATTAATAAATTAAAATTGAAGCTCTTGAAAGTTGTTTTTATTTATTGTTTGGTCGACAAGAGGGCCAACATTTCTTTAAAACAATTTTAAATAAAAGCAAAAAAAAATTGACAATTTAAAAAATAAGTTAAATTGCTTTGAATGAACTAAACAATTAAGTGACTTAAAACTAAAATAAAGAGACTCTAATAAAATCTAAGTGAGCAACTTTTAAAATAAATAATAAAAAACCGCTTCGCTAAAAGCAACAGAGAATGAAAATAAAACTGTGCCGGAAAAATAATAAGAAATAAAATAAAAAAGACAAAATAATGTCGCAAACCGATATTAATTGTAACAAGTGACAAGAAAAGGACTCCCAGCATGGTGGAGTACGACTCGAGCGATAAGTGGTACCATTTTAAGTTAATAATGACGTTGCAAATGTTAGTTGAAACTGTTCCTGCGTTGCTAATAAAAATAGTGATTCCAACTTGGTCCCACGAACACAGCTGCCTGTTAATGACACAGCTGAGTTTACCGCAGGCTTACAAACTTCTTTATCCAAACAAGGAGATCGCTTTCGCCATCAAACCTAAATAATGATGGATATGGAAATAGCAATTCGGTGAAAGTTCCAAGAAAAGCTAAAAGCAGCAACAACAGGCCAGAAGCTTAAACATCAATATTATGGATCATTTTATGGTTCAAGCACGTCGTCCATCTTAATGAATTCCCACACAAAACTAAAATTGCAAATGCTGAAAGAAAAAAATAAACTTCAAATGCAATATTTGGGAAAAAAAATATAGTATCCTCACACAAGGTGATGTTTGCCAAAGTTCAAATTCCTTTTTAAATATTTCTTGCTTTCAGTTCAATACATAGCAATTAGCAGTGCGACAAGTTATTCCAAAAAAATTACCAGAAGACTGGCCCCTATTTATAAGTAATTTTAAAAACATCACAGAAATAGCGGGCTACACACTATGGTGAATAAAATAATCCAGACTTTGGAAATGTATTTCGGTCATCCAGAGCATATATTAGACAGTATAATAGCTATGGTAACAAAAATTCAGGCTCGACAGCATCATTGAATATGCTCTCAATATATGAAATATTTGCTCAACAACAATGGAGACCTTAACGGCCCATTAAAAGAATCCGTTGCTTGTAAAAACGCTTCTTGATAAATTACCCGACAATTACAAATCAAATTGGGCAATGCGTTCAAAAGATGAAAAGGTCCCAGTTGTGAAACCGTCTAGCGATTGTATTTTTAATATTGCAGGAGCCGCAAGTAAGGTCGTATCGCCCTTAGGATTAAAAAAAAGAAGCTTCAGTGCACACTCACTCAGAACCAACGTATCAACATAAGTTAAATTGTAATTTCTTCAAAAGTCGTAAAATGCAAAAGACATAAAATACACCACTGTGGTGAATTTCAGGCTCTCAGTTTGGATGAAAAATGCAATTTTTTTTTTTTTATTATTGAATCTTTCTTATCCAAATTAACAATATGTATTCAAATCTTAATTCTACTTGTTGTTTATTAGTTGTTACCAATGTAACCACTAACTGCTGTATTAAAATTTTTTAAAAATGTCTTCTAGTTAAGCTCAAAGTATCGGTTCTTTTTAGCCTCTGGTGACCTTCGAACTGAAGCAGACCCCGAGCGAGGTAGTTAGGGTGGGCCATTAGTTTATCGATGTAGCTAGTTGAACATTTTTTAATTTCCTCCTGGATAGTGGGAACGTTGAGATCTCTGTGGATAATATCATTACGTATATACCGCAGACAATTTATCGTACTATTCTAAACTGTCTTCTTTGAAGCTTTTGGATGTTAGATGAGCATGCAGTACCCCATAATTGGAGGCCATATGTCCATATTGGTTTTATGATGGACTTGTATAAGAGAATTTTGTTGTCTAACGACAAGTTTGAGTTTCGACCGAGAAGCCAATGTAGTTGAGCAAATGTGGTTATGCAAAATAATTTGTGCCGCCAATGTTTAATGTCCCTTGCCGTAAATGATTCTCATAAAAGGTATGTGATATAAACAACTGCTCTGCAAAGCAGCATCTCTTGTTGCATAGGTATACAATAACAACAAATAATGGAGTTGAAACAGAGACCTCAAGGACGCAGTAGAAATGTGAACGCACATAAAGAGGGCAGTCAAGGTACTCAGTACAGAGACATTCGCGTTTCTAGATGAGGGTTCATCGGTTACCTTAATCAAGCAGAGCTTTTTGAAAATTGAGCTTAAAATCAAAAGAAAATCTGTTAAAAAAATGCGGAGATGACAGGTTTTGGTTCAAAAAACAGAAAAGCAATTAAGGACGGAGAATTTCAAAAAATGGAATTAAGGCTCTTTTCGTGGTTACAAACGCAACGGAAAAGCCATATCCAAGTGACTGGTGCTATTTTGCAACACAAAGCCAAAGAGTTCCACAAACGATATTACAACACGATTCTGAAGATCTCAATATAAATTCATATAAATTGCATTTATTTTATTTATTACTTTGTTTATAATTCATATAATAACAATGCCTTTGTCCAAAAAAATTTAGAGTTGTTATTTCAATAGTTTTTGAGTAAACAAACTTTGTCATAAATAGTACTCGGTTTAACGAATTTTTCAATTTAACGAACAGGGCTGACATTATATAGTTCGTTAAATCGAATAACAACTATACTCAGAAATAAAATTAGGGGCACCTAAATGGTGACTGTGTTAACTCCTCCCCCATTTAAGTGAGGACCGTTCTTCGAAAACTATCGATCACAACCTGAATATTCTAGCGCAGGCGCTAGTTTATTTGTAGCCGATGTCTTTTAAATTTTATTTCAGCTTAATTGTCATTAATAACAATGACGCCATCGTCTACTATCGTCACTGGTTCCAGACGACTAGGCCTGGTAAGGCAGTGGGCGAAACCGCCGTAGTGGAGTTGTTGGGCACAGGTAGGTACCGGAAATTCCCTACAGAACGTTGACGTAAGTGCTACACTGCAATTTCCAATTGCAAATATCTTATTTTAGCAGTCGGCGACAACGTTGCCCCGGCGAAATGTAGGATTGTTCTATTATGCTGAACAGGAAACAGTGTTACTCTCTTGCATTCTAACTTAGGATTAGGATGATTAATTAAAAAGCTCAGAAACTTAGAAGCTAACAAAACTCTAATATGAGCTACCTCCATTAAGTCAACCACAATTGTATTTGTATTTCAAATTTTTAATTTGGGAAATAATTATTCTGCCTCTATGAAGCTTAGTTTTTGAATCCCTAATAATAATGTTAACCGTCTCCGTTAGTTAGTTTTCATATTCAATAAGTTGCTGCTGCAATGATCACCTTAAGACTGTCCAAGAGGTTAATGCTTCTAGCATTCCTGTGGTGAGTGTCCACTGATGCGAAGAGTGTTCTTATACATATGTGTTAAATCGGAGTCGAGTAACTTTCCCATGTGAGATAAAGGAAATTTTTTTTTTGAGTAGATTTGTCTCCTCAATTATTTCATAATACGTTGTCAAAATCGTGATATGCTGAAGATAGTTAAAATTCTGCCAAATAATAACGTCACCGTCTGTGACGCCGCCGTCACACGGATGAAAACCATGCAAATTATATTGGCCTTTCCCAGACGCGGTCATTGTCGTCTATAGTGTTTTGATTCAGTTTCCTGAATTCGATCACTAATCTTTTCTTAATATTCTCCTGGTCGTCCCTGCCCTTCTTGTTGTTGTTATAGGGTGACCGAGAAGGTCTTATTATGCCATTATTTAGCAAATCTTATATTTCGTTATTTGCGAAATCGGCCACACCCATGGGGTAATGATAAAGTCTTGAATAGACTGGATCGTCATCAATGGTACGGATAGAGGCTACAACGTTTATATTAAAAAAAATTCTTTAGGGTTTGCAAAAACTCCCAAAACATTGTTCATCAGCCTCCAAAATCTATCCAGTACAATGAAAGGCGCTTTAATATCCACGACTTGTGTGAAACTCGCGTTTTCACACTTTAAGAATTTTAACTTCTCCGTTCCCAAGTTGGTTTGGCTTGTCCGTGTAAGCAGATCAAGGCCGATTATGCCATCAAAAGTTTGTTCCAAAAATATTTTCGATACATTCTTCATTAATATTATAGTCTTTCCCCCTAGCACCCTTTCTATGAACGGGAGCAGAGAGTTCTGCCTAAAAAAATAATCTCATCACATTCGTTCTCATCGTCAATCTCCGATGCTTCTGATTCCGCTGTCACCCGATACCCGTCCTGTACCTGATTCGATATGGAGGTGTCATATGATTGATTCTTTGTTGTTTTACTTCCGTGAGCATAGCCGATTCGTCATTTGGTCTTTTTTTGTCCGTCCAAAACCTCCATAATGTGGTATTAAATTCCCACCGACATACTGACTGTCTCAGACTGGACGACCCTGCTGTGTAGGATTGTAATTATTAAATTTGAAGCCGTTAGGTTGTCTAAACCGTGACGACGGATCATGTCCATTGGCTGGACTATCCCTTGTTTGTTTTGATTTTCTGATTCTATATCTCTCTTTGGCATCTATACTCTTGTCGAAATTTGTTGCGAACAAATACCGCTGTTGATTTGACTCAATCTCCTGAGTGGCATGACTTCTGTGAGTATAAATATTATGTATGTTAAACTTTATCTTAATATAAATACTTTTAAAAGATTTATGGGTGTTGAAGTGAATTCGTGAAGGGTCTTATATGAGAGTTTCGACTAATTATTATAAAATTAGGTCACACCATTTCTGTATATATTAAACTTTTTTGTGTTGAAATTTATTTGGAAACCAACATTTTTAAGAGATTTATATGGAAGCTACGACTAATTATGTACCGATCATCATAAAATTGTACCATATTATTTGTATATATATACTAGCTGACCCGGTCCGTGTTGCTGGCCCTAAGCAAACATTAGTGTTGTATTACCACACGATTTAAATTGAGCTTTTAACGAAATTTACGGCCTTTAAATAAAAATCCATGGAATACCTATCATAAAGTTTTTTTTACAGAATAACTTACATATGTAGTGTAGATATGGGCTTAATAAAAAAAACACATGTATTTAGGGCAAATTGGAAATTATATTTATTTATTACTTCCTGGTAAAAGCAAAGGCAAGACGCAAAGGGAATTGGAGCTGCTTGAATTAGAATGGTAAATCGTTGGAAATCATAGGAATTTGTGGAATAAGTACGTCTTCGCCTTTGAATCTGCCACCGATGATTGTTGCCTCGATAAAATTTGGTGAGCAGTTTTGATGGTCAATCTGGTTCCGTTGCATAACTTTGGTGCGTTTAAGTTGCGAATAAGAATTACCGGTGATCCAACCTTTAATATTAGCACATGCGGTGGGGTTCCGGGTGGTTCCAATGAATTCAAAAATTCAGTGGAATAATTGACGTCTTGTTCTTCATCCAGCACTGTGTCGATCGATTTGTATTTGATTAATTTGCCGGGCAGTTTCAATTGAATCTGCTCATTGATGATGTCAACAACTTAAATTTCGGTGCCAAAATTGCACGTTCGCATAGACAATCCGAATTGTTGTAGAAGATTGTTAGATAAGATACTGGTTTCTATAGACATTTATGTACCATAAGGCCATATTCCGGGAAGACATTTCTATAAGTACTATTAAAACTTGTAGGCGCTTTTTACAAGTAATTTTTTACAGTCTTATTCAAAAAAAATTAAAGTAGAATTTAAATGTACTTTAAGAAAATTTTGTCTAAAAGCACACTTTTTCATACGATTCAGAGATTTTTATATTTTAGAAAGGCCCATCTAGACCCAAATATATCATATGTTCCATGTTTATTATTGATTTTCGTAATTAATTAGTTTAATCTCTGTTTACAGTCCAAGCAACCGATTCTAGGAATGAGTTTTCGTTTGTAAAATTTCCAAGCACTTTGACCTACATACATACGAGTACACACAAAATTACAGCTTAACAAATTTAATTTGCTTTTTAAAATGTTTCCAGAACGTTTTGTTGACGTTCGTTTTGTGTCTTCCAATTATTTTAGATATGCAATAATTACAGATCCATATGTATATTGTGAATCGTTTTGCAACAATAACATAGTTTTCTTTAACTCATTTTCAGAATATAGTTTCTGTGGATAAATGTACGGTGGCAGTAACTAACCCATCCGATTGCACAGCACCAGCTAAAACGTTTACATTTGATAGCGTGTACGGCGAATTAGAAAGGACAGAATTACTATACAATGAAGCATGTTATTCTCTTGTTGATAATGTTCTTGAAGGATATAATGGAACAATATTTGCATATGGACAAACTGGCTGCGGCAAAACACACACAATGCAGGTACAGTTAAATAATGTTTAAATTATTGCATGTTATTGTCAGTGTGACTATTTTTGAAACTAAAACTAGATTTACACGATTGAAATTGTCTTCAAAATTGCTGTTCAAAATGTTTCAAACTCGTGTAAACAGCAATATAGTTATTAATACAGTGCTGTCTGGGTGGAGTGAACCCCCGATGCTATGAACACTGTGTTAGAGTGAACACCAACATTTTTACAAAGACTACTCTATAGAGTGAACAATCATGAGATTCTTTAGAGTGAACATAATTTTAAGGAAGGTTTTAAAATAGTTTAAAGAGAAAAACAACGAGAAAGAATATAGGACTTAAGAGAAACCACTAAATAACGGTAAAGTAACGATTCTTTTAGAGTATTGACATATACATACATACACATAAATACATAAGGATTCTATTGAATTCATTTAAGCGTGCCCGCATATTCAGTGAAGTTCGTGTGTCAAAGTTGATTTGTTTATTTAATTATTGCATGACAATGGATTCGAAAACAAGATAGTATTTAACCTTAAGACAAAAAAGTAAAATTATAAAACAAATTGAAAAAGGTGCTAGTGTTACTTTTTTGGCACAGCGTTTTGGCGTTGCAAAATCGATGATTTAGGGCATAAATAAAAAGAAACACGGAATACTCAAAATTTTGAAAACTGGAATTCAATAGAGAACAGAAAGCCAATTTTTGGAGAAGATTTCGTCGAAACAGTTGCCATATCAGATGACGAAAAAAATGGTGAAACACCAGCAAACACAATACTACAAACTTCGCAAATATTCAAGCGTTACATTGCCTTCGCAAGGAAGCAGTGCAAATATCGGTGAACAAATCAAAGAACCAAACAACTATTACAAACTTATTTCATTCCTAAACTTAAACTTCAGTTTTAAACTAAAAAAAATAAAATTTATGAACAATAAATGTGTTTAAATAAATAAATTAGTTTATTTTAATTAAAAAAAACCACCCTATATATAGTGAACAACCTGGGTATTATGAAATCGCTCTGCAAAAATTAGTTCACTCCACCCAGACAGCACGGTAGTTATTAAATAAATAAATTTTGAAGAAATTTTGCTGTTTACACGAGTTTGAAGCATTTTGAAGAGCAATTTTGAAGACAATTTCAATCGTGTAAATCTAGCTTGAATTTAGAACTTTTTGTTTTGATTTAGCTAATAATTAAATTCATTAGGGGAATCCATTTCAAAACGGTCAGAAATTTTTTATTTTCAGATTTTTCACTACAGATTGCAGGGAAATTTACTACTATATAATTCTTTAGTATAAATAATATAATAAAGACAACCATCTTATAACAAATACAGATGTCTTCAGTATAAAGACAGTTGCCTTGACTATAAAGACAGTTAGTTAAAGTATACAATAACATAGTATACTAAAGACAACTGGCGGAATGCGTTTTCACAACACTTATTTATAGTATTTAGATGTAGTATGTACATTAGGGGGGCCCCAAATAAAGTTGCGGATGTTCCCGACTAATATGAAAATTTGATTCATTTTAAGACTACGTTTCTCAATTTTTTTGTCCTAGGGTCACTATTTGGTAAAATTTACTTTATTTTAACACCCATTACATTAACGAATTGAGTTAACAGAGATTGTCAGATAGTGAAGAATTTAGGTTAAAGAAAAAAAATTAATAGAAATTTAAATAGATAGAATATTAAAAAACGGAAAAAACCATTTGGGTTAAATTGCATGATGTTCAAGAGTAAATTCTATGAAAAAATAAAAAAAAAAATTTGTCTGAAGTTTTGAAAATTTTTGAATTTAAAAATTTTTTTTTTAATTTTTGATACCCATTGAATGCGCCTCTCAAATACCTTTCATATGGTACCAAATTTACATATAGTTCCCTTGGAAGAAATGTAAAAAAAATCAAAAAACCTCTAAAAAGGACATTTTTATCTTTTGATCCAGCTCACGAAATATTGACCCCAGGACAAAAAAAAATTGAGAAACGTAATCTTAAAATGAATCAAATGTTCATATTAGTCGGGAACATCGATACCTTATTTGTTCCCCATACAAACGGGGCCACCCTAATGTACATATGTATGTCTTTTATAAATAGACTAGAATTTTAAACTGACACTTTCTTAGCGGAGTTGTTAAAATAAAATAAAACTGAGCAAATTAGACTCGTTATGTATTCAGACAGAAATGAAATTTCAATGTTTAAACTAGCATGTACTTCAACTTTTTTCCAGGGTCCTGATAATACTAAGCAGAAAGGTGGAATTATTACGTGTTCCTTTGATCAGATTTTTGAAGGAATTTCTGTGGCGACAGGAATACGATATTTGGCTATGGTTAGCTATTTAGAAATCTACAATGAGAATATACGGGATCTACTAAACCCATACGAAGATTTAAACGCCAACCACGCTTTAAAAGAGCAACACGGTGTTGGTGTAACCGTGCCTACACTTAGCACACATACGGTGGTAAATGCCGAAGAATGTTATCACCTGCTCAATATGGGTAATCGTAATAGAGTTGTTGGAGCCACTTTAATGAACGCCAGCAGTTCCCGTTCTCATTCAATATTTACAATAAGTTTGGAACAAATACCAATCGAGGAGGACAGTGTCGAGCAAATGCCAGTTGCCGGTGGTATTCGTCGAGGAAAGTTAAATTTGGTAGATTTGGCCGGTTCAGAGCGTCAAAATAAGACTGGAGCAGTGGGTGAGCGCTTTAGAGAGGCAACTAAAATAAATCTATCGTTGTCAGCACTAGGTAACGTGATATCAGCATTAGTAGATGGTAAAACGAAGCACATACCCTATCGGGACTCAAAATTGACACGTCTCTTACAGGTAAGTTTAAATAACTACCAGTAGTATGGAACAGTTGTTTACGTGCCATTTACTTTGTGAAGATGAAAAATTTATTGTTTTGTAGACAAGAATAATTTTACGTTGTTTAGTTTGTTGAATAGATTTTTTTTTCATTGGCTGTTGCATTTTTGTGTAGTAATTTGTAATGCAGTTACAATAGGAAATATATTATTAATTAATATTCGTATTATTAATATTGTTTAATTAGTCTGCATTAGGAGGAATAAAATTTTTTTTCTCAACTTTGAGTATTAGTAGAGAAAAACAGAATTTTCTTATAAATTTAAATAATGAAAATTTTAGTTTTCATAATTGCTGTTGTGTGCACCCTGTCTGCGTGGAAAGGCAGTGCAATGAATGCTAATGCAATGGTAAAGATACAGACGTCAAAAACAAAACGAAAAAATAAAGATGAAGGAAATATAAATAAAAAAGAAAAACAAAAAGTTATACAAAAAAAATATGAGTGGAAATTTCGACAGAAAAGTATTTCTGAAAAATTTTGATGAAAAATGACGGTGGAGCATCCCGAGGTTTCTTGGGGACAGCGCAGAAGATTATCGGTTTTTTTTCTTTTTCATTTTTGACTGGTTGAGAAAAATTCTTTAAAATTTTGAACTAAGTTTAACAGATACAAACTTTATTAATTTTCTTACAAAACTTATATGTAGTATGTATCTAAGTTTTAATAACACAAGAAGGGAAGACCCAAAAAAGAAAAAACAATTAAACTAATAAATAGATAACACAGTGTTACAAAATTAAATAAAATAGAAACACCTGGGACCGGATATTATTTTTTTTTTTGTAGGGCTTGTCGAGTAAAACAAGATTCCAATAGTGAAATATGCCGGACATCTCTAAAATCCGTATTTACGGTAAGAGAGAGTTATGCTCTTTAAAGTGATTTTCGGAAGTGGGCCTTATGATCAATTATAGACCGATGTGCACAAAATTTGTAGATGTGGTTAGGCTTTATTTACCACTAATTTGTGGTGAAATTTGTTTGGATACTTGCATAAATAAAAATTTATAACCGATAAACCTATTTTTCGGGAGGACTCCTTGGGCCGAAAAAATATCATGTACTAATTTTTATCGAAATTTCTTTGAAAATTGCGACCTTAACTTTGCGCACAAGCTAGAAAATTATTCAGAAAATTATTCAGAGTCTTTCGGTATACTTTAAGAAGGTTTAGGATATAAAAACCATCTAATTCAAGAAACAAAACAACGAAAAATTATTATTGTCTACAAAACAATAATTTTTTCATCTTCCATACTACTACTACCTATTAAGTTGAATTTAGTTCTACTTCTCCACCAAAATGTAATTATTTTAATATTTTAGTAATTGCTCAAGCTAAAGATTTTTTATATTAAAACAAACACAAAAAAATTAAATTTCGACTGCAAACTTATGATTAAATTTGTTAAGAATGGACTTGTAGCTGAATCACTTTTATATATTATACCAGTGATGTTCAGCCCATACCACTATTGTGCAAAAATTTTACACACATTTGTTATGCTCTTTTAAAAACATTCATTCAGCCGTCGTTAAGCAGGCGATGAGAACACATGCGACGGACTATCGTCATTTTTTTTTCAGAAATTTGTTAAGCATTGTTGTTGCTTCTTGTTGGACGATGTTGCTATGCGATTCAATTACAATTGAACACAAAAATAAACAAGTAAGAAAGTATAGTCGGTCAAGCCCGACCATATAATACCCTACACCTAGTATATGTAAATATAAAAAAATGTTTCAGAAATGGGCGTTATTTGCGAGATATCACCTATTTTGGATCAAAATTCAGTGTCATGATTTCTGTGAGTATAAATATTATATGTGTTAAACTTTATCTCGATATAAATATTTTTAAAAGATTTATGGAAATTAAAGTGAATTACGGAGAGGGTCTTATATGGGAGTTTCGACTAATTATGGACCGACCATTACAAAATTAGGTGTCATTATTTCTGTATATAAGACGGTCGTTTGAAGAGAAAAAATACTGTTCCGCGCTTTTCATTGATGTTTCCCAAGCGTTCGACAAAGTATGGCATGAAGGTTTAATGCACAAAATAAAATTAGCTCTGCCTGCTAACACCCACAAACTTATGAAAAGTTATTTATATGGTCGCAAATTTACAATCAAAGAAGGCGATTTTTTAAGCCCCGCTCAGCCAATTGAAGCAGGAGTACCCCAGGGTAGCATACTGGGTCCTAATTTATATTTGATTTATGCATCCGATATGCCGTCAGACCCCAATATACATACTTCAACTTTTGCTGATGATACAGCCTTTATTAGCGTTCATAAGGACCATCAAATAGCATCACAGAATTTGCAGAATTATATTTATAAACTAGAGAATTGGCTTGAGCTTTGGAAAATCAGGGTTAACGAACAGAAATGTATTCATATAACTTTCACATTGCGAAAAGATACCTGCTCGTCCATCAGAATAAATAACCAAATTATTCCGCAACACAATGAAGTCAAATACCTCGGAATCCACCTCGATCGTCGTTTAACCTGGAAGTCTCATATTGACGCAAAACTTACACAGATGAGAATAAAAGCAGTGCAACTTAATTGGCTAATCGGCAGAAATTCTACATTAAAATTGGATTGTAAACTTTTGTTGTACAATGCAATTCTAAAGCCAATATGGTGTTATGGAATTCAATTATGGGGTACTGCCTCAGCATCCAACATTGAAAAAATTCAAAGAGGTCAAAATAAAAGTCTACGTATAATTACTGCAGCTCCATGGTACGTTAAAAATTCTCGAATTCACAAAGATCTAGGCATTCCTTTGGTGAAAGACGAATTTACAAAATACGCCTCAAAATATGTCAGCAAACTTGAACACCATCCAAACCCACTTGCACGAGACATCCTTAACTTTAGTGGCCATGTTCGGTTGAGAAGGAGGGATACCCTTGCTTTAACTCAAACGCAAAACAGATGACTGGATCAGTGGATGTAAATTTTTTTGTAGTATCATAATATTTTGTCTAGCACTGGCTGGACTTATTATTTTCTTTTAGTATTAAGATTCGAAAACTTATTGTCATTTCAATATCTGAAGATTCAATAAATAAATATAATGTATTATAAAAAAAAAAAAAAAAAAAAAAAAATTATTTCTGTATATAAGAAACTTATTTGTGTCGACTTTTATTTGATTACCAACATTTTTTAAGAAATTTATGCCCTTTAAAGTGATTTTTGGAAGTGGGCCTTACATGGGAGCTACGACTAATTATGGATCGATCACAATAAAATTGTACCGTGTTATTTGTATATACATATATGAAATATATTTGTGTTAAATATTATTTGGATATCAACATTTTGGAGTGAGTTATGCTCTTTAAAGTGATTTTCGGAAGTGGGTCTTATATGGGAGCTACGACTAATTACGGACCGATCACAATAAAATTTAACCGTATTATTAGTATCCATATTAAATATATTTGTGTTCAATATTATTTAGATACCAACATTTTTAAAAGAGTTATGCTCTTTTAAATGATTTTCGGAAGAGGGCCTTATATGGGAGCTACGACTAATTATGGACCGATCGTCATAAAATTCTGCCATATTATATGTATATACACAAAACATATGTGTGCTCAATATTATTTGGATACCACCATTTTTAAAAGAGTTATGCTTGTTTAAGTGATTTTCGGAAGTGGGTCTTATATGAGAGCTATGACTAATTATGTACCGATCGTCATAAAATTCTACAATATTATATGTATATCTACGAAACATATTTGTGTTCAATATTATTTGGATACCAACATTTTTAAAAGAGTTATGCTCTTTTAAGTGATTTTCGGAAGTGGGCCTTATATGGGAGCTACGACTAATTATGGACCGATCTTCACGAAATTTGTAGACGTGCGTTAGCTTCATTTACTACTCATTTGTGGTAAATTTTGTTTGCATACTTGCATAATTCAAAGATTTATGACCGGAAAACCCCAATTTCGGGAGGACATTTGTATAGGGGCTAGGTGAAATAATGGACCGATTTCCACCAGTTTCAATTCATTCCTGGGCCGAAAAAATATCGCGTACCAAATTTTATCGAAATATCTTCAAAATTGCGACCTGTACTCTGCGCACAAGTTTTACATGGACAGCCAGCCAGCCAGCCAGACGGACGGACATCGTTAAAGCGACTTAGAAAGTGATTCTACTACTTTAAGGTGGGTGTTGGAGCAATATTTAGGGGCGTTACAAACATCAGTACAAATCCAATATACCCTCCCCACTATTGTGGTGTAGGGTATAAAAACTGTTTTAGATGTTCTAAATTTGTTTTTTGATATTGATAATTGTTATTTATGGTCCCTGATATTTTTTCTTAAGGTGTTTATATCTGGCAAAACTTTCTTCTTTTTTTTTTAAGTTAAGCGTTTGACAATGTGTTTGCTGGGAAAAATCTCTCACCAATACATCTTCATTTTATTTTTGAACACTGACATTTTTTACTAATACACTCACATTTTTTTCACTTGCAGACATAGTTGCCAGATAAATAAGGGTTCAAATCGTCAAATCTTGAATAAAAAATCGTCAAATCGTCAAAATGCTTTTTTCAAACTCGTCAAAAAATCGTCAAATAAAATAAAACTTTTTATCAATTCAATATTTTATTTATTTTTTCAAATTAATTTGTTTAATACATAACCAAAAAGTGCAGGGTTAAGTTATCACTTCCCACCAGTGTTGTCAGAAAATGAATTTCAAAATATGCTAAAACTTGAAAATCTAAGTGCTAAAATGTTCTACAGAAGAAAAAATAAGTGCTAAATTTTTTCAATGTAACAATACAATTTTTATTTCAAATGTTACAAATATAAATTATAGTTTTTTCTAATTTTGTTCATAACAATTGTTGACTTGTTTTAAGAGAATACATTTCATATATTAATTCAAAAATTTCAGTGTTCATTTACTTACCACAGCGAAAGAAATTTAGTTGAAATATTAGTAAAAGTTATTTTTTATTTCTCCAAAAGTATTTTTTGATGTAAACTAGTAAAAAATTTTTCGAGAAATAAATTTTTTTTATCAAGCAAATTATACTAAAAAGCATTTAGCATAATTTTTAAAAATTTCAATGCATTTTCGAGAAAGAAAATGCTAAATCTAGCACTGAAAGTGCTAAAATTGCAACACTGCGTTTGATTTTATTAAAGAGCACGTTAAAAAAAAACATCATATTGAGTAACGCAAGAAAATTGAAAATGTTCACCAATTATCCCATTATTTGTATTTAAAGTGTCTGAAGAAAAAAGAGGGATTTGCTTGGAGAACAGGAGCGTTAGTAAACGTTCTGGTAAGCATATTTGCATCTCCTTGGTAGTCAATAATGCCATGTGCATTGCCAATTCCTATTTTACGAATAGTATTCCGAGTTTGTTGGGAATTAATTGCATTACCAAAACGTTTGGTGTAATATTCAGTTTTTGCATATTCGATCTGTTTGTTAACATTTTTCTTGGCAATGGAATATTGTATTTTAAGCTCAGAAGTTTTAAATCGCTTCCACCTGGCGTATGCCAAATCCCTCTGGTATATTACATTCTTAACAGTATCCGAAAACCAGGGTTTTTCAGTGGTACAGTTAAGTCAAAAAGAAAGTTAATATGTACTGTGCTCCAAAAATGAAGATTGCTCATCAGAGGACATAAAATAGATGTCACTCCAGGCAATATTATGAATGAATATTCATATAAATTATTAAAATCTAAGTGTTTAAAGTCACGATAACTGAAACGCTGTTAACTTGCTCTACTTGAAAGTTATAATTCAGAAATATCAGATCATGTTTAGAAAAACATGGAGCTGATATCTGTGGCTCGTTTCTGTATTTCTCGCATTGTAAAATTTTCCGCATGGAATTAGTGAATTGCAACAAAAACAATGAAACAAAAAATGGTTTTTCTCACACAAGTGTTTCTGTAACTTTATTTTGCGAGAAATATCTGTCATTTAAATAGTTTGACAACAATTATTGGAAGAATGTGGGAAAAAGTGTTTCTGTAAGAATATTTTGCGAAAAGATTCTCACAAGAACTGTCAAAAAAATTCACATTTCAAATTGGTGCGATAAACACACAATTCAAAATATATATGTACATAGATATTTTTAAATACATGTACATACATAAATAAATAATTTTTTTTACATTATAAAGCAGTGGAGTTCAGTTATTTTGAGAAAAAACAAAAATAAGCAGTTTTTTATTTTTCGTGGCCAACTGTAATTGAATCGCGTGTGTTTGCTATGCTTCATACAACAAGAAGCAACAACAATTCTTAATAAGTTTCTGAAAAAAAAGACAACAACCATCAGCATGTGTTCTCATCGCTTGCTCGACGACGACTGCATGATTTTTTTTTCGTCGTTGACGTTTGTCTTGCATTTGACACTTACTTACTGGAAATATTCCAATAAAAACAGAGTCAGCGTTGTCCGTTTTCGCAGTCAAATACAGAAACACTTTTTTCTCACAAATCGAGAAACGATGGAATTTTTTGTTTCACACTTCATGTGAGAAATTTTTCGATGCGGGAAATACAGAAACGAGCTACTGATCATACAAACTTATGTTTACAATTTTAAAGACAAAGAAAAGGTCAATCAGCATGCTTGTTGTGGATGTATGGTGGGTCGGATTTACTATATTAACTGGGTAAAGAAAAAGCGCTAACATATTATCAGGGAGAGTGGTCTCCATTAAGGCATTAGAATTGAAATCACCACTTATAACTATATCATCATATTCCGCTGCGAGATTTTGAAGGGTAGAAAACAGAAAGGTAAAAGCTATTCTATTATTTGGCCTATAAACGCAACCCACTAACAGCTTTTTTCCAAATGATGCTATTTCAATAAAACCACTTGCTCAAAGGAATAATTTGCAGCAGGAGACTCTATTCCTTGCAAATATTTTTTTTTTTTATTTATTTATTGAATCTTCATATAATGAAATGACAATAAGTATTCAAATCTTAATACTAAAAAGAAAATAGTAAGCCCAGCCAGTGCTAGACAAAAATTTTATGATACTAAAAAAATTTCACATCAACTGATCCAGTCATCTATTTTGCGCTTGAGTTAAAGCAAGGGTATCCCTCCTTCTCAACCGATTACGACCACTAAAATTAAGGATGTCTCGTGCAAGTGGGTTTGGGTGGTGTTCAAGTTTGCTGACATACTTTGACGCGTGTTTTGTAAATTCAACTTTTACTGATGGCACGCATAGATCTTTGTGAATTCGAGAATTTTTAACATACCATGGAGCTGCAGTAATTATACGTAGAATTTTATTTTGACCCCTTTGAATTTTTTCAATGTTTGATGCTGAGGCAGTACCCCATAATTGAATTCCATAGCACCAGATTGGCTTTAGAATTGCATTGTACAACAATAGTTTGCAGTCCAACTTTAGTGAAGAATTTCTGCCAATTAGCCAATTAAGTTGCACTGCTTTTAATCTCATCTGTGTAAGTTTCGCTTCAATATGAGACTTCCAAGTTAAACGGCGGTCGAGGTGAATGCCGAGGTATTTGACTTCATTATGTTGAGGAATAATTTGATTATTTATTTTGATGAACGAGCAAGTTTCTTTTCGCAATGTGAAAGTGATATGAATACATTTCTGTTCATTAACCCTGATTTTCCAAAGCTCTAGCCAATTCTCTAGTTTATAAACATAATTCTGCAAATTCTGTGATGCTGTGATCCTTGCAAATATGGCAACAGCACCTCCATGACTTCCTCTGTCAGATTTAAAAACTTTGTAACCATAAGGACATATAAGATTATCGGGTGTTGATGTAACTAACCATGTTTCCGAGACACAAATAATATCAATGTCTGAGTTTTCAAAAACCAACTTCAATTCATCGACTTTATTATTTAAGCTTTGGGCATTTATGTGTACGATTTTGAAACCTTTTTTATGCTTAGCCAGGATCCTGGCCATACTCATTGTTAAATGTTGGGATCTTCCACGTTCATCACCGTTAAAAGTCATTAAAACAAATATTAAAGTGTGCAATGCTAATAGCAACAAAAGTTATATAAAAACGAAATAAAAGAATAATTTCATAAAATTAAAAAAATAGTCAAAATAGAAACATTTTAGATAATCAATACAAAAAATTAGGATCAAAACAATATTAAAGAATGTCAAGACAATCTAAAAATTATTAAATAAAAACATAGTCAGGCAAAAAATTATTATATAGAAAATAGTTATATAAAAAAATAGTATAAAACTTATTCAGTGCAACGAAAAAACTGCTTCAGTTGTTCGGGAAAAATAATATTAATGGGTTCGTCATTTTCATTTTGCTTAACATGAACAATCCTGCGTAGGGTGAACACTGTCTTCAAAAGAATATCCTTCTTTAGGCCAAGCGCTGTTTTAAAAATTCCACAATTGTGTGGTGTAAGATTTTCATTTATGTAAAAAGGAGTATCACTTTGAAAACCAACATTAGATAATCGCAACGGTGATTTAAATCTACGACGATGGGCTGCAACATTGCTTAGAAAATAGTTTTTTTCATATGGTGTGTTAAATTTAATCACAATGGGAGGATCATCGACATTACGATAGTTCTTATAGTGTTTTACTCGGTAAATAGATTTAAATGATGGCATAGTTATGTTTAAGGTGTTGCACATATTTTCAAAAATTTCGTTTAAATGTTCATTATTGTAAAAGAGTATAAAAGTGATACGTACATCTGATGGCACCACTGAGTTTTCTTGATTTAGACATTTTATTTTTAAATTTTCAACTTCAGATTTTAAATGGCAATTTCCAAATTATTCGACTCTAGTTTAGTAACCCTATCATTTAATTCTTTTACTTCTCTTTTTACATCATTTATTATTTCATCTTTTAAATCATTGAATTTTTGCTCAATTTCTGTTATCAACCATCTCTTACTTTCCACAATCATGTTTTTTTATTTGTTCAGTTTGTTCTCTTATGTATTCATCATGTTTTGTAAATTTAGCATCTAACCAATTCCACAAACGACTGCGTGAGCAAGTCTTTTTTGAAACTCTTACTTAACTTTATTATTTCGTTTATTTTGTTAAAAACTCTTAGATTTAACAAATATTTAAATTTGTGTGTGTTGTCAGGTTTCTATCACAGATATGTAATACAGTCAAACCTCGTATTAACGACCCTCACTATAACGAATTCCTCGATTTAACAAATTTTTTGAAATCCCCTACAACGCTCCATAATATTTAATACAAAATAAACCTCTCTTTTACGAATACATTTGTCAATAGCCTCGTTATAACGAATGTTCATTCACTGCAGACTAACGAAATAGAAAGAATTATTTACCTTAATTTAACTAATTTTGTCAACTTACAACCTTTTCATAACGATTTCCATCAATTAATTAAAATTATATAAAACAAATACACCTAAAATTATTGTGTTTGCAACGACAACGTCTCAAGCAAACCTGCATTTGTAGTCGACAGCAGCATGCATTAGACTAACGGCTGAAATATTCGAAGAAAAATTCATTTTTGATGTTTAACACTACAAAATACAGTGTTTTCCATAAAATGTGTTTTGATTTATTAGCGGAAATCTTTCGCTATAACATGGTAAGCAGATGATGATTAATATACAAAATTTTTTATTACCTCGTTACAACGAATAAAAGTGCAACTTCACCTCGATATAACGAACCTCATTGTAACGAATTATTCGATATAACGTTTGCATAAAATCCCAGGATTTTATACTCAAATCTTTCAATTTATATTAAAAACTTTGTATTAAAATAGAACCTTGAATTATAAATTTAAAAACTATTAAAATTCTAACTTCCACTTCATCCGTATATGTAACGAATAACCATAACTATTGTGAATTCATATAATATTGGACATTGTCGTTATTATGTAACGCGCGTGAACAAATCAAACTGAACGAAATATTTATCAAACCGTAACAGCTGATTTATCAAAACAAACATTTTTTTCTTGAGTGGTGAAAAATTGTTTGTTGTTGTTTATGTAGCATCGTGTAGATTTGTTAGTGTAAATGCGGTTTGATAAAGAGTCCATTCCATTCGTTTCTAATTTGCCAACTAACAAACCACAAACATAACCTAAAATACATTGAACAAACTTATGTGTTTTATAAACAATAATATGCTAAACAAATAAGTGAATGATGAAAACCATAATTTTTTTTAGAAATAAATAATAAAACACATTTAATCAAAATAAACTTAATTAGTGAATTTTGTGGATTATTAGAATTTTGTGGATTATGTATTAAATAGGGGGTATGCCCTAAAAAACTTTCATACTTTAGGTAACATGTAAAAAAAGAGCACATTAGAAATTACCCTATAAATTCTAAACGGGAGCTTGTGCATCATATCGGAAAACAGGAATTAGTAGCTATTAAGTGTAGAAATCAAACTCCGTATAGATTTTTCCACAAAAAAATGGAACATAGGGGGTATACCCTAAAAAACTTTCATACTTTAGGTAACATGTAAAAAAAGAGCACATTAGAAATTACCCTATAAATTCTAAACGGGAGCTTGTGCATCATATCGGAAAACAGGAATTAGTAGCTATTAAGTGTAGAAATCAAACTCCGTATAGATTTTTCCACAAAAAAATGGAACATAGGGGGTATACCCTAAAAAACTTTCATACTTTAGGTAACATGTAAAAAAAGAGCACATTAGAAATTACCCTATAAATTCTAAACGGGAGCTTGTGCATCATATCGGAAAACAGGAATTAGTAGCTATTAAGTGTAGAAATCAAACTCCGTATAGATTTTTCCACAAAAAAATGGAACATAGGGGGTATACCCTAAAAAACTTTCATACTTTAGGTAACATGTAAAAAAAGAGCACATTAGAAATTACCCTATAAATTCTAAACGGGAGCTTGTGCATCATATCGGAAAACAGGAATTAGTAGCTATTAAGTGTAGAAATCAAACTCCGTATAGATTTTTCCACAAAAAAATGGAACATAGGGGGTATGATCTAACAAACTTTAATGCTGTAGGTTAAATGTTAAAAAAGTGCACTTTAGTAATTTTTCTACTGGAAACATTTCAGTTTGTTAGGTACGTCACCCGATTGCTACATTTACAAGCCATGCAATAGTTTTCGCATTCCAACACGCTGCATAAGATCCTGTTCAGGATTTATAGAGAAATTACTAAACTTAAAATTGTTCCCACATTTTACTTTTAAGTCCTAATTTTAGTAGGTAATATCTTTTACATTCCAAATTTTACTGGGTAAAATTGGACTTCATCCGATTGCTGCGGTTAAAAGCAAATAATTCCTTCATTCAGATATGATGCACAAGATGAAGTTGAAGTGTTATAGGAGGATTATTGCACTGGAATTTTTTATTTACTCATTGCTTATACATTATAATGCACACAATTCTTCTAATGCACAAAATTCATTTTTAAATTTTATTTTAATTTTAAAACAATAGTTATGGTTTTCATTACATATTTATTAATTTATTTGCATAACATTATTGTTTTTAAAAAAGCACAAGGTTTGTTCTATGTGATTTATAAAACCGCATTTACAATAATAAATCTACAAGATGATGCATGAACAACAACAAACAATTTTTCACCACACAAAAAAAAAGTTTGTTTTGATAAAACAGCTGTTACGGTTTGATAAAGTTTCGTTCAGTTTGTTTTGTTCACGGCGATTATTATGTATGTATACCTAAGTATGTAAGTTTAGATTAACTAGAATTTTAAGAAAGTTGAATTGTTAAAATCACTTGGAAATTACAATTACAAACTTTTGATCAACAAAGGGAAGAGTGTAGGCAATATTTAGTTTTTAAGTTTAGTTGAACAACAGACGATAAAAAGAAATGTACATTAATTTTACGTGGTCCATATAAATTATTATTTATTAGTAAGTTTACGTATTATTGTTTACATGTATTTTTATGGTTGTTTCTTCTATGTGTTTATTATGATTGTTATTTCTTGTATGAGTTCTAAATTATACCTATATTTATAGACAAGCCCAGATGATGATACTCAAAGAGCATCGAAATATCGGCAGCTAAAATAAAATAAAATTTAACTGACCTCGAGCTTGAAATAAAGGAATTTTTATTTATTCAAAATATCTATGTACATATATATATTGAATTGTGTGTTTATCGCACCAATTTGAAATGTGAATTTTTTTGACAGTTCTTGTGAGAATCTTTTCGCAAAATATTCTTACAGAAACACTTTTTCCCACATTCTTCCAATAATTGTTGTCAAACTATTTAAATGACAGATATTTCTCGGAAAATAAAGTTACAGAAACACTTGTGTGAGAAAAACCATTTTTTGTTTCATTTTACACTGTTTTTGTTGAAATGGAATTAGTGATCCATGCGGAAAATTTTACAATGCGAGAAATACAAAAACGAGCCACAGATATCAGCTCCATGTTTTTCTAAACATGATCTGACATTTCTGAATTATAACTTTCAAGTAGAGCAAGTTGAACAGCGTTTCAGTTATCGTGACTTTAAACACTTAGATTTTAATAATTTATATGAATATTCATTCATAATATTGCCTGGAGTGACATCTTTTTTATGTCCTCTGATGAGCAATCTTCATTTTTGGAGCACAGTACATATTAACTTTCTTTTTGACTTAACTGTACCACTGAAACAAAAGAAAACAACATGTAGGCAAAAACCCTGGTTTTCGGATACTGTTGAGAATGTAATATACCAGAGGGATTTGGCATACGCCAGGTGGAAGCGATTTAAAACTTCTGAGCTTAAAATACAATATTCCATTGCCAAGAAAAATGTTAACAAACAGATCGAATATGCAAAAACTGAATATTACACCAAACGTTTTGGTAATGCAATTAATTCCCAACAAACTCGGAATACTATTCGTAAAATAGGAATTGGCAATGCACATGGCATTATTGACTACCAAGGAGATGCAAATATGCTTACCAGAACGTTTACTAACGCTCCTGTTCTCCAAGCAAATCCCTCTTTTTTCTTCAGACACTTTAAATACAAATAATGGGATAATTGGTGAACATTTTCAATTTTCTTGCGTTTTTTTTTCTTTTTTTTTTTTTTTTTTTTTCTTTTTTTTTTTTTTTTTTTTTTTAGCCTTTATTTATTTATTGAATCTTCATATAATGAAATGACAATAGGTATTCAAATCTTAATACTAAAAAGAAAATAATAAGCCCAGCCAGTGCTAGACAAAAAATTTATGATACTAAAAAAATTTCACATCAACTGATCCAGTCATCTATTTTGCGCTTGAGTTAAAGCAAGGGTATCCCTCCTTCTCAACCGATTATGGCCACTAAAGTTAAGGATGTCTCGTGCAAGTGGGTTTGGGTGGTGTTCAAGTTTGCTGACATACTTTGACGCGTGTTTTGTAAATTCAACTTTTACTAATGGCACGCATAGATCTTTGTGAATTCGAGAATTTTTAACATACCATGGAGCTGCAGTAATTATACGTAGAATTTTATTTTGACCCCTTTGAATTTTTTCAATGTTTGATGCTGAGGCAGTACCCCATAATTGAATTCCATAGCACCAGATTGGCTTTAGAATTGCATTGTACAACAATAGTTTGCAGTCCAACTTTAGTGAAGAATTTCTGCCAATTAGCCAATTAAGTTGCACTGCTTTTAATCTCATCTGTGTAAGTTTCGCTTCAATATGAGACTTCCAAGTTAAACGGCGGTCGAGGTGAATGCCGAGGTATTTGACTTCATTATGTTGAGGAATAATTTGATTATTTATTTTGATGAACGAGCAAGTTTCTTTTCGCAATGTGAAAGTGATATGAATACATTTCTGTTCATTAACCCTGATTTTCCAAAGCTCTAGCCAATTCTCTAGTTTATAAACATAATTCTGCAAATTCTGTGATGCTACTTGGTGGTCCTTGTGAACGCTGATAAAGGCTGTATCGTCTGCGAAAGTTGACGTGTGGATTTTGGGGTCTGACGGCATGTCGGAGGCATAAATCAAATATAAAGTAGGACCCAGTATGCTACCCTGTGGCACACCTGTTTCAATTGGCTGAGCGGGGCTTAAAAAATTGCTTTCTTTGATTTTAAATTTGCGACCGTATAAAGAGCTTTCCATAAGTTTATGGGTGTTAGCAGGCAGAGTTAATTTTATTTTGTGCATTAAACCGTCATGCCAAACTTTGTCGAACGCTTGGGACACATCAATGAAAAGGGCGGAGCAGTATTTTTTGTCTTCAAACGACCCTCTTATCACATTTACCAATCTGTGTGTTTGTTCGATGGTGCTGTGTTTAGCTCTGAAGCCGAATTGATGATTAGGAATGCATTCAGTGTCGTTCAGAATTGGAATCAACTTAGTCATTAACAATTTTTCGAACAGTTTAGAAATTGTCGGCAATAGGCTAATTGGCCTATATGACTCTACTTTGGTGTGATCCTTCCCTGACTTAGGAACCATAGTGATCATAGACACCTTCCAATCTGCAGGATAGTATTCTAGGCGTAAAATAGCGTTGAAGATAAAGAGGATAATTCTTCTAGCTACACGAGGTAACTCCACAAGCATTTTATTGCTGATTTTATCCATACCTGGAGCCTTTCTAAGGTTCAGAGTACCAATAGCGCTTTGGACATCACCAAAGTTTAGTCTTAGAGGTACAGGAGGTCTAATAACGAGTGGTGGCAAATCAGATACGTTATTTGAGTTGTTTTTAGTAAACACATTTCTTAAATGGTTAACAAATAATGTCCCTTTCTCGGAATCATTTCTAGCCCAGTCACCAGTCGGATTTCGCAAAGGAGGTTTTCCTCTCACTGGTCTTTTTAAACCTCTTGCCGCCCTCCATAACGAGTAGTCAGATTGTGGGGTACTATCAAGACCCTCCAAGTAGGATGTAAGTGAAGCCGTTCTTTGGGTTTCTAAGAAATGTCTTAGTATATCTCTGCATACCCGTAGCCTAGCTTTCAGTTCAGGAGACCTGTGAAGTTGCCACTCTCTTCTCATTCTTCTTTTTTCTGATAGGAGATGTTCGAGTTCAGATAAATAAGTTCTGTTTGTCCTATTTCTACATTCAACGTGATAAGTGGAAGCGTGATGCACAGCTCGTCGAAGGTCCTCGGTAAAGTTGCCAATCGACTCATCGATATCGTCGGTAGTTCTCAACACAATATTTTCCGTGCAATGAGAACTTAAATACTTTTTGTATTTTATCCAGCTTACTCGGGTCTTAGTCATGTTTCTAAATGGAGAGCCACACACTTGAGGGAAATGCATTGAAATGATAGTAGGAGAGTGATCTGAGGACAAGTCTAATGAAGGATCCACTTGCATCCATTCTACAGGGATATTTTTCACTACTCCAAAGTCAATAACATCGGGAATCTTCCGTCGGTCCGTCGGCCAGTAGGTGGGATGTACGCTTGAGAGTACATCTAAGCCCATTTGAGCAATGGTGTTGAAGAGTACGCGACCCTTTGGGGTTACCAGACGTGAACCCCAAAATGTGTGTTTGGCGTTAAAGTCGCCAGCAACTAAAAATCTAGCTCCAAAGGAATTAAAGAAGTTATGGTATTGGTGTTCTTTTATTGAGAATCGAGGCGGAGAATAAATCGATGATAAAACAAATTTGTATTGACAGAATTCAATGCAAATGTTTGTTGCTTGGAGGTAATCCTCACTTATGTTATTCTCAATATGATGTTTTTTTTAACGTGCTCTTTAATAAAATCAAACGCAGTGTTGCAATTTTAGCACTTTCAGTGCTAGATTTAGCATTTTCTTTCTCGAAAATGCATTGAAATTTTTAAAAATTATGCTAAATGCTTTTTAGTATAATTTGCTTGATAAAAAAAATTTATTTCTCGAAAAATTTTTTACTAGTTTACATCAAAAAATACTTTTGGAGAAATAAAAAATAACTTTTACTAATATTTCAACTAAATTTATTTCGCTGTGGTAAGTAAATGAACACTGAAATTCTTGAATTAATATATGAAATGTATTCTATTAAAACAAGTCAACAATTGTTATAAACAAAATTAGAAAAAACTATAATTTATATTTGTAACATTTGAAATAAAAATTGTATTGTTGCATTGAAAAAATTTAGCACTTATTTTTTCTTCTGTAGAACATTTTAGCACTTAGATTTTCAAGTTTTAGCATATTTTGAAATTCATTTTCTGGCAGCACTGGTGGGAAGTGATAACTTAAATCAGTGGTGTTCAAAAATAAAATGAAGATGTATTGGTGAGAGATTTTTCCCAGCAAACATATTGTCAAACGCTGAAAATAAGAAAAAAAGAAAGAGTTTTAGACAGATATAAACACCTTAAGAAAAAATATCAGGAGCCATAAATAACAATTATCAATATTTTCAGAAAAAACAACAATAGTCCATCAAAAACAGTTTTTTTTTTGTGTTCAATTGTAATTGAATCGCTTAAGAAATTTCTGAAAAAAATGACGATAGTCCGCCGCACGTGTTCTCATCGCTTGCTCAACCACAGACTATGACTCAACGACGACTGAATGAATGTTTTTAAAAGAGCATAACAAATATGTGTAAATTTTTTAAACAATTGTTGTATGCAGCGTAACCGTTGAGAATTTTCAAAAAGTCGCTAAAAAGGTCGTTTTAGAAAAAAAAGTCGCACAAAAAAGTCGGTTTGAAAAATAAAAGTCGCAAACTTTTTTAATAACCTTCCATAGGCTTAAATGATTGGTTTTTGTTAATCCCGCGTAGCACTAGTTTCATTTCTGCAATTGTAACGCTTTTACGAAAGTTGCTGTTTCTCGTCGGCAAAAACTATTGTAGTTGCTTCTTTAATGTTTGTTATATGTTTTTTTGTGCTTTCATGTCGCTGTAGATGATTGGTTTGATTGATCAGGAGCTGTTTACAAGAAATGCAAAAAGGACGCTTCCTGGCTTCATCTTGCTTAAGCCATTTATATTTAAGTTTCCTTTCTTTGGAATAATATCGCGACACATTAGTTTTCTTCCTCTAAGACTGTAGCGTTGTTGACATTTGGCGGCTCAGGCTCTGATTCATAGTGGGACTGTTAGCACGCGTCTATGAGTTTTTTTTTAGGTTTTCACAATTAATCTGATTTTTAAGAATAACATTTTATACCGGTTCTTTTTTTAATAAAAAAAGTATACATACGTTTCCACGTTTGAAAATATTACGAAAAATGCGTACATATATTAAACCGACAAATTAAATAATAAGTTGCTAAAAAAAAAGCTGTCCTATATCAACGTGTCAAAAAAAATATATAAAACAATGTTGCCAAACGAAGAACAATTTGTTGATTTCTTTTAATACCTACTATGTCGTCGATGCCATACTATTTCACTGTTATCATTTGGCAATTTTTTATTAAAAAAAATAACAAACAAAGACAGCAAATTTGCAATGCATTGAAAAATAAACTTTTGTGTAGGTAACAATAAAAAAGGGGAAAAAGTCGCAGCAAAATTAAAAAAGTCTCAAAATTAGGTAATTTTAAAAAGTCGCAAGCTGACGAAAAAGGGTCAAATTGCGACTTTAGTCGGCGAACGGTAACCCTGGTTGTATGGGCTGAACATCACTGACTTAAATCCAAAATTTATAAGATTACTTTTGCCATATGTTACTCATTTGTTTAATAAATACTATACTATCATAATGTCGGGTATTTACCCATTAAACTGGAAACATGCAAAAATTGTGCCCTTACCTAAGTCGAATGGAGAATACAGACCTATAGCCATCTTGTGTTTTCTGTCGAAAGTCTTGGAAAAACTTATGTATAAACAAATGATTACATATATTAATACTCATAATTTGCTCTCCAACACGCAATCTGTTTTTCGTCAGAGTCATAGTTGCGTAACAGCTCTTGCGGAAGTTAGTGAAAATATACGGAAAGGATTAGAAAATGGAAATATTAACATTTTTTTTGATATGTTTCATTTAATTTAATATATATACACATATTATATTCCCCTGATGAAGTCAACAAAGAATTGACGAAACGTTGGAAAAAATTGTAATTAAATGTATTTTTAATTTACAATATAATAATTTAGGCCCAAGTAGCTTATACGAAAATAAATACCAAATACAACAAATCACAACATATTGGCCAAAAATAAATAAATAAGGAAATATTAATTTTTTGGTACTTGACCATTCTAAGGCTTTCGATACGGTAGATCATGACATACTCATCCGAAAACTTAAACACTTTTTTAGATTTACGAGCGCGTCAACCAAACTTATACTGTCTTGTCTTTCAGAACGCACACAATCGGTGTTTGTGAACAATGTATGGTCGGATAGCCTATCCCTGAATAGGGGAGTGCCTCTGGGTTCTATTCTAGGTCCACTTTTATTTTCCTTTTATGTAAATGCTACGACTTATACGCCGATGACGTGTAGCTCACGTTAAGTAGCCCAGTTCAAAATATTGCGTTAGGGATTTCCTACCTAAATGACGACTTAAATAGAATTTACCTTTGGGCCAGTGCAAACGGTCTCTGTTTGAATCCACATAAATCTAAATGCATTGTAATATGTAAAAAAAGCTTGATTCCCTCCATATCTGAGGATATGGTTTTAAATGGCGAGAAAATTGAAACTGTTAATAAAGCTAAAAATCTTGGTATTATTTTCAATGGCAATTTGACCTGGACTGATCATGTAAATTCGCTGGTTGGTCAAACCTATGCAAAGTTACGTGATCTCTGGTCCACACAATATTTCACACCCTTAATAATTAGGGCTAAATCATACTTGATTCCTTCCCTGATCTATGGGTGTGAAGTATTTGGAAGCTGGGACTCAGTTGGTATGAGAAAATTGAATGTCTTGTTTAATAGGATATATGTATGGATTAAGACGGTATGATCATGTTTCCTCTGTTGCCAATAGTCTTTATGGAGTATCCTTTGAAAGTTTGCTAAAAATTCACACTCTTATTTTTTTACATAAAATAATCAACTTTCAAACAGCTAAATATATATTCGATAAAATACGTTTTTTCAATCGCCACGAAACCAAAATATTCTAATACCACGACAAAATTTACTTGTATCTGAATGGCAATTTTATGTACATGCCGCTCGTCTTTGGAACAATCTTCCACAAAGTCAACAACTAAACAGCAATACTAATACTAGTTTCAAAAAATTTTTATTCAATTTTTTTTTTAAATAATAATTTATAATTTTTACTTTTTTTTAATTTATAATTTTTTTAACTTTAACATTATCTCAATATTGTTATATTTACTTGCATCAAGTTTTTTTTTGTAACGTAATACGTTCCTCTGCTATAAGTATAAGACTCAGTCTTGTTGTACAGGGAATGGCATCAATAAATAAATAAATAGATAAAATTAAAAAAAAAAATTGAAGGTAAATTTATTTAAATTAAATATTACATACATTACATACATTTTAATAAATTAAACTAAGGTGTTAGTGAAAGTAAATTAATTGTATTATTAAAAGCTATTGAAGAAAAAAATGGGCGGGATCGGACCAGTGGGAGTGGCAGCTTACATATAAAGTACATATTTAATATCATATATCTACAATACTGTAATAGCCATGCCTTAGAAATTTGTGCACGTTAATTATTTGTTAATGTGAATAGTCATGGGAAAAATGGGTGTGATCGGACCAGTGGGCGTGTCAGCTCCCATACAAAGTATTTAATATCATATATCTACAGTTCTATAATAGCCAGAGTCTTAGAAATTTGTGCACGTTGATTATATTATGAATAGTCATGGGAAAATTGGGCGGGATCATACCAGTGGGCGTGGCAGCTCCCATACAAAGTGAATATTTAGCTCATATACAAAATTAATATTAATCTATATATATAAAAATGAATGTTTGTATGTATGTCCTTTATAGACTCCTAAACTATGCATCTGATCATGTGATGATCTTCGGTAAAGTTGTTGTGCATGAGACCGGGAAGGTTTCTGAGTTGGTACGACCATGCTTACTCTAACGCCCACTTTTTTAAATTGATTAATTTCTTCTGCATGGGTTTTTACAGATTTACTTCAAACAATTTGTATACACATCTTACTGAAGACGAGGTAAAAATGAAAATATTCTGTGCCACGCCCACTTTCACGCCCCATCTCAAAAAATTAATGTTTGTATGTGCTATGTCCGTTATAGAATCGTAAACTATGTATTGGATCATGTGATGATCTTAGGGAAAGTTGTTGTGTATGAGTCCGGGAAGGTTTCTCAGTTGGTACGACCACGCCTACTCTAACGCCCACTTTTTTAAATTGATTAATTTCTTCTGCATGGGTTTTTACAGATTTACTTCAAACAATTTGTATACACATCTTACTGAAGGCGATGTGCCAAAGCTTCTTATTTCTTTCGACCACTCCTACTTTTTTAAATTGTGTAATTGATTCTACTCGGATTTTAACATATTTACTTCAAATCGAATACACATGTTACTCTAGGTGAGGTACAAATTAAGATTCATACTCCACTCCCCCCTTTCACGCCCCATCTTTTGCAGAAAAGAGACGGAATATAACTAAGACTCCGGCATGACTAAGAATGCTTTTTTCGACCGCCTACTTTTTTCAAAATGAGAAAAATCAATAAAATTATTTAAAATTAATTGAATATTTTTGTAATGTCTTTCTCTCAAATTTATTTTAATTGATAGCATAGCAACGCGTGCAGGGTACAGCTAGTTTATTATAAATACGTATTAAATGTTTTTTATGTTTTTGGTGGAGAGTGAATAAATAGCTTAAACTGAGCTGAAGAATATCAGTAAATATATACATTAATAAGCATATACAATTTAGGACTCTTTAGGAGGAAATACAAAAACTTTAATGATTGCATGCATTTCGCCAGCGGATTCGAATTACGATGAGACGATTTCAACATTACGTTATGCTTCAAGAGCCAAAAACATTGCTAATAAACCCAAAATTAATGAGGATCCCAAGGACGCAAAACTACGAGAATATCAGGAGGAAATTATAAAGCTGAAAAAAATGTTGGAGGCAAATAATAGTGGTGATAATAATACAAATAGTATAACTAACCAAATATTAGGAGAAGAAAAACCACCTCAAAGTTCATTAGCATGGTTGGATGATGAAAGTCAGCAGTTAAAAAGTGAAATGCAGACAGAAATGGAACGCCTTCGTGACGAGCACATACGGGATAAACGTGAAAAGGACCAACGAATACAAGAAATGGAACAGTTAAAGCAAAATTATGAGAAACAGTTGATGCGCTTAAAACCAACGGGCAAAGAACTAGAGTCTGGGAACAAGTCTGCCGATCAGCAATTGCCGCCTGGTAACAAAATTTTACAATTAGAAGCCTGTAAACGCATCGAAATGATTAAGCAAGCATTAATTGGAGGAGAACGTGCCAATGACACACAACTGAAAGAAAGAAGACAAAAGAAAAAACTTGACGCCCAAAGACGTTTGAGTGCTTTGGCGCATGTTTTGAGCCGTGTCGAACAAAGTGAAGACCGTGATATATTACAAGGCCACTATACATCCATACAACAAGAATTGAATGTTAAAAATGAACATTTAAAACTTTTACGTCAGAAGAACCGAGCTCTCGAAAGAGAAGTTTCTGATCTGCAAGTTGAATTTCAATTAGATCGTGCTGATTACTTAGAAACTATTCGAAGACTGGAAAAAAATTTAAAATTCTATCAACAAATAATGGATAAAGCACTGCCAATTTTACGTAAGGATGGCAAGTATTGGTAGGTTTAAAAATCTAACAAACACCCCAATCTGCTAACCCCAGTATATTTTACAGCTCTTTTAGTTATCAATATGTGTTGGTACCTTAATTATACGTACCAGATTCCGAGATGTTTACTATAATAATTATTATTCGGCTGTGCCGAATGTTATATACCCACCACCAAATACCAGTAATAAATGTTATCTATGAATACTTAAACTATTTTTTGTTACATTTTGTATCGATAACGATAATTATACCGGTTCTTTTTTTTTGCGCTAGCAAATAGTATGGGGCGATCTTCCTAAAATATTGTACTGTAAATTCTATTTATTTGAAGTTAATTTTATTTAAATTTAATCTCAATAACAATATTTACAAGAATTTTTGGGATATCCAATAAATCCACATACATATGTATACTCGTATATTATATATTCATATGGAATACTGCTACCTCGAATACGAGCGGCTGTTATTTTAAAATCAGCCGCCACTATATTACACTGCTTAAAGCGTGATGCAAAGTGTTCCGCAGTTCTCCTCGACAAATTTTCGTCTCGTAACTACAAGGTCATTGAAGTCGGCTTGCGTTACTAAATGCGGCACTGCAGTCCCAAGTTCACTGGGTGTTGGTATAAATTCCGATATTTCTGCACTCTCGAATTCGATTGTTGGTACTACTATTGGTTCTCCATCGCTTATTTCGGGAACATCATCAAACTGAAGGCGCTATACGTTCTTCCGGTGAGTAAAGAACAGCTGGAATAACCGATTCTACATACATTATCGTAGCGAATTTTGTTGTGGCGAAAGTATTGGTACCCTTTAGTTTAAGTAAAAGTTACGCAAAAGTAAAACAATTCATTGCAGTGTTCCGTACGTGGTAGCCAAATGGTACAGCGTCCTTTATTGTTGACCTTGAATCAGTAAACTTGCATAAATTTCTGTAGCAATAGTCGCACACGACTTCCGGAGTATACCACAAGTAAGGAACATAAGCAGTCTTGAATATTTTCTGAAACGAATTAACCACTGTTTTCGTAATATTTTTAAAATTTTTAATTAGTGCGAATAAGCCACAAACGTAACAAAAGTTATTTCGATTCGGGCACTGCATTTTTCCTCAGATGAAATATATAGAAATACGTTTTCGCACAACAGAACTTACAACAGTTGTGCAATTCAATGTTTCATCTGTCATACCAGTTGTAAGTGTTGTAAAAGTCATAAACAGTTTAATGTTAGAAAGTCTCTCTATAGCCTCAAAAATGTGTATTAGAAAAGTACCTTTCCAAAGGTCTTCCTTCAAGGGGCTAAAAGAGGACTTTTCTCTTTGTACACAAAAGGGGAAAATCGGTAGAACCAAACGGCTGAACCGTGTTTATTAATATTTGAGTCAACAGGCTATATATGTTTTCAAAACTTGGACCAGGACGCAATAAAAAGGGAGAAAACCCTTACACCCAAACGGCTGAATCGATTTTATTGAAATTTGAAACGATGATGAAGCAGGGAGCTTGAATACGTCATCACCCTATATATATATGTTTTCTAAGAACGTCGGGGTAAAACCGGTATGACCAAACGACTGAACCGATTTTATTGAAATTTGAAACGATCAGTGCTTCAAAGCGTCAACAGGCTATATATTTTTTCAAAACTTGGACCAGATCATGATAAAAATGGGAAAAACTGGGGAAAATTATAATCTTATACATTATGGTCAAAGACTTGACTATTCAAATTTGGCATGTAAGTTTACTAATTGTCAGAATATCTACGATTAGGAAAGGGAAAATTAAAAAAACCAATTTAACAGCTATCATCAGCATCCTACCAGAGATTAAAAATCTAAATGTCAATATTACTTTGCGTAAATATTAGTTTTTCTAAATATAGGTCGTTAATGCTGTCTAATAAAAGAATTTTAGTTGCATGAATGTTTTCTTTCTCCTATACCAAATATGCTTCGTTTGTGAGCTATTCCTAAAACAGATTCCCAAAATGTTAAATAATCATAGAATAATAGATCAATTATATCTCGGGCAACGCCGGGTACAAAAAGCTAGTTATATATAAACAAGTAAGAGTTTATATTCGGCTGTACGGAATCTTATACACCAATAAATCACCTATTATGAGACCGCAGAAATTGGACCGTAATTTCCATTTAATTTAGGTTTATTTTTGTTGAGTTTCATATCAATAACGATATTTATAAGAATTTTATGCATACTCCAGTTATAATCAAGAATTTATTTACACTGGTTTTTATTTTTGCAGCGATTTACTTTAACACACAATAAATTAAATCCAAAAAAAAACTGTAGGAAACTTATTTTGGCTTTTTGAAACATAAAAATTATCACCTCTGTATACTCTGTAGTTATTCTCGAGAGTGGCACTTTAGTCAATTATGGACCAACTTTTACAAATGTCAATAACATAATTTTTACATACTTATAACTAATCTGTGTAAATTTTGGTTCGATATGGATGTTTATGTAGGTTAGTGAGATTTCGGGAATATTTCTCATAAGGGAACCATGACCTATCACCGGCCAATTATCATGAAATCTTGTAGGATGATTTATATGTAGTATGTGTATGCGAAAAATGTGTGTTGAATTTCAACGTAATAACGAGTTTTGTAAGACATTTATGCTCATTTAGCGATTTTTCGAGGTGAATTTTATATAGGGACTACGATCAAATATGGACCGATCATCATAAAATTGGGTATAAATATTTCTACATATTATTGGACTGTTTGTGTTGAATTTCAACTTGATAGTGGTTTTTAGAAAAGATTTATGCGCTATGGTCAAAATATGGACCGATGTAAACAAAATATAGCTTTGAGATTTCACTTAGCATGAAACTTATTACTTGCATGGGGGCTACGAGAAATCAGAGACCGATTGCTGCCATTTTCAACGGGGCTATAATCTGTATATACATTATCAAAATAAAGTGTGCAAAGTTTCATGATAGTATCTGCACTATATTTGAAAAAAAAGCAAAATATCGAGGTAGTCTGAAACTATGATCTATAACTCGGACTCTACTGGAGCAATTTTGCCCAATTTCAATAACAAACGGTGGACCGAAGAATGTTTGGTAAAAATTTCATTGTTCTATGTCTTTTCTTCGAGGCTCTATCGTGCCTTCAATAGACGGACGGACATGGCTAGATCGTCTTATAATCTTATAAGGACACAGAATATATATAGACTTTTTGGGTCTACGATTATTATTTCGATGGGTTACGAATAGAATGACAAACTTAATCATTTTGGTGGTGGGTATAAAAATAGGTTGATAAAGTTTAACGTGTCACAAACCACTTGAATAAGTTTCAGTTTTTAGTTTTCGTAGATGGAAATTATTTTTTTTTTAATAATTAATAAACAAAAACTGCGAAGCTTTTGGCTTATCTGCAGAAAACACACAGAGTCTTTGGCGGGAATCGAACCCGCAATCCTTTGACTGATAGTCCGGCACTCTATCGCCTGGTCTATCGGGGCACTCGATGTAGAATAATTTTAAATCTATCAAAACATATCCTGATAAAAACATCACCCAGCCTAGACAACATGTACCTTTCTCATATCTCAAAATATCATTTAAGGGTGCTGTAGTTCAATTGACTAGCGCGTTTGATCAATTTCATACAATTCCTTAATAACTTGAAAGCTGCCCGTTCCATCCGGTGATTTTATGTCACACTTTAACCACCATTCTGCAAAGACTTAATTAAATGTGGGAAATCGTACATGCATAAAACTTGATCACTAGTTTCAAAAAACGGCTTTTTCACAGATACGTTAAGGTTGGAAAAACATTTTCGGTTGGTCCAGCCTTGGTCACATAGAAAGACACGAATGTTTATTCCCATGCTTTTCAAAATATTAATATGTATTCTTATTGGGTATTCCCGTCATTTGATCCACAGTAAAAAGTCATGATTTAACGATAAAAAAGCTGGAATACCCGCTCTTAATTTTTGTATGAAAAAAATTTAAGGTGCTCTTGGTAGTCACAGCTAAATTTAAGTGCGGCCGAAAGCGTTAATGGTATTAATGTAGGTCTCTACATTGTAAGTACATAATTAAAGTATCTACAAAAAGGGAACTATAATCCGGTGCGAATCGATATAGTTTAGTTTTACACAAATAAAACACATGCGACCGATTGTGTAATTGTAGGGCAAGAGCTACAATTACACAATCGGTCGCATTAACTCGTACGTTGGTTATTTGCTCATAAATTGTTTGACAACAAAGCACATTCAAGTAAAAAAAATATCAAAAACCAACACACATATATACCACTTTGGATGGTAAAAAGAGCAAACATGTGTATGTATTAATGCATGTGGATTGTTGCTCTCTTCAGTTCTCTAAGTGTGAACACAAACCAACAACAAATTGTCTTTGTAAACAATGTAAAATTCAAAAGCGAAATTATATGAGAGCGGGTCGTAATGATACAACCCGCCATAAGAAATTTTCCTTGTACATGATGCGCATTCTATATGATTTATATTCTTTGGTTTAACACATATATATGTATACTTATCTAAGTATATTCACAGACATCATGACACTAAATTTTTGGATGATCGGTCCACAATAGGTTATATCTCTCATATAACGCGCATTTCCGAAAATACTTTCTTACTTGTTTTTTTCCTAATTGTGTTAAGGTATGCAAATCTTTGTGTTAAAAAGACCGAAGAAAAAATAATTTAATTTAATTGTTTTAAACTAATAACAATTGAAAATACTTGGCATATACTCTTTTAAGATTTAACAAGTAAGAGTGCTATATTCGGCTATGCCGAATCTTATATACCCTTCACCTTTGCTGTGGATGCATAATTATATTATATACATACATACATATATACGTATGTATATATTATATTAATACACTTTGTTTCATAGTTTTTTGATGAAATTTTCAGAGGTTGTCTTGGATTTTTGCTCATATCTCCGTTATTTATGGTCGGATTTAGCTGATTTTAAATAGCAAACTTCTCGAAAGCATGTCTGACAGCATTATTGAAGATTTTGATCCCGAAGATATCTAGGGACTTTAGAAAATTGATTTCAATAGACAGACAGACAGGCATGGCTTAATAGACTTCGCTATCTATAAGGATTCAGAATATATACATATACTTTATATGGTCCGGAAATTATATTGTGAAAATTACAAACGGAATGACAAACTTATATATACCCTTCTCATAAATGTGAAGGGTATAAAAAAATCCAAGAACAATTAATTTGTTAATTTTAAAATACCATTTCAAAAAAAAGAAACAAAATACAAAACTTACATATAAAATTATTGACACGTCTATATAACTCTTAATATATTACACAAGTTTGGTTAGATTTTTTAGAAGTATACATTTTTAGGAATCCCGATGAAATTTTGCAGAACTCACAATGGAATGATGAATTAAAAATGTGGAAGTTGCCAGAAACTTCAATGGATGTTTTTAAATTACCATTAGCTTCCAGTTTACGCAATAAACAATATATGGACAATTCTTTACAAAAACGAATCAACTCTTCAAACTCTCTACAAAGTACTTTGAATAGCATTAGTTTTGTTCCTGTTGACTATGTTAAGGAGACTACAAAGATGAATAAACATATTTACGTAAAAAATGGTGCCACAACCAATTCTCACTCCTCAGCACACAGTTCTGCTAACGACAAAGAAGAAGAAAGAGAGGATAAAGAATCAAATTCGTACAACAACAATTTTAACGGCAGAACAATTTATGCACTGCAGGTATATATGTATGCTAATCTCCGAAATTCGAACTGCAATATTAATGATATTTTATTTAGAATTATAATCACCTAGATTTGGACAAATCGGAAATTTTGCAAAATTATTTTCGTTCTAACCGGCGGAAACATACTGCTGATGCAAGAAAATGAAATTGTTGGCCAAATATGGACTCAGAAATCAACTGATTCGTTATGAGATCCAGGGACCTTATTTAGTCTTTATTAATGGCGTTTTCTTTTCTGGCAAAAATGTTACACTTTTTTCCTTTTTTATATGGGAAATGCGTAAAAAGTGTAACATATATGTAACATTTTGCCAGAAAAGAAAACGCCATAAGACGATTTAAACATGAGTTATTCAGGAGTAATAAAAGGGCTGTAATACTTTAATAGGAAATTATTTATACATTGTTTTATTCATAAGATGTTAATAAAAATAAACCTTAATGATTACTATTTTCTTAAAAAAACAAACAAAAAAACCTTGTAAATTGTTATATGTAATTAAAAAAATACACAATATAATTAAAAAACAAGTTAGAGTGCAATATTCAGCTGTACCGAATCTTTAATACCCTCCATATAAATAAAAAGAAATAAAAAACCACTGGTTATAGGACTAGAATATTTTTATTCTGTGTTTGCTATTAAGTCTTATTGCAAATTTTATGAGTATTTTATACATACATATATTGTTTGAAAGACAATTTTAAGAACAACATAATTTATTTTAAATGTTTCAAAAATTTTTGATATTTTATTTTAGTCGGGCTCGAGTTCATTAAATTATTTTTACTGAAGGTAGGAATTGTTTTACAACTTTTTATTATTAAATTTTTTTTTTTTAATGATAATTTTCTTGGCTGGGATTCGAACCTGGGTTGTTGAAACACCACTTTCTCTCATCAGAATTCTTTGCGTTCTAACCCTCTGCACCAATTGCGGTGTCTGCTAGCCAACAGACAAACATCAATCTTTTAACCATTGTTTATCTAATTTTAAATATTTATAATTGATGTAATTACCGATTCTTGCTATACAGAGTTCTTACTATACAGAGTTTATCTGATATCTATATATCAGCCATGTCACAGAACTCAATTCCAAACGAATGTGGTTTTGATTCCGTAAATTGAGTCTTTAGAAAACGAAAAACGATTTTTTTTCGGAATGAAACCACTTTAGATTTCTAAAATGGAATTGTTTTCTTTTATGATTTTATACTGAAAAAAAACTCATACTACTAATTTATAATGACAATTGAATAATTAATTTTATTATTTCATTGTTTTTTTAGTTCTCACATTAATACTTCTATTAAATTTTAAAAATTTCAAAGTTGGTGTCAGCAACAAGAAAACTTTTGTCAAAAAATTCCAAAAATTAAAAATATTTACATAGCACTGGAATATGACAGAGAAATTTCGCCTTCGTAGCTTTTCATCTTCGTTTTGATGTTTTTGTTCATTTAAAGCAGCAACAATTGAAATTCTGGGAATTTTTAGAAAATTTTGATAACTTTTATTTAAAATTTCTTTGTTAGCGTTTTTTTTTTTGTTCGCTTTTGTTACACTTTTTATTACAAAAAACTTATATTTTTTGTTTTTAGGTTAAAAATCCAGATTTAAAATTTTTTTTGTAATCAACAAAATCGATCGGAATCTAGAGAACGCAAAGTGAAAACGATCGATTTGCAAATACGGAATTGAAACCATTCCGATCGAATTATGTGACATGCATGTATATAAAATTGAATGTGTGTTTATTTGTTTGTGGGTACCTTATAGGAGACCAAACCTCTGGACCGATATTTATGAAAATTTCACAGCATTTAACTGGGACTCTGGTATGATTAATAGGGTACTTTTTGTTTGACCACGCCCACTTTTACGCCGACTTTTTTAAAATATTGTAATTGGAGACCAAACCTCTGGACCGATATTTTTAAAAATATCACAGCATTTAACTGGGACTCTGGTATGATTAATAGGCTACTTTTTTTGACCACGCCCACTTTTTTAAAATATTGAAATTGGAGACCAAACCTCTAGACCGATATTTTTCAAAATTTCACAGCATTTGACTGGGACACTGATATGATTAATAGGGTACTTTTTTTAGACCACGCCCACTTTTTTAAAATATTGTAATTAGAGACCATCTGGACCGATATTTTTGAAAATTTCACAGCATTTAACTGGGACTCTGGTATGATTAATAGGGTACTTTTTTGACCTCGCCCACTTTTTTAAAAATATGTAATTGCTCCCATATAGTTTTTAACAGATTTACTTCAAATTATATACACATTCACCCCTATTCCGACTTTCGATTACGTTTACGTATTCAGAAGAAAATTGGTATTCCAAATGAAATGTGGAAAATGAGAGCAAGTTTGAAATGAAATGAGCAAGTTTGTTACTATTTTAATAAACAAAAGTCGCACCAAACAATAAAAATAGGAAAATGAAAAAAATTGTGCGATTAATAAGGAGAAATAATAAAAATAATATAATACAAAAGACTTGTGAATTAATAATAAATAAAAGATAATCATTTTCGTTTGTAAAATATTTAAGTACTAAGAATCCTGTCAAGCTGTAGGTGGTATTTATAATTTTTGTATTTGAAGGAGAAATTGAATCCATAGCAGTGGCTTTATTGGTTGAAGAGGGGAACAACGTGACTCAGAACACAGAGGTAAGGCTTGAAAAGCTTGAAAAGAAAATACCTGAACTTCCTCCTTGGATCGTTTATAGTAGCCGCAAGCAATATCCTGCTTTGTTGTCATTAAACTTGCCAGCTTTTCGTATTGCTCTGATGTCGTTGTTTTTGACCTGGAAAAATAAATAAATAGGCTTCTTTCCTGTTTATAGTGACAGTAGTTCGAGACTCCTTCGTTCTACCATTACACATTTGTTTAACCATGATCTTTGTTGCTGCATATCACCTCTTGATTGACCGTACAACAAAAATTTATATAAATCACTTTTTAAACATTTTATACTTAAATTTTATAAATTAAACACTTTTTAAGTTTTTAAAAAGAGCAATCGAAAAAAATTCCGTTGCTAAAATAGAAGCGTAGAAAAACGTAACTACGATCGTAACACAGAATACCTACAATCGAAAGAAACGTAGCGGAATCGAAACTCTGAATACCAATTTTGCCAAACGGAGAAAATTTAGATTCGTATCGAAAGTCAGAATAAGGGTGATTATATACTCCAGGCGAGGTAAAAATAAACATTTCTTACGCCACGCTCCTTTTCACGCCAAATTTTGTTTGAAAGTTTTAAACTTTTTCTTCTCTTGTTCCTTCCAACGTATTTTTTTTATTTGGTAGTATATTTCTCTTAATCAGAGGTGATCAAAATTCAAGAGCTTATGTATTGGTAAGAAAATGAGAGAAATTTAAAGGTACAATAAAACGAAAAAGTAAACGAAAGATTTTTATAAAATAGTAAACGTAAAAAATTGTTTCGGTTTAAAAAATTATTTTGCTTCTTAAAATAATGAGTTCTGTTTGTGTTTTTAACACATATTTTGTAACTTCAACTTTAAAGGGGGCTTTAAAAAGATCAAGAAAGGGTACAAGGGCATCAAAACCTATCTTGAAAATCAAAATCTTTAAACCTATCCTGAAAATTAAAAAAAAGGGCTTCCTAGTGACCTTTAAATGTTTTATAACAGAAAAGGCATTGAGAATTAACATATGCATTTTTTATTATGAAAAATTTTCGTAATGGTACCATAATTTTTTTACGTACTGTATTTTAAAAACATTTATAGCATCCGCTAAGTATATGTACCATTTGTCTTGTGAAAGAGCATAACAAAGTAGTTGGCCCAACCCAATTGCTCTATGAAATGATCATCTCTGCTATTAATACTGTTAACGTCGCCATATAACTATGAACCACGCCCACTTCACCACCCTTTTTTTTTAATTCAGATACTTACTTATACCACTAACAATGTTTGCTATACAAAATACTTTTTTTGTAATATGTATGTATTTACATAAAGTTTTATATACTACATTTTTTTATTACCAAATCCCCCTTTTTCGCCTCATTTTACCTTAAATTATAATTAATCTGCTTTTAATCTATATATATATAAATGAATGTGTGTCTGTATGTTTGTGCTTAATAGTAGGCCAAACCCTTAGCCCGATCTGCCTGAAATTTTCACAGCATGTTACTGTGACTCTGGAACATAGATGCCCAGTAGTGGTTGATATCAGCAAATTGAACTCACACGTATACTTACGCTCGTTTGTTTGATCGTCAAGCAACCAATAGGAAATCAGCATGTTGAGTGGGAGAGACAAAATACACTTGCAGAACTTCTGTGTCTTATTCATGATTCAAGATATTCATGATTACTAAAATATTTTTGGAACAAACAAGGGAAATCAAAAAGGAAATATATTTAATGATTACATTTTAATCGTCATCGAGACTGAATTATAGGTGCTCAAAAACACGCAATAAGCTGAATTCTTCTAGTTTGAGAAATATACTTTTACTGCGTAATTGCAATTAGAGTATCAGCATGGAAGATTTCATTACTTTTTAATTGCAAATAGGACAATGATTAATTGATGGAAAATTTGTAAACCCTTCGAAGAATCTTTTTATTTCGAAATATGTATATCTAACTATCCAGATGTCCGCACATATAAATTATATATGTATGTATTATATATATATATGTACATATACATATCTATCAATACATTCATCAAGAGTATTACTAAAATATGGACATTCATCAAGAGTATTACTAAAATATGTACATACATTAATTTTCCATTTCCCTTTTGTTAAATAAAGAAACAGAAAAAATGATAACACCCGCCACACATGTGTTTTCGTCGCAATCTCGCTGACGACTAAATAAAATGAATATCAAATTGTTTTCTTCCAGTGTTATTTTGTTACTCTCACCAATACTACTACCTTGGGCATCACTGCTCTGGAAAGAATAATAGGCTCTATGAAGTTTTTATTGTACAAACGGGGGCGGCACCGCCCATATAAACCAAAAATTTAAATCGCCATATTTTGGGCATTTTTTGACCTACGTCAATGATATGTGGTGCATATGGTATTGGCGTAATTAGGAATACGTACCAGAAGAGAAGTGGGTGGGGCCACGCTCCTTTTTAGGAAAATTAAAAATCGTAATATATTGTTAACTACTAGACCGACCGTCATTAAAATTTCACAATAGGATATTCTTACGAAATAATAAATTCTTGACTATGTAAGTGGACAAAGGGGCATGGCCTCGCCCACTGAAATGCATCGCTCATATGACGCACTTCAGTATCCTATTGTTTTTCCATATCAAATCAATCAAGCAACCCGTAAGGCCGTTAATTATCCTGTTGAGTTCTTAAATTCACCCGATGTGCCAGGCTTTAAACCACATGTGCTACAACTTAAAATTGGAGTGCCAATTATTTTACTGCGTAATATGGATCACCACGGCTTTGCAATGGCACTCGACTTGCAGTAAAAATAAACTGAGAAATAATTTAATAGAAGCATTCCAATGCTACCAACAGATTTACCATTCGATTTTAAACAATTTTTTCCTGTTGGCTTTTGCGATGACTGTTAACAAAGCTCAAGGTTAATATCCCGTGTATAAGTATGTATATGCTCCTGATGGGCAAACTAAAAATATTGTATATCCTAAAGCATTGCAATAAATACATTAAAATTAAATAAATAAATGTTTGTAAATATATAAATACGTTTTATTTTATTTTATAACAAGGGGGGGTAGCGAAGCACACCGGGTTTAGCTAGTTCATAATAATCTTGAGTATAATTTAACAATTTATAAAATTAAAAGAACATTTTTCCATACTCACAACAAGTTAAGAAACAGAGTATAAAAAAAGATAAAATATAAGATGAGACTTTTTTGCTTGAATTTGATCTCAATAACATTATTTACAAGAAATTTATGGGTAGCATAGAAGAAATGGACCAATTATGGACTGCCATCTTCTAAATCCAGTATCCAGTAATGTGATTTTTATGTATTTTAGGCTTATTTTGGTTGAATTTCATCTCAATAACGTTATTTACAAGAGTTGTATGGTCGGAAGCTAATGCCAATTATTGAATACAGTAGCATAATTGCCGTTTAACCGATATTAGTATGATTTATGGATTAAAATTTCTCATCTGTATAAAAGTTTGTACGATATCGATATTTATTAGTCATTTTTGTGGGTTTAAATGTTTTTTGGACATGGTCCTATGTGGCAGCTATGACAAATCGTGGGCCGATCTTCTTAAATTTTGGAACAATGAATTTTATGCATATGAGGATATCTTACGTCGAATTTCAAAATAAATAATAACGGATTATTTAAGATATATATATTAGTATAAACGTGAATTTCGGAAGTGGACTTTATATGGGTATATAGTCAAATATGGACCGATATTTTCAAAATCCAGCAGTTTGATTTTGGCATATATGTAAATGATTCGTGTAAAATTTTGGATCGGTACCATTATTTATAAGAGATTTCTGAGTTTTGAAGTGATTTTCGGAATAGCGCTTTATATGGGGCATACGGTCAAATATGGACCGATATTCACAAAATTCTATAGAATGATTTTTGTTTATATGTAAATGATCTATATAAAGTTTTTAAGGGTTAGAGGTTACAGAAATGAGAAGTGGCGATCTATTGATAAAGGTAGCAAATAAGAAAGTTGTAGAGCAATATCTCAAGGCAAAATACATTGATTGTATCTCCGTTAGAATTGAACTGCAGAAAAGACTAAATAGTATCCAAGGACGCATTTTCTCCAAAAAATTATTAATATTCCTGAAGAGGAACTTCAAGACTCACTCAAGCCTCAAAAAAATGTAGAGGTAAGAAAAATTCTAAAACGTGGTGGTAATGATATAAACTAATATAAATATAATATAAATATATCGCCCAGAAACTCTAAAGCTTGGTTGTGAGAGAGTTCCAATAGAGGAGAGTTCCCAATCCAACGAAGTGCCGAAATTGCCAGAAGTGTCAATGAAACGTTGTCGCAATGTAGAATGCGGTACGCCGCGGCGCCACCACATACCTCATGCCTACGTAAATACTGTGTAAATTGTCAATTAGATACCCACCCATCGAACGATATTGACTGTCCAACATTCTGGAAGCACAAATTAGTAAATTATATTCGGATTTTAAAACGATGCATAAATCGTAAAGCCTGGGAAATCTACAATGACAACCCAACCGTCAATACTTTAAAGAATAGGTACAAAAATAAATTCACAAACATACGCTCAAATATTAAATGATAAATCATCTGAAGAAATGATTTATCACGAACAAATAAAAATTCTCTCAACAAATAATTTAAATAGCAAACCAGTGTTGTCTACCACCATCATTGTTGTGTATTACACATAAAAATAAAAAGGCACGCGTTCACATTTAATTCCAAATTCTAATAAACTTTTTATTTTCATTTCTTCTTTATCTTCTTATTTTACATAATCAATTCTAAAACTACATAAACTGAGCGCCATTATAGAGTTGCCATTAAAAGCAATATCCAACACGCCTCTCCTTATGATCAGTTTTATTTATAAGATTACTTATAACATAAAATAATTCATATAATTAACATAAATATGTACAACTATGCTATATTTTACATGTACGTTTTTTTTCACAAACACAAACTGCGAAGCTTTTTGGCTTGTCTGCAGAAAACACCCAGAGTCTTTGGTAGTCCGGCACACTATCGCCTAGTCTATCTGGGCACGTATGTATGTACATATATAAATTTTATACTTTTTAAATAAATATATAGTATATGTATTACTATTTTTTTAAGATCGTACAACTCTTCCATCTTTTCTTGGTCTCAAGTTTCTATTCGATGCACCTTCAACACTACCTCTACATTCTCATTTTTGATATTACCTTCAGAAGTATATGTTTTCTTACGGAGTTTTTTTGCATTGTGTTTCTGTCTCTTTAAAAATTGCATGCATTGGTTATTATATAAACCAGATGCAGTGCTGTTAGGCTTTTTTTTTAAAATCGTCAAAATTAAGAAAAAAAAATCGTTAAAATCGTCACATGTTGTATTCATAATTAAAACCAAATATAATTTATAAACATATTATTTAATTAAGAGAAAACAATTCATAAACATTTATTTAAACAATAAAACACTAAAAACATATAACGCTAAATACATATAATTTAAATTAACAGTATTTTTTAAGTAATTTGTTTTTGTGACCAATATTTATAATTATTATAATTTTTAAGGAGTTTCCTTCAGGCTAATTTGGTCAAATGTTTGTTTCCAAACGTAAATAAAAAACTTGTTCGATTTTTATTTTTTATTTTATTTACCCAACGTTTCGTTAGTTTTATTCTAACTTCTTCAGGGGTCTCGTTCTAAATAATCTAGTGACAAAATTTATTGTTTTATTACACAGCTTTAACTTATTATATAGTTTTACTTACAGCTTTAATGTTTTTTATCATTGGATATTAATTTTTATTATTAATTAGTTACTAAAATACTAAAAAACGGGACATCACGAACAGAATTTTGGTATAAATAATCAAATAATTAATAAAAATATAATATACAATAAACGACCACAAAACTTAAGTTAAGTTTAACTTAAAGCTAATATCACAGAACTGAATTTATTATTTATTGAGAATTTATATTTATTTAGAATTTATTATTTATTGAGAAATAGTTATTCTCTGTTAAGCAGAAATTTAATATTTTTAAAAACGTCGGTTTCTCTATTTTTGTGTGTTCTTTTATGTGTTGCCATTTGTCAAGTATGTTTTTAAGTACATTAATATTATTCATACAAATTACGTGTACAATGTTTTTTTTAATAATTTTTTAATAACGTTCACATTAAAACAATCTGAAGAATTATTTTTTTAAAAGTCTTCCTTCAAGGGTTTTTGTCTCCAAGGAATTTCTGAACTTAGTTTTATTAATATGGGCTGATGAGTTTGGTAAAACTATTAATTCATTTACAAAATCACATAAATTCGGAAACGCTGGTCTATTGCTTGATAGATTAATTAATTTCACTTTTTTCCAAAAAAATATTGAAATCCAAAGAACTTTTATCAAAATGCACAAATCTTAATTCTTTTATTTCATTTTCCATAATTTGATATTTGTCTTTTGGAACCAAATTAGGAAAATTTTGGAACAAAGGCAGTATAGAAGTATTTTTATTTAAAATTACAGTGGGAGTTATTAAATTTAAACTCTTCATAATTGTATTTCCAAAATCGAATCTTTTTTTATCTGAGAGCATAATTCAATATAAAAAAATAAACAATTATCAACAAATTGATTGTAAATTTCAATATTAATTGTACATTGAGAAATCTTATCTTTTACATAAACTCCAAGATAAACTTCTTCTCTTTTTAAAAAATGTTTTCGCTTATCAAAATTAATTTCATTTAATGGAAATATTCTATTAAATCATCTTTTAAATAATTTGATAAAATAATTTTAAAAAGTTTTGACATATTAGTGTACATATTGTGGATTTGTATACCTTCACTTTGAAAGGTTTTGTTTAAATCATTTATCAAATTAAGTATATATTTTAAAAAACACAAATATAGCTCGTTTATGTCATTCAAATTTGTTAATATATCTTTAGCTTTGTCGATGTCATCGATATTAGCAGCTAAAGCAAAATATATTTTTAGGGCTTCGTATAATTGTAAAACTCGGACAAAAACTGCTTCTAATGAAAGCCATCTGGTTTGGGATGGGTGAAGCATTTTTTTGGTTTAATTTCTAGTAAAATGTGTATTTCAAAAAATTCTTTATTACGCTATTGCCAATATAATTGTAAATGATTCTGACAAGAGTTTCTACACACGAAGGTATTTTTAAGCATGCATATGATGAACATAAAGCAAGGGAATGACAAATACATTTCAAAATTACCAAATTCGGAATGTCGTCTTTAAATAATTTAGCTACAGACAGATTCTTACCTGTCATATTATTTGCTCCATCGGCAGCAAATCCTATCATGTTGTTCATATAATTAATGTTGTGTTTTTTAAAGTAATTAGTTATTTCATTATATAATGACTGTGCATGACAGTGTGTTACATTAATAAGTCCAAAAAATAGATCCGTGGCATCAATGCTAACTCTAGCTACTATGCACACATGTTTAAGGTTGCTTACATATGTAGACTCCTCAATGCAAATGGAAAATTTATTTTTACGTAAGTAATCACAAACTATATCGAGTTGTTCTGATCCAACCACATTATTTATAATCTTTGTCGCTTTCATCCTTCCCAAACTAATATTCTGAGCCACGGATTAATCCAAAAAACAATTTTTCATTAATTTTGTCAAGTGGTCCACAGATAAAAATGCCATGTTGTGTTCAGCCAAAAACCACGATATTTTAATTTCATCTTCTTTTGATTTCAGTTTGGGATCAGTAAAAGCTGAGGAAATTGTGGGCTGACTAGGATCTTTTTGGGCTTCTATATGTTTTTTTAGACACAGAGTGTCTTAAGAAATCAGACCTTCCTGAAGATACTTTAGGGTTACTGAGGCAAATTTTGCACTTAACCTGAGAGTTTTTAACCTCCATCCAATGAAATTCTGCAGCCCACTCATCACGAACTTTTCGTTTTTTAGTTGGCAGGATCTGCAAATAATCCAAAACGTAGAAATAAATTCTTTAATAAATTAAAAAATACTAATTCACCTCATTTATTTCATCAACATCAATTAGGTCTTCATCCTCTATTTCACTGTCACTTTGGTTAAAACTTTTATCTAAAATAAATTGTATGTAGGTATAAATAATGTTTAAAAACAATCATAAATATTTGATTACCTATTATTTGAAAATATCGCTCCATGATTCTTTATTTAGAAAAACTTTAAATAAATTGGTTTCTTTTAAATGTTCTTAATTCTTACAACAAGCACTTCTTTTTTATTCAGTTTCTTTTCGAATTTACAGTTACAAATAATTACAAAAAAAATCATATGATATTTTTGTCTCTTTTATTTACATTTATATTTACTTGTATACATATTGTTCTGCTTCTTAGTTATGTCACTCAACATGCAATGTAGATGATATTTTCATAAATTTTACAATATTTTTATAATAAAAGAAGTGGTTCTAGAAAATCGTCGGCATGTTAGCGATTTAACAAAAAAAATCGTCAAACGTCAAAACACAAAATTTACTCTAAAAAATCGTCAAAATGACGTAAAATCGTCACACATAACACCACTGACCAGAAGTAACCACTACTCGCCCCCGAGAAGATAACAAAATTTTCGCAACAAACTTTTTTTCACTCAATCGAGAAGAGAGAGAAAAATACTCAAGAGTGCAAAAATTGAGTATTTTCTTACCTTTTCGCAGCCGTGTTACCAGACAAACATATTTTTTCGGTTTCGCTGATTAATCTGTGCTACCAAATCAGCTTACATTTAGAACTAAGAAAGGGATTGGTAAATGTAATTTATTTGTTAATAATAAAATTGATATTTTTAAACATTTTATTATATATTTAAAAATATTGCAGATATTCCCATGAAATTTTGTAAACATTGTTTTTATGGTAAAAGTAGAAAGTGTGAGGAAAATATTAAGAATCGGTCCATTATTTCTCATAGTTCTAATACAAAAATCTTCCTGAAATATTGGCCAATTATACATAAATGCCTATAAAATTAGAAAATCAATACAAAATTCAGCAAACAGAAATTTCAAAACGAATTTTTTTAGTTCGGTCCATGTTTAACCATAGACCCCATATAAAGTCTACTTCCAAAATTCACTTAAATACGCCTAAAACTGATATAAATAATCTTAAACGGCTAAAATTTGACATAACCCAACAAAAAAACGAACATTACATTTAGAACTCGTTGCCATTCAATGCATTACATTTTTGGTTACCAAATAATCTTTCTGCATTGCCAAATGCATTGCAATAAACAACGAAAGAAATAACCATTTATATAATTAGTTTTTAAAGTCAAATAAAAGAATGTGTTTATAAGTTCAATATCTAACTAATTCACTAGCTAGCTTAAAACGGAATATATTCCAACAACAAATTAGAATATATATTCTGGATTACTATTTTAATTATTTTTACTAAAAATGGAACTACTTACTTTACAAAAATATTTATCTAACTTCTACATTAATTCTGTATATATAAAAATATAAAGTAAAACTTCTTAACTAGCAGACTAGTCTTACGGCAATTTGAAATAAGTTTAGTTATGGTCAATTCGATTACATTTTAAAACAAAAAGAATCAATACTTAAATTTGAAAACAAATCTGTATTGTTTTATTTAATGTATAATTCTTGCTTATGTAATGCATAGTCGAAATAATACAGAATTTAACTTAATTTTGTTCTCACCACATAATACACAGAGGCGACAGAAGAGCAAAGATAGTGTAGTTTTTTTCTTGTCTCTTTCTTTGGAACCTGCCTTTTTGTTTTCTTTATGTTACTATTTTTCTTTATTTCTGACGCGAATAAAATTCAATTTTGGTGGAAAAGGTAAGTTGCATGTATTTTTATTAAAATTTTAATTTAGTTTCTTTTTTATATTTATTTATTTTTTTAATTTATTACATTTATATCACAGTATAATTATATTTTCCAATTATTCATTACTTTTCATGAATTTTCAGCACAAAGTATAATTATCTGCTATTTTCAACAAACCAGATTTAAGGTGGCAAATATGTGAGTGTTAAAAATTATATAAAAAAGTATTTTTTATTATTTTATTTATTTATTTCCAGGAATGAAAAGTGTATCAAAGGATGTCCTCCAGGTGTGCGACTCCATATCTTTCCAAAAAATCCACAGAGGTAAGTTGTGTATTAATTGTATCTTATTAAAATTTGTTTGGCACCACTTGGCCTAAAGCATTTATAGTACCACCTACATACATGCTTCAAATTGGCGACCATGAACATGGAACTCTGTGCTTCTGGTTACTTGTTTTATAATTTATGAATATATATAAATAACAGCATAAAATAAATAGTCATAAATATTAACAAAAAAAAAATAATAATACACAAGTGAAAACATCTAGAAGAAAAAATAGTCATAACAAGTGCCATTATAAAATTAACAAATAGTGTAAAGGAAATATTATATTTTAGAACTGGAATTTCAATCAAAATTTTATTGACAATTATCAAAATTTTCAGTTTCGTAAAATATTTCCTTCAAATTATAATTACTAAAATAGCTTTAGAAAGGCCGAAATACATATAATCACAATGGCATCTATGACGAATAGATTTGGTCAGTTTTTAAATGGATTAAGTGACAAATAGTAAGTACATGAATTGTGTGCAATAATTATTACAAGATTTTATTACCTAGTAACTGAAATTACATGTTAATTGCAGCAACAATTTGGAATAAATAACATTACTATCTAGAAATACTTTTAATAACTCTTAATAATTCATCCAGTTTAACTACTGGCCAGAATTATTCAGTTTACTTTGAATTTTCAGGATAACATAAATAAAGACGTTATTGAGTAAGGGGTGCTCTGACTAATATGAGACTCATACATTATAGTTAATTAGAAAATTAATAATTTAAATATTTCTATTACCTGTAGGTACTTGAAGTACAAAAGACCACATCATTTTATCAATTCTAATTAATATTTTATTATTAGTTGCCAGTAGTTTCATGTACATGCAATACACATGTTGTACATGTTCTTTATATACCATATAATATGTAGGTATAACGACATAAATAATCTTAAACAGACTGAATGTCAATAATGTTAATATACATAATTATGAATGTTTAGATTTGAATCTCAAGTATGGAAATTCTAATATACATAATATACATACAATATAAAGTGTTACTTTTTCTATTATTGCCAGTTCTTTATTTTTCTGCTTGAGACTTACATACATAATATATATATATATATAAATGAAGATTAATATAGAGCAATTCCATATGAAAACGATCAAAATTGGCAAATTTTTGGACGACCCCTCTCCGATTTTAAAATAAATAGTCTCAATCGATTGCCCAGCAAAAAATAATGTACCTACATATTTTTTTTTTTTTACAGTGACTGGTTTAGTGGTGGTGTACACCACTGTCATGTGACAAAATTGAAGAATTCTTCATAAGGGACCTCATTGAAAGTTGTTTAAAAACAAAACTACTAAAGCAATCACAACGAGTGATAGCTCGTTGGAAAGGTATTGAATCAGGCTTTAATTGAAAAATAAAATTTTCCTAATTTTTCCTAGAAATTTACCCTTAAATTTTCCCATGAAAATTAAATTTTCCGATTTTCCACAGAAGCTCCTAAATTTTCCGGCTAATTTTTTTTTTTGGATTCCTCATAATTTTTGCTTTAAGAATCAGCAATAAAAAAATGGGCCCCGACTCCTTGTTTGGACAGGAGAAGAGCATTTAAGAGACCACCTTGTTAAAAATACATTTTAAAAATTATTTTACAGTTAAAAATACATTTATGAAATATTTATTAAAAATTTCAATTGTCTTGGCATCATTATAAAATTAAAGTAACTTTAAATTTAGCACGTCGGCAGACGAAGAGTACCGCTTTACATTAATTGACATATCAGAAATATTTGGTATGAAGCAATGAAACTTTTGCGTTCCAGTTATAGTTTTGACATTATTATATCTGTTTTGAATTCGTCGCTCCATGGCATCGTGTTCTTTTTGAGTGCATAAAACTGTGTTAATGGCAATTTCCTTGCTTTGAATCCACGAAAACAAATGTTGTACATTTAAGATCTGGTCAGTATATGGCCTTTGCAAACTTGCCTTAGTCGCCATGCGTTTTAGGGTTCCCCCTAACGCATCGCATGGGCCCTTACCGTGAGACGTCGCGAAAAAGTGCAACTCGACCTTGCAGTTTTGTTCTTCTTCAATTATGCAAAGATTGTACAATTTTTTTTTATTCTTGTACTAAGAAGCCGCGCCGTCTGAGAAAAACGTTACTTTGTCGATTGCATCGAATGTTAATCTTAAGAATTCAAACAGTTTCATTTGAAATAAATAAACGGACACATAATTATGAGCTAAACTCTCCGCGACAACAACAAGGCTTACGGTCTGTAGTTCGTTATGTTCGTTTTTGAAATAAATGCAAAAAGGATGCACCGTGCACTGGTCGTTTGCCCAGTGATAAGCCTGAATTTCATCCTGAACGAGAAAAGTGTAATTCTCGGCAAAGTCGCTTATCACAATGAATTCATTTTGGGCTAATTTCTCCTTACTTTCCTTTAGAAATTTCGATTGCATCTCGGATATGAAATGGTGCGCCTTCAGTTCATTCAAGTTGAATCCGAATTCCTCGATGAATTCCGGAATCTGCTTTACACCGTGGTAAAGGGAACATCTGCCGCTGCTAATTATCCACTGTTTGAAATGCACCTCCTGAATTAACAGCTGTTCAAACTTTTCCGCCAAATATTGCTCTAGCTCGTCAATCTTCGGACAATTGTCGCATTTGGACAGATGACAATTTTCCGTGGGGTATGCGCACAACGACTTCGACAGGAGATCCCTATATGTTTCAATTTCACTGTGAAATACTTCCAATTTCTTGCATGGAAAGAAAATTAATTTGATGTTTTGATGAAACATGCAAACGCAGACTGAATGCGTTCCGTGCCTGTCTAATGCCAGCACGCATTCTTTTGGTCGTAGGATGGCAAACTTAGAAAATCCCACTTTTTCTGCTGGGTATTTCTCATTGAACTGATGGTATGCTTCGGATAGATTACATAATAATAATCTGCGCTGCTTGTGTACTTTTTCTCCATCTTCACGTGTGATAACATAGTCACGTGTACCTGGGCAGGCGCGGCTGTTGTCATCATTGCAGTAAAAATCTTGAATCAATTTCACCGTTGCTTCGCTGAGGATCCTTGAGCCAATTTTCTTGGTGGGAGTCGCCAATATGCCCTTCTGTCGAACTAATTCTTTGCTTCTTCTCGCGATGTAAAAAGATGTTTGAAACTGTTCAGAAATCTTGCGTATAGACCATGATTGAGGCAGCACAGATAAAATGAGATATTTCTCCGGAAAAGTGGTCGCTAAATTGAATTTTCTTTTCAACTGCTCAATCATTTGTTTGCCGTCATCAACGTCATCTGCTTGACTGCATTCGTTATCAGAGCCTTCATCAAATATTGTCGCGATTGCACTCACAACCTTGCCTTTTTTTCTTTCCTTTTACTTCGCAACTTTCTTTTTCTAATAGGCGTTTCACCTAAAGTGGTAATAGCCTCATTCAAAGGACTCAAAGACATATTGACCATCGGAATGTCTGCCTCACTATCAGATGAAACATTTTGTTCCCTTGTCATTTCACTCTCGGATTGTGGCTGCATTTGTTTCAATGCATTGGCTTGTTGAGACAAATCGATTTTACACTTGGGGCAAATGAATTCTGCTTCTTCACCGTATTGTATATTTAATTCATTCATGTATTGCTTCGAAACACCAGTTAATTTTAATACTTTTATCTTTTTCGAACGAAGTCCACTCTTGTTAAACGGATTGCAGCAAAATTTATTAATTTTACTTTAAATTGTCTTTACAGCTTCACTCTTTACTTTACAAAAAAAAAAACACTTTAACACTTTCACGTTTAGTCTTCAACTGAAATTTGTGTGAAGTATTTATATTCATTTTTTGTTAAAAAATAGGTAAAAAAAATAAGCGATATTTGCTTTTCTTTAATAGGAAAATTTGCGTGAACTACTGGTCATAAAATGTTTTTTAAAGAGGGACTTAATTGGTTACTGCCAATAAGCCGACCACAGGTCATAAAATGTTTTGTAAATTTTTTAAATTACCAGGTAATAAATATTTCCCCATATTTATGGAAAATCCGTGTTTTATGACTTGTTTCTGCACGTGTCATTTTAGGCGAAATATTTATTACCTGGTAATTTAAAAAATTTACAAAACATTTTATGACCTGTAGCCTCAGTCGGGTTTGGTGTGCCATTACATGCCACTGCTGCTATTATCCATGGATTTATGGCCGATCTTGTGAAGGCAGGCAGACCATATTCACTACACACTCAACTTGGGGCTTTAAAAAAAAAAAATTGATTTTTTCTTCATAAATGTATTTTTAACTGTAAAATAATTTTTAAAATGTATTTTTAACAAGATGGTCTCTTAAATGCTCTTCTCCTGTCCATACAAGGAGTCGGGGCCCATTTTTTTATTGCTGATTCTTAAAGCAAAAATTATGAGGAATCCAAAAAAAAAAAATTAGCCGGAAAATTTAGGAGCTTCTGTGGAAAATCGGAAAATTTAATTTTCATGGGAAAATTTAAAGGTAAATTTCTAAGAAAAATTAGGAAAATTTTATTTTTCAATTAAAGCCTGATTCAATACCTTTCCAACGAGCTATCACTCGTTGCGATCGCTTTAGTAGTTTCTTCAATTTTGTCACATGACAGTGGTGTACACCACCACTAAACCAGTCACTATAAAAAAAAAAAAAATATGTAGGTACATTATTTTTTGCTGGGCAATCGATTGAGACTATTTATTTTAAAATCGGAGAGGGGTCGTCCAAAAGGTGATCGCTTTCATATGGAATTGCTCTATAATGGTTGTTGCCACTGACCATTGCTCATTGAATGTATTGCTTGGGTTTGTTTATGGCTTGCACTTTAATAATTACGAAGAATAATGGATTTCTATATTTTTTTTTTATCAGTAATAATATAATTGTACTCACGAATAAATAGTTATTTTCTAGTAATGTAGTTAAAATGACCAATTGCAAAACTAACAGATATTTTGTTTGTTGTATTACGTACTAATTAAAAAAATGCCTATAGTTTGATGTCGAACACCGATTATTGTCTAAGCGGAACATTAGAAAAAATGCGTGTAGATACATGGAAAAAATGTTTTTCCTTTATGAAAATATGAATAGTAAATATTTGTTTTGATAGCTGCTATTCGTAATATATACTGCTACCTTTCTGGCAAGATATAAAAACTTGCAAAATACATAATATTTCGTTATATATCAGGCATGTGATTAGAAATGCATTAAAATGTACTTCCAAAACTCATTCGATTTCGATTTCCATCACATGCCTGTATATATGTATATACATATAAACACATTTTCAAAAGTGTGTAAGCACCAGTGAATTTTTTGATTTTTTTAAGATTATGAAAATCATTATAGTTCAACTTAATTTTTTTTTTTATAACCGAATCTATTATTCAACCAAATATCCAACAAAACGAAACTTTTTAATTTCAATCGATGGATAGATTTTAGGATTTTCATTATCTATCTTAAAAAAAACAAATAAGTTTTTGTGTTTACTCACTTCTATCAGGCATGTCAAAGAATTCGATCGGAATGATTTCGATCGATTTTGTTTATGCCCAAAAAAATTTTAAATCTCGGTTTTAACTTAAATGTGGTAACGTTGTGTAACCAAAACAAAAATAAAATAAAAAACAGAATTTTTATTATAAATAAGTAGTATGAGGTTTTTTTTAGTATAAACTAATAAAAAATAACAATTGCACAAATATTAATACTCTGTTAATATTTTTCTTCTTTTAGACGTGAGCAATGGCTGCAATTGTTAGGTGTTCAAACATCCGAAAAACGCATATATGCGTGCAGCCGCCATTTCTCTGCGGAAAATTTGTTTGGGAATCGGATACATCGTTTTTCAGTACCCAGAAACGAATGTGCTGACCCAAATTCAAGAGTCATAAATTCCTTAACGGAAACTGTAACAATTCCTTGCTTATATTAAGGAGGGCGTGAGTAGTTTAGATGAAAATATGTTAGGGAATTTATTAGAGGACATAACAGAAGATGTCAACGAAGCAGAGGTACACCACAGAGACTTAGTAGCAGAAGGCTCTGTAAATATGGACACGCGGGACGATAAAGTTTTAGAAATGGACAGCGACGGACAAATGGAAGGATCAAGCAGATCCACTAACATTAATTTAAAATTAAAAACATTGCGAACTGCAGTGGACCATTTTCGCACTCTATATTTAGCAGAAAGACGAATGAAGAATAGGTTAAAGGCAGCCAATATAAGGTTAACATCGGAACTAAATAAGTGTCAATCCAAGCTAAAAGGAATTGAATCGGAGTTACTTAAAAAAAATGATTTCTCTTCAAAAATTTCCAAGACCACGTTGGTCTACCCTAATAATGGTTTAAAAAACCACAATCGAGATGCGAAGACATGATCGATATGATCAGGCAACGAAATTGATAGCTTTAGGTGTGTTTTTTTGTCGGCAGTAGTTTATCGGCATTTGGCTCCAATGCTAGACTGGCCGCAAAAAAGATCCTTGCAAAGGTTTGTGGAGGATTGGCCAAAGACTCCTGGGAATTTAGATGGAAGTTTTGAAGCGTTACGGACGCGTTCTCAAAGCTTCACTAATGAGCAGAAGTTCGTAAGTGTTTTCTGCGACGAAATGGCATTGAAAGCCTACCTAGATTATGATATTCACAAGGATATGGTAATTGGCCTTCAGGATTTTGGTGACGAAAATAGTTCTAATAATCTAGATACTAGCGTAATGGTCATAATGGCAAGTGGAATAGGAGGTGAGAGTTGGTCGCAATCAGTATCATACTTCTTTGTTTATGGTAGCTGTCAGGGAGTAGTTTTAAAACGGTATATTTATGAGGCAATCTCTAAATTACAAAAAATAGGCTTAAATCCTTGCCAATTCGTTTGCGACCAAGGACCAAATTTTCAAAAATTTTGTAAACACGTCGGCGTAAATATTCAAACGCCATTTTTTGTAGTAAATGATAGGAGAATATTTTTTATGCATGATAGCCCCCACCTTTTAAAAAGTTCCCGGAACTGTCTGTTAAGTGTCCAAAATCGCATTTATTTTAATAATAATTGCGTATCGTGGAATGATGTTTCCCACTTTTATAAAGTAGACTCGTCAAACAAAATACGATGTGCTCCAAAGCTAAGTAAGGAGCACAGCAATCCTAATAATTTTCAACGCATGCGCGTTAACTTAGCTTCCCAAGTTTTAAGCAAAACCGTTTCTACCGGGATGCAAGTTCTTTTTAATTCAGGGAATATAGATTCTTCTAAATCTTCAACCTTTTTGAATACAGCAGAATTTCTAAAATTTTTCAATGATTTGTTTGACATTTTTAATATTAGGGGCAATAGTGCGATTTTCAACTGTTCTAACGAACAGTTACAATTTTTAAGGACAGCCTCAACTCTTTTAAAAACGATTAAAATACTCGACGAAAAGGGAAAGGATATTACAGGATTATATAAGTTTCTTAATGGGTGGCAATTTAATATTTCGGCCGTAAAATCTCTTTGGAAATATCTGAATGGAGAAGGTTTTCAATGTCTTAAAACGCGCAGGTTAACACAGGATCACCTTGAACATTTCTTTGGCCAAATTCGAAAAGGATCTGGGAACGCAGTTTCAATTACACCCCGAAATTTTTCTAGTTCATTCCAAAAACGTTGGGGACTCCACTATATAAACGTTGTTGTCAACGGAAATTCCGAAAATGTTTCGCCAAACGATTCGATAATCGATTTTTCTATAGTGGATGAAGCGTTTACTACTGACAACAATGAAATATGGGAAGAGTTTCATTCTTTGCCCAACCCGTCTCCTCATACTCAGGTAGCAGATATAAGTAAGGTTTCCTTAAATGAAAAGGAATTTTTAGATAAATGTGCCTTTGTGTACGTTTCTGGATATTTTTACCTAAAAGTTTTTAATATGCATAAATGTATACTTTCCATACCACATTTTGATGGAAAGCCTATTGCACCAGAATTTCTTTTCACTTTCGAAAAACAGTTCACTAAATGCAACTTAGTTGAACCTCCACAGGCATTTGTAGATTATTTGCGTAAGTTAGAAGATAGGTTTGAATCTTTATTTAATATGTATTGCCATCGAATTGGCCTCCGTCAAATCATTTTCGACGAATTAATTAAAATAAAACCATATTTATGTTGCAAACAATTAAAGCACGAGGACATGTTAAATTTATTTATTTGTATTCGAATTTTTTTTATTCTACGCTTCTTCAATTCAAAAATCAAAGAACCGAATTTCAAAATAAAATACTTCTGTGTTACCAATAGGTAGAGCTTTTAAAAATAGTTTATTTATTAATTTTCCCCTTTTTTATTAATAGATAGGTATATATGTAAATACATTTATTTATAGATAGATATATATAAATTGATAGATATGTAGATAGATAGGTATACAGATAGAGTTTTAGATTTTCTCAAATCCTTTTACGGTTTTCTCCACAACACACAATTCTAGTTTCCAATACAATTATCTGATCAATATTGAAAAATCATAATACTTTTTGAATTTAAGGCCAGCACATTTATTAAAAAATTGTAAATCCATTTTTAAATATTCACGTTTGTTTTAAAAATTAATAATTATTGTATTATTGAATTGTTTGTTTTTATATTATATTGTTTCCCCCTTATTCATAAAAACTTACAACAAGTTTATACAGCAAATTCCATACAAAATTTGCTTTACAAACCTCTTATAAACCTGTTGTAAGTTTTATGAATAAGGGCATTTGTCATTTATTTTATCTGATAATTATTTATTTTTTAATGAATTGCCTGTTTTTTGTTTCTATTTTATCATTGAATTGATTGTTTTGTATCATTTATTTTATCAGATATCAGTCTGTTTTTATTTTATCATTGAACTATTATTCATATATTATCATATCATATTTCTTGCATGTCTATATAAACTTATAAGTTATTTATATTGTATTTTTTGGTCATAGTTGCGACCACACATTTTTGAGACCTAGGATTTTGAATCGTGTGAAATGTAATATATATTTTACATTTAGCATGATAATCCATGGGTAAGTGTAGCGAATATAAAAGCTTCTCCTTACCCAAGACCATCATGCGTGGTGCATAACCACATCCTACTAGAGGTGGTGTTGTCCCTAACAAAACATGATGGATCTAGACCAGAGAAGGTCGAAAAACAATCAATCTGTATGTAAAGATTTATTTAACAAACATATTTTCTATTTTTATTTACAATTAGGTTTTGAGGTCTAATATACTTTAGCTTTATAGACATGACTGTTTGTTCCGACACAATTAATGCTTGGGGCAGCTATGTTTTATTTACATAACCATGGTAAGGATACAGAAAAAGTTAAAGAAAGTTTAAAATTATATAATTCAAATCTATTTTATTTCAGATGTCCAGTTATTCCCCTATAGCAGGTTATTAACAACAAACTTTGTAATTTCACAATTATTTATTTATGATCCCAAATTTATAAATAATCAAGCTCGAGGTCATAAGTTTTAAATATTTTTTATAATTTATTTATTTAAATATTTCCAATATTTCGATATTCTTTGAATATCTTCATCAGGGGTAGTCTAATGTTTCACAAATTATAAATAAGAAAAACGAAAAACACCAAAAAAGTAAGTAAAAAATATCAATAACAATACAAAGCTCACAAAAATGTTAAAAAACAGTTAAAAAACAGTAATAACAATATCAACAAGAACTTACTAAATTTTATAAAAAAATCACACAAAAATTCTTATTTGCTATGTAGTTTTCGCTACCATCGTCATGATTGTACTGAATTTGGGTATTGTTTGATCTTATTAACTACATATCTATACCATGGTGAAATTAAATACAAGGTGACAGTATTGCTACAACAATTACAACAAGGCAAGAACAACAGGCATTTTTGTTTGTGTAATACTTTCGTTACTGTCAAAAACATCTGGCATAAAATAAAGAAAACAAACATACAAACATGGATAACAGATAACAGAAAACAATAGTAGTGAAAAATTGTTTATTTTATTTTCTTAAACAATTTCGAAACTCGTAATGATTTTGTTTGGGGCATTTTGATTAATGAGGAAATTCTAGACAGTCGTATCTGTGTTTCCCTCTTGCCACGCGAACAGTATGCTCGAAAGGTGAACAATTGGCTGATATATTGGCAATTAAGACTGCTGCTATAAAAATTATGAAATTACCTCTGAAACAGGATGAAAGTGATTACTTTTCCAGCAGTGATGAAGAAGATTCACAACCTTTTTCTCCCCTACCTGATGATGCCAATAGTGAGGCCATTTAAATAACAGATTTGTATAATTTTGTTAATACAGGCTACTTTATTTTTTAGTTTTCCTATCGTAAGTGGTCGATTCTTTGTCCAGAGGTTTCCAGGAGAAATCAAATCCAGATTTCTATATACCCGAAATTAATTCTTCCCGCTACGCGTACAACATGTCTCTCAAAGAGGTCAACTTTAATGTGGTTAAGGCTATTTTCAGTTTGCCCACCATTAAGGAACCCTCTAATAATAATGTTTTAATTAAAATTAATGCAGTCTTATTCTTCCAAAAAAGTTTTTATTTTTATTCAAATTTTAAAATAAAAGATTGGAAATATACATAATAAAAAAAAAAAATTATAGTGTGTTCTCGAACTGGCTTTATTGGAAAAAAAGCTGCTTGGAGTAAGATTCTTTTGGCACAACTTACTCCACTGTTCTCTTTTTCTTGGGTCTTGAGGAACCTTAAAGAAAGTACCACTTCCAGCTACTCCTTTTTTATGGCATAAGATGCAACAACGCATTTTTCTGCAGCAAAAAAAATCACTTTTCAAGAGGAATCTTAACATTTATCTTACAGAACTTTTAGTAAAACAACTCAAAAAGCAAACACACTATTTAATATAATATAGTTTTTTTTAACACTTTTAAGCTATTTTACGCAGATAAAACGGCGAAAAAACTCAATTTTTCAAAAACAAAATAATTTTGTAACGTTTTTATATAAACTTTGACTATTTGTAAACAACTTTTTGACATTTTCAATTTCACCATGAACAGAGCAAAAAATAATCAGCTGGCGCTATGCTGTCACCTTGTATTTAATTTCACCATGATCTATACTGTTTTGCACAGCCACTCTCCACATCGCTCTTAAAATTCATAGTTGTTGGTGTATTGATAATGTTCAGCATCTCCAACATATAGCGTCGTTTGTAATTTTGTTCTTGTTGTAATATTCGTACATCATCAAAGTTTGGTGAGTGATTAGTACTGGCACAATGGGTTGATAGTGCAGTTTTTTGTGACGAAATATTTAAAAAACGTTGATCGGATTTATGGCCTGATATTCTAGTCTTAAGTTTATTTTTAGTAGTCCCTATGTAAACTTTATTGCAATTTTCATCATTTTTTCCTTTGCATGGTATTTTGTATACGACATTGGCTTTCTCCAAAATTTCCACTTTATCTTTAGTATTGCTAAACAATTGTCCAAGATTATAACCTATTTTATAAGCCATTCTATACTTTTCTGCGTTATGTAGTCGAGATCTTTCAATTCTTTCTGACAGTTCTGGAACATATGTCAACGATTTATATATGGTGGGTGACTCCCTATTCTCAACATTACGTGTCTTTTGTTTTTCAAAATCTTCTATGAGTTTTGTTGCAATTTTTGTCGGAAAATTATTGTTATGTAACATGTCTTTTATCTTCTTTTTGTTGTCATTATGAAATTCTTCGTCGCTAATGTTTAAAACTCTCCTTATTATGTTTGAGGCTGTATTTATTATTATTCTCTTGGGATGTCTCGAATAAAAATTAATTATCCTTCCAGATGGCGTTGGTTTCTGGTACCAATCTATCTTAATTTTATTGTTTTGCCGTATTACTAAGGTATCCAGGTACGGAAGTCTGCCGTCAATTTCTTTTTCCATTGTAAATTTCATATTTCGATGGAACGTGTTCAAATTATTCATTATTTCTTCCATTTGGCCTTCTGTTGCTATACTAAATAAATCATCTACGTATTTCGTCAAAATTCTTGGTTTCTGTGTCAAGTTTCCCATACAAGTGTCCAATAATTTTTCCATCACGATATAAGCAACAATCGGTGATGCTGGTGATCCCATGGGTAGACCTTTCTTTTGAGAGTATATTCTATCGTTATATTTAAAATATCTATTCTCTTTTATGCAAAATTTCAGTATGCTCAAAAATTGTGTCTTTGACATCTCAGTGAAAATTGTGATTTCATTCCACCTTTCTTCAATTATTCTTAATGCTAGATCGACTGGTACACTTGTGAGCTTTGTATTGTTTATTTTTTACTTACTTTTTTGGTGTTTTTCGTTTTCCTTATTTATAATTTGTGAAACATTAGACTACCCCTGATGAAGATATTCAAAGAATATCGAAATATTGGAAATATTTAAATAAATAAATTATAAAAAACATTTAAAACTTATGACCTCGAGCTTGATTATTTATAAATTTGGGATCCTACAAAGAAAAGGTCGAATATTTCAATCTTTTATTATTTATTTATTTGAAATTAAATATTTAATTTAATATTAAAACTTATTTATTTTGAATTTTTAAAAATTGTATATTATATCAAATAAATTTTGTTAAATTAAAGCATATAAAAACGTTTATAATAAGCGTAAAATATCAATAAATTGTTATAATTAATAATGTCAATAAAGAAATCTTTAGTATTATCAAATCGTTTTTTACATTTTTATAACAAAAAAATATGCTTTCAGTATTAAAATTGTTTTGTTAAAAAAAGTTCACTTACATTTTATTTGTTCTGAGGAAGTAAGGTAGAGGGACAGACGAGAGAGAAGGAGGGTGTGGGAAAAGCGTGTTGTTAATTACTTTAAAATATATTTATATTATAGTTAAATCAACTTAACCAATTGTTTTGTATGTTTTGTCAATGTGTGTATACACATGCCTCTTTCCACGTCCCACAAACGTACAGTGGAGTCAAAAGATGCCGACGCCAAATGTAAATTTGTATTTGGATTTTGTGTACCCGAACCTGTAGGTGACCATTTAATTGTATAAATTTCCTTAGAATGTGCCTGCAAGTCGTGGCAATATTTGTCTCGACTCATTCACCAAATCTTTAAAGTCATATCATCTGAACATGAGGCCAACAGTTTACCCTGTGTGCACCACTTGATTGCATTCCCTTCGTTCGTGTGACCTTTAAATGTTTAAATGGGCTGGTGCATTGTGGAATGAAAATTGCTGTGTACATTGTCCGGTAGAAGCATCCCAAATAATGGTAGTTTTATCAACACCAGCAGAAAGTATGTAGTTGCCACGTTTGTTCCATTTTAAAGCAAAGATGGGACCCTTATGTTGACCCAATGTGGATGCTAATCGTCCATCAGTTTTCCAAATACGAGCAAAACCATCATAACTGCCCATAGCTAAAAGAGAGCCAGCACACTAAGAAAAGTATCAGTACTAATTTTATAATTACAGTTTTATATTTAAATTAAAACTTATTTCAATATCAGAATCAATTTCCATTGCTTCCACGTTACCAGCATTAGCCGCACTTTCCGCGCCCGTAGCTGTCGCACTACTAGTGACGGTTTGAGCAGATGTGGGTGCGTCAGCATTGGTTGTAGTATTACCACCAGTAGCCGATTCTATCTTCTTATCGTCTGAAGCATTGGCAGCTGTAGTGTTTGTAGCATTTCCTGTAGTAGTATTTGTTCCGGCTGGTGACCCTCCCGTGCATGTAGCAGATCCGGCAGCATTACTATAATTAGATTTAAAGCAATCACTGAACCGAAACCATCCAAAAATGCTGTCATTTGTTCTTTAACTCGTACCACAAAACGCCATTCAATGACCAGCCTATTGTAAGAAATATATAAACATTATTAATACCTATATAATAAAAAAAAAACATAGTAAACAATAATTAAAAGCCTTACTTTATGTAGGTACTCATCCTTATTTTCATTAGTTACATCGATATTCTCCCTTCAGTTTATGCTGGCTCTTTTGGCCAAATGTATCCTCATCCACACAAAAAGTGAGCTCCAATTGTCTATTATTAACTTTTATTGAATTCACAAAGTACCTATAACAAAATTTAAAATTTCAATTAAAATCACACGAATTGTTTGGTTTATTTTGCCACTGATTTTGCTTTGACACAAAATTGTTTTGTTTATTTTGTTTTGTCCACAAAATTATTGTTGTATATAGTTCTTTGCTTTTTCACATTACCAAATACTACCAGAAAATATTTTCTTTCTTTTTTTAATATACCTGCCTTATCAGCTGATTGTAGCGATTTTGAAACACCAAAATTGTCGCCTCTGTGTTCTCTGTGGTTCTCACTCTCTTTCTTTTAAGCAAAAAGTGAAGCTCTGGGGTAATCTGAAAATAGCAGCGTTTCAATATACTCGGTTACATATTTACAAAACAGAATTCAAGTTGGAATCTAATAATAAATAAAAAAAATAAAATTGTGTTATGTTATTTAATGTCTTGTTTTAGCACAAACAAAATAGTGCATGTTACCATGTGAGAATATTTTAACGGACCTTTTTGTGTTTGATTATAACACAAGAAGAATGTGTACTTCTTAAGTTGTGTTACGATCAAAAACAAATAGTTCTTTGATGTGTGCAGACGAAAGCAGTGTACAGTTTTTGTGTTGTTAATTGTAAAAAATTTGTGAAATAGTGATACTTATTTAAAAAATAATAGTAAATATGACGTCTCAATTTTATAAAAATATTAAAAAAGAAAAATTAAAAAAATTATTCAATTTGCCGGTAAAAAAAGGCAACAAATAGAATAAATGAATTAATTTGTTTTTGTAACCAATATTTATAATTATTATAATTTTTAAGGAGTTTCCTTCAGGCTAAATGAAAGTGAAGATTTTATTAATAGTTCTAGTGAGGTAGACAAAGACAAAGCAACAAAATTAAGCATAAAAGCAAAGCTTAAGTTATGGTTCCAGGAATACCATCACACTGTTTCTTGTTGCAGAAGATTATTTCAAATTTATATTTTATTTCGTAAGTAGTTTCTAGATTAACATTTTATTATATAAAAAATTTATAAAATAATTTTTATTTCCAGTGGCATCATCATCCAAGGGTGGTACTGAAATAGAATTTTATGCTGAACTTCGTAAAGCCGTTAAAGCAGTAAAAAATAAACATTTTAAATTTGAATGTTTAAAACGCAAAAAAATGGAACATGAAAGTGGTTCCTCAAATTAATTTAACCCTCAATTCCTTGCATATTTTTATTTATGTATATAAGTAATTAATTTCTTTTTTATATTAAAAATAATGTGTTTCATTATCATTAGTATTTATTGATTAATTACATAAAAATCAAAATCAATTTCCTTAAATATGTACATATTGTAAATGTATTTACACTGAATTAAATAAATATGTATTTTTGTTTTTTTTTATTATTAAAATAATTAATTATTTTTATTTAGCGGGAAGAAGTTTTAATTGAGGAAAAAAGAAATGGTTCTTATATTTTATTTAGAAGTGGTTCTTATAACATTGAAGGGAATACATTACATTTTTTATGAAAAAACTAGTTCTTAAAATAAAAATAAAACTAATTCTTTGTAAAGCAACTGGAATTACTTACATATGTAAAATTATAACCAATTTCAAAGAACAACTTACTTTAGTCTCATGCCTTGCAAAAAGAATCGATTAGCCAATTCCATTGGTAACCAATTCTTTGAAAATGCTTAATTACCTTACTCGATTACAATTCGGGAAATTTTTTGCTGGGAAGTAATCCTTATAGGTAAATAAATTGTCGTACTAAATTGTATGATGGTCGGCCCATAATTTGTCATAGCTGCCATATATATATATATATATTTTATTCCAGAAATCATACTAATATCGGTTATTTGGCAATTGTGCTACTGGATTTTGTAGCTGTCTGTTAATAATTGGCAATAGCTCCCGAATTAAGTCCACTTCCGGGAATAACAACCAACCATATAACTCTTGTAATGAAATTCAACGAAAATAGGCCTCAAATACGTAGAAACCACATTAGTGGAGACTGGATTTAGAAGACATTAGTCCATAACTGGTCCACTTCTACTATGCTACCCATAATTCTGTTGTAAATAATATTATTGAGAACAAATTCAAACCAAAAAGCTTCACCTCATATCTTATCCTTTTTTATACTCTTCACCATCATGAGAAGGGTATATATAAGTTTGTCATTCCGTTTGTAATTTCCACAATATAATTTTCTGGTGATACTAGAAATATCTCGATATTTATTGAACGTGTAGCAGTGCCCTATGGCATTTTTTCTTGTCGGTTTTAAAACCAATTCCGACAATATTGGTGTAGTAGAAACCCGTGAATAATATAATACATGTATGTATATAATAATTATGCATCCCAAGGTTGTAGGGGCGCTTGTAGAGAAAAAAACTATGAATTTTATTATTATCTTCGATTGCTCGAAAATTTTATATTTTTTCTTAGCAACTTTTCTTTTGAGAAGAGCTTTGCTTAAATTTAACAGTTTATCAAGAGTTTTTTTTTTCATTTCAATTTGATGACAACTGAAATAGTGATAATGCAGTGTAGTTGTCAAAAGATAAAAGAAAGACATTTTCGATGTTTATATTGGTATTACTTATTTTTTTTGTATGAGTTTGTGCTGAAACAACATTAGATTTCCAAAAATTTGTTTTCCAATCAAAAAAAAATTGGGTATAAAAAGTTAGCATACCGTTTTGCATACCGCTACCTTCAAGTTTTCTCCTTAATTTTGCTGAAAAATAAAAATAATCAAATTGTTTTTTTTCCAAAATATATTCTTTACCTCCTATTAAGTCTCTGAATTAAATATCCACTAATTTTCTACATCAAGTTTATACAGAAATTAACCCTAAATTGAACAAATTCCGATGAAAATTAGGCAAATTGCGTTTCCGATTATAGACCCGGCGGTAGCAAAACGTGATCAACTTAGCTATTTTGCTTATGCTAAGGAAACACACTACCTAACATTGTTGTCATCATTTATCTACCCAAACCCCTAATTTTTTCCAAGAGACGTCGTACTTAAAAACCTCGTCTGGGAAGGCTTCACTCAAATCTGTGCCTTAGTTGGGGAAAGCCTCAGAAGAGAACAGAAAAAGCAGTGTTAAAATTGTGAACAAAAGTTACAAAAACAAAAAGACAAAAAAAAAACGCAAACAGACAACCAACAGCAAGAACAAACAGAAAATACCAAATATTTGAAAAAAACCCTTATTAAAATTTATATTACATAGTTCTTTTTAAATATCTAAAAGAAAAGAAGAAAAAAACAAAAGAAAAAGAAGAAGAAGAAAAAAAATATTACAACAAGTTTTACATTTTTCTGTTTAAATTTAGTCTTTATAATTAATATTTATTTAATTTGTTTTTGTTTGGCGTAAATATCACATAAAACAACAATGTAATGCAAAAATCAATATGTTAGTGGCAACATTAATTATTTGTATATAAAATTTAATTAAAAGAAGTGTTAAACAAAAGAAAAGAATATGAAAACAAAAATTCTGATAAACATTTAATTTGAGCAACAGAAAAAAAATAATAATAAAAACCATCAGTGTTATAATTAATAAGTGTAAAACTGACCAAAATCTACAAAAAGCATCAAATTTCCACTTTATATACATGCCTACATCTATAGAAAAGCAGCCGAAAGATCTTTTGACGTGGGATCCTAAAAATGTAAGTGAAAACCTTTATTTTTATTATTCCAGATTTTATTTACCTTCGAACAATCAATAAATTTTTATATTAACATTAACATTACCTGATCTAATCAGAAAATGTTGTATGTTTACTTTCATTAACAGTAGCTAAAAAAAAATTATATATTAAATGATTAATCAACAAAGTTTCAAAACTCACCATAGCGTATTGGTATGAGTCAAGATCTACCTAACATTGAGCCCAGGTTCAAATCCCAGTAGTGGCAAAAAAGTTTTTCTTTTTATATTTTTTTTAACCTGAGTTCAAATCCGAGGTACACCCAAACAATTCTTTTCTATTTCTATAATTTTTTTATTTATTTTTTAAAAAATTCGTGATAATTTCTATTTTATTTATTTTTTTTTATTATGTATAAAATTAAGTGATTTTTTTTACCATAATGCTTATGAAACCATTTAAGTCAATAAACATCATGAATTTAAGAATGCAGTGCTAAGAGTTTTTTTTTTTTATTCCTGGTGAATTGATTCGGATAGGGTAACTTTGTTTCAGGGATCATACAAAAATATTATAAGCATTTCCTTTATATGATCATGGTTGGGAGGGGAAAATAATACTGTGTTATCATCGACCCACAGTGCAGTTCAACATGTTAAAAGTTTGTTTCCATTTTCATTCTTGTCTCTGTAATTCTCTTAGTTTATTTTCTGTTCTCTACCTTACGACTATAGCACGCATCAAAAGATAAATAATATACTCTGTGCATGTCAAACTAACTATATATAGAGTAGTAACGAATCCTCCCGATTGCCGACGAGATAGGAGCCGGAAAATAGTTGCGTGCTGGCTGCTTTAGTAGACGTTAAAAATCAAATACTGACAACAGTTTATACCACCGTTATATGCCACAGATATTATTTAATGGCGCCCAACGTGGGGCCCATACATTACTTTCAAATTAACATCTCTTAAATTTATAAAATATAAATTCTCGTGTGGTCCTCTTTATTTTTGTAAATTTTCTACCCGTTTACCTATTCTTCCCCACTATCTTCTCTAGATGTTTCTTTGTGTGTTTATCTAAGCGTCTGGAATTTACATGTGTTCTATTTTATGCTTTTAACCGACATTAATGTTAATCATACATGCCCTTTACCTGATGCCAATAAGGTAGTGTTATCAACTTAGTACTTCATTTCCCGGAATTACTGATTTTTGGAGTTGAATCTAAAAACTGACCGGAAAATTAAGTGGTGAGAGGGGTAAAACTATCCAATTTATGTTTGAAATGACTAATTGGAAATAAATCAAACTAGTACCTGCCTTTATTTCTGTTTCTTATTCTTCTATTTTTATTTTCTAATGGATACGAATTTTTATTTATAGTTGATTTAGTTTTTTTTTTACCCTCCGACAATGTAACCAGTAGCTCGTGTCTGTATTTCCCGCATCGAAAAATTTCTCACATGAAGTGTGAAACAAAAAATTCCATCGTTTCTCGATTTGTGAGAAAAAAGTGTTTCTGTATTTGAATGCGAAAACGGACAACGCTGATGCTGTTCTTATTGGAATATTTCCAGTAAGTAAGTGTCAAATACAAGACAAACGTCAACGACGAAAAAAAAATCATGCAGTCGTCGTTGAGCAAGCGATGAGAACACATGCGGATGGTTGTTGTCTTTTTTTTCAGAAACTTATTAAGAATTGTTGTTGCTTCTTGTTGTATGAAGCATAGCAAACACACGCGATTCAATTACAGTTGGCCACGAAAAATAAAAAACTGCTTATTTTTGTTTTTTCTCAAAATAACTGAACTCCACTGCTTTATAATGTAAAAAAATTATTTATTTATGTATGTACATGTATTTAAAAATATCTATGTACATATATATTTTGAATTGTGTGTTTATCGCACCAATTTGAAATGTGAATTTTTTTGACAGTTCTTGTGAGAATCTTTTTGCAAAATATTCTTACAGAAACACTTTTTCTCACATTCTTCTAATAATTGTTGTCAAACTATTTAAATGACAGATATTTCTCGCAAAATAAAGGTACAGAAACACTTGTGTGAGAAAAAACATTTTTTGTTTCATTTTACACTGTTTTTGTTGCAATTCACTAATTCCATGCGGAAAAAAAATAGAATTCATGATTGTTATATCGTTGTTTTTTTTATTTAATTTATTTGAATTAAACCAATTAATATTTGATAATTATTTATTATTGGGTTAATTCTGAATTGAAAAGTGAAAAGTCTATTGCGGCCTAAACATTTTTTTATTTTGTTCTTGAATTCCTAATTGCAATCTAGCGATTACTTTTACATTCATTGTAGAATTTTTAGTTTGAAATTTTTTTATATTTTATTCTATTCAAATAATATGTCTCATAATCAAAATACCCGTGGAGTTATTCCCAATTGTGTTGCTTGTAAAGATGTCATTTTGGAATCAGGATCTATGTTTATCCCTCCTTGTGGTCATCCTTTACATTCAACTTGTATTGAAAAACTTCTAACCAACAAATAAAATTGTCCTGTTTGCAATGGAAAATTGAAAACAACTCAACCAACAAAAACTTCAAGTACTAATGTGAATGTACACCACCTATTGTAACTCGTGCTCGTGCCCAATCTCAGAGGGCTTTAGAATTTGATAACAATCGCACTAATACCGCTTTACTTATCCCATCGACCGATCCAAATGTATCTTTTTTTGTCGGTTAGTTCTCCTCAAGGTCAGCATGACTAACTACAGTTATTAGTTTCAGCTGCGGTTAATGCTCAACAATCCGTAATGCTGACAACCCTCAGTCAACACTTAAGCAGATTAATTGAAACCAATATAGAAGCTGGATTCCAAAGGCTAACTAATAATGCTCAATCGTCTAATGCCAACATCCCTATTCAAGTGCAACATTCGGAACCCCATCCAAATCCATCAGTTTTGACATTGCCAGCTGTAGAGCAACAAACCCTAGAACAGTTGTTAGGTTTGCCAGCAAGTAGAAATTCATCTGCTCAGACTACTAGTACTGTCAGTAATGTGACGACAGCTAATTCTTCATTAAGATCGGACAAGGTAGGCCATATCATTCATAACTGAAAGATACGTTTTATCGGGGATATATGAAAAGTGAAAAGTCTATTGCGGCCTAAACATTTTTTTATTTTGTTCTTGAATTCCTAATTGCAATCTAGCGATTACTTTTACATTCATTGTAGAATTTTTAGTTTGAAATTTTTTTATATTTTATTCTATTCAAATAATATGTCTCATAATCAAAATACCCGTGGAGTTATTCCCAATTGTGTTGCTTGTAAAGATGTCATTTTGGAATCAGGATCTATGTTTATCCCTCCTTGTGGTCATCCTTTACATTCAACTTGTATTGAAAAACTTCTAACCAACAAATAAAATTGTCCTGTTTGCAATGGAAAATTGAAAACAACTCAACCAACAAAAACTTCAAGTACTAATGTGAATGTACACCACCTATTGTAACTCGTGCTCGTGCCCAATCTCAGAGGGCTTTAGAATTTGATAACAATCGCACTAATACCGCTTTACTTATCCCATCGACCGATCCAAATGTATCTTTTTTGTCGGTTAGTTCTCCTCAAGGTCAGCATGACTAACTACAGTCATTAGTTTCAGCTGCGGTTAATGCTCAACAATCCGTAATGCTGACAACCCTCAGTCAACACTTAAGCAGATTAATTGAAACCAATATAGAAGCTGGATTCCAAAGGCTAACTAATAATGCTCAATCGTCTAATGCCAACATCCCTATTCAAGTGCAACATTCGGAACCCCATCCAAATCCATCAGTTTTGACATTGCCAGCTGTAGAGCAACAAACCCTAGAACAGTTGTTAGGTTTGCCAGCAAGTAGAAATTCATCTGCTCAGACTACTAGTACTGTCAGTAATGTGACGACAGCTAATTCTTCATTAAGATCGGACAAGGTAGGCCATATCATTCATAACTGAAAGATACGTTTTATCGGGGATTCTAAGGGTATCCCTGTCGAAATTTTTATATATAGGATTGAGGCATTAACTAAGCAGACTTTGGGTGGAAATCTTGACGTCCTTTCATATCAAGGATTAGATGATTTATCTCAACAAAACAAAACCTCTGACATACAAACTTTAAAAGAATTTTCTTCAGAAGGGGAGTTTGATACGTCTCCTGCGAACATTGGTAATTCCATTTTTGAACCCAAGATAATAACACCTATTACGAACACATTTAATACTAAATCTTTGAACGTATCGCTTCGTAAGGTTAATTCACCAGCATATTTTAAACCTTTTCATATTCGTTTGACAGAATACAATGCTATTCGAAAGAAAATTTTTAGTGAAATTTCTCTAGGCAAAAAGCAAATTAGGTCTTCTAAGCGTATTCTGGAGTAAAATTAGAAAGATGCGACCTGAATTAGTAGGATCTGTTTATGATGAACCCAACGACATTCGTCCATATGCCGAAGTCCAGCTTATTAATAAGACTTTTATGGAGCTATTGGATACAGGAGCCTCCAATAGTTGTTTAGGTGCGCAAGCTGTGACAGAATTTCTTGATTCTGGACACAAGTTTAAAAAAATTCAGTCTGTTGTTAAAACAGCCGATACGAAATCTCAAAAGGTATCCGGTTTAGTAAATACCAATATTACTTTTAGAGGTACAACCGAACCCATTACTTTATATATTGTTCCAACATTAGTCCAGAATTTATATTTAGGAGTAGATTTTTGGCATAGTTTTAATTTGTTGCCACCAGGAATAGTTTCTGAATTGAATTCGAATCTTGTACCTACAGATAACTTCGCTGATCAGAGACCACTTACCGTAACAGAGAAACAACAGCTTCAAGCCGTGATTAACTCATTTCCATCGTTTTCCAAGGAGGGTTTAGGTAGGACAAATAATATTGCACACATCATTGACGTTGGTTCTGCCGCCCCAATAAAACAACGTCATTTTATAGTATCTCCAGTGATGGAGAAGCTAATATACGCCGAACTCGACAGAATGCTCCTGCTTATTCAAAAACGATTATTAAATTTAACTAACGTTTATTAAGCAAATTTTTATATGCAAATCTGTCTTAATAAACGTTTGTTAAATTTAGTAATCGTCTTTGAATAAGGGGGAGCATAACTCCTTTAAAAATGTAGGTATCCAAATAATATTTAACACAAATATGTTTCGTACATATAACATGGTAGAATTTTATGACGATCGGTCCATAATTAGTCGTAGCTCCCATATAAGACCCATACCAAAAATCACTTAAAAGAGCATAACTCCTTTAAAAATTTTAGTATCCAACTAATATTGAACACACATATGTTTCGTACATATACATATAACATGGTAGAATTTTATGACGATCGCTCCATAATTAGTCGTAGCTCCCATATAAGACCCATACCAAAAATCACTTAAAAGAGCATAACTCCTTTCAAAATGTTGGTATCCAAATAAAATTTAACACAAATATGTTTCATATACATACAAATTTTACGGTACAATTTTATTATGATCGGTCCATAATTAGTCGTATCTCCCATATAAGGCCCACTTCCGAAAATCACTTTAAAGAGCATAAATTTCTTAAAAATGTTGGTAATCAAATACAATTCGACACAAATAAGTTTCTTATATACAGAAATAATGATACCTAATTTTGCAATGGTCGGTCCGTAATTAGTCGAAACTCCCATATAAGACCCTCTACGTAATTCACTTTAACTTCCATAAATTATTTAAAAGTATTTATATCGAGAAAGTATAGTCGGTCAAGCCCGATCATATAATAACCTACACCCAGTATATGTATAAAACAGTTTTTCAGAAATGGGCGTTATTGGGAGATATAACCTATTGTGGACCGATCATCCAAAAATTTACTGTCATGATGTCTGTGAATATAAGTATTATATGTGTTAAACTTTATCTCGATATAAATACTTTCAAAAGATTTATGGAGCTTAAAGTAAATTACGGAGAGGGTCTTCTATAGATTTTCTACTAATTATGGACCGATCGTAATAAAATTGTACCGTATTATTTGTATACATATAAAATATATTTGTGTTAAATATTATTTGGATACCAACATTTTTGAGAGAGTTATGCTCTTTAAAGTGATTTTCGGAAGTGGGCCTTATATGGGAGTTACGACTAATTATGGACCGATCATCCTAAAATTAGACCATATTATTTGTAAACGTATGAAATATATTTTCGTTAAATATTATTTGGATACCAACATCTTTAAAGTGATTTTCGGAAGTGGGCCTTATATGGGAGCTACGAGTAATTATGGACCGCTCTGCACAAAATTTTCAGATGTGATTTGTCTTCATTTACCACTCATTCGTGATGAAATTTGTTTGGAGACTTGCATAATTCAAGGATTTATTATCAGTAAACCCCAATTTCGGGAGGACATTTGTATGGGGTCCAGGTGAAATAATGGACCGATTTACACCAGTATCACGTACCAAATTTTATCGAAATATCTTCAAAATTGCGACTGTACTCTGCACACAAGCTTTACATGGACAGCCAGCCAGACGGACGGACGGACGGACATCATTAAATCGACTCAGAAAGTGATTCTAAGTCGATCCGTATACTTTAAGGTGGGTGTTGGACCAATATTTCTAGGCGTTACAAACATCAGCACAAATCCAATATACCCTCCCCACTATGGTGGTGTAGGGTATAATGAAATAAAAATAAGAAAACTTGATAATTATTTGTTTCATTTCTTTAATATCTAGGCAAAGTTACAAATGAAAAAGCGTAAGAATAATTCTAGTTTAAGTGATTTAAAGTCCATACTGATAAAATATCCTTTTTTAGAGGAACTGCAGATAAATTCTATAAAATAAAATGGAATTATTTGAAATTATTATAAATTTTTTAAATGCAATCGGTAAAATATCTAAATATAATATAGTTCAAAATAATATAAAAAATAGAAGAAAAATCTGTATGTATGGCAAAATACTTGCTAAAAAATAGCAAGGTTCAAAAAGACCTTTGTATGTCTAAAACTGCCGTGCATGTTAATTGTAATAAAGAAAATCAAATTTTAATAAATTGCGAAACAGTTTTAAAACAAAAACCTTTTCAAAATGTATATATTGATAGGAATTGTAATGATGAGAATATATGTTTGTTAGAGCAAGATTATATCTCTGGTAATTGTTACCAAAACAACGATTCCGATAAAACTAATACAATCATAGTTAAAGAAAATGAATCTAATTTAAATAATTTAATTCTTGCAAATTTACAAATAGAAAATTGTTCGCAAGATTTACTTGCCGAATTTAATACAAACAAATGCATAGAGGTATCTAAACCTGTTATTTCAACGAAAATTAACGATTCTATAAATATATCCAAAAATTATTCGGAAAATTAAAATAATATAGATGATACAAACAAGTTGAAAAATCAAATAGAAATTATTTCGAATAATTGTTGTAAAAACTTTTGTAAAGATTTTTGCGAAAAATGAAATTTTGTCGACGAATTTAAATCTGACATTAAAGTAATTAAAGATGAACTAACTAAAATTCATTACAAGTTAGAAAATAGTAATAACTGTTCAATAACTGAAAATAAAATTGAAAACTGCAAGAAGCAAAATTGTTTCCATATAATTGATTCTGCTAACAATTTAAAAGTTGAGAATAATCGCGATCATACTCTGGGTCCATTTGACATTACAAACGATTCTTTAAATGTTTCAAACTTTCTAAAGTATAGAAAGGAAGCGAACCCTGGTGAAAAGTGTAACAGAATAGTATTGCGTGGGGAATCGCATAATTTAAAACCTAAAAGAAACTTTCAAAAAAATATTGTTGATTGTTCATTTTCAATAAATTTAGATGTTATAAAAGATTTTAATGATGTTAAAATTACAAAAAAAAAACTCCTTGAAGATATAGTAAGAGAATAAAAATTCCACATGACATTTGTTCCCTTTTAATTTTTTAACATTGAATTTTAATAGGAAAAATGTGAAAAGGGAACAAATTTCATGGGGAATTTTTATTCACGATAGGGATGAATGTTTGCATTTTATGTTTTTACTGTGTTTGGTGTGTTAAAGAAAATACGTTTTTATATGCTTATTGCATTTAACGATTTAACGATTGTACCACATTTCGTTTTGAAATAGCTCTTAATGGAACTGTTGTTGTTTATAGAACAAAAGATTTACAACATGCTGAGAATGAGGTGCATGTAGGTCAGATTCGTGGTGTAAAAAGATCTGTTATGAAAAGTAAATTAAATAATAAAAATGCATACTTATTTAAAAAGCAGCAGATTTTAAGTGCTGCTGATGATATTGCTGAAAAGGGCAATTTTCAAGATATTCAAAGTTAAGTCTGAGGGAAATTTCGACTTATATTACTATCCTGATCCATTTTATTCTCTTATTTTGATGAGAAGAGGCCCATATAAGGGTTATATACATATGGTTGCTACACCTTTTGCAGTTTATACATGGGAAAAATTTACATTACATTTACATGTCAATTAATAAAAAAAATCCTTGAAGATTGCAAGTTTACATTACATTTAGATGCTTCAGGCGAAAGTGTTAGGCATTTAGAATCTGCCGAAAAAAGAATTTTGACTTAATTGTGCGTAATTGTAAAGTAAAAAAGATCACACCAATTGCGAAAGCAATTTTATCCCGACACACACGTGATGCAATTAAGGCGTTTTTGGATACCTTAAAATTATTTCTTAAAGAAAATAAAGTAAAATATCAATTTAAATGGTCTTTTTGTAAAAGAGTTTGCACAGATGTTAGCGCTGCATTATATGGGGCGGTATTAAAAAGTTTTAATAATCAGACTTTGCTCATTTTTAAAGTCTTAAGGTTAATTCAGATGCCAAACCTAAATTCATTGTATTACAGTGGTGCAAATGCCACTATATTCATATAATTTGCAAAGACTTAAACGCTAAACTGGGTAAAAAGCATATATTGAGGAATTTGCTAAATTTCGCATTAATAGCTGCATTTAGCTTAACGACTATTGAAGAAAGTCAACAATGGTTTAAACATATTTTTATAGTTTTACTAACGCCATACAAGTCTCCTAATTTTGAAAGGAGTTTAAAAATTTTGAATAATTGTTCCACAGAATTTGATGATGAATCCATAGACAAGGACTACCACCTTCCTGACAGCGACGTGGTAGATCCATTATTTGTTTCATCAAATAGCCCTTCCGTAAGATGTTCTTTTCCATTTACTGTGAAATTGAAAATGATGTAAAAGTCATTAACAAAGGACAAGAGTTGAATGAATATCGAAACGATGACATGTGCATTTTTATATTAAATAAATATTGTTCTTTTATTGTTATGTGGACTAACATTATGGGTATTCACGTTGATCCAACAGGTCAACATATAAGTAATGCTCCTGTTGAATTTTCCTATTTTTTACAAAAGCATGTTATATTGCAAGAAAAATCTGTTAGAGCAGATGTTTTTGTAAAAATAATGAGAATAGTTCATTAAAGGAATTACGATACAATTTTAATATGTTTAGTCAGTTTCAGATGAAATTGAGGATATACTAACTTCAAGCCTTAATGATTTAAATAAAGAAGTAAATAATAAAAGGTTGAACAAAGGACGTTCTTATACTACTTCAACACCTGACGAAAAAAAGTGTAAGTTTTGAAATTCAAAAAAAAAAAGATTATTCTTGCACTAGCTTTAATTCCATCGATAAAAAAAGAGTTTAGTGTGGAAATTGTAAAAAAGGAACACTGTTATTCAATACCACCTTTTAATGGGGAACCTGTTGAAGAATGGAACAAAAAAAATTAATAAAGCCAAAAATTATGTTTAAATCGAAAGCAATAAAAGAAGTCGTTAAACCATTACTGATGGAAGAACCAAAACAGAAATTTTTTCTCTTCAAATTAGATTTATTATTTTGCGAGATTAATATGTAGTATATACAATTGTATAATCCAATGGCAATTGGATTTTATGAGTATTTAGAAGATTCTGATTGGAATTCATTAAATGATGGAAATTGGTTGACCAACTTTGTGGTAGATGCATGTCTTTTAGGAATTTGAAAAGAAAATGGAACTAATAATTGTTATTCTATGTCTTGTCAACTTGATAAAATAAACGTTGAAAAAATAAATATATTGATACAAAATAAACCAAGTTTGTTATTTGTTCCAATTTTAAAATCTAGACACTTTACACTTTGTGTACTTAAGTCTTCTACGCATGAATTTATGCATGTTAATTCATTTTTATCTCAAAGTATAGGTAAGGAAGTATATACAAGGTGGCGCAAAAGTAAACTTCCGATGTTTTTTGGCTGTAATTAAAAAAAAAATGAAAAACTTTGATTCTTCTTGTGGATTATTTTTATTTGGTCTTTTAATTTTTTTTACATCAAGTCGATAATATGATGTCATGTAAATGGCCGCCGCCACAGGTGATTGTCATTTGAGCCCTTTTTATGGCATTTTCCATCACTTTGGCCAAAACTTCCGGCGATAGGTCCTCACATTCTTAAGGGATATTGTCTTTAAGAGCTGCAAGAGTCTGAGGCTTGTTGACATAAACTCGCGACTTCAAAAAGCCCCACAAAAAGAAGTCTGGAGCGGTCAAATCAGGCGATCTTGCTGGCCAATGCAAATCACCAAAACGGGAGATTAGGCGCCCGGGAAATGCATCCTTCAACATATCGGTTGTGGTACGTGCAGTGTGTGCCGTTGCACTATCCTGTTGGAACCACATGTTTTCCAATCCCAATTCATCAAGTTGCGGCAAAAAGAACTCGTTGATCATTGCTCTGTAGCGCTCACCATTCACAGTAACCGTTTGGCCCGCGACGTCTTCGAAGAAAAAAGGTCTGTTGACTCCTCCAGCGAAAACAGCACACCATCCAGTGACTTTGAGCGGGTATAATGGCTCTTCGTGGGTTACACGCGGATTTTCAGTGTCCCAGAAGCGCAAATTTTGCTTATTTACGTATCCGCTAAGATGGAAATGGGCCTCATCACTCATGATAATTTTCGATGAATAATCATCTTCCTCTTGGTGGTGATTAAGGATGGCTTGAGCGTATGTTAGACGCGATTGGCGGTCAGCAACTAACAGCTGATGCACCGTCTGGACTTTGTACGGAAACATCTTCAAATTATGTACCAAAATTCGCTGTAAAGATCGTCGACTGATACCCATTTGCGTGGCACGTCGTCTGGTCGATGTCGACGGCGTTCTGGAGCAGTGTGGCGTAACATTGTTTATTAACGTACATTTCGCATGTGTTTACTACACAAATGTCAAAACAGAACTGACATTAGCGGCTAATCGCAAAATTTATAGCATTTTCTGATAGGAGGATTACTTTTGCGCCACCTTGTCATACCTTCATAAATCATTTCAAAAGAAATAAACATTTGTGGAAGTATACAGAAATTACTGAAAGGGAAACACAACATGATGGCTGTAATTGTGGAGTTTTTGTTTTAATGTATGCATTAAAAATTCTTCAAAATCAATCATTAACAACTCTATTTAAGCCCAAAAATTTTAGAAAGCAAATGAAAACATTATTACTAAAATATCAGGGCGATAGAAATTGTAGAAATTGTATATATAAATATTCTAGAAGAAATTCTAACGTTTGCAAAATTATTGAACAAAATATATTATCATTGTAAGAGTTATAACTTAACGTAAGAATAGATTTAAATTTGATTCTGTGATATACAGTAATGTAAATGTAAGTTAATGTATAGACAACATGGCATGTAGGCCTATTGGGGAAGCCAGCCATGAAAAATAATTGGCAACGCACACAGCATAGTACCTCTTGGGTTGTGCGGAAATCTATGCAAAAATAATAAATTTAAAGAATTATATGATGAAGTTTGTAAACAAGTAATATCTATCATTATATATACATTAGGGTTGCGGATGTTCCCGACTAATATGAATATTTGATCCATTTTAAGACTACGTTTCTCAATTGTTTTGTCCTGGGGTCAATATTTGGTGAGCTGGATCAAAGGATAAAAAGGCCCTTTTTAGAGGTTTTTTGATTTTTTTCACATTTCTTTCAAAGGACCTATATGTAAATTTGGTATCATATGAAAGATCTTTGAGAGGCGCATTTAATGGGTTATCAAAAATTGAAAAAAATATATTTTAAATTCAAAAATTTTGAAAATTTCAGACAAAATTTTATTTCTTAATTATAAACATCATGCAATTTAACCCAAACGGTTTTCCCCGCTTTTTAAAATTCTATCTAGTTAAATTTTTATTAATTTTTTTTAAACCTAAATTCTTCCTTATCTGACAATCTCTGTTAACTCAATTCGTTAATGTAATGGGTGTTAATAATTTATTATATTTTTTGTTTGTTATACAATAACAACTTCAATTTAAGCATTAATTTGTATAGATGATTGAAATACCTCTTGAGTGTCATGAGGCAATTCTCCTGTCCATTCAATAAATTTAAGCCAAAATATTTGCAGTCGTGATATAAAGTAATTTTCTCCTTATTTAGTAAAACAAGCACATATTATGAATTTATGTTAAAATACCCATTACATTAAATAATTAAGTTAACAGAGATTGTCAGATAGGGAATTTAGGTTTAAAAAAATAATAAAAATTTAAAAAGAATTTAAAAAAACGGGAAAACCCGTTTGGGTTAAATTACATGATGTTTATAATCAAGAAATATCAACTATTTATTTAAGTAAATTCTGTAAAAAATTAAAAAAAACTAAAATTTTGTTTGAAATTTTCAAAATTTTTGAATTTAAAATATATTTTTTTAAATTCTTGATAACCCATTGAATGCGTCTCTCAACGACCTTTCATATGATACCTTTAGAAGAAATGTGAAAAAAATCAAAAAACCTCTAAAAAGGGCCTTTTTATCCTTTGATCCAGCTCACCAAATATTGACCCCAGGACAAAACAATTGAGAAACGTAGTCTTAAAATGGATCAAATTTTCATATTAGGTACCTTATTTTTTCTCCATACAAACGGGGCCACCTTAATATACATATATATAATTAAAGGTTTTTTAAATTGCTTTTGTTTTTTTTTTATTGTTTTGTATTATTTAATATTTTTATTTTTTTTAATTATCATTAATTATATATAAAAAAATACTTAAAACGTTTTATATTTCTTTTATAGTATTTTGTAGTTTTTTGAATGTTTGTATGGATATACAGTGGGTGGCCAAATTATTAATTACACATGTAAAATTGTTTAGTTTGAAGCCGTATAACATTTTAAAATAGTGAAAATTTATCATTTTATTTGTTCTTTTAGGTAAATTAACTGTTTCTATTTCAATTAAAAATAAATTATTTTGTTTTAAAAACATATATTTGAGGAAAAGAAATTTTTTGAAAAAAACAATAATATTTCGTAGAACCTCCTTTGGCATCAATTACAGCTTGCACCCTTTTTGGCATGCTCTGAATGCATTTTTGAACAGTTTTTTAGTTCTTCATCGTGATGCCAGACTTTAATCAACGCCTCTATAAGATTTTGTTCGTATAACCTCAAAATTGCATATTTCACACTTCAGAGCAGAATGATCTACAACTGCACTCTAATGTTACCAATCATTGTTGACACTGCACAAAATATTTAACAGTATTACCAGAATTAAAATACGAAAACATCTGGTACAAGATACAGATTTATATACGTATTAAAAGCGATTGAATCTTAATTAATAAGAAAATCTATATTGTAACTAATAATTTGGCCACCCACTGTAGTACAAGAATCCACTTGTAATTTGTAGTTACACTTAAACTTAGATTATCTTGAAAATGCTTTTTGATATTAAATCATTAAATTTAATATTTTTACCAATTATTAAATAAAATTTTCAATTTTTAAATTAGTAATATTAAATAAAATGTACCACAATTTTCTTAGCTCAAAACTTTCAAAATATATATTTTTAAAGAATCGAGCTGAATAGTAATTTTTTAAAAATTTATTGCTTTTATTTTGTTTTATAAATTAGCTTTTTTCATTTATTGACACATGCGTTATTTAAAGTTTTATTATTCATATATGCTGAAGCAATTATTCATAATATGAATAATTTTCAAGATATTCGATTGATAGGAAGTTTAAGATTAATAACACCATTAACTTCATCTTGTTTTAATATTGCGAATTTATTATATGCGGGTATACAAAAACTACATTAAATAACTTTGTGTTAAACACACATTTGATTTTTCGACCTTTCCTGTCTAGGGACTAGAGAACATTACTGACCAAAATTTTTTATCTTTGCATGACTCGTCTCACACATATGTATATATTAAAAAACCAGAAAGAGCGATATCTTCAATCAATAACAAATAAAATATTTATTAAACAAAAAAAAATAACTAAATACCAATTCATTTATACATGTGTATATAATTATATACAATAAATATACACCTTAAAAAAGTAAAAATATAAAATTCACGTTATACATTTATAATAAATATATAAAATAAACAAAACAAAAAACAATATTAGTATTATTATTTTTAAGCTAATGTGGCCTAATCTTCAATGTAAATAAAAATTAAATTTTTATTACAAATTTAATAAAAGATCCTTGGCTAGGCTGCGATTGACATGCAGCAATGTGTGATGAAATTTATGGCATTGTTTGCATCTGTGTTTGGAAATACATGTGCCTTGTGAGTGATCGTGTGCCAGGCAGTTGGAACAATATTTATGTTTTCGGACAATATCGAGGCGATCACTCATATTCATTGTCAGGAATTTTCGGCATGTTCGGAGGGGAAGTGGACGTTTGAGCTTCGGCAGGGAAAGATTTTGGCAGTGGATGAACTGGAATCGATTTTTGTGACCTGGAAAAGCATTTATTGAGAGTGGAATTGAAAGAGAACCGACAAGTTAGGAAAGTGCAAACAGAAGAATGAGTTTTACTATAGGTCGTGTTATTACCCCTCGTTGGGTTAACACATCGGCAACGCGTACACGATTATCCGAACCGGTATAAATTTTAATCACTCTACCGATACGCCAGGAATTCCAAGGAATATTTTCATCTTTTACAACCACCAGTGTGCCTTTTTGGAGATTTGGTTCTGGTCGTTGCCACTTTACTCTCTTGTGGAGTTCCGTGAGATATTCGTTTTTCCATCGAAGGCAGAACTTTTGATGAATCACCTTTAACCTTTGCCATCTATTCGTAATGGATACGGCGGAATCGTTAATCTGGAGTCAACTGGAGCTAGGATTGGAGATCCTATGAGAAAATGCCCTGGAGTTAATGCGCAGAGATCAGTAGGAGCAGTAGACATTGGAGAATTGGGCCTGGAATTCAAACAGGATTCGATTTTGGATAATAAAGTGGATATTTCTTCATGTGTGTTTCTATAGCAACCTGTAGTTTTTCGGAAATGAGCTTTGAAACTTTTTACGCCAGCTTCCCATAAACCACCCATGTGTGGCGCGCCAGCTGAAATAAAATGCCACGTGATGTTCTGGTGAGAGTAGTTTGCTTGGATTCGTTGATGCGTGATTTGGATGAATTCCTTTGCTAGGATTTTGGATGCACCAACGAAGTGGGAATATAAATGTAACGGACATCCACGTCGTGAAACAAAACGACCAAAAGCTGCGAGAAGGGCAGGAGTAGAGAGGTCGGATGTTGCCTCTAGGTGAATCGCTTTGGTTGCAAAGCATTCAAATACACACACATATCCCTTTGTCATTCGACAACTTCGACCCGAATAACTCTTGACATCAAAAGGATCAGTAAAATCTAAACCTGTATGGGTAAAGCGCCTAGTAATTTCGCACCGTTCGGCGGGAAGTGCTGTCATAATCTGTCTCTGACATCGTTTTTTATATATAAGACATGATTTGCAATTATTTATGGTGGTCTTGTTAAGGTTCTTGACCTTCGGAATCCAATATTGCATGCGAAGGAGTCGTAAAACCAGTTGGTTTCCGCCATGCATGCTAATACCAAGAGCCGTGCATATTGGCAATTATATGGAATAATAATTGGAAATTTTTCATTCTATGACAGCTCTGGAGATAATTCAAGCCTTCCACAGGAACGTATTAGTCCTTCTGGATCTACAAATGGATTAAGGTTCAGAATGTTACTGAATTTGGAAATCTCCTGTCTAGAAGAAAGCGCTTTATACTCGTTAGGATAAGCTGATTTTTGACAGACGGATATAAGTCGATCACGAACAGAAACTATTTCGGAACTAGAAATCATGGTAGATTCTCGGTAGAAATTGTGGCAAAATCTTGGATGTGTTCGGTAGAAAAATCTATAGACATATGCCATTACACGCATTGCCTTGGAAAAAGAAGAAAATCTATCTAGTAAATCTTCGAAATGAGTGAAATAGGAAAAATGCACACGAATAGGTTTGACCTCAAGATCGGTAGATGGAAAGGTGGACAAGTTAAGGTAAGGCCAATCAGATATAAGCTCTTTGAGCCATGATGGGCCAAAGCACCATAATTTGTTTTGATGTAATTCCTGAGGGCAGAGGCCTCTACTTGCTAAATCTGCAGGATTATCCACAGAAACCACATGACTCAATCTGGAAAAGGGAACTATTTCCGTAATTTTGGAAACTCGGTTTGCAACGAAAATAAGCCAGTGACATGGTGCTTTAGCAAGCCAAGAGAGCACAATGGTCGAATCCGTCCAACAGAATATGCGGTAATTATCCACTTTTAAACTGTGCAACAGACTATCGATCATCTCAGCCAAAAGAAGTGCTCCACAAAGTTCAAGTCTTGGGATAGACAGTGTTTTGATGGGAGCTACTTTGGTTTTGGACGATATCAGGTGTGTACGTATGGAGTTATTAGTTGAGATTCTAACATATAATGCTGCTGCGTATGCCTTTTCAGACGCATTGCAAAATCTATGAAAGTGGACTTCAGCGCTGGGAACATGAATCTGAACTAGGCCTATGGTTATTACCGAAGTCTTTATGCAATAAAGTGTTATGCTTTTTGCTAAATGTAGCAACTGTGTTTACTTGTGCAGTTTCTGACACTATGTGTTTTAGTAAAACAATTTATGCAGAGACCCTCCTTCTTGATTTCATTAACTTTCTGATTGTAATTCATAGACAAAAATTTCGGACATTTTCGGATAGGATGGTTTTCTTTAGGGCATAATTGGCATTTAGGACCAGAAATATTGGCTTGAAAACTAGAAAGTCTTTTACCAGTGGACGCATTAGAATGACCTTTAGAATTCGATTCATTTGCTTTGGAAATGGCTGAGCTTCGAATCTCGGAAACGGATTCTAAAGTTCTATACCGATTGTTTAGAAATTCATCTAATTCGGTCCACTTAGGAATAGCCTGAAGCTGTTGCTCCCACAAAGTCAATGTGGTTTCAGGAAGACGACTTGTGGCAAGGAAGACAAAAATTGGATCCCAACCTTTAACGTCGATATCGTAAAGCTTTAAAGTGGCTATGCAGGAGTTGATATCCCGTTGAAGTTGTTTTAATGTTTTACCTGACTCGGAATTAATGGTCTGTAGATTGAAAAGGATTTTCAATTGACCATTGACGAGAATTCTCCGATTCTCATATAGTGTGCACAAATCTCTCCAAGCTAAATCGAAACCTTGGTGTGTAAGAAGACTCTTCCTTACAATCTCATAGGCTTCACCTTTTGTTTTCTGTGTCAGATAAAATCATTTTTTAACGTTACTAGCCCTGGAATTAGCTACAACTGCAGAAAACAGATCTCGAAAGGTGGGCAAGTAGTGTAATCGCCACCGAAGGTATGATGAAGGGAGATGAAGACTACGGGTTCCAATTGACCTTGAATTTGAAGGAATATCATCTCCAGAGGAACATGGCAAAAAGGCGTTTTCTATCCCTGACGGAATATTGGAAGGTAATCTCACAGGATGACGCAGTGCATCGGACAGTTCAGATAGTTTTGTTAAGCAATTGCAATATGTGGTATATGTATTCTTATATTTTATTTTGAAAGATTCAAGGTCTAGAGAATCTTCCTTATCACCTTCTTCCTTTTCTACCTCTATCAAAAACTTCTCATATGATTGCTTAACCTGAATCCAATCATACCTATGTACTTCAAGTACGTGAAGGGAAGTTAATGGATACCGATGATCGTTTAGGTCAGCTTACAATTCGACAATACTGTCAGTCAAACGGATAAAATTATCTAACGACATATTGTCTATAGAAAATGTATAGGAAAAAACAGCAAATTGGAAAATAAGTCTCAATAAGTAGGCAATGAATTATTTGAATCTTGTAAAAGTTAAAAGAAAATTATTTAAAACTGCTATAATTGAGAAATAAAAGATAATTCTAAAAATTATGTTCTCTGCAAGATTGAAAAATTGTACACTTTTAAATCGCTAGAATATGATCAGCTGTTTCAAGTATATAAGTTGCAAAAAGTTCATTACCTTTTATTTATTGAAACTATATGAATTTTAACTGGAATTTGTACACAAAAATAGGTATTTCACAAAAAAAAAAAAAAGAAAAATTTAATTTCTGAAATTCTTAAATTGGTCCAAATAAAAAAAAACAAATTAATTGACTAGAAATTGCACAAACAGTTTGAGCACCTTTTTGAAAAAGAAGGAAAAGAATTTCAAGAAAAAAAATGGAAAAGGGAAAATACCATATAATTTGTGTTCAAAGAAACGATGCAATGAGATATTTGGTAACGTTATTGAAATAAATGAATTTGAAAAAATGCAATAAATGTAATATTTTGACGAAAATTTAAAGAAAATAAAATTGTAAAAAAAATATAAAACTGAAAATCTTTGGAAAATTATTTATGAGAAATAACAAAACAAAGAAAAGAAATAAAATAATATTTTGACCAAAAATGTGAAAAAACAAAAAATTTAATATATTATATTTTTCTGTCATTATTCAAAAATTAATAAGGTTATTAATAGGACAAAATTAATATCTGAAAAAATAATCCCTTATTAATTCGGAAAAAGGAATAAAATATTTTTTTAAATCAAATAAGATTTTCTTCAAATTATGCGAGCGCGACTAATATATTATTTATTAGCAAAACAATATTGCGTCTCTCCTTCCCATTAAACATATGGAAGTATGGAAAACAAATGTTCTCTTGCTTGTGTACGGACACAAGAGATCTTCACGATTACACTACAAAACGGTATAAATGAATAGTACACAACTATGTAAAGAGTTACACGTTTGTTATGTAAAGAGTGTTTAATGTAAGAGAAACCAAACAAAGGGAACTTAAGTAAATAGCATGGTGAAATTAAATACCAGGTGCTACAACAAGGCAAGAACAACAGGCATTTTTGTTTGTGTAATACTTTCGTTACTGTCAAAAGCATCTGGCATAAAACAAAGAAAACAAATATAAAAACATGAATAAAAACAGAAAACAATTGTGATTTTTTTTTGTTTCTTTTATTTTCTCAAAGAATTTTTCTTTAAGTTACGCATAATTTTTATTTAAATATACAAGTAATACGTAATTTTGCAAAGTAAAACATGCAAAACTCATTATTTTCAAAATTAATGTATGTATAGGTATTGTATAACAACAACGCATTTCCTCTGCAGCAAAAAAAATCACTTTAAAGAGGAATCTTAATATTTATCTTCCAAAAAAAAACTAACATTTTTAGCAAAACAACTCAAAAAACAAACACACTATTTAATATAATATAGTTTTTTATCGCAGATAAAACGGCGACAAAAACTCAATTTTTCAAAAACAAAATAATTTTGTAACGTTTTTATATAAACTTTGACTATTTGTAAACAACTTTTTGACATTTTCAATTTTACCATGAATAGAGCAAAAAATAATCAGCTGGCGCTATGCTGTCACCTGGTATAATTGCACCATGGTAAATAGTAAATAAGAGAATTTACATGTAGAATATTAATAAATTATAAGGATGATTTATGAATAAAGAGTAAGTAAACGGAAAATACTTCAGGAAAAAAAATCCAACTTAAATAAATTGAATAAGGGGAAATGCTGATAATAATGTGTTGATATGGATGTATTTATGTTTGTTTGTGACTTCTTTAACTCAATCTCTGAGTACTTTCTTTCCTATCCGGTTCGATGGGACCAAATGTTGCGGTGAGGAGTAGAATGCTGGTGGGAAAGTGGACAAATGTAATCTCTGGTACTGATAATTAAAAATATTTTGTTTTTCCCGTATTGAGTATAAAAGATGCACCAATAGGAAATGAATGGGAATGAAAAATAAAGATATAAAATACAAAGAATTAGAATTTTGGAATTAGGAAAGAGGAAATCTTAATTGTAGGAAAATGGATTTTTTGTTACCTCTTGGTTCGGTTGTATAAAAGACAAGAAGGAATCTTTCTTAAAAATTAAAGCCGGAAACAGCAGCTTAGACATTTAGAGCAATTTGACATTTTGATTGAAGCGAAAAAAGGAAAAAATATAGATAGTTATTGCAATAACTATCTATCTTGTGACTATTAGCATTTATATATATGAATTGATATTAGGGAGGATCAAAAACTAAGTCACTGGATTTGTGACAAAGTTTGTTAAGGCTTTTGGCATTAACACACAGTGAGAGCATTCCTTTTTGTTTTTGTTGTTGTTACGAGCTCTGCCGCTGCTACTACCGCTGCTGTTATTGCTGCCTCTCATATCGGTGCTGCTTTTGTTACCACGTTTTTGATTCATGTTGTTGTTTTTCCAAAAGCTCCGTTTTACAAAATTGACATCATCTCTTTTACTTGCATTATTTGATGATTTAAATTTCGTCTCTAGAATTAAAGCTTTTTAAGCTTAATTCCCGTCTCGAATATTATATTTATATATTTACAATTCAAAGCAAGTTTTTTATACGGGCAAACCAATTGGACACAGTTTCATTCTCACCCATATCTGCGTTATGAAAATTTTCCCTTTCTTGAAATATAATGGTCGGCGGTGTAAAATGTGTTTTTAAAATTTCACATAAATCTTTATACGTTTTAGAAACAGGAGATTGAGGGCTGCACAACCTGTACAATACGCCATACGCTTCAGCTCCAATAGATTTTAACAAAATCGACTTCTTTACGTTATCATTAGTACAGTCAATTTCGCAGGAATATATTTCCAACCTTTCATGCCATAATTGCCATTTGTCGGCATTTGGAACGAACTCTGCAATTGATTGAGTCGGCAATAATGTTATTGGAGCTACTCCACTTGTATTAAATTTGGTCGAGCTAGTAATCACATCTTTTGTCTTTTAAATAATACAATTTAGTATTTTATTTTAAAACAATTTTTCGCTCGTCGCCATTTGTTGTGTATTACACTTATGATACATAATCAATTGTAAAACTACATAAGAGAGCGACATTATAGAGTTGCCATTAAAAGCAATATCCAGCACCTCAAACCTATCACCAATACATATGTACGAGTACAACAGCTGAAATCAACATGACAACTGATGCACTATATGATCAAACACCTCAAAACGTATTTAACACATTATCAACTTTAGAACAAACATCAACAAATTATACCCAACCAAACCAAACAACTACAATACTACTATAAGCAATTTACCCACCACCACATCTATATTCAAAACAACAGAATATGATTGGCTTAATTTAACCTCTGATGATGACAAATTTTCAGATATAGAAATGAATCCAAACTTCGATCAAAATATATGTAACTGAATAAACTATGATCAACTATATATGTAAATACAGGTTTAGCATTACAATCTCCATCTAAAATGTTAAGTCCTACAACTAAATCGTACGAAACACACCCGGAATTAAATACTATAGTGTCACCTAATACATTCAAAAAAGTAAAAGGTAACAATAATGGTGAAAAAATTACGTATACATTTAATTGGATATAAGTAGAACTCAAAATATTACAATTTAACATTCAAGAGTTAATTACCCATAAATACACACTTGCACTTCTTGTCGCAGCACATAAGCCTAATATAATTGCAGACGTCATGGACAAAAGCAAACATTTACTTTTTATACCCGGTTCATATGGTGATCTACTTTTTCAGGAAATAATTTTAACTCAGTCGTAATTCAGCTCTGGGTGGAGAAAGAACTCGCGCGTCATTGTTATTATCGCTTAAGGGCAATCAGGCCGTCCTTTTTCGCTGCCTTCGAGAGAATTGCGTCTCACATGCTATAATTTTTTTAGTACAAGATTTAAGCGTTCCAGCTTCCTATATGAAGGTATAAGTCGACTTGCGACTTACTTGAATCGATTGTGGGATAATCTGGAAATTGGTGGGATTAATTATCCGCCAACCAAATTTATATTAAAAAAATTTAACTTCTAATGACGAAATTCATATCACTAACAGTTACAAGGAATGTGACATTGATCATCCACAAGTTCCAGTTGCGGTCAAATTCTAAAACCTGGAAAAAATTACTCTTGCCAGTCCCCTCTGAAGTTTTGGAAAAAAATTTAGCAATAAGTTCATGGAGATTGGCCTTAGTTCAGGCCACTAAAATATAACACGCTTTTATACCTTGACATGAAGATATCTCCAAATGGAGAATCCAAGCGTTACGAAAACTTTAGGAATATAACTAATTGTTTGAGTCTGGAAATTTTGGCCCCCTTAAAACTGCACTCCAAAGGCATAGTATTCAAGATGTATAAAATATTATTATTTTGTTTTCCATTGTATTAACACAAATGTATTTTTAAATGCTTTAAAATTTAACTTTGAATAATTTATACTGTAGTTTTTTATTTTCTTTTTTATTGTAAATAACTTTCCGTTAATCTATAATTCTTCTTAGCTACCCGGCGACTTTCGTATACTTTTTAAATTTATTTATTTTGAATATGGAATATGAAATCGTTCGAAATCTATCACACTCTTGTCGATTTCTAAAAACGATTTAATTTTTGAATCGAACGATTTTCATCACACACCTGATTATTTATTCGATGGACGTGCATACTTACCAATGGAGGAGTTTTTTAATATTTGAGATCCAGGAACTTTACTAGTTTCAGTTTTTGAAAACACGTTAGATAAAACAAACAAATCTTTTAGCATTTGTTTATAAAAACAGGGTCGACATACATATGTAAATCGAATGACGAATAGTTTCTTGCATGTTTTGGTGATGAATATACATACATACATATAGATGTGTGAAGTCTAAAATTTATTATATTAGAACTTGTTAATTTAGCACTTATTTATTAATTTAGTGGATAATCTAATACAAATTCACATTTTGTTTATACAATAAATTTAACATTTTTTATTGAGTTTCATTACATTCTTTACAAAAATAAGTCTAAAAATACATTTTAAATTATTATATATATAAGATTTATATATAGTACATTAATATAATATTTTCAAATCACTTTACATTTTCGGTATTAAACATTTCTAAATTATTTACGGAGATGATTTTTATGATTTTCTTTTGATTTTTAAAAAGTTTTTAATGCTGTTATTAAACTCTTTGTGAGTACAAAATGGATGGACCGGTGCTATGGATAAACATGTGTAAATAATTGTAAACAACAAATACAAGAAGTATAACCTCTTATAAAAATGCATGTATAGCCATACCTCTTATAAAAATGAATATACATGTCTAACATTTAATTGTGGTTTAATTTATTATTTTTGTTCAATTGAGCTGAAATTAAAATGGAATAATAAGCTTTAAATGGTATTTTGCTCGATGTTGTAATATTTATTATTATTTTTAATTAAGTTAGTGCAAGTTTACATTTTTGTGTGCTTTTGAAGCCTTTGAACAAATATGTTTTAATAAAATTGTTTTCATACAAAATTTGTTTTCATCTCTGGAATTTATGGCTGTCTAAAAGTTGATAATTGTAGAAAGCTTTGTTTGCGATTCAATCCACAGTGCGGCATTATAATACTCTTTATATTTTATTAAGCAACAAAGATAGGTATAATCCCAAAAAGCACCCTTATGTAATTCGTACAAATGCGAGAGTACTTTAAAACCAAATCTCAAATATAATAATTTTTTAATTCAAATTTGTTGTGACATAAAAAATATTTTAAAATAAATGAAACCAAACTATACAGTCCAAGTGTAAATTGAATTTTTCGCTGACATTATTTTTTCGAATACAAATTCCTAGGCGGAATTAAAACGTTTATTAGATACTTCATATACATATTTGCAATTCTATAGTTCAAAATTCATGTTTATACTGGAAAGTTATGGTAATTTCATTATATTATAATTTCTATATGACAAGTGATGGATAGAAAATGTTAAGTAAATAAAAAATTTTAATTCAGAGTTAAATACAACTTAAAATAGTTTTTTCTGTAGTAACCTATGGATATATGAAATAAATATAATTACAGATGTAAATTCAGATGTAAATTCAGTTTTAACATTAAAACTCACCTAGATTAAGTTTTAAACAATAGTTTTTATATGTAAGTATATAACTTATTATTAAAATGGAAAGTAAATTCAAATTTCTATAGAAAGTTTTATTTACTGAAACTTAAATAAGAAAGTATGAAATCGGCGTTTAATGGAGGTTATTATTTATTATTATTATAAAAAGGTACGTGATCTGTTTTCATTTATATTAAGATTACAACCCCAATTTCAAACTTTTTGTATTTGTATTCTAAAATTTCTTAACTAATAGTTTATCCAGAATTTATATAATTATGTAATAACACATAAGTTACGTGACAGCCAAGGATTTAGCCGTTTATGAAAACACATACTTCTTAATGTAAAATATTTATCAATCATTCAAATCAAATATGTTACAGCTGTGAATTAAACTTAAAATTCAATAATAAATTAAATATATCTTTGTTAGATCTTTGTGTTTCACATCCTGATATAAATCCTCCTACTCGGTGTATACCACATATGATGAATTTGAGTCCATTTCATTCATTTCCATTTTTATGAAATTATTACTTGACGAAAGTTGTACGGGAGGACTGTTAGAATCATTATTACTTGTATTACTTCCACTACGTACAGCCATCGATGAAGTACTTCGCCTGCAAAAAAAATAGTTATAACATATGACACTATATGCTACTATGTATAAAGCTATTTAGTTTAAATTGTGAGAATTTTATATGTATATGTTTTTTTTTATTTACAGACCATATTTACGTTTTAAAGAATAGTTCACATAAAAATGTCTGCAGAAAAGACATTAATTTATATACATATCTGAAGTCAAAGTTAAAGAGATAACAAAGAGAATTCTTTCTTTTCTTTTTATTGAAAGTTGAAGTCTCTAGTTTATTTTCATATTTTGTTGCTTGTATGGTTTTATAACATAATTTACAGTACCCTTTGGAAACTTAAACTTTTTTCAATCATTGAAGCTGACAATATCTCAACACTCGTACAAATATATTATGACTTATTAAAGTTTTTTAAAGAATAGCGGTATCTATGTTTAAAAAAACACTGAAAAATGCGGAAGTGTTTTAAACTTTCTTAAAAAAATCTTTTGTATTGTGGCCGAATTTTATATGAACAATGCTTTATTCTAGGTTCACCACTTTTATTTTAAATATGACAGAAACAGACACAATTTTTTATTTTCTTGTGAAATCTAAAGTAAATATTTTGTGTTCCTTATATGTAGTTAAGTCGATAAACCAATATCGGTCTGCCCGTTTCCACATTTATTTTTAATACATTTTTTCAAATCTCTCAGACATCCTACGGACCCACATGTAATATCAATGTTTTAGATATATACCTAAGAATTTTGCTATTGGGAATCATAATCGCTCCATATATGGCTAAGACATTTTTTAAGGGAAATACAACCCCGATTTTTGGAAATATTTTTTGATATACATATCTAGTATACTAAATTCAGTACATAGCAGAATATAGCATTTCTACTTGTACTAAAAAACATATACATATGCACTGAATAAGTAAAGTATGTTTAATTACAGATTCATCCACTTTGAAATATTTTAAAAGATCAGTTAAAGTTCGATTCCAGTGAGACATAAATCGCGTACAAAATTTCACAAAGGTTTTTTTAAAATTGTACTGTAATAATTTATATGGACAATTGGTGCAGAGCATAAAAAACAAAATAGCTTAAAGGGTGTTTGACAATTGAAATTGAAAGTCCTAATAAATTGAAATTGATTACAAGTTAAAATACTTAAATTAAATTTGTTATAAATAAGCTTTGTGTTACAAAAACATGTTGTATGTGACACATAAATAATTATTATGTACTTACTTAGATTTGGCATGTGTAAGAATGTGAGACTTTAGGTTTGTAGATTGGGCAAATTTTTTATTACAACCATCAAAAGGGCAAACGTAGGGTCTATCACCAGTGTGTATTCGAACGTGAGTTCTGCAAATATCAGAAAAGTACAAATAATTACGACTATGTGATATTACTAAAAATATCAAGATTAAATTAATTTTGTAAAATGTGTTCAACGGAACTATATTTTTATTAAAAATCTAAAAATAAGTAAGAATTAAGAATAATAAGAAATTACTGTTGTTTTTATTGCTTTTATTACTTTTATTTTAATAATAATACATACGAATGTACTATATACATATTTACAACTTTAGTTTGGATGAATATGTACTTCGTTCAAATTGTACATTACATTATGAAAAAAACGAATATTGATATTATAAATGTAGATTTATTTATTATAACCAACTAAATAGATTCCAGTATATTAAGTTTGTCAGTCCATATGTCATACTCATAAATTATTGGTTGTAGAATCAAAACGTATTCAGGATCCTTATAAAATTCCACTAAGATCTATGTACATCCGTCTGTCTGTTATAGACAGACAAATATTTCAAATATTCTTTGTTCACCAGAAAATGGGTTCAGTAGAACTAGAGTTATGGAACACAATATGAAACAACGTCCTAAAATATTTTGATATATTACAAAAATGTTTGGATATTTTTTAATATATTTTAGACAATAACATAAAATTTTGTACACGTTGTGACAAAAGGAACAGCACTGTTGAAAATGATAATAAATGGTCCATGATTTATCCTAAAAAATTTATTGCTAAATAAATGCCAATAGAATAGCAGTATCTACCTATATAAAAAAAATCAGTTACTTGCTAACATAAATCACAGAACCATATTTTGTTTAGATCGGTTAATATAAAGTAAACTTCCGAAAATCACTTTAATACGATTAAATATCGGTTCAATTTTAACACAGATAAATGTAAAATTTACGAGATCACTGGGTTTCTTGAATATTATTTCACACAAATTAAAAATCTATTGTTTCTGCTCCTGATAACGGTATTGGCACAAAATTTGGTAAATCGGTTTGGTGTGCATTTTTTAAGTGCTGCTGCAAATATGGGCGGGATTGTAGAAAGGGGCGTGGTACCTCCCACACAAACTACAAATTAAAAATCTATTATTCCTGCTCCTGATAACGGTATGTGAACAAAATTTGGTACGTCGTGCTGCTGCAAATCTGGTGGCCTTTCTTATTATAATAGACCGATTGGCATGAAACCTTGCCAATAAAAATAAAATTTGAAGGCAAAGCAACGTTTGTCAGGTCAGCTAGTATGTATATATAAATCTTCGTATCGAATTTTATTAATATGGATTTGTTATTGGTCATAGCTCCCACATATAGTGTGAACTAGATAAATGTGTAAATAAGTAGTGGATATACATATAAGATTCGGCACAACCGAACACTCGCTTTGTGTATGTATAGGGTGTTTTTTTTAAATGTATAGAATTTAGGTTGAAAACGCTTTTTTAACTGGCGGCCATTTTGTCAGCTGTCAAGTGATTTATGTTTGAAGTCACCAGTGTTCGCCGATAAGCCCGAAACGATTGACCACTTGGATAACGTTCGCCGCGTTATTGGCGATATACGGCCACAAATGTTGGAAAGTCATTGTTCTGGCGTCAGTCTATTCCTGTTGAAATTTCAAAGCAAACTAAACTAAACTAAAAAACTAATTATGGACCGATCACAATGAAATTGTATCGTATTGTTTGTATACATATAAGATATATTTGCGTTCAATATTATTTGGATACCAACATTTTTGAGAGAGTTATGCTCTTTAAAGTGACTTTCGAAAGTGGGCCTTATATGGGAGCTACGACTAATTATGGACCGATCACAATAAAATTGTACCGTGTTGTTGGTATGCGTATGAAATATATTTGCGTTCAATATTATTTGGCTACCAACATTTTTGGGAGAGTTATGCTCTTTAAAGTGATTTTCGGAAGTGGGCCTTATATGGGAGCTACGACTAATTATGGACTGATCTGCACAAAATTTGTAGATGTGATTTGACTTCATTTAGCACTTATTTGTGATGAAATTTGTTTGTTTCATTGCATAATTCAAACATTTATGATCGGTAAACCCCAATTTCGGGAGGACATTTGTATGGGAGCCAGGTGAAATAATGGACCGATTTACACTAGTTTCAATCCCATCCATTCTTGGGCCGACAAAATGTCACGTACCAAATTTTATTGACATATCTTAAAAATTGCGACCTGTACTCTGCGCACAAGCTTTACATGTACAGCCAGACGGACGGACGGACGGACATCGTTAAATCGACTCAGAAAGTGATTCTGAGTCGATCGGTATAATTTAAGTTGCGTGTTGGACCAATATTTCTGGGCGTTACAAACATCAGCACAAATCCAATATACCCTCCCCACTATGGTGGTGTAGGGTATAAAAAGTAACGTGACTGACTGACTGATTCATTCATCATCGCAGAGCCCAAACCGCTAAAGCTAGAAACTTGAAATTCGGGTAATGGGTTCCTTTTAGAACATGTAGATCTACTAAGAAGGGATTTTTAGAAATTCGGTCGTCAAGGGGGACAAATGGGGCAAAAACGGGTAAAACCAGTACCTCTATATCTCCAAAACAAATAAACTTAAAAATAATATTTAAAATGCGTCTGCCTTTAATCAAAAAAAGTAATCATATGGGGTAAAAATAGTCCCCGTAGAACGCTACGTTAACATGTATATCTTCTACATAAATAAACATAGAAATACTATATTAAATGCATCTGGCTCATATCAATAAAGACTAGAAATCTTTTTGGTACTTTTTTGAAATTCGACATTCTATGGCCTAAAAATTATATTCGTTTTTGGTACTTTTTTTTATCAAAATGTATTTTCTCACTAAAAATTCCATCAACTATTATTTTCAAATAGTACGTATTACCGATAATTAATAGATACTTTTTTTTAATTATTTTTTCACGGGTGACAAAAACGGGGTAAAACGGACATTTTTTTTTTTTTTTAGAAAAACAGTTTATTTACAAGTCTTACAGGCTAATAAGGTACAGAGTTATGAGATTTTACTTACAAAAGTATTACAACAATTTAAAGCTATTAATTGAAAAAATAAGCTATTAATAAAACAGTCTTGAGGAAAAATTTGTCCAAAAACCTCTTACAAACTTTGAGAACGTTATAATGAAATTTGATAAAAACAACAACTAATAAGATTCTTAGTGATGGTTTGCTAAATTTCTTATTGTTTCATAATTAGACAATCTGCATTTATTATTAAATGACAGCGTCAGATCATTGACAAACTTGAGTATCTTTTTATAATTGTATCTATTGTGAAGTAAGTCGGTGGGGAAACGGACATTTGATATTATTTATTCCGTTTAAAAATAAAAAAATGATAAAATATTCTTCCATCCACACAAAAAAGAACTTAGAACATGCTCTTCATGACTCAAATATAAAGGTGTAAAAAGGGCCAAATTTCAATACACTTATATAGGTACTTTTTTGAAATTCATTTCTACTATTCTATTCTCGCAAACTATGCAAACTGATCATGTTATTATCTTCGGCAAAGTTGTTGTGCATAATCCCGAGAAGGTTTCTGAGTTGCAATGAACACGCCTACTCTAACGCCCACTTTATTTAATTAATTACAACGCCTGCCGTGAAGGCCAGACCGCTGGACCGATCTTACTAAAACTTTGACGGGATGTAACTAAGACTCCGTCATGACTAAAAATACTTTTTTCTACCGCCTACTTTTTTCAAAATGAACAAAATCAATAAAATTACTCAAAATGAATTGAATATTTGTGTAATGCTTTTCTTTCAAATTAATTTTCATTGATGGCGTAGCAACGCGCGCAAATTCCTACTACATAGTAATATAATAAAATTATACAAAAAAAAACTGTAAAAAAAACAAAAATGAAAAACAGTGGCAAAATTAATAAATAAGAGATTGCTTAAACAGTAAAGAGGTTGTTTTTATGAATGTCTCTCTGCCTAGAGCGTAGTGAGCGAAGGCTAAGTGTAAATGGCAAAAATTCATACTTTAAAGTAAATACAGAAGAGGTTGATAAAAAGAAAAATTATAAAAGAATTGATGACACTGCATTTTAAACTGTCAAACCTATTAACCGCTCAGGTTCTTCTTCGCCCGCTTTGGTTGCAAATAATTGTATTGCAACAAAAGCCAATCTCAACTCAAATCTAAGCTAAAAGATTGCATAAAAAGACTTAAAGAGCTCTTGGAATATCGGAAAATTAAATCACTAAATAAATATTTAGAAAATTTGAACGCAACTCCGCAACTCACTATGGCGGGCCACTAAAAATCTTAAAATCCCTGTGTTATGTAAAGCCCCCTTGCGAAACTTAAGTGGTGGGTGGGCAAGAAAAGAAATATGTAAATCATTTGAAAAAAGTATTTACCCCAAACCCATCAAATGAATCAATAGACTTGCCACCAGTCACATACCATTTAGGACCCTACGTTTTTAAATTCGAGAGATCGAAAAGGCTATTATTGATTTAAACGCTAAGAAAGCACCTGGTATTGACAAAATCAGTAACAAGATGCTTATGGAGCTAGCCCGAATAGCAATAAGAATAATACTTTTTATTTTTAACGCTATATTACGTCTTCAATATTATCCACCAGAATGGAATGTTTCACTGGTTACCATGATTCCAAAGCCGGGAAAAGATCACACAAAAGCAGAATCATATAGACCCATCAACCTATTGTCGAATATATCGAAGCTATTCGAGAAGTGAACAAGTTACACCCGATTTTAATTGAAAATAATTGTATTCCGAATCATCAATTTGGATTTGGAAGAAAACACAGTACTTTCGAATAAACCCATAGACCTCTCAATATCGTAAAAAAAACATTTGAAAAAAAATATTGTTCTGCTCTTTTTATTGACATTTTTCAAGCGTTTGACAAAATCTAATATACAAGTTGAAACTAAACTTACCAGAAAACACACATAAGCTATTTCTTAAGCTCCGCACAACCTATAGAAGCAGAAATACCTCAAGGAAGTATCCTTGGACCCTTCTTAAATTTGATATATACATACATCTAGGGGGTTACTCTCTTTGCAATGCGAAAAAAAATGAAATGAAAATATACCTACCTATAAAATCGTATACATATATACCTTCTGAATTAGAAAACTGATTAAAGCAATGGAGGATAAAAGTTAATGATCAGATATGTACACACACAACTTTTACATTGCGTAGAGCAGTTAAATGCCTCGGTATACACTCCGATCGACGCCTTACATAGATGCAATATTGGCTCAAAGAAATTGAAATTAATTCAAATTAATTGGCTCATTGGCAGAAATTCTAAGCTAATATTAAACTGCAACTCTTACTTTACAACTCAATCATAAAACCTATATGGTGCTATGGAATACAGCTATGGGGAACAGCATCAGCATCAAATGTAGACAAAATTCAAAGACGTCAATACAAATTGCTACGAATAATCACAATTGCCCCCTAATATATAAAAAAACTCGAATATCCATAAATACCTAAACGTGCCTTTGGTAAAAACAGAGTCCAAAAAAATGCAGATAAAAACTTAAAAAAGCTTGAAGTACACCCAAACCCATTGCTAGCAACATATTAAATAATAGTGCCTATATTCGACTAAGAAGAAGGGACACAGTGGATCTGAGCCGAAGACAAGAAAGAAGAATTTCTACTTAACATACATAATCAACAACGGCCAAAGAATTTTAAAATTTTTTTTATATATAAGATTTGAAAAACTCATTGTTAGTTCGTTTTTAATGAAGATACAATCTATATATATATAATATGTATATATGTATGTAACGTATGGACCTCAAAACGGCTGGGCCGATTTTGATGAAATTTTCAGGGAATCTTCAGAATATTCAGGCGGCTGGCACTGTGAACTCTGATTTTTTTATTTTCGATCTGCGGGCGGAGGGGCGTGGAAAAATCCATTTTTCATATTGCATTACCAATGACATATACATATGTAGGTACATGTGTCAATTACAAAAAAAACGTACACAACGTGTTTTGTTTTATTATTTTTAAAGTTTTTTCAATTCGCCTGTAAGAGTGGCCAATTTATATAGAAATTGATGAAGAATCCGGCGGTACTTTTAGGCTCTCAAAAAAATCAATATTTTTGGATTTTTTTTTAGGTTTTCTATGATTTCTATCTTGAGCGACACACACCAAATATGTATAAAAAATCGATAAAAATGCAAAAATATTTGAAATTCATGTTCTGTTGTTTCTCAAGACTGACTTTTGCGAAAATAATCTTTTCGATTATAAACCAAAAATCACGATTCAACTTGATTTTAAATTTTTTTAAAGTGACTAGATATTTTAAAATTTTAAGATGAAAATATGTAAATTTTTGTTAAAAAAAAAAGACTTGAACTTAGAGGTTACTTGCAAAGTAATAGGCTTGTAACAATATATTTAAAAAAAACTGCTATTATAAGCGTTTTAAGGGAAAAAATATAAGTGTGACGCTCGAGATATTTTGTGACGATCAAGAGATTTTGTTGCACGTAAACAAGAAATAATGCTAAATCTAAAGTTTAACGAAAAAAAGTTTATTCTTTTATAAAACGAAAATAAAAAAAAACAAAAATTCTTCAAAAAACAAAAATTTTCATACAAAACTAAACATGTACATATTCCTTGATGTCTTTAACAAAAATGGAAAAAGGAAGTAATTCTTGAAGAAACTTCTACACATATTTAAATATGTATAAACTTCATGAAATGACAAGCGGCTTTGTTTTTTTTTCATTCTCAGTCATTTTTACCACTTTCGAATTAAGTTTGTGACAAAAACAGAATCAGTCAGTAACAAAAAAAATTAAACTCAAATGTGGTATATTTAGGTTATACCTTTATATCTTCATTCTCTTATATTCGTCATTACGCGCTTTATCGAGCTTTATTTCCTCTCGATATATTCTTGCTCTTTCAGCCGCCGTTAATTTTGTTGTTTTACTCTTGAAAATTAAAAAAATAAAAACAAAATTAAGCATTTTAAGCTATGAAGCAATATATTTCACAAGTGATGCTCATGAAATATTTGCCTATTTTTTTTTTTTTTTTTTTTGTAGGCAATTTATTTCTCAAATTCAGAAATTATAAAAAAATGAGTTGAAGCCATGTAAACAATGATTGTCAACTTCAATTTTTTACATTTAATATATTCACTTTTAAAAAAATTTGCGTGACGCTCATGAAATTTTATTGCGCCCTTACCATGGTGTTCACAAAAACTACGCAAATGCACACTTTGTTTAATAAATTTTTATTTCGCTTTTTCACTTTTGTAATAATTAAAGTTTGTACTTTCCTTACGTTATTTACTTTATTTAAACTTGAAATTGAAAACTAGTAATATTACTTGATTTATAAAAAAGTGACGCCCAATGCAAATTGTGAGGACAACCTTTCTTTGCAACGCCAAATTCGCACTAATTAAGTTTTGACGACTATAACAAATCAAAACACAAGAAAGAAACACAATAACTCGAAAACTGTTATTAAATTACTTTTTTCTTGATTTCATTTTATTTTGTTTACTAAAAATTCTAACGGGGAACACATGCTTTTGTATGGAAGCAGTCAGAGGGAGAAACAAAACACCATTCTGAATTAACAAAAAAACAAACATACAAATTTGAGAATTACGTTTTTTCTTTTTGTTTTTTTTACCTAAAATAGTAGTGTAAAGTGTGCGTTTTTTTTAAATTGACCCGCATATATGTATTTATTTTTGCTTTTTTTTATTTTTTTTAAGCCGTTGTCATGGTTTTCAAAACGAGATATCAAACTCTTAAATCGGTTATGTACTTCCGAAGATATTTACATCATTCGATAACACAAGATATATTTTAATCTAGCGGAGAACACCGGGTTTAGCTAGTAAATAAATAAAAGTACAAAAAAATTAATAACATTTTAAAATGTTCCATAATAAGGTAGCAGGAAATTCGAAACGTATTTAATTATAATTCAAGTCAACTCCTAATATGATTTTGTGTGTACGATTTAAACAAGTAGACTCTTTATATTTTCACCAACTTTATAAGCAATGTAATTAATATGATCACATAAATTACGTTGCATGTCTAAAATATGTAGTACCAAAATATTTATGAGAATAGACAAAGTCAATTGAATATTCATCAATGAATAGGGAACGATGTAATGCGATTTAATAAATAAAACTGTGAAGAATTCGTTTAAGTAAACTTTATCTTGAGCGCATTCGTTAACATCCAAATCGTTTAACGAGTTCTTTAAATTATTCACAAACATGAGGAATCAACAATAATATTTATTAGAAAAGTTTAAACATGCACGATATCCGAACTTTTAATTTAATTTATGAAAACTATTGAGTAAATTTTTTGTGATGTGAATGCTCCTTAATATTGCCCAGAGACTAACATGTTTCACATATGTGAAAATTATTTAGAAATGTATATATGTACGTCAGAAAATTGCCGCATAAAAGAAAAATAAAAAAAAATTATAGTTCAAATGAAAATATATGTATGTATGTTCATTCAACATAATAAAATTGTATAGCAATTTTAAATAATGGGAATAACGAATCTATAAGAATTATATATTAAATTATTATTAAAATTATTAAATAAATTAAATTACCTCAAATTAAAATCCAATGAAAAACGTTTGCCACATCCCTCAAAGGTACACTGAAATGGTTTTTCTCCCGTATGCACTAATTGATGTCGTTTTAACTTTGAACTTTCTACAAATGCTTTTCCACATTCGGAACATACATGAACACGAGGACCATGTGTGTGTAAGTGTTTACGCATAGCAGAATTATCACGAAATAGTTTATTGCAATCCTTGTGAGGGCAGGCTATTTTTTTATCTGGTCCTACTGGAATCACATGGTTAACAACAGAAGGGGAATTATTAGTTTCATTTGTTGTGGCAGTGTTGCTCGATAAGGTATCGTTTGAGTTATAGCTTAATGGAGGTGGCGTTGTTAACGTTGTATTTTTTTGTTGCTCATTATTAATGTTTTGCAAAACTACACCCATAGATAAGAGGCGCCCATTCTGTGACCCAGTCATTTGTAATGTATTCGCCGTAGTATTATTTCCATTCAAGGTTTGTATTTGAACATGGTTAGAAGAAACTTCCTCATCGGATGTTATACTTGTTAAGGTTGAATTACTAGTTTCATTAATATTCGTTAATAACGTCGAAGGATTAACAATATCCGCCGTAGATTGTGGAGAGTTTGTTATTAACGTATTGGTGGTTATCGTTGGCTGCTTAAGAATATTAGAGGAATTTATTTGATGTGTATTGTTGGAGGATTCAGTTATCCTTTTTGATTTGTCTGAGTGGGGATTAGAAAGTGAGCAAATATTTTGTGATTTTTTGCTGTCATTGATATTTAAGTTTACATCTCCGGGTAAATTGTAAGAAATAGTCAATCCATTTTTTACAGATGAGGCAGCATCGTCCATTATAAGTTGATGTTGCTGTTGTTGCATCAATATGTGCTGATGTAATACTTCTGGTTGCAAATTACAAGCAGTATCAAGTAAATTGGCAGGTAATGAGGTGGCTGGTGAAGTAACTGCTGTTGCAAATGCATTGGTATTTGCACAACGATTAGAAAATTTTAGATAGTCATGATTTATATCCTGCTGATCATTGTGACAATCAGAATTTTCAGCATCCATATTTAAAGCTTCATCTTGCTCTTCTTCGTCATCGGATATGCCAGACGCCCACATAGTAACACTGAATTCTCCTTCCATAGTTTTGATTTGTACTTGTTTCTGCTCCCAACGCCTCGGTTTTATAGTCTCCTCCATTACTACTTCGCCTACTCGACCTCCATGACTGGAGACACATTTATTTAACGGTGTAGATGTTGACTGAAAAAAATTTGGTATCGATGTTGCCGGCTGATATTTTTGGTTGCGTTGAGTTGTTGGCGGTATTCTTGAATTGTTTATGACTGAAGCTAACGTCTCACTAGTACTAGGCATTAAACTAGGATTACCTTTGAGCTCGCTATTTAAAATATTTACACTTTGATTAGACGATAAGTTATTTACAGCAAACGAAGATATACTTTGATCTTTTTTTCGTTTTCTGTAAAAAACAAAATGTATTTCATTTAGTAAATTTGTGTTATTTATTAATATTTGATACGTTACTTGTTACTGGATGAATTTATTAAAGTAGCTGCAGGGGAGTTCAAGGTTACAGATGTTTGAGAAGGTATAAACATATCTGGATGAAATGGTGACGTATTCAAATACACATGACTTGATAATTGATGGTCAGCATGTATTCCCATATCTTCTTCTATCAAAACTTTAAATAAAACAAAATTTTAAAATACTACAATTTAACTCTAATAACTACAAAAAATATAGAAATCGGATATAGTGTGATAAACAATAATCGACTAATATTTAAAAAATTGTAACTGTGCTAATCTATATATATAACAAGTAAGAGTGATATATTCGGCTATGCCGAATCTTATATACCCTTCACCTTTGTTGTGGATGCAATTCTTACCATAATTTACAGAGTTTGTCTGATGATCATAATAATCTTGAGTGTAATTTAACAGAGTATAAAAAAGGGGAACAATTCGGTTTTAGTGACTTTGCTCAAAAAAAAAACTTCATCAAATAGGGCTTTTAGAGGAGATGCCAGCAAAAAAAAAAATTGTTGACGGTCACGCCTATTTTCGAGGGGGCGGGCCCGTAAAGTTGAAAATATATAGGCCTATATCTCAGGAACTACTGGGTGTATGATAATTAATAAAAAGGTATTAAAAATGCTTTCCAACGATATATATCATGATTATAAAATATGGACCGAATATGAGTTAAATCCGAAAAGAATATTTTTTGACCCGAATTTTTTTGTTTTTTTGGAAATTTTTATATGGCAGCTATTACAAATTATGGGCCGATCTTCTTAAATTTTGGAATAGTGATTTTCATGCATATGAGGATATTTCACGTCGAATTTCAACGGTATATTTAAGATATATATTAGTATTAACGTGGATTTCGGAAGTGGACCTTATATGGGGGACATAGTCAAATATGGACCGATATTCTCAAAATCCGGCAGTTCAATTTAGGCATGTATGTAAATGATCCGTGTAAAATTTTGGATTGGTACCCTTATTTATAAGAGATTTATGAGTATTAAAGTACTTTTCGGAAGAGGGCTTTATATGGGGCATACGGTTAACAATAGACCGAAATTCACAAAATTTTGTGGGATGAATTTTGTATATATGTAAATGATTTGTGTAAAGTTTTGAGTCAGTACCGATATTTATACAATACATATAGGGATAAATGTCTTTTTCAGATGAGGTCCTTGTATGGGAGCTATAGCCAATTCTGGGCCGACCACCATAAAATTTAGTACAACAATTTATTTGCCTATAAAGATTCTTCATGACAAGTTTTAGCCGTTTAACATTATTGATATCTGTTTTATACGTATTTAAGTGAATTTTGGAAGTGGACTTTATATGGGGGCTATGGTCAAACATGGACCGAACTAAAAAAAATTTCGATTTGCGATTTATTTTGCATAAAACTTATTTTTGCTGAATTTTGTCTCGATATTCCAATTTTATAGGCATTTATTTGTAATTGAGCAATATTTCGGGAAGATTTTTGTATGGGGGCTATGAGAAATCATGGACCGATTCATACTATTTTCCGCACACTTTCTTCTATTATCATAAAAACTACGTACACAAAATTTCATGGCAAAAAACATCAAATTTTTATGGAGGTTGTCTCACATATCGGTCCATAACTCTGGTTGGCCTAAACCGGTTTTGCAGATTTTTTTGTTGAAGATTTGGACCCTGAAGATATCTGGGGACTTCAGAAAACTGATTTCAACATCCAGACAGACGGACATGGCTTAATCGACTCCGCTATCTATAAGGATCCAGGGGGGTTACTCTCTATTGCGATGCGATCTCTATTGCGATGCGAAAAGCGTACAAATTGATATACTCACGCATCGAATTTGCTTTCGCATCGCAATAGAGAGTAACCCCCCAGAATAATATATACTTTATAGGGTCGGAAAATTATATTGTGGAAATTAAAAACGGAAAATGGTGTAAAAAATGTATATTTATTCATAAAATGAGAACGGCTGGGCCGATTTCTGTAAAATTGTTTGTGAGTTATTCGTATTTTCGAGTAAGAAAATTTTTGAAAATCCCTCCGGAAAAGTCGGAAAATTGGAAAAATCGAGTTTTTGTATAAAATTAATCCTTTTGAATGACTTTCCAAATCAAAAAATAGAAATTTTTTAGTATAAATCATGAAAAATGTGAAACGCGGAAAATTGGAAAATCTCTTCGCAGAAGTCGGAAAATGGGAAATCTCGAAAGTCCAGTTTTCGTATGAAATTTTGTGTGACATTCTTACTTAATTGCTTTCCAAATCAAAAAATAGAAATGGGAAATTGCGGAAAATGCGAAATATTGGAAAATCTCCGAAAAAGTCGGAAAATTGGATAAATTGGAAAATTAAATTTTTTGTATGAAATTTTGTGTAAAATTATTCCTGTTGTATTATATAATTACTCTAAAGTTTGTCTGAAGGCTTAAAATTGGGGCGAGGCAAAGTTCGCCGGGTCCGCTAGTTAAGCATAATTGATGTTCTTATTTCAATTTATATTGAATTATTATTAATTGTTTAATTAATCATTAATAAATCATTATTGAATTATGGAATTTATACTATGTAATATTGATATTGTGTCCATTTAGGCTTAATATTATGAAATGAATAAATAAATAAGTAAAGTTAAAAATTTTAAAAAATCGAGGTAATCGAACTTTTTTGTCTACATATGTATAAGACACTCATGGGCCGATTTTGCTGATATTTTAATGCAGAATACTATGGAATTCATCCTGGCATTCAATTGCTAACGCTTAGCCGTATAAAACAAAATGCATATGTATGTATATGTATCTCACAACTAATTTATTACTTTTTTCAAACAAAAGACATTTTATGGCATCAAAGTGAAAAGATGGTAATCAAGATATACATGTGGTAAAAAATGTTCTTAGTTTAATTCCAAAAATATAAAGTTAATAGAGCCTTTTTATAACTATGATGGATTAAGAAAACAAAGATTAATATACATATATGTACTGTTTGAAAGTACATATGTATCTATTAAACATACAAAAAATAGCAGTTAACAATCATGAATAGCAAACTCACAAACTTCCTTCTAAGTGTGATTTAATAATATGTTGTCTAGAGGAGTGATTGGGCATTTTATCACAATGCGGTTATAATGAATGGATCACGATATCGAGATATGTTAACTACAAAATTTTCGTCTATTATTATACCCTATACCACCATAGTGGGGAGGGTATATTGGATTCGTGGTGATTATTTGTAACGCCCAGAAATATTGGTCCAACACCCACCTTAAAGTATACCGATCGACTTAGAATCACTTCCTGAGTCGATTTAACAATGTCCGTCCGTCCGTCCGTCTGGCTGACTGTCCATATAAAGCTTGTGCGCAAAGTACAGATGGCAATTTTGAAGATATTTATATAAAATTTGGTACGTCATATTTATTCGGCCCAAGGACGGATGGGATTGAAAATGGTGGAAATCGGTCCATTATTTCACTTGGCCCCTATACAAATGTCCTCACGAAATAGGAGTTTAACGATCAAAAATGTTAGAATTATGAAAATATCCACACAAATTTCACCACAAATGAAATGAATAGTCGAACACGACTATAAATATCTTCAAAATGTTGTTATCCAAATAAAATTATTGAAAGTAAGTTTCATATGCACAGAAATGATGACACACAATTTTATAATGATTGGTCCATAATTAGTCAAAACTCCCATATAAGACCCTTTCCGTAATTTAATTTAAGCACCCAATTTTATAATGGTTGGTCCATAATTAGTCAAAACTAATTATGTGGTTGGTGAGATTCCAAAGTGTTTTGTTTTCCTTTTTTAACAGGGATACTGTGTATTTCGATTCGAAAAGAAAATCATTCGAAGTTGTATAATTTTTACATTGTATTTCGAAAGCTTTCGCTTTCGAATCGAAATACACAGTAACCCCCAAGGTTTACATATTTATAAAGCAGTGATGAGTTGGAGCAGCTTATTATATATATAAAACCGTGCAATAGTCTATTGGCGCGAATACGGAGGAGCCACCGTCTACCTGAATGTTCGTGATCGTTGTCGTGCGGTTCTAATCGCAGCATTTATAATGTTTTTGACAATTTTAAAAGTTAAAGTCAATAATCGATTTTTGACAGTAAAACTGAATTTACTAATCTTAGCAGACTGTTTGTGTTGATTTTTGTTTTAGGTGATGATAAATGTTTAATCTACTAGTTTAATCTTTTTTTAAATAACTACAATGCTTCTTAAAGTTATATTAACTGTCAAAATTATGACCTAAAATTTTACAATGTTTTACATTTTGGATAGTGGAGTTATTAAAAATTATATTTATTTCATTACAATTGCATTTTTTGCAAATGTGCAAATGACACGTTTTTTCCAAGGTCTGCTCCAGAAGTTGTTGGCCAAATGTCCATTTTAAGTAAAATTTCTTGAAATACTTGAAAAATTTTGTAATTTGTTTGTTCTTTTGTTATAACCTAGAGATCGTCTGCATAGATGCAACGATCGATTCGATTTTTTTAAGAGGCGGCTTAGATCGTCGAAGGCAATTATAAAAAGAGTTACGGATAACGGTGATCCCTGGGGAATGCCTTTATCCAAAGGAAACATGTTTGAAAATGAGTCATTGGCACAAATATGAAAGTTTCCTTTTGTGAGAAAAGATTTTATGAAGTTAAAAATTGTTGGTCCTATTGACCATTTTGATTGTTTATAAAGTACCACATGTATTCCTATTCTGTCAAAAGCTTTAATGAAGTCAATAGAAAGTGTCGAAGCGTCGCGGCCATGGAGGCATCCGTATTATCATGTTTTCTCATCATCAGCTAAAGTTTGAAGTGGTTGGTAATAATTATTATACCCAGCACGTTTAGTTGAACTGACATTACTATCAGCAGCTGTTCGCCTCCTTTTCGAACCCATGTTCGAATACGGAGAGTTTTGTATTAAAACTCTTGGTGCTTTTTTCTCTCCAAAACAAAACAAAGTACAAAAGAATTTTAACACAACAGAAGTTAAATAAACAGTTGTATTGTATGTAGTATGTACTATTAATGTTGAAGAAAAAAGAAAAAAAACAAACAAATACTTAGATAAAAATAATAAGTTTTGAGATAGATTTTACATCAAGAAATATATTCCAAATATTGGTAATATAGTTTTAGATACGTCCCGGTATAATGCTGTGGTTGAAAATATTAAAGGAAGATTATAAACAACGTTAACGGCCTTATTTTGCACGAGCTGCAATGATCTTAGTTCATAGGTTTTTTTATATCCATACAAAATTGCCAAATAATTAAAATGGCTTTGAATTAAAGCATTGTAGATCATCCGTTTTGTATTTTCACCAAACTTGTTTTTGAATTTGTACAGTATACCTATAGCTTGAGAAGATTTAGATTTAACATGTTGAATATGTAGACTCCATGAGAGATTATTTTGCAAGTAGGTACCAAGAAACTTTATGAACGTAGACTCTACTACTTCTTTTCCATCTACAAATACACTAAATGTGTTATTTCATTGACTGGTTGGTTTAAATCTTACCATCTGCGTTTTATTGGCGTTCAATAAAAGTTTATTTATTCTTGTAAATTCTAAAATTAGTGCAGCATCTCGTTTAATATAAGCTTTGGCAGCTGTTTCATGATTGTAAGGATAAAAAATACATATAACGTCAGCATATATAAAAAGTTTCCCCGTAAGGCCAAGGTTCTTAATGTCATTTAGGTAAATGCTAAACAGTAGAGGCCCCAGAACACTACCATGAGGGACTGCATGCTCAACCATCTTAAAAGAGCTCTTGTGTGAATTTATCTGAGCAAACTATTTTCGGTTCGATAAATAACTTTCAAGTACATTAAGATCTTTACCAGCAAATACATAAAAACACAATTTTTGCAGCAAGATGCGATGATCAATAATATCAAAATCCTTCGTCAAGTCCCTTACAGATAAAGTTGGTAACATTAACCACTGCTTCTTCCGTACCACAGCCTTTAGTAAAACCATACTGGAACTCATTTAATAAATTGTTATTCTCCATAAAAGATGAAATTTGTTCGGACAAAATTCGTTCAAAAACATTATCAATAACGGATAAAACTGTAATTGGTCGAAATTAATCTACGGCATTAGCATGAATCATCTTTGGAATAAGAATGACTTTGAGAATTTTTAATATGTCTGGATATGATCCCAAGCTAATGTTGTTGAATATTCATTCAAGAATATTGGTATTGAAAAAATACTAAATCGGAACCCTATTGGCTTAGATATGAGCAAAAACTTTTTATCAAAAATAAGCTAATGGTTTATCAAAAAAATTGGCGTAAAATATAAAAAAATTACTGTAATATAATTAATTTTGAATGAATATGTTTCCATTTCATTCGTATTAAATTTTAGCAGAAACAGCATTTTTTGTGGTTTTTCAAATCGCGTTTCCGATATTATTTTCATTAAATAATTAAGGATTAATAAAAACTATATTTAAACAATTTTTTAAGCAATTGTTGAAATTTTAGACTTTCCACCGAGTTATGAATTGGCACAAAACGAATCCGCAGAAGGTTTTCTGTATAACGACTCATACTTTTATAAATTTAATTTGATATCAATTAATATTAAAACATCTTAAACTTACCATCGTCCATAGAATGCATAACTAAGCTTTGACAATCTGAGGATTTGATACTCATATCTTCATTATGGGGAACTTCGTTAGCGTCTTCATCATTATCATACTCTTTTGTTAAATGTTTGTGACGCTCGAGGGCTTCAGCTATATCATGTATATCAGGCTGAATTATTGATAAAGGCGCAGCTGCTACATCTGCTACGTCCTCGAACTGATCATTTCTGACTAGTATACCATATTGTGTGTATGTCGTCGTCACCAAATTGGAAAAGTTATTATTGTGATGATGATGATCCGTTAAATGATCGTTTGTTTCATTTGTTACCGCTATGGCCGCTCCTTGTAATTCACATATAATATCAGGTTGTGACATTTTCTTGTCAAAATTGAAAATTTGTGTAGTTTTATTCAACATTAAAGATTATTTGCATTTAATTAAACTCTGTTTTTATTTATTAATTTTCACAGAATATCATGATTAAAATGCTGTCAAATTTAAGATAAAATTCCTGAGATCGTATAAAGCATTTATAAACATTTTTTAAAGTTGGACTTCTTTGGTTTTTCAATAATTTACGATGCCTAAAAATATTAAAAATAAAAAATTTGTAATATCTTTGAGCGAATGATTGGTACTTAAAAATAAAGTCAATAATTTTTAAATAGGGGTTTCTCAAAAATTATTTTTGCTCTTGGTTTAAACGTTCATAAAAGTGTTGAGGGATTTTATTTAATTCTCTTTACTTCACAATAATACATAGAGATATACATACATAAATAACAGTATATAGATATACAACATTTCAGATTAATCTTCACATCAAATTGAATTTTTAAATCGTTTTATCAGTTAGGAGTTGATATCTGTTTATTGCTTGTTGTTGAAAACATATTATTTGTTAGTTTTTAAGCTAGTTTTTATCAAATATCTCAAAATTATAAAAAGTTTTAAACTTTTAATTAATAATATTCGAGAAAAATAATAGAAATCAAACTTCTATGAAAAATGTTAAAACTAAAAAAAAATATCGAAGAAAAGTAAACCAGAAATATTGTTTATAATGTCGTGACAGTTGAATAAAGCATAACAAATAACAAAGGGCGTGAAGATAAATACGTCAGTTAAATACGTCTCACACATATGTATGTAACTACGTTCCACATGTACAGTGGTGGACATATAATTAGAAACGATGCTTTATTCAGGAATTTGCATTGTAATATATTTAATTGTTGGCCTAGTAAGGCTTGTATATATTACTTGAAATAATAATAATAAATACAAAATTAAAAAAAAACGGGTTATAGGGCCTTATAGTGCGGTCCAAGGGCTTCATTTTTCATATGGTCCATATGAGCGACAAAGCAGGATTTGTTCAAATATGCCCAAAATCCTTCAGAGAATCAGTGATTTTCTTGAAGTTGAATATTTATAATTTTTCTAAAAAACTCACAAATACAATTCAGAAAAATGGGTTATAGGGTCTTATAGCGTGGTCCATGGACTTCATATTTCATATGGTCCATATGAGCGACAAGGCAGAATATGTCCAAATATGCTCAAAATCCTTCAGAGAATCAGTGATTTTCTTAAAGTTGAATTTTCAAAAATTTAAAAAAAAACTCACAAATACAATTCAGAAAAAACGGTATATAGGGTTTTATAGAATGGTCCATTGGCTTCATTTTTAATATGGTCAATATGAGCGACAAGGCTGGATATGTCCAAATATGCCCAAAATCCTTCAGAGAATCAGTGATTTTCTTGAAGTTGAATTTTCAAAACATTTTTTAAAAAACTCACAAATACAATTCAGAAAAACGGGTTATAGAGTCTTATAGTGCTGTCCATGGGCTTCATTTTTTCATATGATCCATATGAGCGACAAAGCAGTATTAACTTTTGAGTCAAATATGAAGTAACGTAAGCTCTTATGTCGAAACATATTTAACTCGGCATATTTATCTTCACACACATTAAATAATAATTAATTTGACACAATATGCAGTTATTTTCTAGGAGTAAGATTTAAATTGACTACACACGATAAATTTTGAAAATATTATACAACATAAAAAATTATTAAAATACAAGCTGTTATTTGTTTTGTACCGCTAATGATTATATTTTAATTACAATCGTCTAAGAGTTATTGAAGTGCATATAACTTCTTTAATCAGATATTTTAAGAATTTTTGTCTGAAAATATTGCTACCTTAACTATATTCTTATATCTGAATTTGACATAAAATTTCAGCATTAGGTTTTATATAACAGAGAACAATTTTAAACCTTGCGATCACCTGAAATATATACAACTAGAGCCAAAATTTAGTATACAGCATGCTTTTTCATCCATAAGGGAAATATTTTTATTATAATAAGAAATTTAGAAGTATGAATCAACTTAAAATTTTAAATAAGGTTTATTGTATATACCATACAGTTAAAAGATAACACCCTATTTTATATTACCAAAATCCAAAGTTAGTATTTTGTTGGTCCTTATTCAGCTTAATTACAGCTTTATTTTTCTGATATTCCTGTCTAAAATTTTCCACAGGTGCCCTATAGGGTTATGGTCTGCAGGGAGGAGTTGAATTTAATTAATTAGAACGTTACATAGCCACTCCTTCACAATTCTAGCAGTGTATTTTGGGTCGTTGTCTTGCTGAAAGACCCATGGCGTTTCAAGGTCTAAATTTTCAGCACTTACTTCAAATTGCCCCTCAAAATTTGTAAGTAGTCTCGGCTATTTATTGTACTTTCAATGAATACAAGATTACATGGTCCTGCAGTTTACATACTACCGCAAACCATTAAAGGCCCACCACCGCGTTTTACTGTATCACTGGAAACAACTCAGTATTTTTTGTTCTTCAGACCTTTCCTCTTGATTTTAACCAAAAACTCTCAATTTACTCCCATTGCTAAATATTATATTATTGCAGAAAGATTGTGGAGATGTTAAATAAGCTTTTGCAAAGTATTTACGTTTAGTACGATTTACTACGGTTTTCTTAGGCACCCTTTATGTAGTCCATGGTTATTCAGGCGTCTTCTAATTATCGATGCGCTTATGGGTCACCGCTTGTCTTTTATTTAATAGTTATTAATAGTTATTAAATAAATACATTTTGAATAAATTTTGCTATTTACACGAGTTTGAAGCATTTTGAAGAGCAATTTTGAAAAAAATTTCTTTAGAAATGCTTTAGAAATGTTTCAATTTCTTTGGAGTTTTCTTACAATATCTGACTATTTTGCGCACCACATTATCATTTAGAGAGCGTGGTAGAACGGTATATTTTGCAGTTTTGGTGTTTCTTCGATTTTTGAACAGTTGACCGGTTTTGTTTGTTTAGCAATATACTTATGTGAAAGATTTTCCCTTGCTTCGATGCAACACTATTAAATATCACACCTCCACTGGTACTAAGGACCATTCGGTTCCTTAAATAATTTCCTAACTCTGTACTTACAAAATAATTACTAATTTTATTTATAAATCCATTAAAACAGTACTTAATTTACGATCTAACCATCGGTTTTTATTTTATTCTATTTTAACGTTTTGTATACTAAATATTGACTACATTTTTAAGAGCATTTGCTTTTTTGTTAAATAAAACATATTACATATATTTCAGTAAGAAAAAATACTTTTAATAAAAGTTAGCATATCCGAAACTCTTTTGTAATATCAAATTTTAAAAAGATAGACATCTATTAAAGATATTATTATTCACAGAAATTATTGTTCGCTGTATACTAAATTCTGACTGACTTTATTTTATTTATTAATTTAACCATATGATATTTTTATACAAAAACGTTGTCAAATTGCCTAAAGTATGTCCACATTGATCAAATATACTTATGTGTAAAATTTTGCTTGATGTTGCATGATATTTGTAGAAACAAACAATGTCAATCTATATAACAAGGCCCTTTCTAAAACAAACCTATTTTAATGATTTGGAGAGAAATAAAATGTTAATCTTTCATTTTTTGTCAAATACTGTATCAAATACACAAACCTTTAAAAATATTTACTAATGGTATTTACATTATAGACAAAGAATATAAAGCCGGAAAATGTAGGACACTTCAGAAAAACCAACAAAAATTTAACATCCAGTTAATGTTTTTCAAATTCAACTTTGATCCTATCAGGTAGAGAAATATATTCCTTTAAGTTGCAAAATGTACATAGTTACCTGCATTTCCACGATCTAGCATTATGGTGCTGGCGTATGTACGTTTTCCTTTATTTTAGTTTACCTTTTAATTTTGTTTACCTTTTAATTTTATTACTTTTTGGTTTTTAATGAAATTAAAAATGTATGTATGAGAATAATAATACAAATTTTAAGATGTTTTGTGTTGATTTTGTACGCCTTTTTGTTATTTGCCACTTTAATGAAGTTTTATAATATTATTTTGTTTATGCTTTGTAATACATCAAACTTTTACAGTATTTGTATCAATCCTTTAGTTTTATAAACATATTTAACTTTCACATATATTTTTATATATTTTATAATTTATCACAAAAATGTTTTATGCTTTATTAGTTGTTTTCACTTAACAAAACAAAACTTGCGAAAAGCGCAAAACAAAAAAGAAAATACTCACGGCAACATGGCGGCATTCATACTTTTATAGAAAATGTGATGCCAGATCAATGGGATTGCAAAGTAACCGAATGAGCTAATTTAAACAAAAAAATCGTCTATCCCTCAATATGTTAAAAGTGCAGCGAATTTAAGATAAATAATTCAATGTTTTTGACGATATCCAAGAAAGGCAGATGGTACTTCAAGCTTTATTTTGTTTGGTATATAATTGAATGTGCATTAAAAAAAATATAATGCCATAGATAAAAATAAACGTAACATAATAATAAAATGAACTGTCATATAAAGTAGTATCCATGTTTTTGGTATTGTTTCAATGTACAGTGCACATGTTCTGGAACTCCTGTGTCGAGAAACTTTTCTACCAAAATGTGTGAAATGAAGCAGAAATGCAATAAATTGAAACAATTGCCGAGTAATCGCTGTCACGTAAAAAAAAATATTATTAAAGAAAAAGTGTGTCGCTAAAATTTTTGTGATAAAGGTTGCCGCTGTAATAAACTCTATACTCACAAATAAAAACGCGGCGAGATATAATTTTAAAAATAAAAAATATTCAAATCGCAATGAATAATATCACACTACTGTATATTTTATGCACCACTTTAACAATTTTCTTTTAGCAAAATAAAGTTTTCTTTTTTACATTACGAAACTATATTATTGCTAATTATTTTGTAAACAACAAATATTAAAGTTGTACTATACAATATTTTGTACAGCCGATGGATGTGTTTTGCCACCATCGTTGAAATTTTTTTAAATTTTAGTAAATTTTGTTCGCGTCAACGATATCTGTGATAAGCGGTTTCAACACTAAAATTTCACATCCGATTTGAGTTTGATTTTGAAATTTCTAACGTAACGACATAGTACCGCTTGATAGTTTTCGGCATGTCTTTTCTCACTTTTCCAGAAACGATGTGATATTGTATGGCGCTAGAAGTTTTCACTAAAGTTACAGAACATGGACACATAATTGTTTATTTATAACACGTAATGGAACGTCACAGAATAACTTTTAATATCAGTTGTATGGGAAAGTGGTATAATAAGATTTACAATATGACTTAAACCAGATACATTATTATTTATCGATTATAATATATCACGTTTAGTCCACATGTCAAAAACAACGATTTAATAAAATGGCTATGAATTATGCGAAATTGTTCAATAATTTAAAAAATCAATAGTTTAAAAAATCTTTTGGAAAATGTAATGATCCTTCAAATTTTGCCAAAATTTTATCCAAGTTAACCGTGGTTGTCTTTATACTAGGGATAATTAGTCCGAATTTGGATTAACAAATGGAGCACACTAGATTTATGTATATAGTTATATATACTCTATATTTTATCGTTTTTTCTAGTCGTAGATAGTTAAATCGACACTGCTATCTATTAAGATTCAAAATATAGAAACTTTACACAATATAATAATAATAATTAACATTTATTTGTTTATATCAAACGTATTAATTTACATTTTAATTTGCGACTACAAAAAAGGTATTCACATATTTTAGATCTATTTCAAAAAACTCTTTGCGGTAAATCTACACGTCTGGTAGCGCCAGTAATTACCAGTTATTTTTATAATATAACTTGATTAAGTAGTCGGAAATTTATCACCACTATTTTTAAAAGTATCACAATTTTTATTAGAAATATATAAATTTTAACCAATAACATATAAGTTTTAATAATTAAATATTTAGAGTATTGACAATATAAGTTCATGGAAAAAGTGATACAATGCAAATATTTATATATTAGTGAATAAATATTAATATTTTTACTTACATTTATGGATTGGAGTGTTTGCATATGTGTTTGTTATCTTAATTGCGATTACAATTCTACTGGTAAAAAACACAATTGTTAGTTTCTGATGGTTGTACATTTTTTAGCATCGAAATGGATTGCGACCTGATATAAAGAAAATTTGTATGTGAATCTTTTGAAGATTTGTGCTCTTATCATATAAAATGGGTACGACAATGGGGAAAAATGGTCATTTCCTGGATGCCTTACCATCCCAGGTAGAGTATCAATGAATCTTAACTATTTGAGGAAATTATTTTGTTTGGTGTGAAAATTGGACTTTTAAAGAGGTTTATTTCGTCTATAGGGTACATTACATGTGGTAATGTTGGGCCTTGATTCGGCTGGAAAAACCACTGCTCTGTATAGACTAAAATTTGACCAATATTTGAATACTGTTCCCACTATTGGATTTAACTGCGAAAAAGTTCAAGGAATGGTGGGTAAGGCAAAAGGAGTGCAGTTTCTGGTGTGGGATGTAGGAGGACAAGAAAAACTTAGACCTCTATGGAGGAGTTATACACGGTATATTATAATATTTTCTCTTTCAAACAGATGATATATATTTACATTTCATTTTATAGCTGTACAGACGGTATACTTTTTGTAGTAGATTCTGTAGATGTTGAGCGTATGGAAGAAGCTAAAATGGAACTTATGCGCACTGCAAAGTGTCCTGATAATCAAGTAAACATTTATATATCTTATTTAATTTCTGAATTAAGTCGAACAAAATTATTTGATCTTAAAAAAACGTTTTTGTTTTATAAAATTACTCTATCATTATTACTTATATACCATTATTTAAAATATGGTCCGGTATATACTGTATTTCGTAACGAAATGAAAACCAAAAAATTCATCCAGTAGGAAAACTTTTTAATAATATATGTATTGAGAATTTTTGAGTTTATTTTTTTTTATTCAATTCAGTAATATGAAGCCTTTTTGGTCAAGACTTAAATTTAAATACTACTTTATAAACAAAAGTTACGGAATAAAATTATATTTTCAAACTTTAAAGCATAATTTATAGAATAAAGACTTTTTAGACTTTCGATGGTAGTTCCGCAGGTAACTGCACTATTTCGGTATCTGTATTCGAACTGAAATGATATTTTAGGGGTAGCAAACCGTGCTATATACTTATAATAAGCTTATGTTGAATTCATAAACATAAGTCATATACATTTTTGCATTGTGCTTTCAGGGCGTTCCAGTCTTAATATTGGCTAATAAGCAAGACCTACCTGGTGCTCGCGAACCTAAAGAATTGGAAAAGCTTCTAGGATTGCATGAACTTCTTACACCAAATTCGTTGAATATAAGCTCGGTTTTAAAAGCCTGTTCTTCTTCAACTGGCAATATTGTCGCTACCACAAAAGCTACAGAAAATGAAAACGACGAAGACGGTTATGGAGAAATAGGAATTGGTAATACATCTTCCTCATTTCTAAATTCAAAACTATCTTCATCTTCACCATCCAATCAACAAAATACCCGCGTAATTAATGACATTCAAAGTAAAGCGCCCTCATTAAAGAATTATTCATCGACTTCTTTGATAGACTCTTATCATTACCAACAACAACAGCAACTTAAATTAAACCAACAACATACTTCTCAAAAATCTCTAGTAACGCATGAAATGCAAACTTCATTAGTAACTCATCAGTCCTCTCCATCCTCATTAGTATGTACTCCAACCTCATCTAATATGCTCAACAGCTGCACTATCACCAACAATACTAGCCATTATAATGACAATATTTCTAAATTGACATCATCTGCCACAACATCTAATATAAATAATTCAACAACAATACTAAAAAGTAGCAACACGAAGTCATGCAGCAATACTAGCAGTATTTCAACTCAATACAAGGGCTGGTATATACAACCAGCATGTGCTATAACAGGTGAAGGACTACAAGAAGGTCTTGATGCTTTATATGACATGATTTTAAAACGTCGTAAAATTCAAAAGATCCATAAGAAGAGACGGTAATATTTATCGTAACCGGACATATTGTAAATCATGTTAAATATTAAAGAATGAAAATAATAATGAGTAAAAACATAATATGGTCAACGCTATGAACTCTTGATATTGTGATTTGTAATTAACTGCGTTGATAATGTGCAATTTATTTATGTATGTATTTCTAAAAACAAAATTATACGAAACGAGAGTGTAAAAGTATATTGTGAAGTGTGAAAGTATGTTTAAACTTATGTCAATCAATACGAGGAGTTCTATCGAGAGCTATGAAGCCTATTTCTTAATTATCGTTTCTCCAATACCTTTTATGGCCAATTTGCTATACGCAGTTGCATCTTTTTTTTTTTTTAACAAGAGTCTATATAGAAATAGGAGTGCTTCAGAGATTGTGTTCGAGTAGCCGAAATCAGATATTTGTAAATTATTTTACAATCTTGTAAGCAGTTTACTCGCTGTAATTCCTTCCCATAAGAATCATAGTACGCATGCTTACAGATTTGCTACGGAAAGTGTTACTTCTAGGCATCACTGAAAATAAATATTTCAAAAAACCGCGTTAAGCAGTTTTAATTTCTAATAAAGAGAATATATCAAAATACAAAAATTCTTTAAAATAATCCTTGCAAATGTAGTATGATTTTATACAATGATTTACTATAGATGAAACTAGTTCCAATACTAAAAACCACTGCAAACAATAAGACTTCAAATAAATTCTATTGTGGAGGGTATTTATAATTATATCTCAAAAAATTATTTATATTTTATTCATGAAACTTGTTTTATTTTTCAATAATAACCACTTCGAACCATAGCCTTCTTATATAAGTGGCCAAGAAGCACAAATTGAGACTGTAAATAAACGGCACATACATGGGAATTGTATTTCATTTTCAGTCGGATATAGGTGCCGTAAATAGGCGGAGTGAGGTAATTGAAATTTCTGAAACACTCAACTGGATTTCTTCTTTCGACACTAAAAAAACATGTTTATTCTAGCGGACTGCATTGTCATGCTCAAAAAACCGGCTTTTGGGCACAACAAAGGCCTAATAGAAACAAAACCAGTCCCTCTCCGTGAGCTTTCATATAAGAATGTTGTGTTGTGTTATGCTTGTTGATGAATAAAATAATAAAGTATTAGTGTGCCGATGTCTGATTATACGTTTTAATTACAGAAAAAAAATCTTTTTCCTAAGACTTAGTACCATTTAAGAATGTATTTCAATATACTATAGCAATGTATTCCAATATAATTACCATACTCTTTATCACGAGTGGTAAAAATATGTAAATATAAATTTGTTATCACGTTTATAATTTGCATTTATTTACGACCCATTTTGGATCCTTTTACATAGCGACATCGACTTATCAGTTTGTTACTTACGAACATCAATATATTGATTAAGTTATTCAGGGGTGTCATAGAAACAAATATTGTAGGAATTGGTTTTAAAACCGACCACTGCTACACGTTCAATAAATATCGTGATACTGGAAATATCTCGATATTTATTGAACGTGTAGCAGTGCCCTATGACACCAAAGCATTTTTTCTTGTCGGTTTTAAAACCAATTCCGACAATATTGGTTTCTATGACACCCCTGATTAATTATAACTTGTATTTTTAATAATACCTATGCATTTTCCAAGAAGAAAGAAAACTAATTTAATTATATAAAATTATGTAATTCTTTAAAACGTTTTTAATATATTATTTTGCGTGAAATCGAGTGATTTTATAAGCTACACCGTTCACACATTCTTCAATAACTTAAAATCACAACACGAACAGGAGAGGTGTTTTTGAGCGATCGTAAAAGAACTGATGAAAAAAAATAAATATTAAAGGTGAACAAACTAATTGTCTTGCTGTTGCGAATATTTAAAACGTTTTATTGTTGTTTAGTAGAATAATTAAGGCATATTTGGCCTAGATGGCTTGGATTATTATTTTATGAAATTATAAATCAAAATATAAAAAGAGACTGAATTCTCTAAACGCTATTAGGAAACTTAAATTTTTAGGGATTTGTTTTTGAATTTTTTCATTTAATTTTTTTTTCTTGGACCAGTACTCAGGGGTCAACCCCTACTTATGCAATGCATTGTGTTTGAACTATTAAATTATTTTTCTCATTTAAATACTATATTTTAATTTATTTTTATCTTATTTATTTTCAATTGTCATTTAAGAAAATTAGTAGTTCAAAAAAATCGAACCATAGATTATATTGGTCATAGCAAATTTATAAATTGTAAAATAATTATGTTTGCAGAAGCTGCAATGTTACTTTGTTATACATTTCACCATTGCAGTCAATGATAGAAAATATAAATTTTTACTTATAACGTATACATATACATATGTGTTAATATATATATTATGGATCCTTATAGAGATTTTGTTTTGGACCTAATTTTATAAAACACTTAAACTCGTTTTTGATAATTTTGACAAATTAATTTATTTTAAAAAAACTCGTTAAAAATTGCTTGTTCATATATATATGACTTAATTTATACCTTTAAATGTTCGGTATTATATGTTAATATTCAAACGAGTCATGCAAAATCAATGTAATGTTTTTGCAATAATCATTGCGGCAATAGGATGATTATTGCAATTCTGCTTAATTTGTGTTTCAAGCTAAAGCATTTTTCATACAAAATGGTGTGTGTAACAGTATTTTCTGTAGAACATTACATTTCTAATATCATTTTCTTTAGAAATTTTGTTGTATATGTTTCTATAGAACATTTAGTGTATAATATAATTTTTTTATGGGCGATTTACACCAGAACTGAGGTTATACATATGCGTTTCCAAAGGCTCGAGATATACATTATCAGTGTATATAAATGCTTGTTTTGTAGTTCATTTATAAATTAATGTGCTAGCAGTGCCTATTTGTTGGGAATATTTTTACCTATTCAATATAAAAGTCGAAAAAGAATTCACTCCTCCTGCATAAAATACATACACAAGAATGTTTAATTATTTAAGCGTAAATATTTAGTCAAATAATATATATTCTTTAATAAATATTAAAAAGTAACGTGTAAAACATCATCCAACACTTTAAAATACAAAAATAATAATTGTAAAATAATTTAAAATTATTTTTAAAGATGTTCTGTAATTGTAAATTAATTATATATCTATACATACACATAAATACAGATATATACATTTTCGTTTTTCTATACCAAAGAAACTTTGAGTTATTTTTAAATAAAAACACAAAAAAATTATAAAAATTCATGTCTAATATTTATCTTTATTAAGTAAATAAATTAAGCAAAGTGATGTAAGTTTTTGATATTCTCGTTTATGTGTGTTTTAAATGTACATTTTTAGTAAGCTTTGAATATTCTTTGAAATGAGATAACTTTGCGGAAAATCATCGTGGTGAGTATATTTAAATTTCAACGAATTGGCATACAGATATACTGCAAAATCCATGTTCACATAACTTATAACTTTGTGTAGATTATACTAATAGTGAAAAAATAAATGTTTAGCCCGGATAAATGTTTTAACCTTCCCCAGATAATAATACACTTTCAAGTCAGCGGTGGCAAAGCAAAATATCAAATATGTACACGAAAACTTGAGTTCAGAATGGAACTGATGCACGTATGTATGGCGTTACTTTTTGAGCTATTGTTTCAATTAATGTCGGAAATATTACGCTATCGTGGCCATATCTTAATCCGTAATAATGATAACTTTGGGATTAGTTGGAACAATTTTAAATTCGATTTTAGCAAAGTTTTTCTTCCTAAAAGATATGAAAAACTATAGGTTGAGATTTGAAACGGCAGAAAAAAAAATTAAGGAGTATGTTCTTTCCTTATAAAGAATATTTAGAACTTGTCATCCGGAGTGCCAATTTAGAAGATTTAGAAAATACTAAATCTCGACCCCAACAAAACATCGACAATTTCACTAGCCACTTATGTAGATGAATCGTCATCCAGTAGTCAACAACGACCTAAATCACATTTTCTTCGTAATGTTAGATTTCTTTAATAACACTATAAATTGTGCCGAATTATCCTTGAGTGAGTTTAAAAACACCCGAAAACTTTGTTCGGATTCACTCTTATACATATTTTACGTAGGTCACACTACATGTATTTGGGTATATGTATAATATTCGGCACTGCCGAATATAAACTCTTACTTACCGATTTGCAAATTTTAATTATTTCGATAATGTAATTTTGAGGAATACTTTTTTTAAAACTCTTGATCGAAAGCAAATTTTTTCTTTCCAAAAATAAGCTTTCGCCCAAAATATGTGTTTACTCCAATAAAACAGATTTTCTTATTTATTTAATCTATTTAAAACCAAAAATATCTAGAATTCGACTCGGCCGAATATATGTAGCTACTGAATAAAAACTATAAATTGTATTCTTTTCAAACTAATTTGAATTTATTGTTTTGATATTTCATTCAAAATGGGCTTTTGGTGGCAAGTTGTATGCTAATAAATTTAATGTTTAAGATTAGAATCAATAAGTATAAATATTTTGTTGACACGAGTTGTGTACAATCGATTTGGCTTAAATAATTACTATGTGTATATGATTTTTAATATTAACATTTAAATATTAGTTTTTTTTTGTTTTTAATTAAAATTATTATAAATATTAAATTTTATTTGAATTTGGTATCTTTTTGTTGTTTTTTTTTAATTTTTTATTTATTTATAATGTATTTCTTATTTACATAATAACCCTTCTTATATACATATACAGTACATGAACTGACAAAATCATTCAAGTTTTTAGTCTAGTCTTATAAGTTTTCATAATTTGCCAACCCTTGCATGCCAATTACAAAAATACAACTCTGAAGTAGTGTTTTTTTTACATATTTTTGTTGTTGGTGCATGGATTATATATATTTGGTATAGTAGTGTTTTTTCTAAACCGTTTTTATTATTTAATTTTTAATAAAGGGTAACAATGAATTATGTAATTAAATCTTAACATCAGCAATTACAGAGATATAGAGTTATGTGCGTATGTATATTAACATTAATTTATTACGTTCATTAAGTAATATCATAAAATTTCATTTTTACTATAAATTTTAATTGTCCTTGTAGGTTTGTGGATTTCATTTCTTCTGATTCATAGTGGTGGCATTCACGTTAACCACAAATCCGTGCAAAATATACTGTAAAGCATTAAATACATTCGAGACAGCAGGTTACACGAGTGCAAATGCCGCTGGGTACTTATGCCGCCCTGTAGCCAGCTACTTCATTATATTGAAAACGTAAGCTGATCCAGTAATCTGACGTTTTAAAACAAAATTTGTTCTTCGAATTTTTTCAATAACATAATGGCTGCCGACAATAAAATACAACAAAGAAGTAAATAAAAACATTAAAAATATAAATTTTAAACAATAAAACACTATTATTGATACATTTAACAAGTCGGTTTTAGTGACTGCTAAAAAAAAATAAAAAAATTTCATCAAATAGGGCTTTTAGAGGAGATGTCACGCCTATTTTCGAGGGGGCGGGCCCGTAAAGTTGAAAATATATAGGCCTACATCTCGAGAACTACTAGGTGTCTGATAATTTGCAAACGTATTAAAAATACATTTCCAATGACATATATCATGATTATAAAACATGGACCGAACAAGGGTTAAATCCGAAAAGAATATTTTTTGACTCGAATTTTTTTTAATATCTAAAAAAATTAAAAAAAAAAATTTCTATATAAGTGTTAATTTAGTTTATTAATATAAATAGCCAAGACATTAAGCTTTAATTTAAGGTATCATATGTGTCTGTAGGTACTATAATCATGGAATTATAAGATCTGAAATATTAAAAAAACACATCTTTTCAAAATGTTGTATGCAGGATAAGATTTTTTCCTCTATGGTATACAGAATACCGGCTTCGCATTGTACAAATTTCCTGAAATGTCATAATCTTTTTTGAATATCTTCGGATTAATATTAAATACATGGTCATGTTATACCTTAAATTAAAGCTTAATTTCTTGACTTGAAAATATTGTAATTTATCTACTTACTTATATTGACCTTTGTCACGGATTTTTTAGATTTTTTAAAGAAATTTCGGATCAAAAAATAATTTTGCGAAATTTATCATATTAATAGGTCATGTTACATATCGTTGGAAAGGTCTATATTCCTATCATTTTATATATACATCGTCTAATAAAAAAAGTAGTTTTCAAAATATAGCTAAATATATTACGAACTTTGAGACCCCGCCCACTCGAAAATAGGCGTGACCGCCCCAACTTTTTTTTATTTTAATCAGAATTTAAAATTCTATTAGTGATAAAATTTTGATAGTGATTTGAAAAAAGTCACTAAAACTGACTTAAGCCAAAAACTCCTGATGCATAAATGATCATAACATTTTAATTTTGTATTTTGCTTTTTATTTTATTTAATTTGCTTTATACATTTTGCTGTATGTTTTGTCGCCAACAAAAATAAAAATTAGCGACGAAAAAACCAGCATGGACAACAAGCTGCAGTCGTGTTGCCTGCTGTCGTCCATATAGCCACACTCATATAAACGTGTGTATTTTATTTTTGACATATTGTAGTCGGTAGCCTGCTGTCTCGAATGTGTTTAATAGAAATAAAAATGTGTTTTGTTCCCCCTAATCTGGATCAGTTAAAAATTGTATGTATAACAAATACAAATTGAGTGAGTAAGTTTCCATTTACACGACGAAAATATTGCAACAATATTGCTTACTTTTTTGACATCGGAGTGAGGGGAAGATAAGACAAGTACACACTCGATTGTACTAGCAATTCTTGTACTTGTTACATACGAATGAGAGAGTAACACATTCATACATGCATATGTGTATACAAATGTGTGTCTACTCGCACTCAAATAAAAATACGAGTGAATTAAGAAAAAAATTTATGCTGTGTAAAAAAGAGAAATTTGAAGGAAATACTTGCTTTAATTATTTTTTTCATGTAAATCGGGACTATGTAGCATTTATTGCAATTGTTTATCGATTTACTCTACATCCTTAGCTGCAAAAATAAATATTGAGTATTTGAGCACTGTGTAACAGTGTTATAATTAATTTCGTTATAATTTAATGAGAATCGTTTGATCGTCTAGTATGTCTTGTTACTTTGAGTACTTACATATGTTTCTTACAGATAATTTGTTATAAAAACTATAATACGGCCGGAGATTTTTAGAAGTTCAGTCCAGTTAGGAAGAACATAATTAATATTGGATTTTATAACTTTTGTCGTAAGATTTTTGCATTAACTGATGACGACGTGAATAGCTACATAGGTAAATGTACTTAAATATTAATTTGTATAAATAAATATAAATATTAACATAACTTATTTTACTAAATACATATCGTTGATTTTTTTAAATAAATACATACATATGTATTAAAAATTAAAAATTTCACAATTTCTTTTTTACATTAATGTTAGCGATGCTTTATACATTTTTCGGTTAAATTTTGTATACCTAAATGTACGAGTACATATGTATGTACTTATGTATGTACCTTAATACATACAAAAGTGTTCTTTTGAAGAGGTTCCACTAAGGTCATAACGGGTTTGTTGTTTTACAGAACTGTATCTCAAAATATGTACATATGTCTACATAATATTGATGTTACATACATTTTATTATTGTACATATATGTATGTATGTATATGTACATATGTATGTATATAGCTATTAAACAAGAAATAAAGTATAGTTGGTCAAATGCGACCATATGGTATTATGGACCGATCTAAAAAATTAGGTGATATAATATTTGTAAAAATTAAATTTATTTGTGTTGAATTTTATTTAGAAACCAACATTTATAAGATTAAAAAAGGCCGATAAATACTAACAGAATATATTTCATTTTGAATAATTGCTGCCATTCAACACTGACAATTCAGCAAGTATTTTTGACAGTTCTGAATGTTTTTGGTTTTTGTTATATTATAACCATTATGATCCGATTTTGCTGATTTTTAATACATATATGCAGACACACGGACATCTTTATTGTAAAAATTACAAACGGAATGAAACATTTTTATGTATGTACATATATTGCCACTCCTACGGAAGCTAAATTTGAAAAAAATATATAATTTTATGTGTTTTTGGCTTACATTTATAGACTACAAAACCACGTCAACCATCTTATGTACATATGTATGTTAAATTAAGTGATTTTGCCAACAATATTGCCACACATATAGAGTGTAGGTAAATATAAGATAAGATCCCTTATGATATGTTATTTTATATGCAATATTTTTCCGAAATATGCAAACTCAAAATCGATCAATAGCAGCAAAACAATATGATTTGAAAATTTTTTAACATTTGCGATTATTTTTATGGATTTTTTGCGTAACATCAAATTGAAGTTTAACAACTTTTAAAATAGTTTAATACAAAGAAGTTCAAAGCAAAATTTGTTACCATAAGAACATAAGTTAATTGATTTTGAAATACTTTCTACTATTTGTTCTTTTGTAACTTGTGTTATTAACAAAAAAAAAAAAAAAAAAAAAAACATTGCATTATGTTCAAAAACAGATAAATTGTTATAACAGATCGTTACTTCCTTCATATGCGAAGCATTCGTTTCTGTAAGGCGGTCTCATATTTAGATGTATAAGTATCGTCACACATTAATCTTTCTTTTAAATTTTATAAATAAATATAATTAACTATAGTTGTTTTTTTTACAATTTTATATAATATATATGAAGTGTGTTTGGATGTTTAAATGATAAAAGTCTTGTTGGGTGCAACTGAAGTACTAGTTTTTTTTGTTTATTACATGTTTTTTTTGGTGCTAGAGGAGGATTGCCGTAGTTGACGTAAAAATCACTAGACGAGAAAAATATCAGACGTCTCCGATTTTGTACATGCACTCCCAGTAGGTGAAGCTGCCGATGCTAGCGAGTTTGCTCTGGTAGCTGCTAATGGAGAACGCATATCTTGACTAAGAGCTGTTGTATTAACTGATTGGTTTTGCACACCCTCGTAATAGTAGGAATCTATATATATACGAATAAGAATATTAATTATTGTTTTCAATATTTATATAAACATTAATATTTCTAATAATATCAATATTGTGAAAAATACTACTTGAGTAAACTAAACATTTCTTATACTCTAAATGAACCGTATAAATTTTAGGAAATTTTATGTATGTATGTTGCTATCTACTGTCTCATTCGATAGTCCCCTTTTACAGTTGAGAATTTGAAAGACAGACATTTTTCTCATTCTGCTTTGAACTTGCCTAAACCTTTTAGAGTTGCGAAATTAATAGACAGACAAACATTTTTCGTTTATTTTTTCCTTCTTATTCTATGTTGATTGTTGTGGAAATTTTTATTATAAAACGCATTGAAAATAAATGAAATTAAAAAACATATTCAAACAACTGTTAATTATAAAGTTTTTGTTCTCAATAAATCTATTTGGTTAATAAATTTAATTATTTTTGCAATACGCGCGTTAAAGTGAGAAAAATGATGTGAAGCAACAAGATGAAAAATGCGACGGGTGGAAATTGTAAACGAAAAATGTCTTAAAATGTCCAGTACAGTAGAGGTTTACCGCACACTCTTCCTCTTCAATATATCGCCTACAAACTTCGTCTGTCTGTCTTTCAATTTCTCAACTGTAAAAGGGGACATAGAAAGATATTACCAAACATATGAAAAACACGTTTCTAAAATTATAGAATTTTGTATAAAAGTTTTATTTAAATTCAAATATTTCTAGATCTCTTTTAAATATTTGGAACACTTTTCGTAAATGTTTACAGACCTGTTTGTTACCAAACACAGAATCAGTCTAATCCCAACAGTATTTTTTTTTGTAATTGTTTTCAAAAATACAACTCTGAAAGTAGTCATTGACAATGTATAATATTTTCTATTGAATAACCAAATATTTTTCAAAAATCGGACATTATTATAAAAATTTAATATGATTATATGTAATTAAAAGCTATATAGTTTGAATAAAATTGGCCTTTAATGTCAATTAATATGTTGGATGGAATTTTGAATTATTTATCAAAATGCTGATAAAACGTCAAATTCCTTCAGAAGCGGAATTTATAGAGTATTAATTTAATTTTTTTTCTAATTTACTTACTTAAAATACCTCCGCCTGATCCATAGCTATATGACCCATACGCACTACCATATTGAGAATATGTTGGGCTATAGGTGTAGTCGGAAGTAGGAACAACAGATCCACAGGCTGTTTAATGAAAATGAAATAAAAATGAAATTGACATTATTAAATATATTGTTATACATATTATAGGTACACAGGTATATATGTAAGTACGTACGAGTATGTATTTATTTATTGTGAACTACATATAGTAGGTAGATAAATCTTAAATCGGTACGCGTCCTTTATACATAAGTACATATGTATGTGGGGATACGTAATAACAGTTTTATTGAAGGGCCGAATATACATATGTACATATATTGAAGAAGAAGAAAGGAGTGCATTTGAAATATTTGAATAATAACTATTATATGGTGCAGGTCTCTAGAGATACATATACAAATTAAATAATTATTTACGATTACGTACATAAGTATGTATGTACATACATATGTGTAGTGTGGAAAAATAATTTTTTAATGACATTGGATTATATGGTGCTTGATAACTTGCCTGAAGTATAGTGACTGAAGCTAGGCAACATTGTTGTAGTAGTTGTCGCATAACCGGTCATATCATTAGCAGTGGTAGTAGATGCGAATTGTGGTATATTAGCGTTATTTGTATTTGTTATGCCACTAGGGGGCATTAAAATGTGTGAGGTAGGATTTGTGGAATTTTGAGTCTGAGACTGAGTTTGATCTTGATGCGATTCAAGATGCTGTAGCTGAGGCTGAATACTATTTCTATGACTCTGAGATCTATTGCTTAAATTACTATTATTGTTATTATTAGTATTACTGAGGTTATGTGTGGTTTCTGACACTGTCAAATTAGCCGTTGACGTTACCGCCCTACTAATCGAGGTCGCTGTTGTCGCATTACTAGCGTTAGGGCCGCGCGAGTGTTGGTTACGTCGCAAAACTGTCGGCACCACTGTTGTAACATTGCCATCATCCGTTTCCAAGATGGTCAACGATATTTCAGTCGTGGCTGTATCATCTACCACCTCGCCAGCGCTAGTTTGCGTCTGTGGCTCTATTGTATTCGTGTTGTTGTTGTTATTACTATTCACAATATTGTCAATGTGACCAAGTGCTGTATAGCTGTTATTTTCAAGCGCAATGGCTACAGATAGTTTTGATTTTTGCCAAATAACAATAAAACATAAAAAATAGAATAAAACAAACAATAAAATAAATTATAAATGTAAATGCAATCAATGCCACATAACAAACAAATAAATAAAAAAGTAAACAAACTGAACTACATGAATACAAATTCAAAGTACGTTAGAGCAGTTCAACAATATACCAAAAAGTAAGTATATGTATTTTAGGCAGTCCCCCTTAAACCTTAAAAGTTGTTGTTGTTCGCCACTAAAATAAAAGTTTATATTTATTTTTAAATACATATAATTTCTTAAAATTTGTCTTAGCACTAGCCTTTCTTTCAGAAGATTAAAAATAAATGGCATGAACGAATTTTCTAACCAGAACCAAACAAAGCATAGTTTTGAAATATTCTCTAGTCCGAAGTTAACGAAAAATTTTCAATATCTAGAACTTACCTTTTAATTGTGCAAAATGATTTGACTTACTCGAAAATCGTTTTCATGTTAATCGAACCGAAACAGTGCCAGTGCAAAACAAAAATTTTAAAAACGATATTTTAAAATAAAGTTTACTTTAGTTTTAGTTCGGAATATCGGAATTTTTTAAAGGAACTGTTTCCTTTGCAATTTAAAATACGAATATGGCCGAATATTGTGGCTCTCATATGAAATTCTGTTCAACTAGGCAACGTTTACCCATTCAAAGTTTAAAACAAAGTGAAGGCTAAAACTTATTTGCACAATTTGAAAAAATCATATAAACTAATTTCCGAACTTTAAAGTCGATAATGTTATAATTATTCGATTTGCCTCAAATCGTTGCTGTTTAAGCACAGCAATCCGACCGCATTCCTCATAATTAAACAAATTAACCAAAACACCATACCAGACATGAACATAAGTATGTATTTTATACTAAATATGTTCGATTATGTGTTGAATAATTTATGTTTTCAGCTTTTTTATGATTATTAATAATAATAATAATAGAACATTTGAAAAGCCACATTTTCGTATTGCTTTACATATATTAAAAACTTAGTCCCCGTTTACACAGGGACATATTTGGAAGGGAAACACTTTGTTTGGTAGAGAGGGACGTGTGGGGAAGAGAATATGAAATTTGTTTCCCGTTCTCTAATGCACGCTTTGTGCTTTCATTCTTATTGTTTACATTTGCTTTGCTTTTTGACACTTGCTTTATTTCTTTTCGGCGTGCTTTGTTGTCTATGTTTCATATTTGACTTTGTTAAAAAATAAATGTTTTTATAAATTTTATATTTTATAATTTATTTATTTATTTCACAAATCAAATATACATACTTACATTAGCAAATCAAAAATTAAAAAAAACACTACAATTAGACAAATGTCAAAAAACAAATATAAACTGGAATGTTTCCAACAACAATGTTTCCCTGTATGATCGCGAAGGAAAATACAAAAGAGAATTCCAGATGTTTCCCTTCCAAATGTTTCCCTGTGTAAACGGGGACTTAGTAACTAGAATCTTAGGAGAATGAAAAACCTTAATTTCTGCTTACCTGTATAATATGGGGACATAGCTTGATCATGCAGGGCAGAGCCTACCTTCATGTCTTGCATACTGACAGGAACTAAGGGCGTTAATGTACTAGAACCGCCTAACATCACGAGAACGAAATATAAAATAAAATTAATTAACAAAAAAATAAAGCAAAAGAGAGAAAAACAAAAAAGTGAAAAAAAAAACAAACAAAAGCAAATTATAAACTATATTCGAATAACGTTATATTGACAACCATCGATTTCACGTCCCAATACTACCACAACTATTTTACTAAGAAAATATATGCACTCGCACTCACAAATTAACATTTATAGAGAGGTCACAGCTTTTAAGGATGTGCGGAAGTGGTCGTAAGTTGACGTAAGTACATTGGAAAAAAAACACATATGAACAGTTAGCAGCTATTTACTTACCAATAGATGCACCTATAGATGGAGTATACAGAGAGCCCTGTGTCTGGGAAATAGTGGTGATGCTGTCATACAGCATGCTATCATTAGTTCCTGTTGCCACGGCAGTCGGGAAGCCATTGTGACTATCGTAGTAAGCTGCTACGCTGCCGCCATTTGTTGTCAGTGTACCTAACTCCGAGAGTAGTTTATGTTCATCTTTTATACACCATTTACCGGACCAGATCTGCACAGATATAAAGAATTAGATCAGAATGTGTACGACATATGTGGCCTTTAAAGGTGCCAGTGATATAAAATGTTGCCAGAAACAATGTTTATCTTGTTTAATTTATGTTTATGTTGAATTAGTTATGTATGAATGTATGTCAAACAGACTTTAAAGGCTTCATTAGTCTTTACTTTCTGTTGCTGTTCTGTTGTTAAATTTTTGTAGTTAGTTTTTTTCGTATAAACGTATCAGCTGTTTTAGGTAAACAGACAACACATACCGCGAAAATAAATCAAAAAATATAAATCAAAGTTTTTGTATTGTACAATATGTCATAACTTTCGACTAAAGTAATGAGTTTTTCGTCATCCATCGTTTATTTTTTTATATTTTTATAACTTTTATACAAAAATTTAATGAAATTCAAAGAAATTGAAAATTTTTATAATAAACCAAAAATTCGTTTGTTGTGCGGCTGTCAGCTAGCTGTTTTGTGCTGTCACTTACAATTACTTAGCAAATTTTTGTTTTCAACCGGTTCGTCCGCAACGGCACGGAAAGTAAAAAAACAACTAACGAATTCTACACATTTTCTATTTAACATAATCAAGTCTGATTCTGAACAGAACAGAAAGTAAAGACCAATTATGCCTTAAATCATTTCTTATCAACATTGTAATGTGACAAATTAATAAAATAAAAATTAACCCCCTGGCCCACGATGTCGAACGATAACATTCGCTTAGATAAGACTTAAGACACAAACTTTATTGGGGAATAAACAAACTTGATTGAGTAAAAAAATAGATACGATAAAAAGTTTGTGTCTTAAGTCTTATCTAAGCGAACATTATCGTTCGACATCGTGGGCCAGGCGGTAAATATACTTACATTCGAGTAAATCTGATCACCACTGTATGAGAGGCGTTGTCTTTTCACATCTTCTTCAGCATGCATATTAATATCACGATTTTCATCGGAGATTAATAAAACTTTAATAAAGAAAAATAAATTTCAAACATTATAAAATTATTAAATGAAGTTTAAAAAAAAATTAATATGAAAAGATACAGTTAAATTACACAACTTCAGACGAAACTTAGACTGTTTGACCCCAGATGCAAATGAAAATTAAGGGAAATCACAAAATTATTTAATATTTGTTAAACATTTAGTACCTCGAAATTCTTTAATAAATAGCTTCGACTAAAATTACATACAGATTTAGATTAAGGATCAAGGTTCTTTTATTTCTTAATATATTAGTAAATTAATTGACGCTACACATATAAAACGTCTTGTATCTTTCTAACAAACACATATCATTTTCTCCAGTCTAATTAAATAATTAGGCTTATTATGAGAAATATTAAGCAATTATGTTTTTTTTTATTTATGTTTACTGGGCAAATTGTGGTGACTTGGTAACACAAAAATCCTAATACTATTGAAATTGTAAAATAATATACATAAGTATGTACATACATACATACGAGTACATACGCTATTTTAAAAACTCTGCTGTAATGTTCTCAAGTTGTCGTGTTTTTATCGCAAAAACTTTTTACTTCTAAACAACTGTGCATCAAAATTCATGTTATAACCCTGCAGGAAATGTCAATAGTGAAACTGTACTGATTTACTATTGACACAGTCACCAGTACTAGTGACTTAGTATACCCCAGACAATGTTAATTACTATAGACATTTAACATGTGCGTGTCATTGAAAATCCACTACTGACATAGTTGCTATTGACAAGGTAGTTCTTTTGGCACCACATTGTCTACAATTTGGTACTTCTCTGAAATAGAAAATAAAAATTGCTAATTTTTGGACTTATATTAGAAAAAAAATGAAAATACTAAAAAATACCTAATTACAAATAAATTCGAAAACACCCGGAGTCTCTAAATGATAGTCCAGCACACTATCGCCTAGTCTATCGGGGCTCACAATTAAAAAAAAAATAATTGTATAATAATAACTAGGGCAAGGAATCTCATGCAAATGCATGTTTTTACTGGGCATCCTAAAACGGAAACGGTTAAGTTATCTTTGCGAATCGTGAAATTTCCTTTAAAATGGCATTCAATCGTTTTTGCATTTTTTGCTAAAAATACACTTTTTTGTATATTTTAGAACATTTTACAATAAATGCATGTTTTTTTTTGCATATTTGCTATTTTGGTTAGCATCCACCCTTTGAACGCCTTCGCGTTCTGTATTTCTAATGAAAATTTTCCTGGTATTCCGCTTCCTCCAAAGCCAATTATAACAAGATGGGAAACGTGGCTTAATGCTGTCAAATATTATGCCCAGAATATCGAAACATTTAGCGAAGTAGTAAAGGAGCTTGACGATTCCGATTCGATATCGATTGAAAGCGTAAAAGAACTGTTAGACTTGCCTTCTCTCAAATCTCAACTAATTTTTGTACATAGCAATTATGAGTTTTTATGCGAAGTAATAAAAAAATTCTGTGAAGAAAATAAATAATGTAAAAGGGTCAATTGGCCAAAAAAATATTGAAAAATTAAACAATGTTCTCTTAAAGAATTAAGGTTTCCTTGACATAAGGAAACTTGCAGGAATTTTGGAATTTGATGAAAATTCTTCGCAAACCAATTATACAATAAAATAAGTGTGTGCTTTTAAATATGCTCCTGTAACATCTGTTGATGTTGAGCGCTCCTTTTCTATGTACAATCGGGAAAGCTTTGTGTTTGAAAACCTTAAAAAGAACTTTTTTGTTTACGCCAATAACGCAATAAATTGAAATTGATCTGTTTTATATATACTTAATTGCTATAATTTTATTTCCTTTTAATTTAACTTTTTTTTCGAATTTATGGTTTTGTTTTTCTTTATACTAGTTTTATATTTATTATATGAATTGTTTTCAGCCTTTTTTGTTAAACTACTTGCAATATTTTTTTAAATAAAGTATTGAAAAAATATTTTTAATTGCATATTTTCAGTGTTTTTAGTGCATATTTTTTAATTTTAAGCGCATAGGTATTTTCGATTTTTTAGTGCATGAGATTCCTTGCCCTAATAATAACCATTATGACAATGCTGTTGACAATGTCGCCAAACCGTCACCAAAATAGTAGACAAAAGTGGTGACTTGGAGACACTTGTCCCTAGGTTTCCTTCAGGGAATATTTATTATGTTTGACTATGCTTATGTATGTATGTATGTAGATATGTATGTATGTACTGTGTACTTGATGTCCTGTTCGCTGTTTGCAGACACGTGTTACTTAAGTAGATTTTGAAATAAATATCAACAAGCGGATAGAAAACTAATAAATAGAATGACTAAAAGACTCAATCACGTGTCCTTGTAATAAAAAAATTAAATTTAATAACAATCATTATAGGAATAATAATAACGGCAAGATGAAGGAACAACCCTTTGAGTGCTAAAAGCGTCTGTTTTAAATCAAACATACTAAAGCTGTGTTCACATTATGTGTATTTGTCATGTGGACTGTCACTTTTTCGCATGTCAAATTTGTACATATAGTCTGAACACCTCTAAACAATAGCATATTTTATTTCTCTGTGTGCAATACACATGACATTTTTTATTTATAACGAGTTCTATTTTCAAGTGGCAAACCATCTGACATCAGCAATTTTTTTTATAACCAAAATTTTGTGGCGGCAAAAATAATTGAACTTTTAATAAATATATTTTATATCTAATAGTAAAACAAAAATACAAAAAAAAAAACTACACAAATTTATTATTGAAAATGGAGGGACAAATTTAAAGGAGTTAACAAAAGTAAGTACATATGTAGTTATGTATTTTTTTATTGCAATTTTTATAGTTATTTTTACGTTGTTCCAGTTTGACTGGTGCAAATAAGCGGTTCTACAGTTGATCGAAATGTGGCAAGAGAAGGAATGCTTGTATAACCCGCGGAACAAGTTTTACCTTAATAAGCATGCCAGGTACGCAGCGCTTTATGATATGGCTGACAAATTAAAAATTTTCAATTCATCTATTGGCCCTAATGAAGTTAAGGTAAAGCATTTAATTTAATTAACAGTTATTTTAAAGCAGTTAATTTAAAGCATTTGGCAATTGTTGTTTGTAATAAATGTAACGCAATATATTTCCAGAATAAAATAACATACTTGCGCGGTCAATATAGCCGGGAAATTGCAAAAACAAAAGAAAAAAGAAGCGGGTCCGGTGCAGAGGATGTGCATGTGCCATGTGTGTTTTGGTTCAACGAAATAGGTTTCCTGGAAGAATTTATTAAAGGAAAAAAGGTGCATGTAATCCATATGCAACTATTTTATCAGGCTCTCGTTAAATTTTTAAATAAAATTTTATTTAATTACAAATTTAATTTTTATACACCAATCCGCTGTTTTAAGATTTTTTTGTTTGATAGGTTATGTCAAATGTACTTGACATACCAACATATGAACATGTAAATTATAAACCGTATGTAAAACTCAAATTTTGACATACACATGAAATCACATGTGGGTAGAAAAGTGACATTTCACATGACAAATACACATAATGTGAACACAGCTTAAGTAAATAAAAACAAGCATTTATACAAACCAATAAATAACAAACAAAAACGCTCAAATGCTAACAATGGGCAATTTAATCTATGAAAATTGTTTATACCTAAAATGTTTACATTAAGTATTTTACATACATACATATATAAATAAATACATATGTACATACGTATGTACATACATAATAGAATGGCAATGAAAATAAACTGCGTATTTATTATGCCACTTAGCCTTAAACTAAAATTAGCCGAATTGGATAACTTTGGTGTGCACTTTTGAAGTCTAATTTAATTTTTGAAAACAAAAAAAAAAAAAAAACACGGGTGTGCCGAATCCTATATACTCAACACCAAAAACCTCTGGTAAAACCGTATACCAAATTTCTAATCTACTTGGTTGCTCCAGAGGAAAAGCATGCAACGCCATCAATCATTTAAACATAGGTATATGGATAACAACAAATGTTGCAGGAGCTACCAAACAGTGAAAAACAAACAAAAGAGAAAATCAGATTATAAAAAGAATATCTCAAACTTCCAACCAAATACGGGTTGAAGTGCAGTCATCCAGAATTTCTTCAAAAATTGATAAACATTTATATATTTTTATTTAGTTTTTTGTATTTTATTCCGGACAACTGATCATTAATATTTTGAATTTTCCCGTATTTAGCATTGATTGGTAATCCTAAAAACTTTTGTTTTACTGAACGTTCTTACGTGATCAATAATTTAAAAATTTACAGAGCGGTATATTTAAGTTTGCAAATCGTAGATTCTTAATTAAATTGTTTGACAATTTGCAAACTGACATTTCAAATTTTAATAGTCTACATGGTTCAATCTGAACTTTTTACCGTTGAAAATGTTGTGCCAATAAAGAAATCGATATTCAAGATTAAATTGAAAAATTTCACAATTAATAGGTTTTGTATGTATCTACTGTAAGACTATCACCCTTTACATAAATAGTTACCAACATCAGAAAACAATAAAGCCCAACTGATAAAAATTATAATTTGAGTGAAATTTGTAAATTTGTTCAAAACGACAATCTGTTAAAAAATATTTAATATCAGTTCATCAATACGTATCATCATCATCGAGTGGCAGTTACATATACGAGTGTTGAACTGAAGAGTGTGAAACAAGACTTACAGTATTTTATAAATAAATATCTGAATTTAGCAAATTTTATTAATTCAGGTTAAATTACAATGTCAAAACAATTTAGTTTATAAAGTTTTAAATACAATTTTGAGTATAGATTCCAATTCATCCATCATATACCGGTACTTATTTTCAAAGAATTCCGTATTTTTGTTATTTAAATTCTTTGAATAGGTATTATCTCGACGTTCTGTTAAAACAAGAGAAGTTTTTGTAGAATTTCCTAGCTGAAATTCAGAAATTGTTTTTTTTTTTCTGAAAAAAATTTATTTGTACAAAATATTTTAAATGCATTTCAATTTCGGTCTCAGCGCCGTAAGGCATTATTGAGGCAAGTTGGCAAATTAATTCATTGTCAAAAGTACAAATAAAAGATTTAACTTAAGGTTAAGATTATTAAAATACAAAAAATATATATAAAAACGGTTTTTCAAAAAATAAAAAATTACAAAAGCGTTTCTACGTTGTTAAATAAATGTTATTTACAACACGATTTAAATAATGAAATTCGATTAATTGACTTCAAATCTGCATGTAAATTATGCGTTGCTTGGTAGTTTCTAGTCTACATCGAGGAATTCTTAAATTTGTTCTGTTTCGTCTGATAAAACTAAATTACTGTTGAGAAAATGTCGTGCTTTGGTGACCAATATGGTTAATGCATTTAAAAACAAACATTAACACCTGATACTCATGCAATCCATAAATTGGTAAAATTGTTTTGCTTATATCTTTGAACACTGTGATAGTTGAATTCAGTATTGGTAGTTTGTAAACAATTTTTAATGCTTTGTGTTGCATGCATTGAAGCGATTTCATTGAAATGTTATTTTTATTGTAAGCATATATAATTGCTAAGTAATTCAAATGCGATTGAATCAAAGATTGAAATATCATCATCCTTGATTTAACATCTCTAAAAATTTTAGTTTTGGAATTCAGCATTTCAAATTGCTTTTTATGTTTACAGATAATAAAAGTAATTTCTACTATTCTGACTCAATATTATTTGGAATTATTGTACTTAAACTATTACTTAGTTTTGTTTTTGAAATATTTATATTATATTTATATACTAAATGAGAATTTTTCCTCTTGCGAGTATTAATTGTAAAAATTTTTTTAAAAAATTTATTCGAAGTTTACTTCTAATATATTTATTTATGATATTAAATGAGAAAAATAGTTGTTATCTCAAAAAAAAAAAAGAGAGAAGTTGGTAACAAAAACATTAATAAAACAAACAAATGATAGAAAATTTTAATAATTCAGAAAATCGTTACTTTCAATAAAAAAATCGTCAAATCGTCACTTTGCTATTTTTAAAACAAAAAAAACGTCAAAATGACGATAAATCGCTATGGTTAGTGTATGTATGGACCAGGGATGCAAAATAAGATTTTACAAATTGTACTAAATTTCAAATGTGTACTTTTTTCAGCCTAAGTGTACTAAATTTTTTTATATGTTTTTTATTAAAAATTAACTAAAAATGTACATATTAATTCATTTGTACATATATATATATATATGTATATGTGTGTAAAAGCATCCATTTATAGACATTAAATAAAATGAATCACTTTTCAAACGCATCAAACATAAGTAAAAATGCACTACAACATAAAAGTCACAGATTGTAACGCTTTTACGAAGACACTGCAGAAAAAGCACCTTTCTACGAGGCTGGAAAGCAGGAAGGCGAACTTCATTCTCTCAACAAGGTGACATACCCCTTAATACGTACCATATTGATCATCTAGTACCTTTAGAGTCAACGTCTAAACAATATAAACATATACTCGCCGTAGTAAATTCATTCACAAAATGTTGCTGCTTGTATCCGACCAATCCACTACTACAAAGGAAGTTATAGCCAAATTAGATGTTCAGAGTGTGACTTTCGATATAGATAATATCGGACATGGGTACAGCGTTCTCATCTGAAGACTTAAAGAATTACTGTCAAGCTGAGAATATTAAACATTATCTCATCACGACTGGCCTTCCTAGAGCGAATGGACAGGTAGAGAGATTAAATTCTGTTATAATCTCAGTTTTACCAAAGTTAAGCGTATCCGATCCGACTAAGCACGTTGGAAAGGTGCAAAAAGTAATTAATTTTACATAATCTAGGAGTATCAACACACCGTTTTATTTACTGATTGGCATTCAAGTGCGTGCGTCCGATCAGTACGAAATAAAAAGCCTAGTAATCACAGTTCAACGAAGAAAGAGAACAAGTCAGGTTAAATTCTAAAGAGCAGATGGCTAAGATTAAAGCAGAAAACCGTAAGTCCTACAATCTACGTCGAAAAAATCTACACAATATGCGATTGGAGACCTAGTGCCCATTAAAAGAACTTGATTCGGCTATGGTTTTAAATTAAAACCAATATATATTTGGGACCATACGTGATTATAAGCCTGAAATCCGCGTGATGACGAATTCAAGACGAATCCCGGTCAGGACGGCCGAATTGTGGTATAAGAGCTGAAGCCAAACCCCAACAAAAGAGCAGTCTGTCTGTTTTCGGCCGTGAAGAGCTAAAGTTGTTTTTTTACAATTCAAAATATTATATCATTTAATTTAATAAAAAAAATTCCGGTGTGCCGCTATGGTGTTCCATTGGAGTTACACAGTGACCAGGAAAGAGATTTTCAATTTTGTATTTCGTGTGATGTATGCGCATATGATATAAGAAAAACAAGAACAACTCCACTAAATCCGCAATCTGATGGCATGTTCTTTAAGATTTAATTACACTTTAATTACACAAATAAGGACAATGAAAATATTTCTGAAGAGCAAGATGACTTAACGAACTCCATGAATTCGTACGTAGATTACCAAAGGACCATATTTGGTAATTAAGAAGTTAAACGACGTGGTCTAAAGAATAGATAAATATTTATAAGAGCCCGAGGTCCAAAATGAAAGTTGTACATCTTGAACGATTAGCTGCCTATGGAAGGATGCAGGCCCCATTAAGCATAGGGCTAATTGGGCTGCAGCCCAGGGGCGCCAATTATCCGAGGGCGCCAAATAGCCAAGATGATACAATTTTGATTTCTTTTTTTATCAACTTACAAAAAATAATATTAACTTTATATTTAACTCAATTTTTTTTTAAATAGTCAGTGGGTCAAACCAAAGCATATTTAACCAGGTGGCAGCGTTACGCCAGCTGACTATTTTTTGCTCTATTCATGTTTTTTTCTTGAAAACCTACCTAAATGTCAAAAACTTGCTTACAAATATTTAAAGTTTATATACAATGTTTTTTTTTTAAATTTGTTATAACGGTTAAGGGATTATTTTATATTTGAAAAGGTAAGTTTTTGTCGCCGTTTTATGTGCGTAAAATTGTTTAAAAATGTCAAAGAACTGTTTTATATTAAAGAGTGTGTTTTTTAAGTTTAATTCACTATTGTTTTCTGTTTTTATCAATGAATGTATGTATGTTTGTTTTCTTTATTTTATGCCAGATGTTTTTGACAGTAATGAAGGTGTTATACAAACAAAAATGCCTGTTGTTCTTGTTTTGTTGCCATTGTTGTAGTTACGCTGCCACCTGGTAATACATCTTGGGTTAAACCAATAAAAAGCTGACGATATGTACTTACATATTATTTAAAATGTTTTTAACCGAATTATAATTGTTCGTGTTGCTTAGTGTTTTTTTTCAAATACTGCTAGTAATCTTTTTTTTGTTTAATAATTTTGGCAAGAGCAGAGCACACATGCTAAAGTATGCTAGTTATTTTTTTCGGCTTAAGTCGGTTTTAGAGAATTTTTTCAAATCAATATCAAAATTTTATTACTAATAGAATTTTAAATTCTGATTAAAATAAAAAAAAATCGGGCGGTCACGCCTATTTTCGAGTGGGCGGGGCTCCAAGGTTTGTAATATATTTAGCTATATCTTGGAAACTACATTTTTTTATTAGACGATATATATATCATAGGCATTTTAAAGACCTTTCCATCGATATGTCACATGACCTATTTATATGGACCCCCTATTGATAAATTTCGCAAAATTATTTTTTGATCCGAAATTTTTTTAAAAAATCCGGGAAAAAAGTCTATATGAATAAATACATAAATTACAATATTTTCAAGTCAAGAAATTAAGCTTTAATTTAAGGTATAATATGACCATGTAGGTAATATAAATCCGAAGATATTAAAGAAAGATTATGACATTTCACCATAAAAAATACAATCTGTACTATGGGAAGCCGGTGTTCTGTATACCATAGAGGAGACAACCTTTCCGCCCGGCCATAGGCCGGCAATACAGGAAATTTGTGCAATGCAAAGCCGGTATTCTGTATACCATAGAGGAAAAAATCTTATCCTGCATACAACATTTTGAAAAGATGTGTTTTTTTAATTTTTCAGATCTTATAATTCTATGATTATAGTACCTATAGATACATATGATACCTTAAATTAAAGCTTAATGTCTTGGCAATTTATATTAATAAACTAAAAAAATATTCTTTTCGGATTTAACCCATATTCGGTTCATATTTTATAATCATGATATATATCGTTGGATAGGTATTTTTAATACCTTTAATTTAATGTATTACAAATTGTAGTTCCCGAGATATAGGCCTATATATTTTCAACTTTACGGGGCCGCCCCCTCGAAAATAGGCGTGACCGCCAGAATTTTTTTTGCTGGCATCTCCTCTAAAAGCCCTATTTGATGAATTTTTTTTTGAGCAGTCACTAAAACCGACTTCTTCCTTTTTTGCTTTGATACATATGTATGTCGGGCCTCGATTATCCGTGATGGACGGGACCAGACGCATTACGGATAATCGATTTTCACGCTTAATCGAATTACAATTTTGATTATACAATTTTTAAATATTTTTTTATTTAACATTGGTGTACATACATATTTATATTAAAACAAGTTAATTCTTCTTAAAACTTTGTAATTTTGAGCTAGCATTTTATAACTCACATTATTTTTGAATGCTCGTTAATTATTTTGACTTTATCTTCAATATTTAAAATGTTTCTTTGTCTTTTTACCACTGGTAACGATGCCATACTAAATATATTTACATAGATCTAATCACCCGTACTTCCCAAATTTCAAAATTAAACTAATCACTTTAAAATGCTTCCGACTAATCGTATGCAAACAAGGGAATTCCCCATTTTCATGTTTATTATATTGTACTTATGAATTTTAAGTTAAAAAAAATCTGCCATCACGGATAATAGAGGTATTCACGGTTACTCGAAGCAAACAATTTGAAAACATTGCAAACAAAAATAAATAGACTGATATTTTTCCATCACGGTTAATCGGGGTTACCGGTTAACCGAATCACGGATAATCGAGGCCCGACTGTATATAACTATATAAATATTATCGAATATTAGAATATAAAAACAAATAAGAGTGATATTTTCGGCTATGCCGAATCTTATATACCCTTCACCTTTGTTGTGGATGCATAATTATATTATATACATACATACATACATATATATATATATATATTATATTGTTACGTTTTTACCTTTTAAATATTGTTACGTTTTTACCTTTTAATAAAAACGGTTGTTTATTTCCTTTAAATAAACCGGATTCTTTTTAATTGCAAAATAAAAGCGTCAAGTAGTTTGAAGAAAATATAACGAGTCTTTAATCATTTAAATGTACACAAACACAATTAAAAAAAATTAACACACTGTCTTTTTACACACTTATATTACGGTTTAAGAACACACTTAAACTTTTCGAACACTTTGATGTTAGTTTTTTTTTAAGAAATTTTCAGAGGTTGTATCGGATTTTTGCTCATATCTCCGTTATTTATGTACGGATTTTGCTGATTTTAAATCTGGAGACTTTAGAAAATTGATTTCCACAGTCAGACAGACACACAGACGGACAGGGCTTAATAGACTCCGCTATCTATAAGGGTCCAGAATATATATACTTTATAGATTTGGAAAATTATAATGTGGAAATTGCAAACGGAATGACAAACTTATACATATATATATACCCTTCTCATGAAGGTGAAGGGTATAATAAAACTTTGTATAAAAGGGCGACAAATTTTATTTAGCCCAGGGCGCTCACATTTGTTAATACGGCCCTGGAAGGATGAATCTTAGTGTTACGGAATTGTATTTCAATTTAAATATAACGGCTTGTTGATACAGTATGTTTATCAACATAAAACAAGTTTATCAACATTAGTAGAACTTTCTATTATAAAATATTATTTTTAAGAAGCTTTTATTAACAGGCAGTATGCCAACATTAAGTTTTAACAGCCATAGAAAGAAATTTTCGAGAAGTAGTCGTATAATCACATACATATCTACATATTTATAATATGCTATATAACTAATTATTTTCTAGTCGTAGATAACGGCTTCAGTGAGACCCAACAATCATGATATCATTATTTAATTCATTACTTGTACTAGTTATAGTGATACTAAAGTAAGGATATATGTATGTACATATATATTTATAATCGCTTGTGGAATGACATCACCATGTTAAAGTAATGAGTTAAAATGAAGTTGTGTTTTAAAAGAAATTTTTTATTTCAAAGATGAGGTCACACGAACGCAATCTATTCATTGCATTTCTTTTGTTATTGCTTTAAAATATTTATTTTCTTGAAATCAGTTTTTCTATGATGTTATGATAAATAGCTTATTACCAGTTTGATTTAACAAGAATATTACTTTACCTGTGAAAAATTATTTATTTTTGAACGTAATGTTTTATTTTGTATTTAGAACGTATTTTAGTAAAGTGGCACGGGTAAATACGGACAACATAAATAAATAATAAAGAAACGTGTCATAAGAAAGGGGATGGATGAATGAATTAATAAATGAATGAGTGAATAAAAAGAATTTGCTGTAACTTAATACTTGAGGAAAACATATTGTCAACTGACTACTAACTACGTCAATGATGTATGTTTGTATATGAATGTACTTTAGAGCAATTATTATGACTTTTATTGGTCACGTCAAGTGCCTTAAATCGCTTCTCGCAATCTTTGTTGCCAAATGTTCGTGTTTTAATCCAGAAAATATGCGTCACATTTCTTTCTGAAGCCAGCCCTCGTGTACGAGAAAACTCAATTAGAAGCATTCTACACTTGTCTCTGGTCTCTTTGCAGCAACCAGTTACCAACCCTCTAAGTAAAATCCATTAGAACTCATTTACTGTTCCACAGGAGATAATCAATGTGGTGGCAGATTAAAATCTGAAAACAAACAATTGTAGTTGCTACATTTAATTTGGCTGTTTGACTGGGTTGGTTAGTGTTTTTTGTTGGTTGGCTGTGCAAACAGTGAAAATTTGGAAATATGTACAGTATTTTTTTTAATACATATTGTAGATAAATAGAAAGATATTAAGATATACATACATACAAATATGTACATATATATCTAACACTCGTTCAGGTCTTGTTATTTTGTTTTTGGAGTTTTTTTTATTAGATTTATGTAGCAAAAATGTTATACATATGTATGTATGTACAACCATCAGCGTTGGTTGCTGTTGATGATTGTGAATAAAAGCGTCTGTTTTCTTTTTATTACTTTATATGGATTTGCATGGGTTTCAGTGAATCTTTTTCTGTGTGTGTTGTTGAAGATATGATATGCAAATACCACAAAAGCCACGTTTTAACACAATTGGCGGTTGCGATGAAAAACAGATACAATTACAGTTAATGAAAATATACCACCTCCAACCCCCAAAACACTCAATTAAATATGTATGTATGTGCGCTATTGATTTAATGTTTTGCAACATAAAACAAATCCCCTCCCTGAATCTATCCACTTTACTATGCATAAGTGGTTTTTTGATTTATTTATTTAATTCCAACGAATAATTTCACTCACAAGTTCGAGTGTATGTATGTATGTATGTATGTAGGTAGAAACTGTTTCTAAGATTACATTTTGCTAAAAGTTCTAACTAAAGGTATGCCTCACACATGGCAATGGAAAATATTTACTCAAAAAGGCGTAACCACTTGTCTTAGCACAAATTTGTTTGTCGTTGTTTACTCTTACAAGAGTTTTGCAAGATCAAATGTCATCAAATAAGCTAAGCCTAAATATTTTATGCGTATTGTTCTAAATCAACGAAGTTTTTTTTTTTAAATAAATAAACGAAGTTGAAAAAGATTTTTTTTAGTGGTTGCGTCTTTTACAGCGAATATTTGCCAAGTGAAATCAATTAATAAATTAAAAATGAAGAAATAAAACTTTTAGATGATATAGGTATGTATTTATTCTTAATATTTTACAGTTTTATTAATATACATACAGCCATGTCACAAAGCTTAATTCCGTTCGGAAGTGGAATTAATTCCGTATATTGCATCTAACGAACATTTTTTTCGGAATGAAAGTACTTTTAATTGTAAGTTATTTAATTATTAGTTTAATTTAAAGTGATTTCATTCCGAAAAAATTTTTCGTTATACTTTTTCTAAAGAAGTCAAATACGAAAATAATAGGTTTAATATTTTTTCAAGTCTTGGAATAGGGGGGTAAATTTTGACATTTTGTTTTTAAATAATGATTCATTTTGTTGTGAAGCATCAGCATTCTTTAGCTTTTTCAGTAGTCACAAAAATGTGTATTATAGCAGTGCCTTTTCGAAAGTTTAGCTTGTAAAAAACATATAAAAAGGGGAATTTTGTGTTTATTTTTAAGAAATTATCTGCAGACAGGGTAAAAAAGGGTAAAGATTTATGTTTTGGTACCTTTTGTTTTAACAAAAATACGTATATGTATATAGCAGTAACATATTTATTTATTTAAAATAAATAACAATATGAATTTATGTATATTTTGTATACTGACTGACTGATTCATTCATTATCGCACAGCCCAAACCGCTAAAGCTAGAAACTTTAAATTCGGGTTCCTTTTAAAACATGTAGATCCACTAAGAAGGGATTTTTGGAAATTCCGTCGATAAGGGGGACAAATGGGACAAAAACGGGTAAAACCAGTACCTCTATATCTCCAAAACAAATAAACTTAGAAATAATATTTTAAATGCGTCCGCATTTAATCAAAAAAAGAGACACCTGTCGGCTTTTAAAATTCGAAAAGTGACCATATGGGGTAAAAATATTCCTCGTAGAACGTTCCGTTACATGTATATCTCCTACATAAATAAACATAGGAATACTATATTAAATACATTTAGCTCAGATCAATAAAGACTAGAAATTTTTTAGTACTTTATGGCCTAAAAATTGAATTCTTTGTTGGTACTTTTTTATCAAAATGCATTTTCTCACTAAAAATTCCATAAACTATTATTTTCAAATAGTACGTATTACGGATAATTAATAGGTACTTTTTTAAAATTATTTTTTCACGGGCGACAAAAGAGGGACAAAAACGGGGTAAAAACGGACATTTGATATTGTTTATTCAATTCAAAAATAAAAAAAGATAAAATATTCTTCCATCCACACAAAAAAGAACCCAGAACACGCTATTCATGACTCAAATATAAAGGTGTAAAAAGGGCCAAATTTCAGTACACTTATATTGGTACTTTTTTAAAATTCATTTCTACTATTCTATTCTCGCAAACTATGCAACTGATCATGTTATTATCTTCGACAAAGTTGTTGTGCATGAGTCCGGGAAGGTTTCTGAGTTGGTATGAACACGCCTACTCTAACGCCCACAATCTTTGAATTAATTACAACGCCTGCCGGGAAAGCCAGACCGCTGGACCGATCTTACTTGAACTTTGACGGGATATAACTAAGACTCCGGCATGACTAAGAATATTTTTTTCTTTAAGTACCTAAATTCAAGTTTCCAGCTTTAGCAATGTCGACTGGGAGGTGATGAGTAAGCTGACTAACTTACTCATATATATTTAAATACAAACAAGAATAATTTTTTTATAGGAAAGCCATAAAAAGCATCTGAGATTTTGTGAAAAGTGACACATAGCCTTTTTTGCTAGACAGACAATGATGGCACATTGAGATATAGTGTTTACATATGTAAGTATTTTAAGGCAAATGTGATTGACAAAAAAAGCACATTTCAAATGAACATACATATATATGTACATACATACATATGTACACATTCTTCACCGACATTTTAAAAGAACATACACATGTACATTCAATAGTAAATGATGACAAAATTATCCAAAATGAAACATCTGGCATTTCACTGGCTTACAAACATGTTCACGCTTTTTTATACACATACTTACTCACATTTATAAAAATGTAGACTAGTATTTAATAAAAAAAAAAGAAATCACATCCCTTGACTCTTTCTCGACACATTTAAGTGTAAGTAGAGACCATAATAAAAGTAATACATAATAATTACCTTTAAATGGATAAAATAAAATTGTTGATTCTCCAGAGGGCAAGGGACTTTTTTTGGTATTTTTTTCAATTGTCCTTGTATGACATTACTATCAATATATTAATCGAAAATCGCCTAATGCAAACTGAAGAGTTTGAATGAAATTCTAGGACATCCCTTCTATACATAAGTACCACGTAATTACGCTTACAAATAGGCAGTTAAAAAAGTCATTACTGTGACATAACTGAAATAACTAGTTTTATGGAACGACTACAATAACTTGTAACATTGATTGTAACAACAGAGGAAACTAATTCTATCTATGGCACGTTCATATGTAAATGTTCAAACAATATACGTTTGTACATACATATGTATGTACATATATCAGTGAATATGTGATTATTAGACTACTTCTATGTAATGATTTATGATGGTATGTAAAAAGTAAGTAATGCAGCAATAATTTCAAAACTTTAACTGGGGTCCTATTTTTTATTTCTTTATTATGAGGTCGATTTTTCATTGGGTCATTTTGCATGCAGGCATTAATTTGTAAAAAGAATCATGTTTCCATACAGGTGAGTTGTAATGAAAAGTACGTAACTCACCTGGATCATCCATACGTTTCCTTTTGATGTTGTTGCCATGATGATCAGTAGCAATGGGTGAACTTTGTTGTTGTTGCTGCTGCTGATTTTGATGATGATGGGGATGGTGTTGCTGATGATGATGGTTATGGTGGTGATGGTGCTGTGGATGATGTATGCCTAGAATACCATTTATGCTATAACCGGCTGTTCGATGTTCTACGATGCCATTAGTAGTATTCTGATTATTGCTAGTTGTAGAGGTGGTGTTGTTGTTGCTATTATTCGCTGTACTGAGTATATTTTGTTGCTGTTGTTGCTGCTGCAATTGCATAGCAGCAGCTGCGGCTGCCGCAACAGCAGCCGCTGATGCCGGAGACGCTGCAGATCCTGTATCTGAGGCTGGTGCATGTGTTATTACAGAGGTGGCATTGTTGCTATTAATATTAGTATTATTGCTATTGCTACTACCAACATTATTGCTGATATTTGTATTATTGCTACCATTGTTATTATTACTACTATTATTATTATTACTACTATTGTTAATAGCGGTCAATTCATTGCCATTGTTCTCCAAATGATCTGTTATACTGCTGCTACCGCCACCGCTATTTGTCCCTCCACTACCGCCGCTCACATTCCCGCTGCCTTGCTGTTGCTGATGATGGACATGTTTAGCTTTTTCAGCAGCCTTATTTCGCACGATCCTTTACAAATTAAACAAAAATAATTTTTTTACTTCATTATTGTTATAGACTCATAAAAATTTCCTTCAATTACAATTAGAGCCAGGATAATTAAATTGTAAACATTTTTAATTACATACATGGGTCAATTTAAAAGAAAAAACTCAATTTTTGTGTCCCCGCACTTTACACTACTATTTTAGGTAAAAAAAACAAAAATGTAAGAGTGATCAGCGAGGAATATATAAAAAAAACTTAATTCTCAAATTTGTATGTTTGTTTATTTAGAATGGTGTTTTGTTTTTCCCTCTGACTGCTTCCATACAAAAGCTGGGGGAGGAATTTTTAGTAAACAAAATAAAATAAAATCAAGAAAAAAGTAAATATGCAACATTTAATAAATGTATTTAAAATATTGTGTTTCTTTCTTGTGTTTTGATTTGTTATAGTCGTCAAAACTTAATTAGTGCGAATTTGGCGTTGCAAAGAAAGGTTGTCCCCACAATTTGCATTGAGCGTCACTTTTTTATAAATCAAGTAATATTACTAGTTTTTACTTTCAAGTTTAAGTAAAGTAAATAACGCAAGGAAAGTACAAACTTTAATTATTACAAAAGTGAAAAAGCGAAAAAGCGAAAAAAAAAATTATTAAAAAAAGTGTGCATTTGCGTAGTTTTTGTGAACACCATGGTAAGGGCACCATACAATTTCATGAGCGTCATGCTAATTTTTTTAAAAGTGAATATATTAAATGTAAAAAATTGAAGTTGACAATCATTGTTTACATGGTTTCAACTCATTTTTTTTATAATTTGTGAATTTGAGAAATAAATTGTCTACGAAAAAAACCAAAATAGGCAAATATTTCATGAGCATCACTTTTGAAATCAACGGCGGTTGAAAGAGCACGGAGATATCGAGAGAAAATAAAGCTCGATAAAGCGCGTAATGACGAATACAAAAGAAAGAAGAAAGAAAGGTATAATCGTGGTATATTTGAGTTTATTTTTTATTGTTACTGACTGATTCTGTTTTTCCCACAAACTTAATTCAAAAGTGGTAAAAATGAATAAGAATGAAAAAAAAACAAAGCCGCTTGCCATTTCATGAAGTTTATACACAGAAAGAAAAATGGCTTTCTAAAATTAAGTTTATTTTTCTCAGTTTTAGCTAGTTCATACTTAAAATAAGTAAAAATCGGGATTGATTTGACAAATCAAGCGCAGATTTTCTAAAAACAAGAATAGTGTTCTTGATTTAAATAAAAAAAACTCTTAAATTAAGTCCAATTTGTTCTTAAATCAAGAAGATAAATCTTAAAACGAAAACTAAGACTTATTTTACTTAAATTAAGAACAAAAATCTTAAATCAATCCCAGAGAAGAAATGAGCGAAGTTAAACTTACTCTCTCAGAAGCTCTCAAAATCATTTTTTATAATTTATTGATTAAGAAATTCTTACTTTAAGTTCAAAAATTAAGACTTACTTCCAACGTTAAAATTCACTATTATAATTTTCAAATAGTCTATGTGAATTTTATTATAAGATATATCAGAATATCACAATAAAGCAAGTAAGAATAGGAGTACCGATCCAGTTATAATCTGTTCCGAACGAACAAAATATAACCAGACGAGGCCTTGGTTCTTACTTCATAATATTGTAGCCGTAGTTAGCCGACCGAGATCCGAAGTATTTATCTCGTATTATTTAGCTCATTTTGGGATTAATTATATCTCAGGCATTCTTAAATCAATTCGATTTTAGGATTACATTAAATATGAATTAGAACTTAAATCTAGTTCAAAATTCTTGAACCAAGCTCATTTTGGGATTAATTCAAACTCGGACATACTTAAATCAGTCTCATTTTAGGATTACATCAAGTACGAATTCGTGCTTAAATCTAGTTTATAATTCTTGAATCAAGCCTATTTAGGGATTAATTCAATCTCAGCCATTCTTAAGGAGAGCTAAAATTAAGATTTTGTGACTTGATGAATCCGTACTTGAACCGCTACGGATTTTTTTTGAGTGTACAAATTCAGAATAAGAATTCGAATGAAAATTTATAAATTAAGTTAAGTTCTTGTTTTGTGTCAAATATATACATATGTGTAAAGGTTCTTCAAGAATTACTTCCTTTTTTCCATTTTTGTTAAAGACATCAAAGAATATGTACATGTTTAGTTTTGTATGAAAATTTTTGTTTTTGAAAGAATTTTTGTTTTTTTTTATTTATTTTTTGTAAAAGAATAAACTTTTTTTTCGTTAAACTTAAGATTTGGCATTATTTCTTGTTTACGTGAAACAAAATCTCTTTTTTTGAGAGCTAAAAGTACAACCGGATTCTTTATAAATTTCTACATAAATTGGCCACCCTTACAGGCGAATTGAAAAAACTTTAAAAATAAGCAAAACAAAACTCGTGTACGTTTTTTTTTTTTTTAATTGACCCACATACATATGTATATTAACTGTATACATAGTACGTGCATTATTGTGGTTTAATTTTTTATGGAATTCCGTGAGTGCTAGTAGAATTATTCGGACATAATAGTTTAACTCGGTTTAATCTGTGCTTTTAGGCGTTTAATAACTTTGCAAAACATTCTACAAATTTATAGCTTAAGATCTGTGACCACAATAGTTAAAACAAAAAACATTTTCAAAACTAAAGCCTACACTTTTTGGTTTGAACTTTAAAAGCCATCCCTAAATACCGGCGGTAAACGGCACGTTTTTTTACGTTAAGCATTAACGCTGATACCCCATCCCTAAACAAAAGCGGTAACGTTATGTCAAAACGATAAAAACAGGGTTATCAAAGAAATAAATAAAACGACCATGTTTATTGTAACTGCTGGACAATGTTGTTTTATTATACCCTTCACCTTCATGAGAAGGGTATATACATATAAGTTTGTCATTCCGTTTGTAATTTCCACAATATAATTTTCCGACCCTATAAAGTATATATATTCTGGATCCTTATAGATAGCGGAGTCTATTAAGCCATGTCCGTCTGACTGTTGAAATCAATTTTTTAAAGTCCCCAGATATCTTCGGGATCCAAATCTTCAATAATTCAGTCAGACATGCTTTCGAGAAGTTTGCTATTTCAAATCAGTAAAATCCGTCCATAAATAACGGAGATATGAGAAAAAATCCGGGACAACCTCTAAAAATTTCATCAAAAAAACTAAGTGTATTAATATTGTTACGAAAAAATTCATCAGCAGATGGCGTTGATCACACAAAGTGTATTAATATTGTAACGAACAAATTCATCAACAGATGGCGTTGATCAAACAACAATGGTGAAGGGTATATAAGATTCGGCATAGCCGAATATAGCACTCTTACTTGTTTTTCTTTTTTTTTGTTTTGTTTTCTTTTGCAACTAACTTCTCTGTGAAATGCCTTGTCAAAATCGTATTTTCCAATAGCAAAGCGTTGCCGCCGCGTTGTTTGTCTGTCTGTTGCCTGGAAAAAAGGCAGCAAACAATTGAGAGACAGTCCATTTGAAGTCTGGCCAAATTAAATTTGATAAAATATCAATCACTGCATCAACTCCCTTTTTAAAATTAATATTCTTTACAAATTTGTAAACAGATACGATATATTTGTGTATACATACATACATACTCGTACGTACATCTGTATATGTAAAAGTAATTGTTTATTTGTTGAATGATGATAAATAAATCTTGACATTGATAACTTTGCCTTTAATTTGACAAACACAAAAAACAAAACTCAACATTACATGCTTATTATTTGTATTGACTTTTCTCCCCACAAATAGTTAATAAAGAAAACACCCTACCTCCAACAACAACTTATGAAGGATCTAAAGTATCAACGAATTTAAGTAACTTTTATGGCCGAATTCTCAGTCATTAGTTAACCATTGGTAAACTAAAATACTAACATTTGTTTAACTATTACTTGTTATTCTTATGGCAAACTAAGCATTGCGAATAAAGAATCATTAGTTAAGCCTTTGTCATTAGCTAACTAAAGACTGTGAATTCGGCCATTACTATTTCTCATCACTATTTATATATTAGCATTTGAACCCATTACAAATAAGTCATTATCACGTTGCTTTCTTTTTATGTATTTCTTTTCCAAGACATTGAAGATTTAAAAAAACGAACAGAATATTTTTAATTAATTTGGATTTGTGTTAACAAAGATGTAATCATTTACCCCCTTACTCATAAACGATTATTAAATTTAACAATCGTTTATTAAGACAGATTTGTATATAAAAATTTGCTTAATAAACGTTTGTTAATTTTAATAATCGTTTCTGAATAAGGGGGTTAAAGCTGAATGAATTCTAAATTTCGTAAACAAGTATTTACAAATCAAATGATATGCCAACCATTACCAAACTACTTCTAAGTAATGCAGATGGTATGAAGAAAGTTGTTAGAAGTCATTGCCAAGTTTTTCCTAGGTTGTTTAGAATAATGTGCAGCCCATTATCAGCTTTCAGTCTTTCAATACGATGTAAATCCATCTATCTGCTTTAATTTGTTTTCACCAACTGATTTTATTGTAGGTATTTACTATAAAACCCATTAAGCCATTCATCTAGTCAATAAGAAATATACATATAAATATGTACATACATACATATGTATGTATATAAATTATTAGTAACACTTGTAATCCACTAAGTGTGCCACAATATTTCAATCGGGTCAGTTTGATATATGAATTTGTATGTATGTATGTATTTATTGTTGATAGTACATATTACAACGTATACATACAATATTTTTTGGTTTTTCTTAAAGCTCTCTTTTAAACAAATAGAAACTGAGATAACTAGGAGGTACAATCAGTGTTGCCAGAAAATTTTGGTGAAAAATCGTCATTTTACAAAAAAAAAAAAAAATCATATTTTGGGAAAAAAATCATTTGTTAAATTTTTAGGTTTTATTTGTAAAAAATTAAAAAAACAAATAACAATTCAAAATTTAAGTTGATTGGTTATCGGGTTTTGTTATCATATTTTTACTCAATGTACTATTTGTATTCATAAGGACATGATATAACCCAATAATCAACCAAATTTTAATAAACTACATGTTTTACCAATAATATTTTATATATGTATACTCGTATCTATAAGGTGCAGTAAAGCATTAAACACATTCGAGACAGCAGACGACACGAGTGCAAATGCCGCTGGGTACTTATGCCGCCCTCTAGTCAGCTACTTAATTATTTTGATCCCGAAATCTGACGTTTTAATAAAAAATAAATTTGTTCTTCGAATTTTTTAAATAACATAATGGCTGAAGAGAAGTTTGTTGATTTTATAGAAGCTATTACTAAAATACAACAAAAAAGTAAATAAAAACATTAAAAATAATAAATCATAACAATAAAATACTTACAAACTTTAATCAAACAAAACAATAAAAATATAAACAGCTGTTGCAGTAATCCATTTATATTTCAGTGGTGCTACTTAAGACTTTTATTTTTGTTTAAAGTAGCATTTTATTTATGAAACATGAAAAACATATGTATATGATTCCAGACATGCTAATACGTGGTAGTTCACTACGTGCGAACACTTAAGTAGAGTCGAAGGGACCCCGTTTTAAAACATGCTAATAAACTTCACTCATTTTTATTAATATAAAATTTAATATTATTAATGTAATATTATTGATACATTTAACAACTCTTGACGCATAAATGATCACGACATTTTAATTGTGTATTTTGCTTTTTATTTAATTTGCTTTACACATTTTGCTATATGGTCAACACTGTTTTTTAAAACAATCAGCATGGACAACAACCTGCAGTCGTGTTGCCTGCTGTTGTCAATATAGTCACTCTCATATAAACGTGTGTATTTTATTTTTGACATATTGTAGTCGGTAGTATGTTGTCTCGAATGTGTTTATTGCTTAAAATAGAAATATTTAAATAACTCATGCTTTGTGTTATTGCTCTATAAATGTCGGAGATATTTAAGAATTTATGTTTCTCTTTTTTTTATCTAATTAATAAAAGCAAAGTTTTATAAAGCTTTTAATTTTTTTTTTATAATTTAATTATAATATAATATTTCTTATAATGTCTTCATCAATTTTTAAATTATAGCAAGAACATTTTTTAACTAGTAAATAATCCTGTGTAAACAAAATACTACATTCTAATGTTGCGTTTTCAAGTCTGTTCCTGTACTTGATTTTATTTAAATAAACTTTGGAAAAAATTTGTTCAACGTTTGTTGATGAATTGGGAAGACAAATTATAATGGAAACAAATTTCTTCAATGTTAAAAAAGCTAAGCCGTTATTTGCACGATCAATTTTAGAAATTGTGGCCCGAAAATCTTTACAGTTAATATTTTCTAAGGTTTAAAAATCAAGAGAAGAAATTTCTTTTAAAGTAGTGTCGCTAAAAGCAAAACCTTTGGCTAAATGCTTACAAAAATAAAGCACTTTATAAAATAAACGGAACGTTTAAAGTTTGCAAAAATTATTTCAAAGAAACAATGAAAACATTGCTGTAACTAGTAGTGCTGCCAAAGTATTGAGTAATGGATACCGAGTATCGAGTCCTTTTTTTTTTGGATACTCAAAAGTAGTTACTCGATACTTTCTGAGTTGTATTTTTAAGCAAGTTGAGTAGGTAAAATAGTGCATAAAAATACATCACTGTATAAAAAGAAAACAATGTGTAAGCTACAAAATTAAACCAACCGCCGAAATAAAGCTGTTTATTATTTCTTAAGTTGTTGTTAACGTTGAATTAAAAGTTAGCTTTACATTTACAATTTGCAGATAAAAACTATACATTACAATTTCAAAAAATCCGTTAAAAGTATCGAGTAGTAGTGAGTACCCAAATGAAAAGTATTGAATATTATTGAGTAATGGAAAGTAGTAGAATTTGCCAGCACTAGTAACTAGGAGTTCTAAACCACAATATTTATTTCTAAAACTTTAGTAAAACTACTAAAAAATGCAACTAATCTAAATTATGTTATATTTGTATGTAGTATGTCTACCTAATTGAATGTGTTTCTTGTTGTACGGAAATTAAATTGCTATTGATTTATAATGTGTAACTGCCATTTGAAAAGAATGAGTGTTGCATTTTTGTGTATATATTTTGTGGATCACTCCATATAATAGATAAAACGTAACAGCAACTAGCATTAATTATAAAAAAAAATATTCCAACCTTTAATTAAAAAAATCATATTTTTGGAAGAAAAAAATCATCAAATCATATTTTAGTTAAAAAATCATCAAAAATATGATAAAATCATCTTTCTGGCAATGCTGGGTACAATTGCTGTTGCATAAACATACGAGTACTCTCTCGACAACTTGATATTATCGTATCGAAGCGTATGGATATATGAGTATATACATATGTGTGCTCCTAATACTGATGTTAACAGTTTAATACGTACGGTGCAGTTAAACCTTACAAATCAATTTGATTCGTCTGGGCAAGATTGTTTAACGATTACCAGAAGTAGAGTACGAAAGTCTGTTTGTGTTCGTTCGTAATAACTGGTGAAGGAGAGAAAAAATTACAAAACATAACCCTCACACGTTTGTACAGCTTAACGCCTTCTAATGATGATGACGAGAATAATAAATGACACACGCTCACAAAAACTTTATCTGTGTCTGTGCAACCCTCGTACCCTTTTAATGTTTTTGTTATACGAGTACTATACAAATCAAGTTGCTAGCTAAAACCCAATAAACATTTCAATATTAAATCAAACCAAATAAATTATTTTCACATCCAACAATATGTAGATATTTTTGAAAATGCGTAGATATTTCTTGAAATTTTCAAATATACGAATTTTGTTAATTAGAAATGCATTTAAACATACTCGTACATACTTACATATGTACATACATATGTATGTAGGTCATGACGATTTCTGAAGCTTTAAAGATATTATGTTTCTAATAGCAATTCAACGAAAATGTTGAGTATAAACCATATGTCGTACATTTCTGTAATATCTAAGTTGCGTTACACTTCGTTGAAGGGGCCCTCGAGGTACTTTTCTCTTCATTTATATAGGATAAATTCTTTTCAAATTTGAAACTGCCTTCATAGAAATGTAAATAATAATGATTTTTTGTTTGGCTTACAACCATAGAAATTACACACTGCTTCCGGTTTTCGCATAAAAACATTTATGGACCAATTACGGTCAATTTCAGCAATATTTTATCAAACAAACGAAACGTTGATAATATGTCACTAGGTGTCAAAAATCTACGCTCTTGGAGCGTATCTATTATTTGTTTAAACTATAAAATGTTAAAAATGTTAATTTTTTTTTATTAAATTAAATTTTTTATTTCAGGCTTACATTACAAGCAGCAATTTTTCTTAAATTTATAATATTTTTATAAAAAACAAATAAAAATATATTTCAAGTCAAAAAATAGTATGTCAAAAGTAATGATGTGGGGATGTCTGGCAGGTGGTAGAGTTGGTAATTTTCCTACTCTTCCTACTCTTCCACATTCGTCCGATATTAACCCATTGGGTCATTTATGGGCGTTGTTGGAAAGAAAAATCCGCCAGCACAATATAACTAGGAAGGCAATGTTGAAAGGGTGAAATGGGTGGGAGAATATTTCGGCTGAAGAGACCGAAAACTGGTCATGACTATCCGACGTGGTACTAAGTTTTATTTTTTTTTTTATAGTTTAAGTTTTTTATAGTTTTTTTTTTCTTTATGAGCGTAGACTTTTGACATACTATTTTTTGACTTGAAATATATTTTTATTAGTTTTTTATAAAAATATTATAAATTTAAAAAAATTGTTTCTTATACTGTAAGCCTGAAGTAAAAAATTTAATAACAAAAATTATCATAAATATAATTTTTTTTTAACAATATAATAGATACGCTCCAAGAGCGTAGACAACTAGTGTATGTATGTATGTATATTGGGTTGTATTTTCACACACCAGAAATACACAAAAATATATGTGTCCTTGAGTGTTACTTTGGTAGATTAAATTTATTTCGATTTAATGGAAATTATTACAGCAATAAAAAAGATACCTAAAGTAGTTTCACAAAACGAAAAATGAAACAAGCCCTCTTAAGGATTCATATTCAATCTTTGTTGAGTTTTGTTTTTATTTTATTTACAAAATCAATCTCAGGGGACAAATCTGCACAATGTCACTCTTACTACTACTACTTTTATTTGGTTTTCTGCTCAAAAGGCTAAAATAAAATAAAATGAAATTGTAAGTCTATCAACCATAGTATTACTTACTTGGAACATAACAGGATGAAATTGATAGATGTGATGCTATTTTAATGGACATTGTTTAAAGTCACTTATTTTATACATATGTACACATTATGTACATACATACATACATAAATATTAAGAATGTATAGATAAATAAGCAATGTCAGTAAATAACCCTGTAACAGATCTAACTTTTTGCTTCTCTTACTATTTTCAGATTTAAACTGCTGTTGAAGTTACGCCAAGGTTACATTTGAAAGGTGTACAAGTATTTTAGTTTTTTTGACATTTGTTATACTGCAGAGAACAGACTTCGGTTAATAGACTTATAAAGATTTAAACCTTTCTCCTCATATCTAACAAATGTAACAATTTAATGATTCCACTTTACATGAAATTGCTGATGTTATTTGTTACGACATCTGTTCATCTTTAATCAAATCACTAACATGAAAAAACAATTTTAAATTTATGGCGCTGCTACTTAGAAATATTATTAAGATGATGCCATTTCCAAATTTCTAACATGTTATTATTATTATTCATATTTGATAAAAGAAATATACTTTTGCAAGAATGAGAATCGGTGTAAAATGTCTACAATATTGATTTTCAATGACAGATACCGGAGTCGTTTCGGCGACTTTTATCGATGCCCTTACATAATCTATGAACTGAAATTTGCTATCCAGACAGCTGATATAGTCATGGTATTGACAGTCAGTAAAATCGTCCCATAAATGGCTGATAAATAAGCAAATACTCACAACTACATCAATGGTTCACCCAAAATATTTTAAATTTGCAAAATTGTTTGCCATACATACATATACATACATATGTACATATCTTTATACAGCTATGTGCAACTAACTAAGGACACATATTTTACAATACGATTGATGCCACAAATTTATCAAAAAAAAAAAATAGTATTTCAAAATAACTCAATATTTTGTTGCAAATCAATTGATATCTATAACAGCTTGACATATAGGAGGCACTGAGGTCACCAAATTTTTACATACACTATTTAAAATGGGAAGCCATTTCTTTGTTCCGGCAAAGAGGTCATTAAAATTGCTTATTTTTACAGAGCTCACTTTGGTTTTTATAATTTGCCATAAGTTTTCAATCGGGTTGAGATCAGGACTGCATGAAGGCCAGTCAAGAACAGTAACCGAATAGTTAAAAAAAAACATTGGTTGACGTAATGAGCCCTATGTTTCGGATCGTTATCTTGTTGAAATATCCATGTTACTGACATGCTCGCATCAGCATACGACATCATTGTATCGCTATTTCCCTCAATTTCGTACAGCGGCCCAACACCACGTGAGTACATAGCACCCCAAAGCTTTATAGAACCAAAGTGGCGCGAGTATACTTAGGAAGTGATTTTAGTGAAACTTTGAATTCAATTCAAACTTAAAAACAGCTTCATTTCGTAGTCTTTTAGGGAAAATCGGAAAATCGAAGCACTGTAACCCAGTACTACGAAAAACTATTAAAGATTTCCATAAAGATGGAAATTCTTATAGAAAAATTTCAAGGTTGCTTGGAATTTCAAAAACAATGGTAGAAAATGCAGTCAAATGGATTCCTGTTAGAGAAACACGTGGTAGAAAAACAAAAATTTCACCTGCAGTAAAACGTGGAATCATTCGATGTGTAAACAGAATTCATTTATTTCATCGAAACAGATAAAAAATGATTTAAACATTAACATTGACGCATCAATAATTCGAAAAACACTAATTAAAGAGAACCTTAAAGCTCATAGCGCTTGAAAAGTACCAATGTTGTCGAAGAAGAACGTACAACAAAGGCTAAAATTTGCTGAAGAGCACGCATGCTGGCCTCAAGAAAAATGGAGAAATATTCTCTGGTCGGATGAGACAAATTTTAATTTATTTAATTTGGATAGGGGTCTTCATACTGTAAAAAGACCAATTAATACGGAATACAACCCAAATCACACTATTAAGAGGGTAAAGCACGGCGGTGGTAACATTATTATTTGGCGGTCATTTTCCTACTATGGTGTTGGGCCACAGGGCATTATGAAAGCAACAGATTATGTTGATATTCTACAAAATTGTATGCTTAGTTATGCCGAAGAAAATATGCCACTGTAATGGGTGTTCCAACAGGAAAATGACCACAAACATACGGCAAAGTGCACCAAGGCGTGGTTTGTGAATAATAAGATCAATTTATTAGAATGGCCTGATCAGTCTCCCGATCTAAATACGATCGAGAATTTGTGGCACCTAGTGAAAAATTTAATTAGAGGAAAGTGCCCCACTAATTGCGATCAGCTATGGGAATTAATTCAGACTGCGTAGAATGATATACCGATTTCAGTCTGTCAAAACCTTGTTGACTCTATGCCCCGACGATGCCAAGCAGTTTTAAAAAATAACGGCACCTCAACAAAATATTAACCCCTGGAAAACAGTATTAATTGTGGATCTCTTCTTTTTTTTAATGTAATATAATTTTTTAGGCAATAACAAGAAGTGTCCTTATTTTTTTCACAGTGTGAATTTGTATTTTAAGTTAAATTAATTAAAAAAATTTAAAATAAAAACAACAATTTTAAAAAACATAATGGAACTCGTTTTTGTAATATATTACCTAAACATATGTACAGTTATTTTTAGCAATTCTCTTATTTTACTTATTTTCGGGTCAAATTTTATTGCTGGACATTTGTGTCCTTATTATTTTTCACATCTCTGTACCTTTATATACAATATACGCTGACGAAAAACATCACTCACAATCAACACATGTGGTCAAAATTGTGAAAAAATTATTGTATGCTGATTGCATTTCTCACCCTCCGAAACAAATAATTATACATATTTCTTATTCAATATTTAATTCCATATCATTGCAGACATTATAAGGTGTTGTGGGGGGCTTTCACATGTCCCTAATTAGTTGCATGCAGCTGTATATAAAGAGTGATTTATTAAGAGCTTTCGGGTTTTATTAAAAAAAAAACACATACAATTTAGAGAAATGTATGAAATCTTTATTTGAGTCCATAGAACGATTCATATATGTAATTCAATATTTAGAGATAATTTCATGTAAATCTTGACCAAATGGTTCGTACGCTGGGTCCAATTTTTCTCTCAAACATTGCATTTTTCGTGATGCATTTGCAGTTCTTGCAATGCTTGTTTAGGTATCCATTTAACCGAAAATGAGCTTCGTCGCTGAACATAGATTTCAATGGAAAAAGTGCACGAGCATGAATTTTGATCATAAAATTCAATCTGAAAGTGTTGTTTTTTGTCAGTAACAGTAACATACATTTTACACTAAAACCGCTGAGCTGCCAAAAACAGTCTTGCCAAATAGAATGTTGTTATAATATATATTTATAAATACATGAAACGTATTTCAATTGCTTTTCCAACGAAGAAATTTGGATCGACAATTAGTCAATGTCGGCAACATTATTATCCTTAAACCAAGCTTAAATTTAACTTACAATGGGACTTTGCGTGCGCCAGGTAGGACGTGCTTGCACATAAAAACAGATTCCTTAAAAATGTATTTTTTATATTACAAATACATACAAATATATTACAAATACAAGTCAAAAAATATTAATTTAAAATAAAGTCCATTACAGTGAAATCGTACGATACATTGTAATGTAATGTATGTAAATAAGGCAACAAATTATATTTGCATACAGTTGTCCTAATATTTTCTAAAAATATATGTATATAAATAAACAAGGACACATTGATTACATTCGTATTTCCGCAATGTTTTACAATTATTTGAATTTTTCTTTATCTACATTAAGAGCATTTTCATATAAATTCTCATGTGGGCACAATTTCCAGAAAACTAAAAACGTGTGAAATCATTTGGAAGAAAATTCATTTATAACTATGCCAGCAAACTACTGAATACAATAAAAGTAACGTCTTTGTTACATTCATATGTATATGTATGTGATTTTATTTAAAATAATTTTTTTTATAATTAATGTATGCACACAATTGAGACATATGTTGGGACATTTTGGGGTGCAATTGACAACATAAGTACGTAATCAAAGGACACTAGATGTTAAATTGGGTTACATTATAATGGCTGTTAGCAATAGTGTTAGTAAAAGTAGTACATGCATATGTATGTATGTATGTATATTATTTCCATTAAAAACTCAAGTCTTGAGATTCGTTCGGTTGTAATAAATTGCTTACGTTTGAAACGTTAACTAAAAACCGTACATATGTTGTTAGGGATTTAGAAAATTTCATATGTTCCAGTGTATATAAATTTCGATAGACCGAAAAATGCATCCCTGTTGATGCATAATAATGCAACACTGTATAAAACTCTGTTTAAAAAACGCGTTAACTTCTGGTAGATCACCAATTATAACGGTAAAATGAGGTGACAACATATAAGGCAGTAATGAAAAATTACTGAAGAACAAAAAAATCCCTTGCTGCTAGGTACAGTGTTGGTAGTAGAAGCCAAAATCAGCGAGTAATCGTTGTTCATAGCACAAAGTATACAGAGGGGACAACTTTGACGTTTCAAAATCGCTAGAATCAGCTACAATAAGGCAGTTCTCTTAAAAAGAGAAGAGAAATATTTTGTGGTAGTATTTGGTAATGTGAAAAAGCAAATCACTATATATTTGTGGATAAAACAAAATAAACAAAATAATTTCAGTTAGATAATTTGAATTGAAATTTTGTTTATATGTTTGTGATTTGAATAACGTACTAAATTGCATTTTAATAATTGTTATACTTTGTGGTATGCATTGTGGAGTTTGTGCATTCGTTAGATGATATACATAAATTCATTTTTTTATGATTGTATCAAAGAATACCAAAATACTCTGTGACCAAAATTGAATTTTATTGCGCCAGAAAAATAGTAACATAAAGAAAACGAAAAGGCAGTTTTTAAAGAAAGAGACAAGTATAAAACTACATTTTCTTTCGCCCTCTGTCACCTCTGTATACTTTGTGGTGCATAGATCCAATAGGATCATTTTAAAAAAAATAGCTCTTTAAAATGTTTAATTGTGTGTGTGTAATTTTATTATTGTTAAACAAAGCCATTTGTTTTAAAATTTCAAAAATTTAAAATTTAAAAAAAAACATAAAAAAACATATTGAGAACCGAAATTATTGAAAGTAATTTAAACACAAGACAAAATGACATTTGATTGTAAAGAGTAAACTGTAAGAAAAACATAAAATATTTAAGAAAGTAAGCATTTATCTAACTAAATTGTAAACTTACAAGTACCAATATTTGGATTTCTGTAAAGCAAATTTTTTTAAGATTAACATTAAATTAAGTTAAAAGAAAAATATAAGTTACTCACAAACAACTAAAGTTTACCCTTAAACATAATATTCAAGAAATACGGACCACAAAATAAATAGAACAAAAAATACAAACTTTTATTGAATGTGAAAACAAATTTTCAAGTGAACAATACAGACAAAAGTTTGAAATGCAAATTTATTAATAAAAAAAAAGTAAAGCGGAAAAAATTAAAGTGTCATAAACAGAAAAAAGTTTAAATAATTATTTGCACATCTCTTAAGCAATAAAATAAACCGGCTCCTTCTTCTCCTAAAACAACAAAAAATAAATTTAACCAAGAAAGTAATAATGTATGTATTTAAAATCATATTAAATACATACATATTTAATTAAAAGCATCAACCTAAAAAAATGTGTTAAAAAAAAGAAAAATAAATTACTTATATACCTACATAGATAAAAAGAAACCAAAATATTATCTTTAAACAAAGCTATGTTTTTATAAAATTTCAAATCTTTTAAATGAAGAGAAAAAAAAATTAGACACAAATACGTAACTTATCAAAATTGTACAGTAGTGACGGAAATTTCTTTTGGTGAGAATATTATAAAACAAAGATATAAAACATATTTAAAAGTTAAATCATCAATAAAACGAATGCAAACGAAAAGAAAAATATATCTTTAAACAAATAAATGACAAGGTAAACTGTAAAAGTCTTGAAAAACAAAAAAACAAAAAAGTAAAATTTCCTTTAAAAAAATCTGCTAAAACATTACAATATAACAACTAAAATGTAATTTAAATCATGTGCTAATTTAAAAAAAAATTCTCACAACAATTTTTTAAAATAGCAGCCTACCTTTTCTTTTAACATGGAAATAGTGATCTTCTACATTATTGAAAACTAATAAAAAAAGCAACATCGATAACAACAACAAATACATCATCGGTAACACCAACAATAACAACAATATTAACAACAACTAAAACATCAGTAACAGCAACAACAACTACATCAACAGTAACAGCAACAATGACAACCTCCACGGCAGCAGCCACATTATCCCACTTTCAAAAAATTAAGTACAATTTATTTTATCATTGAGTTTATTAATTCTAATTATTATTACTACTTCTTTTTTATTTAATCTTTTATATTTATTTATACTCATTTATAATCCTTATTATTATTATTAACATTATTATAATAAATAAGTAAGAATCATGCATTTTATAATGAATTAACTTTCATTTCATCAAAAAGGCGAAGGTTACACAAACCGGTAGGTATGGATGAACAGTGGTAAAATAAAAAGGGTGTTTAGGTTACCATAGGCGTAGTCATAATGAACTATTTGGGTGGAAGAAGTGCACTCCAAGTGACACAAAAACCATGTCATGTTGTTGTTATGTCCTCTTTGAATCTCCTTTGTCTTTTACAGTTTACAATTAACAACATTTTTAAGCTCTTTTTTTATACTTTGTTTGTGTGGGAAATAATAAATTGATAATTGTTAAATTATTTGACAGATACAATTAAGCCAAACAATTTGCTTATATGAGTATGTACATATACAAAACATATTTGTGTTGAATTTTATTTACATACAAATATTTTTAAGACATTTATGCTCTTTAAAGAGATTTTCAAAGTATTGGGTGATACGTGTATTAATCACACATTTATATAGTGAAATATTGGACGATTTCATTCAATTTCAGCAGTCTTCGCCATGGGAGAAAAAATCGCATATACCTAATCGACTCAGAAAGCGATTGTGATCTTTAAACTTTAAGGTCGGTGTTAGACTAATATTTTTAGACGTTACCAACAGCACCACAAATCCAATATACAGGGTGGGCCAAGTTTGACTGACTGAAGTGCCATTGTGGCTCTTGCGGTATGAGCTGTAGCTCCATCTTGCTGGAACCATATGTTACGATTATTGAGAACTATCGGACGTAAAAAATTTTCCAACATGGTCCGGTATACCACCCCAGAGACGGTTTGTGGTTCATTAAGCTCATTTTCGAAGAAATATGGACCAATAACTTTATCAAAATTTCAAAATTATTTCAAATCAGTCAGTCCAAGTTGGCCCACCCTGTACATATGTACCCTTCCCAATATGGTGGTGAACGGTATTAAGAGTTTGTTTGGTTTGTATGTTCGTATGATGCTACTTTTAGAACAATCATACAATTTATAAAGAGTTTAAAGCTAATAAATTAACTAACAAATTCATGCATTGGTCATTCTATATGTAACAATGAGAAGTATTCCTTAAATCTTTATAAAATGTCCATTTATTTATAAAACATTCGCAGACACAGACAAAATGAATGAGTTTTTAATCCAAAAATATTAATCAATGTCCTTAGCGGTTTTGTACTCAAAATCAGATAAATCATACTAGAAAACAAAATTTATGAAATAAATACATATTAAAAACTCAAATATTGTTGTGGCGTTTTTGAATTTGCTTAATTTGCTCGGAAAAAAATATAAAAACGATATTTAAAATTTTGCATTGAAGACATCATTGATTTTTCTGAACTATATGACAATTGAAAACATAAGCGAACATAGAAAAAGTGTTTTAACTATTTATTCTATTATGTTCACGTTGAAATAAATTATATATCCGAACTTTTTTCATACAAAATTATGTACCAAATATTTTAATTAAAATTTTGACAATTAACTTATGACCATTAAAGATATTTTAGAAAGCTTATCAGTATATATTCAAGGTCATCAGCAGTAAGAATTCACAATGTTATTCGTTTTTAAGTTTTCTTCTTCGCATCATTGGAAATGATGAAGAAGCCATTCTTACTATTTTTTCGAACACTGTAAGTGAATATTTGATAAAACAAAACACACATCTGGTATCCATACATCAGATAAAGTAACGGTAATTGTATTATAGCGTAGACAGCAGTCTTAATTCGTGAATTATCTACATCCTAATGCGCATTAGGTTAGACGTATGTAAATGCACAAAATCAGAGTGAATTTCTACTGAATTTAGCTATTTCAATATGGCAACATCGTTGACAATCAATCATATGTTAGCAAATTGTTTACTATTGTAAAATAAGAAGAAGACAATTGTAAAATTAAAATAATAAAAATAAATTTCCACAATTGCCTTTCTCTTATTTCAGAGTGTCCTACTGCGGACCCCACTTGTAGCAACACGTTCAGGTTGATGGTTGCTAGTACATGAACAATTTTTGCATTATGGAGCAGTTTCAGCAAAAGTAATTTCAGGGGGCTAATTCTGGCAGTCGTGGTCGAAATTGTTTTCGAATCGAAATTTATTTCGACAGTGCAAAATTTTCTAATGATGGTACTCGATACGAATCGAATCGATTCATTGCTTCAGTGTTGTAAAAAAGTACGTATTACAACACTGAATAATATAAAATAAAATGTAAACAAAAAACATATGGTTCTGAAAAAAATAACTCATGTAAAAGCGAAATTTTTTAAAGAAATTATTTTAAATTAAAAATGGATCCAGTTATGTTTTTTTACTCATCGTCTTTTGATTCTGACGAGATTGAAAACATACCTCCGCCCCTTAAGATTGATAAGCAACGAGTAAGTATAAATAAGTACATACATATGTATGTATTATGTATGTGTTTTTCTAGACTTAAAAGACGTTTTAGGCTCACAAAGCAAGCATAGGTAAAATTTATTTTTGATACTTTTGACCTAAAAATAATAAAATTATTAATATTATGATATTTTTTAAAGTAAGTAACAAATTTTTTATTAACATTTTCATTTTTTTTCTTCTGTTTGCTAAAAAAAAAACGTTATTTCGAGTAAAAACTCGCAAGGTTGCGTTCGAATGATCATTCGTTATCGAATGTCATCATTAAATATTTCGATACATTTTATTCGCTATCGAATGAGGGAATCCCAAATGTTAAAAAATTCGAACGTTCGAATGAAAATTTATTCGCATACGAATGCGAGAATTAGCGCCCAGATTTTTTTTTAATAAATACTGATTTTTCACCAACAGCATAGCTGCTAATCTTATTTTGAGCTTTCTTTCCATTTGATCACGATTTAAATGCCAAACAAGTTTTTTCACAATTAAACAGTTGTTTACAAACAAACAGCTGTTTACTAAATGCAAAAACTGTCGTCTGTCAGGATAAAATCTTAATTCACATTAGTGAGATTTTAATGCAAATTAACGCTGTCGTCTGTCTACGCTATTACTTAATATCAGCAATAAATAGCAGCAAAAACTAAAACCCATTTTGTAAGATTCCAGATAACTTAGGGAAAGAATCACCCAAAATCGGTCTAAAATTTACCGGTATCTTTTCCTTAAATCCGATCTTTCGGACCTGGCTTTGGATTTTTGGCCAGTGGATTTTTTTAAATACATAAAAATGCAATTGCTTGAATAAGCCAGATAATACTTATAAGTATGTAAATATTTAACTAAAAAATAACATAGCTTCTAAGTTCTGTTATTGCAACAAAACCTTCATATATTCAAGGTTCAAGAACGATATTAATCAACGAATCATTAGCTGTATCGATAGAGATTTATTTACTTTTTACAAAGATTCGTTATTGTAAAAGTTTTCTAGAGAACGAACAATAATGGAGAATTTTTTGGTATTGTAAGCTCTTATTTACTAGTATTTTAAAATTCTCGATAATCTCATAAATATCTTTGTTCAAGAGTAATACTTATCATTAATGGCGGTTGTGTTTGCGTGGGAGAAGGAGGTGTTAGCTACCACAGATTTTATGTTAAGTTCCATTTATTTCCTTTCTAAATACGTTTGTCATTACGTTACGTGTTCACTGTAACACATAAAACACATCAAATGAAATGTGTTTGGGTTTGTGTGAACCGGCGCTGTATAGCAAGTATGTATGTCATAATGCACAACGAATTGATTTTGAACGATGACACGTGCCTCGTGTGGCCAATACAATATGTATTACTTTGGTGATGGTAGTAATGTTGTCTGGCTGACTGTACATACGTCATATAAGTGTCAATTTGCGTGTTTCTCTTGAACACACTACTTAATAAACACGAAAATATCTAACTCTATAAATCAACAAAAAAAATTTGGAAACTGTTACCCTGTTTCTGGCCTCTTTTTCAGAAAATTTTAAAGGCTTTTCGTTGTTTTATTTTGGTACCAAATTAAATATCTATGTACTGATATTCAATGTAGTACCAAAAATATGGAAATTATTTCAGTAAATATATATATTTCTAATTTTCAAGTAAATATAAAAACTCAAAACTGCTATCATTGGTCTTTTTTTTGAAAATATTGGATTTAATTGGGTTTTTAAATTTGTTTAGACAAAGTAACTTCCGATCTCACAAAAAATATTGAAGTCAATATAAACAACTTTAAAGCTTCAAAATGAATGCACATTTGAACAGAAGTACAAAGGGAATCCCTTAATCCGAAAATATGGGAGGAAATTTACAATTTTGCCCATTCCTTTCTGTGCTAGTAAAATGGTTTCCAAAACTGATTTCCGTTTTCTGATCCAAACTTTGTGGTTCTAGAACATATGGCCCAAAGTTGGATTTTGAATGAAAAAAAGTCAAATTCGGAACATTGTAAAAGCAAGATATGATATGTACTTTGAAAATTGCAAATTTTTTTTATATTAAAATATGTACGAGTACATAAGTGCGTAAATTTTTAAATTAAAAACTTTTTATTTTTTGAACGAGAAAAGATATTGCTTTGAAACTTTCTGTATGTAATTGCAAAGTTTAAATAACAAATTAAATTTAAAGCAAAATAATAGAATTATTGACTTTACAATGAAAATTTTAAAAAGATTATAATAAATACTCGTATATGTAAATAATTAAAAAGACACTCTTCCATATCAGAATTTCTAAAACTCCGCTTCTCCATAATATTTACTTCGAATACGTCTCGTAAATTTAAAATCATTTACGATTACGAAAAAAAAAATAAAAATTAGTAACTATACAAATTATTCATGCATAAAAACCCGATTTTGTTAACTGTTATATTTGAATAGAAATTTGTTTCGAATAAAATAAAAAGTGTTGTTTGACAAAGTACATACAGATATATGTACATGCGAGTACATATTTTGTTTTTTTTTTTTAATTCCCTGAAAACTTTTTTTGAGAAACTGAAAAAAGAACTTTCTTAGCTGATGGTTACACCCTAATCACTGGAATAACAAGTTTATTTTCCTTACACTTCTCATTGGGTTTTTGTAAAAAAAAAGCCAGCGATGATTTATTGTAATAATTATTCCATTACTCTAACACAGTGACAGTTTCCATAACAATACAATAATAAAGTGCATACGTTGTATACTTCTGTTGCTCCATCCCCATCTTCATCTTCTTCCTCCTATTGACTCGATGTCTGTCATCCAATGAAAAAACGGAAGGAAGTTTTGTATACAAAACTGACAAAAAATTATTTAAGTCGTGTGTCAAGCGTTTGGTTTCAATTATACACGCAGACAAAATGTCATTTATTTTTGTATGTACGAGTATGTACGTTCACATTTTACATTGTTTTTATTATATTTTTTCGTGTGTAACGCATTGAAAATGCTGGCTTTATGCCTTCTTTAGGCTTCATGTACAGTGGAATGGTTTAATGATAGAAAAATAGATGTCTAAAAACTATTCATCTAAATATTAACTTCCATCGCATTCTTAAAATAACTTTAAATTATGTATTTTCCATTTCTTCGTTTAATACTTTAAACGTAACACAAAACAAAGAATTAATAACTACATACATATTTCTTTAATTTTATGAATTTACAAATTGTTTGGGGATGTTCATATTGTTCATATACTTACCGATTAATAGATGATACACTTGGTACATTGTCCTGAGAGCATATACCTTCAGATAAAAGTCTATCTCGAATTTCCCAAGCAAACATGGTGGGGTTTTCGCGCTTATAATTAGCTATTGCATCTACTACGGGAGGTGTGGCAACTTTTGGCTTTGATCCACCAATAACGCCAGCTTTAAAGCTACCAGTCTCATAATATCTAAAAATGTAGAAATAAAACAACGCAATTAATTATTATTGAACAAGAACGATAGCATAGTCGGTCAAGCCGACCATATAATACCCTATGTGCAAAAGAGTTTTGGGTGCTAGTTATGACCAATTATGAACTTTACATTAAATTGTATCTTAAAGTGATTTTCGAAGGGGGTCTTTTATGGGAGCTTTGACTAATTTTAAGCATCAAAGTGATTTTCGACTTATATGGGAGCTATGGACAATTATGGATCGATCTGCACAACATTTGTAGATGTGATTAGGTCATAATCATGTACAATTTTTTTGTAGCGAAATTTGTTTGGATTTATGCATAAATCAAACATTTGTGCCCGATAAACCCCTATTTCGGGAAGACATTTGTATGGGGGCTAGGTGAAATAATGGACCGATTTCAACCAATTTCAAGCCCAAACTCGGGATTTGTTAAAAAAAATCCCGAAAATTAGTATTTGTGTAAACGATCCAGTAAGGTATATTTGTGTTTATCTGCTTTTTTTTTGCATACACAAAGACAAAATATCTTCACTTAACGTAAATCAATGTTTTTTTTTTTAGCATTTTTAAGAAGAGAAAATAGACAGATTCCACATTAAATCACAAACTGAAAAGGTCAGAAACGTTTCAAAATTATTTACAAGTCACCAACAAAAATTAAAATTTTACAAAAGTATGTTAAAGAAATGAAAGTGAAAGAATAAACATTAATTTTGGACTACCAAACTCGAACGCACTATTTGTTTTACTTATGGTCTAATTCTCAGTCATTAGTTAACCATTGGTAAACTAAAATACAGTTGAACCTCGATTATCCGGCTCGCTCGGGACCGGGCTTAGCACGGATACTCGGTTAATAGAGGTTGTATTAAAACATACAAGATTTTTTTTTTTTTAATTCACTTTTATTCAGGAATTCAATTTGTATATATTTGTATATTGCCAATAGTAAATTCTTGGCAATTTATTTTTTGTGGGAGTCATCGTAACAAAACAAGTGTTCACAGATCAAATTCCACTTACACAATGAATAAAAATACATACAAGCACATGATACAATTATGTGCGGACATATGAAATTAAAACGGGAAACCACCGGATTAAAATTAACATAATAAAAAATCATATGAAGGCTGCACGGATAATAGAGGTAAAAATTCAAAAAAATCTGCATGCCGGTTAATGGAGGCCCGGTTAATCGAGGTTTAACTGTACTAACTATTGTTTAACTATTACTTGTTATTCTTATGGCAAACTAAGCATTGCGAATATAGAATCATTAGTTAAGCCTTTGTCATTAGCTAACTAAAGACTGTGAATTCGGCCATTAAACAAATATCCAGAATCCCGGGATTTGAAAATCCAGTAGAGTACAGGTCGCAATTTCGAAGATATTTCGATAAAATTTGGACGGATAGGATTGAAACTGGTGGAAATAGATCCATTATTGAAATTGGGATTTAACGATTATAAATGTTTGAATTATGCACCTATCCAAACAAATTTCACCACAAATAAGTGGTAAATGACGCCGAATCACTTCTACAAATTTTGTACATAATAGCCCAAAATTAGTCGTAGCTCCCATATAAGGCCAACTTCAGAAAATCACTTTAAAGAGCATAAATTTTTTCAAATGTTGTTATCCGAATAAAATTATTAAAAATAAGTTTCATATGTGCAGAAATGATGACACCCAATTTTATAATGGTTGGTCCATAATTAGTCAAAACTCCCATATAAGACCTTCTCCGTAATTCAATTTAAGCTCCATAAATCTTTTAAAAGTATTTATATCGAGATAAAGTATAACATATACAATATTTATATTCACTGAAGTCATGGCATTAAATTAAATCGGTCTACAAGAGTTCATATCTCCCATATAACGCCTATTTCAAACAAATTGTTGGATACATATACTGGGTGTAGGATTATATTGTCGGGCTTGACCCACTATACTTTCTTACTTGTTTTTTTTATTGTGTTTTGCAAAACAAAGCTGTTGTTGAAAAATCAAAACTAGTAAAATCTACTCTTACATTTTGGGTTGCATAAAAAAATTTCCAAAGCTGAAAAAATTTAATCTAAAAATTGTAGTTGTAGAGCATTGTAAACAATGTGTTAATCGTATATTTAGTGTAGAGGAAGACCTGTTGGAACTGAATAAAAACATTATATTTGCAAAGGTCACTACTCGGTCATCCTTGGCACTGCATGATAGACATATGTATTTAATAATTAATTTGTGCTTAAACTGTAGTTTCATTGCGGAATATTCGAGTGATTTTCTGATCCCGTATTTGCTAGTTATTTTGATTTCAAAACAAGTTAGAGTGATATATTCGGCTGTGCCGAATCACCATTTTTCTATATTCACCAGATCAATTTGAATTTCATCTCAATAATTATTAACAAGAATTTATAGGTATTATAATGAAAAGTATCAATTATGGACTGATATCTTCAAAATCCAGTAATATGATTTCTATGTATTTAAGGCTTATTAAGGTAGAATTTCATAGCAAAAATTTAGCTTACAAAAATTTAATGGTTGTTATAATGATACTCGGAAGTTTACTTTATTTGGGAGCCAAATATGGACTGACAACCAGTGTGACCAGATCTCAAAACGCTAAGCGGCTAAATCAGTTTTAAAAATAAGCTAAAATATGCTAGAACTTGTTTTAAAATACCACAAAAAATTTTCTAAATTTTTCAAAATACTTTCTTGAAATAATTTTTTACAATCAGAGGTACGCATGATTAAAAAATAAACTTTTTATATAAATAACTCAACTCTGAACTCGAAAACAAAACTAATTAAGATTCTCTTCATGAGTCTTACTTTAAAACTTACTCAGTTGTTAAATATTTTTTGAGTAATTTTCATACAAGTTTTCATAATTTTTTTTACTGTATCAAGCCTTAATTAAGTCTTCTTAATCCACATCTAATATAAAGGATAGAATTCATGGTATTTAAAATCATTATGTTTCTTATTATATTATACCCTACATTACCATAGTATTAGCATAGAGTATAACAAAGGCGACAATTTTGGCGTTTCAAAATCGCTATAATCCGCTGATAAGGCAGTTCAATTAAAAAGAGAAAGAAAATATTTTCTGCTAGTAAATTGTAATGTGAAAAAGCAAAGCACTATATACAACAAGAATTTTGTGGACAAAACAAAATAAACAAAACTATTTGAGTAAGAATATTTGAATTGAAATTTTGTTTATATGTTTGTGATTTGAATAACTTACTAAATTGCATTTTAATAATTGTTATACTTTGTGGTATGCATTGTGGAGTTTGTGCATTCGTTAGATGATATACATAAATTAATTTTTTTATGATTGTATCAACGAATACAAAAATACTCTGTGACCAAAAACGAATTTTATTGCGTCAGAAAAATAGTAACATAAAGAAAACAAAAAGGCAGTTCTCAAAGAAAGAGACAAGTATAAAACTACATTTTCTTTCCCCTTCTGTCACCTCTTTTATACTCTGTGGTATTAGTCTAACACCCACCTTTAAGTATACCTACCAATCGACTCAGAATCACATTCGGATTCGATTTAATGGTTGCCCACGCAAAATACAGTTCGCAATTTTGAAGATATTTCGATTGTTGAAATTGGTCCATTATCTCACTTAGCCTCCATACAAATGTCCTCTCGAAATAGGGCTTTATCGATTGTGTGATGTGTAAACGTATCCAAATAAATTTTGCCACAAATAAGTATACATATGTATATAAAACGTAATCACACCTACAAATTTTGTGCAGATTGTGCATAACTTTCTTAGGCCCATTATTACAACTTGGCAATAAAGGTATGATGTTATCGGACAGATAAGAAGTATTTGGTTATTATAAGTTTACTTTAATCTAAAACCGATCGATAAGCTAAAGGGAAGATCATCTTGCCTTTAAATTTTTAGTGAGGTTTATGTATTTGAAGTTGTTATGGAAAAATGTCAACTTCATGAAAAATAAATTAATTTTAATTTTGTTTTGCCAATAAATAATTTTATAAACAAAAATGGAAAGCAGACGTTTGATTTATATTTTTCACAAACACAAACAATTTACTGTTTCTTGTCAGTAATTTGTCAAAAGTAATCGGTATTGCCATATTTTAGAAAAAAAATATTTTATTTTACAAGGAAGTTGTCACTTTATTCCTAACTTTATTTAAAGTTACCTTTTACTATTAAGAACATTAGAGGCAAGTCGTAATAATGGCCCTTAAAATTAATAATATTCAATACAAATAAGTTTCATAGAAATTATAATACCTAATTTTATAAAGATTGTTTCGAAACTCACTTCAACGACCATAAATCTCCTAAAAATATTGGTATACAAATGCAATTAAGAATTAGAAATCATTGCGCCAAATTTTATAACGATTGGTCGATAATTACTCATAGCGCTCATATAAGAACAACTTCTGAAAATCACGTTAACATGCATTATAATCAAGCTTGACCGACTATATACATTCTAACTTGGTTTTCATAGAATTCATTCCACTACGTTTAACTTCTAAATTACTAAATGGCAAAACAAAAATCTTCATAACAAAAGATGAAAGGGAGTTTTCATAAATCGCATTCTTGTATTCATAAACTTGATTCCAAAATTCTAAGGTTGAGTTTTGGTTTTGCCACTCATATGAAGATACTTTTTCCCACGTTCATCTGTTAATAAATTTGTCATTTATACTTTAAAATGTTCATATAATTTTAATTTTTTTTTATTTTCAAGCTATTTGGAACAGATAATAAATTAGTACCTATTCTTAAATTTTAAAATGTTAAAAAATGTTAAATAAAATGCCAAATGGTAAATGTAAAATTTTGCAGCTAAATCAAAATAAAATAAGCTAAATTTAGCCGCAAAAACGCTATAATGGTCACACTCACTGCTGACAACTTAAAATCCAGCAGTATAATTGCCGTATAACAGATATTAGTAAAATTTTTGGATCGGTAAAAATTTTGGGTTGATATTCATATTTATCAGAACTTCTTGTGGGTTTACTTGTTTTTCGGAGTTGGTGCTTATATGGGAGCTATGACCAACAATAGACCGAACTTTATAAATTTTTTATTTTATACATATTATGTATTTAAGACAGATATAAGTATTTAAGTAATTTTCGGAAGTGGATCTTATATGGAAGATATGGTCAATTATGAACCTATTTTCACAAAATCCAACGGTTTGAAGTTTGCATATATAAGTATGCATGATCTGATATATATACATTTTGGATTGGTACCGGTATTTATAACATATTTATACGTATTTAAGTGATTTTCGGAAGAAAACTTTGTATGGGGTCCATGGTCATACATGGACCGAATCGAAGAAAATATTGTTTTGTAATACTATTTTATATGAAACTTATTTGTGTTGAATTTTGTATTGATATTGTCATTTTAAAGCAATTATTAACCATATAGACATATTTCGGGAAGTAATCTGTATTGGGGCTATGAGAAATCATGGACCGATTCTTACTATTTTCATTATAAAAAATATATTTTTTTTTAGCTTGTTTCAGATTTTGATTCATAACTCCGGTTCTACTCGACCATTTTACTGATTTTCAATACCAAACTGTTTAGGAGAATAATTAATGCTTTTTAGTAATCTTTGCTAATTTCGATTACGTATTTTAGACGTGAGAGCGCTTTACACACGCAGAAAGACAGACATACGGACACAGCTCAATCGACTTTGAATTTCATAAGGATTAAGAATATATATAGATACTTTGTTGGGTCTCAGGTGAATATTTCTCAATGTTACACACTGACTGCTAACTTATACGAGTATGTATATATGTACCCTCATTCACCACATGTGGAGGGTATAAATGAAATGAGAGTGAAATGAAAACATTATTGTAACGGAAAATAACCGCAGTAAAACCTTTATTTGACAGGAATGTCCTTTAATATATTTTTTACATGTTACATATACTTGATACTACAACACACACACACACACTTGTACAAAACAATTTCCGTCCGTAAGTGCTCTGGCCAAGCATGGTACGTGTAAATGAAATGTGGTTAAAACATTTTGTATTGGTTTAAAATAAAGTACCAATAGTAAATCAAATAGCCAGTGGAAATACTTCCGCAGATACACAAATGTATGTTTGTGTATAATATTGGTTTAAATTCTCAATATGTATCCACAATTAGGATGACCATGTTTCTTATCGATTATTATTTGAGTTCGAGCGAATATTTTATATTAAATTTCTAATTTCGGTAAATGAAAACTATATACAGCTAGGTATATACAGCTATGTTGCAAAATTTAATTCCGTTCGGAAGTGGAATTGATGCCGTATTTTGCTTCTATAGAAAAAGTAAAACGAACAATTTTTTCGGAATGAAACCTAGGAATGCTTAAAATTACAATTCCACATAGCAAATTAAAAGTGGTTTCATTCCGAAAAAAAATTTCGTTTTGCTTTTTCTAAATTAAATGATGTATTACAAATTTTAACTTTTTTTAATGTAACAGATTTTAAGGAGCGATGTTAAAATCCTTTCTTGTTATGCATTTCAAATATTTCACAGTAACTGAAAAAAACTAAAAACTTTATCATAATTTTGCCGTTTTGTATACGAACTGTAAAATTGATTTAAAAAATTATGTTAGCAATAAATTTACAATCATATGTAAATATGTAGGTATGTATGTATGTTTTTTTTTTAATGGATGTAGTGATAACGCAATATCATCTAGTGGTCATACACAAGAACCAACACTCTGGGCCGCGCTTCCGCTCCCACATTAGTTGTCCTAATCCCCCGTCCAACATACATTTGTATGAGATTATGGGTTCGGCACATGTATTTGTTGGCATTTAGATTTTTCCATCATTATCTCATGCATCATATTCTCCTTTTTGGCTAACATTGAGTTAACCAATTGCTCCATGGTCGTATTCTCAAATATGTCCTGTAGTACGTTTCGCCTGTTGTTCCAGGTGTTACATTTTATGAGGTATGCTCGCATTCATTGCACATTTCGCATATTGCTGTTTGTTTTATATGGAATCTTTGTTAGTAGCTACCAAAGTTACCATGTCCGCTAAAAATCTGGGTCAGATAAAAATTAAGTTCTCCATGCTTTGGGTGCCCCGATAGACTAGGCGATAGTTTGCCGGACTATCAGTCAGAGGGTTGTGGGTTCGATTCCCGCCAAAGACAAAAGCTTCGCAGTTTGTGTTTGTTTAAAAAAAAAAGTTACATAAAAAGAATTAAATGCGTTCCGTACTCACGTTCGTTCATTTTGAATGCACAACAACGACTGACTTCTCTCAAGTTGACATTTGTTACTATTTCTGTCAATGGTGCAGAGGGTTGATCTACAACTAGGGCTACATCTTCTGCATATCCAACAAGTTTCGAACCGTCTGGTAAATTCAGTTTTAATAGTCCGTCGTACATTAGATTTCATAGAAAGGGACGCAGTATAGAGACTTGTTTTACTCCATCTTCTGTTTCATATTCAAGTATTCTGTCTTCCAGGTAACTATCAATCATTTTTATTAGATATCCTGAGAAGTTTTGTTCTCGCATTGTTTGACGTATTACATTCCAGTTTGCAGAGTTAAAAGCGTTTTTAATATCCAGGTTAACAATGGAACAAAATCGCATGTTTTCAAAAGCTATTTTGCTGTATTCACTACTTCCCTGATGGCACCTATAGTTGATTTGTTTTTCACAAAACCAAACTGCATGTGTGAGAAGCCTCCTTTTATGCTTATTTCTATTTCGAGTCTATTTAGAATTAATTTCTCCAAAAGCTTTCCACAAGTGTCCAATAGGCACAAGGGTCTGTATGAAGATAAGTTCTGCAATGGTTTGTTGCCTTTGCGCAGCAATACAAGAAACTGTTTTTTCCATAACTTTGGATAGACTCCGTAAATACATCCGGCCAATGCTCACAGACTAAGACAAAGATGAAGACATTCGCGATGCCCTGATGCCGTTTTTTTTTCAGAGTACGGCATGTGTCAATTACTATATTGTGAGAGAAAGTATAGCATTCATTTGCACCTTGCAAAGGGGGTAAGATGCTCCTGGTTCTTTCCGCTTCGGGGAAAAGTGTGGTCACTATGGTGTATGCCCAATTAGGATTTGTTATTCCTGGTATTTTACATCGGTTTCCTAGTTTTTTCATTATTATCCGATATAGAAGGCCCCATGGATCATTATTTATTTCCTCACATAGTGATACCCATGCCTTTTTTTAAGCAATCAAAAACTGAAAAAAAATTTGCACCTTGCAAAGGGGCATGGGAATATGCATGTATGTACATATATATGTAAATGAGTATCCATTTACAACACATAATACTTTATTGTAAAAATATACGTTAATGCAACGTCGGCAGTTGACCATATATAGTTGACACAATAAAATCAAAAATTTTTAACGTATTCAATTAAAAGGCAATTTTAATGTCACTTATTTTGTCATTTATTTAAAAATAGACCCAAACATGTGTACGTTTACATCAGTGGCCGGCTCTCATATCCACTACGGTGTTCATAGAAATGATCAATTAAGAATCTGAAATCAACAACAGGGCCTATTCCACAAACAATTTATCAACTGTCTTACAACCATAGGTGCCAGATTTAACGATTTATCGTCATTTTGACGATTTTTTGTTTCAAAAATAGCAGAGTAACGATTTGACGATTTTTTCATTGAAAGTGAAGATTTTCTGAATTATTAAAATTTTCTATCATTTGTTTGTTTTATTAATGTTTTTGTTTTTTTTAATATCATATTAAGAATAACATGCTATATTTCAAAAATAAAACTAAGTAATAGTTTAAGTATAATAATTCCAAATAATATTGAGTCAGGATAGTAGAAATTACTTTTACTATCTGTAAACATAAAAAATAATTTTAAATGCTGAATTCCATGAAGTAAAATTTTTAGAGAAAACAATTTTTGAATTTCAACTAGGAAATTCTACAAAAAGTTCTCTTGTTTTAACAAAACGTCGAAAGAATATTCAGCAAAATAAATTTAAATAACTAAAATACGGAATTCTTTGAAAATAAGTACCTGTATATGATGGATGAATTGGATCTTATACTCAAAATGTCATTTAAAACTTAATAAACTAAATTGATTTGACATTGTAATTTAACCTAAATTAATAAAATATGCTAAATTCAGATATTTATTTATAAAATACTATAAGTCTTGTTTCACACTCTTCAGTTTTAGCTGACCAGTTTTTGTTCTATTCTCTTTTAAACTTGTCATTTCATTTACACGCGTCAATTCAATGTTCGTACTTTTTAATGCAAATCAACATGCATGAAGAAAACAAAAAGAAATATGAAAATGTTCTAGTACTCCTTTTGTTCTCTTTTCCCTTCTCATCCAAAAATATATGTAATTGAAAAGTGTGAAAGCGGACTAATTTATTATAAAAATATCACACAAGTTGTGTTTAATAATATATTTTTTGTTATTTAATATTTAAAAAGTTAAAATTTCTGTATTTTGATATGTATTGAACAAGACTCTATATAATCTTGAATTTTTATGTTTTTGTTTAAATAAAAATTTCAAAATGTTCGTATTATTAGAAATAGTGACTTTTTCTTTTTCTGATTTTTTTGACGATTTTTAAAATTTAACGATTTTTTCCGAAATTCATCTGGCAGACCTGCTTTGCATTGCTGAATACAACTTGTTGAAATGAGACGCAAAATAAAAAAACTTGCTGTTACATGTTTTTTTAAAAAAAAAAAGATATTTTATTTGCTAATTTTTAAAACAATAAATTAAGTATATTTGTAAAATTATTGTAAATATTTAAAATATATTGCAAAATAAAACCGTCAAGTAGTTTAAAGAAATTGTAACAGCTGAATATACCACTCTAACTTGTTTTAAATACTGTTTGTATAAATATTGAAATTTTTTTACAAAAAAACTTATAAACAGAAGTGGGTTGGTTGCAATTGATTTGTCTAATAAGCGAATATGTACATTTTGATTTTTACATGTGATTAATGTGAAAAATTTAAAACAATCGTACATACCTTGAGAGAATTTTGGATACACAGCCATGACTGACACGCAATTGCCGTGATATATCACAGGGCCTCACACCATTATGCGCCAATTCAACAATCCTTTGTCGAACCACATCCGGCAGTGGTCTGCCATTGACAAAAACTCCACCCAGTTGATTGACACCGCCATGACCTGTTTGATGAAAAGTAAACAATTAAAATAACATCAAATAAAGTACAGTTTTTCATAAATCAATTTTACATTTGAACCATTTATGCAAATACATTGTGCAAATGATTGTCTGTTTTTAAAAAATTAAAGCTTTTTTTTAGGGAGTTAGAGGGAGAAAGTGATAAAATAAACATATAACGTAAGCCTAGGTGCCCGTTGAGGGTATGTAACCGTAATTTTCACATAACGTAAGAAGTTACAGCGATTATAGAACATTCGTACTACGAATTTGACACAAAAATCAAAGCATGATACTCGACAGTTGGTTTTAAGTCACTTAATAAAAAGGATGTAAAACCAATATTGTGTGCTTTCTTGGAACAATTAATATTGCATAATTTAATTAAAATGTATTTGTAGGCATTTAATCTAAAGGTAGAATTAGCCGAACGTCCACGACCCCGTACTGTACCGTACCGTACTGTAAGCACGTTTGTGTGCCGTACGCCAAACAAAAAAGTTCCACTTTATTTACACTACTAGTATATATACATACAATAAATAAACAGTCAGTTGTTCGAAACAGTATAATGGTCATTATAAAGTTCATTTTCATACATACTTGCTTGGAAAAGTACCAAAATGCTTTTAATACTATAGGTGTAAAATTGTGTGTGTGTGTGCGTTTAAAACAAAAAAAATATATATATATTTTCCAACTAGCTGCTGCTGAATTTTATGGCACTTGTTGCTGTTTGACATTATCACTTGGTCTTTACACAGCGACTTTTAGACAGTGTCAATGTGTGACATTGTTTGCTTTATATTTCCATAATATATTTACCTTTAATTTTTTTCTTTACACTTAATGCATTTACTAGTACAAACTTTTGCATTTTTGTGTATTGTATTGCTTAATTTTCACAAACATTATTACGAGTATTAACAAAAAGTACCAAAAAATAAGGTGAATTTACCCCAATACAATTTAACATACAAACAGCCCAACACTGCTGTACAAATGTCACGTAAGAACTCTAGGAATTTCTATTTTATACAGGTTGAGACGTTCCGTCAACGTGATATTAATATTCGGTAAACATTTACATTGATTTGAAATAACAAAACGGGATCAGCTGTTTCGTTACAGTACAGTACGGGACGTAGACGCTCGGCTAATTCTACCTTATATCATAAACTTAAATATAATTTTAACTTTACTAATAATTTTGTACAAATAGTTTTCAATTTAAAAATCAATTTTATCAACATATGCGTACTTTTGTTTCATTGATAATAAAAATTTTATTTTGGTTTTGAAAATTAAAAAAAAAACAAGCAAATTTTTTAGTTTATTTAAAAATAAATCAAACTCTTGTGGTGACCCCGACCTGATTTTAACAAGATGCCCACAACACGTTCAACATCATCCGCCGTCCAGAGTCCTGCGGCAGGCGATATACCCAACCCATGAAAATTCCTCGTTTTTGAAAAGAAAATTCAATCCTTCGGTTCGCTCAAATTGAAGCTCAATTTGTTTTACATCACATTACAAATGAGAGGAAAAAATATTTTATCATCTTGGCTGACTTGGATGCTGAAATATGTACTTACCCAGGTGAGTGATATTGTTATGAATCCTCCTATCGATGCTTATAAACAAGTTAAACAACGGCTGATTGAACATTTTTCTGTTTCCGAGGAAAATCGTATCAAGGCACTTATTGCCAATGTGGAAATCGAAGATAAAAAGATAAATGCTCTTCTTCGAGAAATTAAAAACCTGGCAAACGGTGGAGTAACTGAAGATTTTTTACGAACTATGTGGTTACTAGAAGCCAATAGTGACCGGGGAAATGCAATCTATCGCCTTTTTATGTACGATAAGACCGTGGGTAAATATGTTCTTGTAGATACCGGTGCCGATGTATCCGTCTTGCCAGTGTGTAACCAAGTACAAATTTTGTGGTGAAAACAATTCTCCTATCAACACATATGGAGAAGAAATCTTTTTACCGACTTTTGGTCTTCAAAGGAATTTTCAGTGGAAATTTGTGGTTGCCGACGTTTCTCATCCGATAATTGGAGCGGCTTTTTAAGGAGTTTGGTATTATTGTTGACATTGAAAATGTTCAACTTATCGATTCAAATACTGATTTGTCTATTTATAATTACTACGTAGTTAAAACAGTCCCGAATGCATTTCATGCTCTTCTTTTAAAATATACAGCAATAACTAATCCTTCTACTGCTGTTGGCAAAAAAAAACACATGACACTTAAAAAATCTGTTGGTCAAGTCCATTGCATTTAGTAGCAAAAAAAAAAAAAAAGTCAGTGGCGTCCTTGGATTACCGTCGTCTAAACGCTCAAACAATCCCTGCTAAGTACCCTATACCACATATTCATGATTTTACTCATGGACTTCAAGAAAAACACATTTTTTCGACTCTTACCTTGATTAGAGCCAGAAATTGTAAATTTTCTTGGTCATCTTGTTAAAGAAAATGGTATTAAACTACGAGTACTACCTGAAAAGGCGTCTGCTACTACTTTTTCCTCCCGTGCATAAAACCGTTAAAGAGGTATGTCGTTTCATAGTTAGTTATGTTTAATTTTTACAGAAGATTTATTTCAAATGCTGCAATTATACAAATACCACTTCTTAAATATCAAAAGGGAAATAAGAACAAGTAAGAAAGTATAGTCGGTCAAGCCCGACGATATAATACCCTACACCCAGTATATGTATAAAACAGTTTTTCATAAATGGGCGTTATATGGGAGATGAATATTATATGTGTTAAACTTTATCTCGATATAAATACTTTTAAAAGATTTATGGAGCTTAAAGTGAAATGTCAAATTTTATTTGAATACCAACATTTTTAAGAAATTTATGATCGTTACAGTGAATTTCGAAAGTGGGCCTTATATGAGAGCTACGACTAATTATAGTACCGTATCATAATAAAATAGTACCGTATTATTTGCATACATATGAAATATATTTGCGTTAAATATTACTTGGATACCAACATTTTTAAGAGTGTTATACTCTTTAACAGGGCTGCCAGAAATTTGCAGCAAAAAATCTTAATTTCGCCAAAAAAAGTCTTATTTGTGAGGAAAAAGCTTATTTTTGGAAATAAGTAGTTTTTTTATTACAAATAATAAAAACAATTCATATTTTATTTAACACTAACCAAAAAAAATAACAACAAAAATTCATTTTCTTATACTAATTATATTTTTTGAGATCGATTAGTTTAAAATTTTTCAAATGGGAACAAAGAAGATTTTTTTAATTGAACCTAACCTTTGTCTATAGACAAAACAAAAAATCTGTTTTTTGGGGAAAAAATCTTAAAATCTTTTTTCGGTTAAAAAATCATAAAAAATAAGGTAAAATCTTACTTCTGGCAGCGCTGCTCTTTAAAGTGAATTTCGAAAGTGGGCCTTATATGGGAGCTACGACTAATTATTGACTGATATGGACAAAATTTATTTGATATGATTTGGCTTCATTTAACACTCATTTGTGATGAAATTTGTTTGGATACTTGCATAATTCAAACATTTAAATAATGGACCGATTTCCACAAGTTTCAATCCCATCCATCTTTGGGCCGAAAAAATATCAAGTACCAAATTTTATTGACCTTTTATCGACCGCACAAGCTTCACATGGACAGCCAACCAGCCAGACGGACGGACGGACGGACATCGTTAAATCAACTCAGAAAGTGATTCTGTGGTTGTGTAGGGTATAAAAACGATAAAACTCCAATAACGTAGAAGCCCGCAATAATCGATGCATTTGAAAAATGTAATCCTTGTGAAATTTTACCTACATATATGTTTACTTATGGTGTCTTTTTGATTTTTCATTATATATTTTTCATGTACATCATTAACTATTTGCCCCAGCTCCATTAAAGCATTGTGGGGGCTAGTTGGCAATTAAACATATACAATTATATTTTAAAATGTGTTTTAAAAGGTATGCAAGTAAAATGTTACATCAGAAGCTATTCTAAATTATTATATAAATATTGTTTAAGACCTAGTTCTGAAAATTGGACTATGAATGCAATTTTTGACAGCAAATGTTCGTTTTATTTATGTCGTCTAAAGAGGACATAATATCTGTTAAATGCATCTTGCTCATATACCAACAAAATCCGACTACAACTTTATAAAACACGAATATACTCGTATGAAGTTACACACACAAAGTTAATTTCCTTGAATAAAATTTGAATATATTTATAGTTTTCAAATGACATCGTTAGTTAAATGATGTAAAATTAATTGAATTAAGTTCTTCCAACGTATGTATTTTATTGATACTTTAAAAATCAATTGCAAAAGTGCTAAATTGGCACCGCTGAACGAACGAACTATCCTGATAAAATTTGTAAAAATATTTAAACGAATTGCATTACATATTTAAATACAAAAAGTCATGATAAATATGACATATAAAATAACAAATAACATTTATTTACCGTGTAATGCTTTATTGCCTTTTATTTTATTTTATTTAATAACAAATAAGAACAAATATAAATTATATTTTTTCTGATCTCCTTTTAGGAATTTGTTAAATTTTGTTAAGACTATCTTTGTTTCACAAAAAAAAAAAAAAAATCATGAACAAATATATTTTTCGAAATGCAATAAAAAGCAAACAGGATTACAATGTAACAACATTGCAACCACTGCTTTTGACAACTATGAACTTAATTGATGGATCTCTTTAGCCAAAATAATTTAGCAAAATTTAGCTAACTAACTTCAATAGCAATGTTTTTTGACAGGTGATTTAGCATTTCAGTGAAAATGTGAAATCAAATTCATCTCTGTTTTACAAATTGTATTGTGAGAGAGATTAGAATGTGTTTTCATTGAGACTGACTGCTGTCTAGATGATGCAGTGTAAACACAATTTACATTTTGTATTTCTAGGGATTTGATTATAATAGTAATAAACTTATTATTATTACATATCTACAAGTGATTTCCCAGCAAACATTCAGATATGTTATTAAATCGTATCAATTAATTAATTAATGATAATTATAAAAGAATAAAAACAAATAAAATAATAATATGTAATTAATTAATTAGTGATAATGTAGTTTTAAACATTGTTTGTTCGTTTCATTCAAATAAGTACAATATAGAAATAAAGTCCGAACATTTTATTTTAATACATAAGTATGTATGTATTTCATGTCCCATGTTTTAAATAAAAGTTAATGTTTATATTGCATTTAAAAAAGCATTGTTCTCAAATCTAAGTAAAATTTGGCGTGTTTAAAAATATGCATTTTAAAGTTTTATATGCAAATAATGTTGCACTTTTTCTGCCCCTTTGCTTAGAAAAGACAACGACAGCATTATGCTGTTTCTCATGCTTATGCCTACGTATGTGTTTGCTGGGCTGTGCCAATTATGTAGATGATGCTCATGGTGTGGATGACTTTTCGACTCGGGTGTATAGTGTTGTTAAATTTAAAAATAATAGCATTTTGTTCTCTTTCCACAAAAGGAAACAAAACCAAACGTACGACGACCGACAGTGCTGTTAAATGCACATAAAACAATGCTGCAACACAGCAACAGCCAAACACATTTTTACAATTTAGATAATCTGTAGCAATGTGTGTTGTTGTGATGTTTTGAATATGTAGGTATGTATGTGTTTGTTTTTGTAGTACTTATTTACACTTTGAAGAGCATACAAGCAAAATTGTCAATTGTTCTTTTTTTATTGTTTGTTTCATTTGTTAGCTAAAATGAAAACAAAGACACATACAGCAACAATAAACAATTGTTGAATTTATGCGATTGTTGCTGTTTTATGTTACTATTTGATAATATGTAGTAGTTGCCGTATGACAGTTGCAGCCACACCACTACTATTGACTTGACTGACGGATGCTCGCAAATGTACGAATAAGTGGGACTATATTGTTTGTTATTTAATAACAATAATAATAATAAGGACATCATCATACATACATACATTCACCGGTACAAATAAATCTCTTGTGTAAGGCAATGTAAAGCTGGCACTCGAGAGCTGAGTCCTTTACAGCACAATACAATACAATTAAATACAATAGAATACACTTAACTTAGGTTATTCTTATTGTTATTATATCACCTTTTATTACGTCTGAATGTATTACTATATACATATACTACATACATATGAACAATAGGCCTGCCCTTAAAAAATATAGATTAGCTTTAGCAATGCTAAATGCCAATCGAATAACGAGAACAATGGTACAAAAATGTTTGTTATTTTCATAAATATGTAATACGTTCTAAACGATTGAAAATAACCAACTTATGTCGTTTTCTTTTCTGGCAAAAATGTTATGTACACGTTTTTCCCATTTCGCATCTTTTTTAATTTGTTTGTGTTCTTTTCTGAAAAAATGTCAACACTGCTAACGTGTAGTGTGTTCTATTCTATAAATGTCACACTATAAATTTAAAAAATGTTGCACCTTTCACACTCTGAATTTTTAGAGGGGGAGAATCGCACGATAAAACAGCTGACATTTGTTTTGTTTATGAATGTGTATTTGTGTTAAGAAACAAAAAAAATATACAAAATGGAAAATATTACTACTTTTTTATATGCTGAATGAATACTCTGAAGTTGATGTACATATGTACATACATATGTCAAATTTCATAGGACAATATCTCATACTTTTTATAGTTTAAGAAGAATTTGCGTATTAGTCGGGAAGATGTCATTGGTCTTTTTGAGAGAAATTCATTGTCTTATTTCAAGCGATCTTACCAGTGAGCTATCTGTTTCTTCTTTTTTAACAAACAAAAAATAAAAATAAAACAAAAACAGCTGTACATGAAAAAAAAGTGTTACACTGTTGTGATTTTATGTTCTATTCTGACCATTAAAAATGCGACATCTTTAAAATGTGGGGTAAACATTATTAAAATGTACATAATAAAGGTGTAACATTTTACTTCAGAAAAGAAAACACCATTAGTATATGAATTTAAAGATACCCGACCGCATGTTAAGGGAAAACTACTAGTTTACGCATATTTTACACGGATTTCTGTGTAGAAATCAAGTCGTAGGTCAAAAGTATACTAAAAATATGAAAAAATATGTTGGTAAGATTTCTTACGATTTTTAATTTTCAAATGTTAAAAACATATTACATATCCTTTATCTGATGGTCTCAAATTTTGCAGCTGTTTGTTTTTGCTACTAATGAATAATACAAGTATAAGATCTATCCAAAACAAAACTATTGTTTAAGGACAGGTCTAATGTACAGTGTACATTCACACATACATACATATGCATCTGTGTACATGGATAGTGTACGAGTAGAGTATAGATGTATGTACATATGTATGTAATTTTTAATTCTGCGAATATTGTGAGTGTTTGTTTTATCCAATGTTTTGTTATGAGTAGATTGCCTTTAATTTATTGCTTACACAATTTAGGGAATTGTAATTAAATTATTCATAGGAGACTTGGTCCTAAATTCAATATGCATTGCAAGTTGCAACATTGCGTTAAATTGTAATTATGTAACTTATACTGTGTTCAGATATGCAACTTTATTGAGTCAATATTCGATTAATTGACAATATTATTTTAAGTGTTCAGGCATACGCAACTTTCAGCTAACTCAATAATCATTTGACAGCTGGAAAACAATACAAAAATACTCTAAATGGTTGTTGTGTTTCTATGTAAACTAACTTACCTTCACATTGATTTTTTAATGATTTCTTTTGTTGACATTTGCCATTTTATACAATTTTGTTCACTAAACACAGTTGTAAACAGTGTTGCATTCGAAATCTTACTCAATATTATAACAATATCGTACTTATTGCGCAATAATTAATTGAGATTTTATATGGAATATTGAGCTCAATAATGGCGGATTATCGCATATCTGAACACAGTATTAGTCATTTAACTTGACTAGATACATATTAATTTTATCAACATAAATAAATAAATATGAATATCTTTTGCATGAAATATATCAACATATTTGATATTTCTTCTTAATCTTAATCGGGAAATTTTTAACCAATACAGAAATATATTTTTAAGCTCAAATTTACACAGAATAATCCTAGTGCAATTCGGAACGTACGTTCTAGTTCGAATGTTTCCCTTTTTTGCCCTACTGAACTACTGGACTTTAAACCTATGGCATGTATGGTAACAATTTAAATACGAGTATGTGCTAACAAAAAAACTAAAGGAAAATAGTACAGTTTGTTTAAAAAAATTTAATATTATAAAAATTCAAAATGCCCGAACAAATAAATGTTTGAAAAAACTTATCAGGCAAGAGTCCGAAAAAAATAAATTTTTCAATTTTTGCAACTAAAAACGTTTTCCGAAAAAAAATTTTTAAATGAAATGCATAATGCAAAAATTGATATTGATTGCACTTTGCTAAAACTAAAAATATTGGAAAATGTCAACAAAACGGAATGACTTTGATATTAAAAATTGTTCATATATGTACATAGAGTGGTTCACAGCTTATTTTAACCAGCTTCTATTAAGAATATAAAGTGCGTACATATAATTTCGAAATAAAGACAGATATTAATAATTTATTTTATAGAATTTATACTACTTCTTGGCATAAAGTGCCCTAAAGAGAAGGACTGACCGTGACATGATGAGACCTAGAAGGGGGCAAATTTAAACCTATTAGACACTTTGTGACTCGTCACGCAACTAAGATACCCCCTGTATTTAATTGATAATATTTGTTACTAAGTTTGTTCAAACATTTTTTATATAAATTAAAAAAATTTTAGAATAAAATTATAAAAATTTCACAAATTTAGTGCATATAATAAATTAGCTACAATCCTGCCTCAATTCTCCCTAAATTCCCTCTGTGTTGTTCTCTATCAAACGTAGATGCTTGCAAATACAAAAGTCATAGTTTAATTTATTCAGTACAATACGAAAATGGATTTTCTGGACGGGTCTTGTTTTTTTTTATATTAGATATTATTAAGATTAGTTTGTATGAGATGGCAGAAGTCTTAAATTAATTAAGTATAGCCTGAAAAATATCTTTTTAAAGTGAAACTAAAAAAATTATAATTCTTATGATCCACTGCTTTTAAGTTATAATTTGTCCGACGTTTTGATCAATTTGTAAGCATTCAGGCATGTGATGGAAATCGAAATCGAAAACGAATCAGTTTTGGAATTACATTTTATTGCATTTATAATCTAATTTTTAAAATTTTTGTTTTAAGATTGTCTTTAGTAGCCCAATATCTTTATATTTTATGTGATAAAAGTTTTCCAATACAGAAATATTACGAAAAAATTGACTTCTAAAATTCATTCGTTTTCGTTTTCGATTTCCAGCACATGCCTGATTATTTACAAGACCAGCTGGAATACTTTAAACTACATATGTACATAGAATTATATACAGACATGAACATTAGAATTTAAATTTTAAATGCACGAGTATGTATGTACATTTGAATGTTTGTGAGATTTTTAAATGAGATTTAATTTTTTTCGAACTAAAGAAGTGCTCTGAATGTTTGTAAGTTACTTAGCAAAGTTCTAATTATTTTATTCTCAAATATTCAAATATTTGAATGCGTATTGCGTGCTTTTTTTTAATGATTGTTGGAAATTTCGCACTTTTCAAATGGTGTGGAAATGTGCAAAATTATAATTAGTCTTTACTATATTTAACACTGACGTTCCAGTATGCTTGTATGCATATCACAACCCTTTTCGAAACGCTTGACTGCATCGACAAATTGTGTATGATGTGCTTTTTAATAATTAAATAAGAGCGGCATTTATCAAAAACAAAAAATAACAACTTTGTGTTAAAATTTTCTTATTTCTGATTTAGATGTTTCGTGCAAGCAAAGCCAACGTACATATTTTTAATAATAAATGTTCGAAGACAGAAAAATTTTAAATAGTTTTTTATTTTTAAGTTCAATATTTAAGATTAAACCAAAATAATAATTCAAAAATAAAACCGCAATGTCAGAAATAAATTAATTTTTAGAAAAATCACAAAAAAGGACAGACAATTTTAGACTATCTTATATATGTACATATATACATATGTACATACATATATATAATGTTGTTATAATTATACACGTATAGTCAAACTGTTCCTCAAATTATTAGTATTTTGACTGCAGATTCTATTCTATGCGCTCGAAAATGTAAATATGTGCAATCTCTAAATGGAACTTATAAACTATTCAATGTAAAACTTAAATTTTTATTTCATTTAAAATATTAAATAAAAAGGTAATTTTTTTTGTGTATTATTAAGTATAATTAGCGTTGTCAACTTTGAAATTTCAAAACGCACCAAAATGGAAAAAAACGCACCAAGTTAAGAATTTCGTTTTTGTTTTAAATATTTATTGAATTCATTTGAAATTTTTTAATATCATAAATTCTATAAAAAACTTTTTATCAACGATTATTAGTAATAGTAAAAGCCTTTTTTTAATAAATAAGCTAATAAAGATAAAATAAGCATTTAACCACTCAAAATTTAACTCACAATATGATATTCGGAACTAAAGTCTAAATAAAGCATATTTATCAATTATATCTGTAAATGTTAAAAGCATTTCGTCCCTAACGAAATTTAATAAATTTAAATCCTATTCTAATTTTCCAAAGCTACCGGATATTATTTGTACTCAAGAAACTTGGTTTGATAAAAAATGAGTGCAACTTTACGAAATTCCAGGATATACCTCAGTCCACTGTTGTAGAACTGATGGCTATGGTGGTACGACCGTATATGTTCGCGAAATCATATTGTTTACTGTTGAAAGCTGTGAGAGTAAAGATTTTATTGAGTCCATAACAATAACCATACAAAGTCAAAACATTACTAGAAGGCCAATGAAACTAATTTCATTTTACAGATCTCAAAAGTGTAACTTTGAGAAATTTTCTGAATATCTTGAGAACTGTTTTATGGCTTTGGGTCAAAGTCCGTGTATATTTGTTGATGATACGAATGTTGATTTCCTGAATAATTCGCTAGCTTTTGTCTTATCAGATCTTTTACAATGTTATGATTTTAAAAATTGTCATACTATTCATTACTCGTCCTAGCACTGGAACCTCAATTGATAATGTGTTTAGTAATCTTGATGGGAAACTCGAAATTAGTTCTATTGAATGTGTACTATCGGATCACAACCTAATTAATATCAGAATTTATTCAACCGTAAATACTAAGGATTATATAGTAATGGAACGTTATTATTGTAATTATGAACACGTTAGAGAAATTCTTAGTAGTACTCTGCTGATATCAGGTTTTACTGACAATCCTAATTATGACACATCCTATTTAATAGATTGTGTAACAAATGCCGTTACTAGTTCAACAGTTATAACTCGCACTAAGAAGGATTTGAAACTAACACCATGGATTAATTAATTCAAGTAGTTTTTGTTCGACCTTTTTATGTATAATAAATAAAAATTCCTTTATTTCAAGCTCGAGGTCAGTTAAATTTTATTTTATTTTATCTGCCGATATTTCGATGCTCTTTGAGTATCATCATCTGGGCTTGTTAAATAAATAATAATTTATATGGACCACGTAAAATTAATGTACATTTGTTGTTGAACAACAGACGATAAAAAGAAATGTACATTAATTTTACGTGGTCCATATAAATTATTATTTATTTAATTAATTAAAATAGCTACCAAGGAATGTATGAATAATTATTATGAGGAAATTTTGAGTAAAATGCAGGAGAATCCTAGAAAGTGTTGGCAATTTTTAAATCAGACTCTTGGAAGAAATTAAAGCCCGAAATTAATATAAGGAATGATGAAGGTAAAATAATTGTGAATAATAATGAGAAAGTTGAAGTTTTCAATCAGTATTTTCTTAATTCTGTAAAAGATTTGATTAGTGGCTCTTCTGATCAATTTAATGCTTTTCGATCTTTAATATATACTCGAAAGCAATTTAGTCTACATCATATCACTGAAAATGAAGTCTATGATTTAATTACTCGTTTAAATGTTGATAAAAGTCCTGGAAGTAACGCAGTTGATTAGTTTAGACCAGTTGCAGTTTTATCTATCATAGACAAACTTCTTGAAACCATTTTGCATAGTCAAATTTATAAATTTTTTGGAGGATGAAAAATTGATATACCCAAATCAATCTAGCTTCCGTAAGGGTTGTGGTACTGAGGAAGCAGTATTAAATGTAGTTAATTATATCTGTGATGGTTTAGATAAAGGAGTCAATGGAGTAGGTGCAATCTTTTATGATCTTTCCAAAGCCTTTGATCTTGTAGATCACTCAATAATGATTCAAAAATTAAAATTTTATGGTGTTAGAGGTGGTGAATTGTGTCTTTTCAAAAGCTATCTGGAAAATCGCCGGCAATATGTGCAGATTAACAATTGTAAAAGTTCAATGGAAGAAGTTGAGTATGGAGTTCCTCAAGGAAGTGTGCTTGGACCTTTATTGTTTAGCATTTATCTTAATGATGTTAATAACTTCGGTCTAAGTGGAAAAATTTTTATGTATGCGGATGACTTATGTCTTATTTATCCATATAAAGAAAATCTAGTCTTCAAAACATTTGCTGAACGGGATGCAGCACTAATTTCGGAGTAGAAGAATAAATAAATTAGTAATAAACCCTAGTATAACAAACTCTTACGTTTTAGACCACGACATAATAGAAATGTGGAAGAAATGGCAGTATCTATGGATGAAAAGGAAATTGTGGAAGTGGACTCCATAAAATATTTGGGAGTTATTCTTCAAAAGAATTTATCATGGCAAAATCATATTCAACATGTTCGTTCAAAAATATCTCCAGCACTAGGTTTACTATTCAAACTAAAGTACAAACTGGATGAAAAAACCAAATTTATAATTTTTCAAGCCCTTATTCATTAAAGGCTGTATTCAATCTTTCCCATTTGAATCCGACTTTGTCGCTGTATAAAAATGTTGCTAAAAAAGTATTACCAATTTATGGTATTTACAAACTGCAGTTGTTAATATATGTTTTTAAAGTAAGTCACGGAATTGGACATCATACGATAAGTTTTTCTATAAATCAAATATTGTTTAACACAAGAAATAATTCGAACTTAAGGCTCGCAAGATGCCGGTTGGAAACTACCAAACAGAGAATTGAGTACAACGGTAGTTTGGAATTTAATAATTTGCCTCAACTTTTAAAGAATTATTTGTCAATATCTTCATTTAAAAAACAGCTAAAAGACTACCTTCTACACAATATGGAAATGCTTAATATAATAATTGTATAATATAAAATACTCTCAATAATAACAATAATTTTTATATTATTTTTTTTTTATATATACATATGTATATTTTTTAATGAATCTGTTATATATATTTAATTATATAGTAATTATGCTTAGTTTTAATTGCCAACGTTTGTCTCAGATAGCCTTAATGGCACTGAGACCATTATATATAAATTGTAAAACATAATTTTGAATTAATTATCAAAAAAAAAAAAAGTACTAATTGGTAAAAAAAAAAGCAAATTTCAGTACATATTTGGTACTTTTTTTATATATTTTTGTTTTCAAGTTAAAGTACTTCTATTTAATTTTTTCTAATAAAATTTGTTAGGATTCCACTGGTACTCTAATTCTGGTTGTTCGTCTACAGTTCAGTAGACCAAACCATCAGGTTATACAAGAATTTTTATTTACATGTTTAAAATGTTAATTTGATTTTCAAACAAAGATTTTTGAAGAACTTGATTTCATTTATTATACATTCGTATTTAAAATACATTTTTTCATCGTATAGATTTTATGAGTTATGAATTATTAAAAAACTGCAATTAAACATTTTCGAAAAAATTAAGAAACGCACTGAAATACACATAAATAATGTTGCAGTTTTGAACACACAGGTGTATTTTATTGTAGACAAATTTTTTTCTCACACTGAAACAAAAAGTTGTGTTGAATTTGCTTTGGTGCCACCAAAAATTTAAAAAAAGCGCACCGCGCACCAACTAAAGAATGTTTCGCACCAAAAATTTTAAAAAGCACCAAAAATAGTGAGAAATGCACCAAGTTGACAACGCTGAGTATAATCCAACGATTCAAAAAAATAGAGATTATACAACTCTGTTCATTAATGATGAAACGGAAACCGCAACTTAAAGCCAAAACGACTCTCAGAGAAATCAGGCCCATTCTTGAAACAACGTCTGCAGCTTTACGAACTGTCATTTAATGTTTTTATATTTCTTCTGTGTACCAAACTGTAATGCCGACAGCTTTTCCCATTTTTGTCCACAAATCTTGTTTTAAATAAAAATTTTTGTAAATTATATATCACTCAATTTTTCTTTTTAATTACAAAATCTCACTTTTAAATTCACTTTTAAACGTTTCTTTTGATTTTATTTTTCTTGCGCCAAAGTTTTAAAAACATATGGCTTTGTTTACAAAATGTATAAAATTTAATAAAAGTATGTTAATATTGTTAAGAGCATTTGTGTTTTAAAGTGAGAGCATAAGAAAAATCACTGTCAAAATAAAATAGATTCTATTTCACGACCGCATTCTCTGGCAAAATGTTATGTCAAACTGTATGGAAAACATCATTTATCAGCCATGTCACAGAATTTAATTCCGTTCGGAAGTGGAATTAATTCCATTTTTTGCTTCTATAGAAAAAGCAAAACAAAAAATTTGTTTAATTTGCTATGTGGAATTGTAATTTTCACTATTTCTAGGTTACATTCCGAAAGAATTGTTTTTTATTTGAATGAAGATAATTTACAAGAAAGGAGCTCTGTTTCTTTGCCTTTCCAAAAAGAAATGGTTTATTTTCTTTGTTTCAGATGCATTAAAATTACATTGTTACTCTATCATTTGATAACTTTCTTCCTGGAACACTAGTTTCTTGAACGTGAACAAACGCTTTATCTGTTATCATTTTTCAATAAGGATCAGTTTTGTAGAACTTAGAAGTTAGATTGTGTGTCTTTGAAGAAGTCTAACACCGTCTACTTTTTTATCACTTGCAATAAATCCAACATTTTTGTATTTCTATTTCAATTAACTGAGATATTGTACATATGTTTTTTCCTTGGCAAGAAATCAATACCAAAGTTCCATTTCCATTAGAGATTGACGATTTTGTGAGACATTCTTGATAACCTAATATAATTGTCGAGTATAAAATTGTTTAAATTCGTTTTGCCGTAAGTTATATCAAATTTTTGTTACAGTGAGTTTGTGATTAAATTTTATTATTACATATTTAACAAATATTTAAAATAGTACCGTGGAGGTCTAAAAAGTACATTTTATTAATATAGCTGGTACAAAATGCAAAAAGCTATTTTCCATTCCTGTGTAATATACATACATATTTCAATTGCAGTCAGGTCACTTCCAAGTTTAATTTGTGCTGCATGAAAAGTACAATTATTATTTTAGGTTAATCGGACTCAAATGACTTCCCGCACGGCTTCTTGTTATCCGAATGACCTCCAGTTTGTCCATTTCAAGTCAATTTAAGTAATAAGTATGTAAATCTATTTTAAGGACTTACATATGTATGTGTTGAAATACATATATATGCATGTGCATGAGAAACAAATCTTTATTATTCAAGTTTGTTACTTTTTATTATATTTTTATTTATATACCGTTCTTATAGATTTCTCTCAAATAAGCATAGATCACACTACTGGTATGTATGTATATAGGTGGTGGGTATATAAGATTCGGCACTGAATATAAACTTCTACTTGTTAGCACTACAACGGTGTAATCACACATTACATGCCAAATATTTGATGAAAAATTAATTTATTCATTTCAAAAACTTTTTATTTACGACAAGTCATAACAAATATTTAGTTTTATTTTATTTGACATCGTCTGATCTTACAAAAAAAAAATGTAATGTAACAAAAATGTAAACAATGTGAAAGAAATTTGTAAATATTTGTCATGTTTGACCATACATACAGACATACATTGATGGGTTTTTAACAAGAATTTTGTTTTCCATCATGGGTATATTGGAATAATATGAAGGTTTTGACATTTTACTTGTTGACATACATATGTGTCAGTAGTAAAAACTTTGACATTTGTTACAATGAAAATAAAATAGCAATTGTTGAGAAGCTTTTGCCTGCTGAACTTGTATTCTGGAGTCGTGACTGGACCATTTTTTATTAGAAAATGGATAAATGTTAACGATCGCAAAATTTCTTGAAGTTCATCACTGGATTATTTTTTGTGGAGCCATGTTAAAGACATACGAGTAGTCTATATAGAGCCAATCGAATGAACTTCAAATACGAAACATGATTGACGACGAATAAGATGCGATTGAAAATTTTGATGAAAAAATCAACATGCAGTGGTTGGTGGACATCTATCCAATATAATTTTTCATTGTCAAAACTTATTCTTTACAATGCAATACAAATTTAAATGATTTTAATTGTGGAAAAGTCTCTATACATAAATGGAATAACTACATACATACATATTTACAACAGTTAGTTTAAATATATACATATATGTGGTTTAAGTGTAGACATGAATTTGCTTTAAAAATCGGGTCCCATGTTTCAGTATTATAAATTCCGAATTTTTAGCACTTTCAAATATGTAACTATATTTTGGTAGGTATGTATGTACATACATACCTATACATACATACATATGTATGCATGTAAATGTAAAATGTTTTAAGAATAATAAAAATTAATATTAAATATTTGTTTACATGTGTAATATTCCATCATATTTTGATTGTAACGATATGCTGTGGACAAATCCATTGTCGTTGTTGATGTGAATTGATGTTGTTTTAATACAATAACGAATAAGTTTGTTGTTGTTGGTTTCTGGAAACGGAACTGCAATTTGTTGTTGTAAATTTAATTAAAAAAGAAATTATTGTATGTGTATTGTTGTTGATTTGACACAATTACTCATTTACATATTTCCTGTACATGTGTACATTTTCTATTTTTTCTATTTTTATTTATTTACAAACACTTTCATTTATTTTTAGCGGATATTCGAAAATATTGAATATTTTTTGTTAGGAATTAACATAAATTTTCTTTTACTTGATGATATTTATCTATTAATTTATTTGGGAAATTGTGTTACATGTTATAGGTATTATTTCATTTCATTTTATTTTCTTGTAATTATTTTTTATTATTTGCAACTTTTTGATTTCGAATTGAAAAGGTATGTAGGTATTTATTTATTATTGAACCATTTTTATTATTTGTTTAAATTTGTTTTTATATTATTTTATATTTTGTATTTGGATTACACGTGTATTATTATATTGTTGATGTTAGTTGAAATTTGTTGTCTGTTTAATATCGGGGAATTTATCGTGCCGAACTACTGCCACGTAACGCATTTAAGACGAGTTGTTATTGCGGTTACAAAACGATCGGAGTTCGGTTGCGTTTTTCCTTTACTTGTCTTGCTTCTTGTTATTTGTGTGTGCGTTATGCTTTTTGGATACTGGATAAAATATCATGAACGTAAAGGAAACCCCGTTTCCAATAAAGGTTTACCACAAGATTGCAGATAACTTGTCGCTGTGTCTGTATGTATGTATATATTTATTGTGTAAGTATTGTTTTGTTTAAAATATATATTTTTTTATTCACTTGTTTCTTTTATTTTTTTATATTTGACTATATTATGGGTTCGCATTAAATGTCACGCTGCCACTTTTGCTTTGTAATGTGTGTCAACAAATCAGTGGGCAGATAACGAACCGTGGTGCATCTAACAGGCAGCCAGCCAACCAACCAACCAACCGTTGTTGGAAGATGTTGTTAATACGTAACGTTAGCGCCAGGCCAAAGAGTGAGCAGTGCCATAACACAGATGCGCGCGCGTCTTCCTCAAGTCTAAAATTTTTTAACATTGTTCGAAATCATCAACAATTTTTAATTTGCTTTTCTGAATTTAACTGCAAGAACACACACACGGATGAATATCACAATTTTTGACAAACAATAGAAAAATTAAATATAAAAAAATAAACATTATTTTTGGACACAAAGAAAAAACGTTTATTCTTGTTGACTTCACAACTAACAAATATGTAACTAATGCGATGTAAAAATACCAAAATGCTCAGATTTCTATCCTGACGTTTTGTTGTCTTGTTGTTGCTTCTTCTGTGTTGTTTTTGAGTTATAAGCAAAACAAAACAAACATAAAATAGAAACGTATAAGAAAGACATTTAGGCATAACGACATTCACAGGAGAATAAAATAACAACCGAAACAGGGCAACAAACAGTAACAGTGATGATGCTGTGTCGGTCTGTCTGCCTGTTGTCTGTAACTAATACTTGTACAATTGGCGATGTTGCAAATCCAACAAGATGTTGATTATAAAATGACAAAATACACACTCAAACATACACATGCACATGAAGGCAATGACAACTACGGCGACAATGAGGAACAAGATAACAGCATGATTGCAATTGGAACCACAACCACTGTCGACAGTAAATTTACATACATTTTGTATTCAGTGCTAAAAATCTACTTATGGCTGACCACACTGTTTATTATATACATACATATGTATGCATGTATGTAGGTATATTTATTTTTATATTATATACCTATGTACATATGTATATATTTTTTTGCTCTAGCTGGCGTTTCTTGATTTTTAGCATTGTGTTTACAAAATATTGCATGGAAATATACAAAACATCAGAAATGTGGTTCCAATTGTAATCAGCCTGCAATAATCCGTTTGTTCACTTATTATGATGTTGGTGTGTGTGAGTGTGTCAGAATGTGTTTGGCTGAGCATCTTGTGTTCACTGTAACAACAATGACCGCCCAACCGCATTTGCGCGCAGCCAATACTTGACTGATAAACACGAATAAACGAACCAATAAAGACCAACCCCGCAACGGAAATGTATAAAAACAAATACATAGTGTAGGTATGTACATATGTATGTGTGTACAAACATATTTAAAAAAAAAATGGAAATAAATATCAAACATGTTTAGAAAAAACCAAACAAAAAATCTCAATCTGAATGAGATTTCATGAAGCTATGGGTTACATGTGTCTATCTGTCTAACCATGGCTGCTTGTCTACTCGGCTTGATTATTGGTTTAGCTCTTTAACGCTAAAAAATATACTTACATATACCTATACATACATACATACATATCTACTGCATATCAAGAACAAATAAAACTACGACGCGACGCACAGTTCCTTACACAAAAACAAGTAAGAAAGTATAGCGGTCCAGCCCGACCATATAATACTCTACACCCAGTATATGTATGAAACAGTGATTTTGGTAAATATAAATATTACCTATGTACCTATATGTGTTTAACTTTATCTCGATATAAATGCTTTTAAAAGGTTTATGCAGGTTAAAGTGAATTACGGAAAGCGTCTTATATGGGAGTTTCGACTAATTATGGACCGACCATTATATAATTAGGTGTCATCATTTTTGTATAGGTATATGAAACTTATTTGTGTTGAATTTTATTTAGATACCAAAATTTTTACGAAAATTCTGGTCGTTAAAGTGATTTTCGGAAGTGAGCCTTATATGGGAGCTACGACTATGTATGGACCGATCATCATAAAATTGTACGCAGGGAGTGATTCTAAGTCGATCGGTATACTTTAATGTAGGTGTTGGACCAATATTTCTGGGCGTTACAAACATCAGCACAAATCCAATATACCCTTCACATTATGGTGGTGTAGGGTATAAAAGTGGCGAATTTAAATTCAAGCGAATCCATTAAATTTGTTATACCCTACATCACCATAGTGGGGAGGGTATATGGGATTTGTGCTGATGTTTGTACGCCAAGTAATATTGGTCTAACCGATCGACTCAGATTCACTTCCTAAGCCGATTTAACGATGTCCGTCCGACCATCTGGCTGGCTGTCCATGTAAAGCATGCGCACATTTGGTACACGAAATTTTTTCGATCCAAGGACGTTTGGGATTGAAATTGGTCCATTATTTCTCCTAGCCCCCGTACAAAGAGGTTTACTGATCATAAAAGTTTAAATTATGCAAGTATCCAAACCAATTTCAGAACATACATATGATTGATAAATGAAGCCGAATTACATCTACAAATTTTGTGGTGATCGGTCCATAATTGATCATAGCTCCCATATAAGGCGTACTTCCGAAAATCACTTTAAAGAATAAAACTCTATTAAAAATGTCGCTATCCAAATAAAATTTAACACAAATAAGTTTTACATATGAAGAAATGATGATACCAAATTTTAAAATGGTCGGTTTATAGTTGGTCGAAGTGAGTTTCGAACCAATCTTTATAAAATTAGGTATAATAATTTCTATATACATACATACTATGTAGGTATATGAAACTGATTTGTATTGAATATTAATCATTTTAAGAGAGTTATGCACAATCTGCATAAAATTTGTATGTGTGATTACGTTTTATATAGGTATAACTTATTTGTGACAAAATTTATTTGGATACGTTTATAAATCACACATTATTGATCGATAAAGCCCTATTTCGAGAGGACATTTGTATGGAGGCTAAGTGAGATAATGGACCAATTTCAACAATCGAAATATCTTCAAAACTGTATTTTGCGTGGACAACCATTAAATCGAATCCGAAAGTGATTCTGACTCGATTGGTAGGTATACTTTAAGCTGGGTGTTAGACTAATACTATGGTAATGTAGGGTACATAAACATACTGATTTTAAATACCATAAATTCTACACACTGTTTATAAACTTTTTTATACACAGTTTGGTATTAACAAATACATAATTGCCTCACTTTTAAGAATGTCAAACTTTATGTAAACAAGTTATAGTGCAACATTCAGCTGTGTCGAATCTTAAATACCCGCAAACTAAATATAATAAGAATTACAAACACTACGTTCTTGTTAGGACCAGAAGTATTTTTTACTCAGTTTTAGCGCAAATTTTATTATTGTGCGTGTACATTCGTAAGTCCCGGTTTACATTATGAAATTTTTGTCGCTGCGATTCTTGCTTTGTAGGCGAGAGCGGTGAGTCGTTTAAAAAGGGGTACACACAGAGCTGCCAGAAGTAAGATTTTACATTATTTTTTAAGATTTTTTAATCGAAATAAGATTTTAAGATTTTTTCCCCAAAAAAAAAAAGATTTTTTGGTTTGTCTAGACAAATGTTAGGTTCAATTAAAAACAACCTGTTTTGTACTACTTATTTCCAAAAATAAGGTTTTTTCTTCAAAAATAAGACTTTTTTGGTGAAATTAAGATTTTTTGCTGAAAATTTCTGGCAGCCCTGTGTACACATATGCATGTACTCGTGAGACGAGCTTTGTTCCCTCATTCGTTTTTTTTTTATATTCATACATGTATGTATGCTACAAAATATATAAAAACATTTAGACATCCACAAAAAATCTCTGCAACAAAAATCTCACAATGTAGACGCAAATTTAATTTTAAAGAAGATAAGACTAGAATCGCAGCGACATAATGTAAACCGGGACTAACGGGTTCACTTTAATTTTAATGGTTAATTGTCACCATTTATCATATAAAAATCGTTCTTTGATTTACATATATATGTATGTAGGTATATCACTGAAAAGGTTTAGTGGTTGAGAGAAACAGAAAAGAAAAAAAAACAGAAATGATCATGAAGAATTACATACTTAGGAATTTATAATTAAATTTTTTATTAGGGTCAGGTATAACTTTTATTTTCGAACTTTAAAAATAAATGGCAAAAGTTCATTTGATGCAAATCAATGTAGCTTGCACTTATAATTAATAAATAATTGTTTGTAAAATTTACAATTTCATAAAAATCGACAATTTACACAAATTTATAAATTTTAGAAAAATAAAATAAAACAACGTAAGTTTAGTAAAACTGGAAAAATAAAACAAAATCCATAATTTTGGAAAAAAAAAAATAATAATAATTTTAGATACAAATGTGTAATAATAAATTTTACAAAAATATTTAAAATTCATTCAAATTTGCGCTGTTTTGTTATTTGTTGACCAGTCTTAGCTCTGCAATAATTCATATTAATTATACCTATTTATTTTACAATTTATTAAAAATTCATAAAAAAATATGTTATAGGTACCTACCTACCTATGTATGTAGTATGCAAATAAAAGAGAAATAACGTTAACAGTTATTAAAATCAACCACGATTGAAATACATATGTACATATGTATGTAGTTTGTATTTTACCAAAGCAATAAAAAACAACAAAAACTAATAAAGGTCATACTAAACCATGTAAACAAAAATCAATTTATAACAGTTATTTTGAGTGATTTATTTTTGAAAACAAAATAGGTATGTATATGTACATACCTACATACATACGAGTAAATCGCTATTTTATTTTTGGTGTCTGGAAAACAAATATGAAAGTATAAAGCCCGACCAAATCATACCCTACACAAAACAGTTTTTCAGAAATGGGTCCTATTATGGACCGATCATCATACAATTTTGTAGCATTTAGTATGCATATGTATGCATATCACATTGTGTATGTATAGGTAGGTATACACTTGTAACGATTTATGAATGGTAAAATGCTTTGCAGATCTTATATGGGAGCTTTGACTGATTTTGGATTCATCGTTATAAAACTAGGGGACTTGAGTTTTGTGTATTTTATTTGAACACCAATATTTATGCACCTAATAGTGATTTTTGGAAGTGGGCCAATATATCGACCAAGGCCCCCTACTATGGTGGTGTAGAATATAAATATTATCCTAAACACTGGCATGTCAAACTTGCTAATTTAAAATTAATGAATTCACTAATGCAGTCATATTATTAAATTCGTTTTGTTTCAATTTAAATTGGAAAGCAGCGGTGCCAACGAATCAAAGGCTAAACATGGGTTGGCATCAAAAAGTGATAAATTAAAAGAATTAAAAATTCTCCTTGGATTTTAAATTGTCATTATTTATAAATTTAATAATTCTAGCAAATGCTTAATGCCTTATGAATGAATTTATATTAGGAGGAGAGAAGCTTTTAACAGTTGCAGCCAGGGCTGCCAGAAATTTTCAGAAAAAATCTTAATTTCGCCAAAAAAGTCTTATTTTTGAGGAAAAAATCTTATTTTTGGAATAAATAATAAAAGCAATTCATATTTTATTTAACACTAACCAAAAAAATAACAAAAATTCATTTTCTCATACTAAATTGTACATTTTTTGAGATCGATTAGTTTAAAATTTTTTAAATGGGAACAAAGAAGATTGAACCTAACCTTTGTCTAGACAAAACAAAAAATCTTTTTTTTTGGGAAAAAATCTTAAAATCTTTTTTCGGTTAAAAAATCATAAAAAATAAGGTAAAATCTTAAGCCTCAGTTAGCCGACTGTAACGGAATGTAACTGCAACAGTAAGAAACAGCTGATGGATATTGTTATGTGTAAAGTAATGCAAATGGTTATGGAGTTGTAAAGTAACGCAACACCGTAATGTATGAATCTGTAAGTAATAGAATTTTCTTACATTCTTACGTCATTACACTACATTCCGTTACAGTCGGCTATCTGAGGCTTTACTTCTGGCAGCGCTGGTTGCAGCACAAACAGCTTACTACAGTGAATGACACGACGATCTACACAAAAAATACAGAGTGGCGTTTACACGTTTAAAATAAAAAGAGTCGTGTTTCTTCTTTAAAAAAAAGAGCTAAAGATACTTGAAGCATTCTTATACCCTACACCACAATAGTGGGGTGGGTAGATATATTGGACTTGTGCTTATGTTTGTAACCCCCATAAATATTGGTCCAACACCCACCTTAAAGTATACCGATCGACTCAGAATCACTCCTTGAGTCGATTTAAAATTTGATACGTGATATTTCTTCGTCCCAAGGACGGACGAGATTGAAACTAGTGGAAATCGGTTCATTCTTTCACCTGGCCCCCATACAAATGTCCTCCTGAAATAGGGGTTTAACGATCATAAATGATTGAATTATGAAAGTATCCAAACAAATTTCACCATAAATGAGTAATAAATGAAGCTAAATCACATATACAAATTTTGTGAAGATCGGTCCATAATTAGTCGTAGCTCCCATATAAGGTCCACTTCCGAAAATCCCTTAAAAGAGCATAACTCTTTTAAAAATGTTGCTGTCCAAATAATATTGAACACAAATATGTTTCGTATACCTATAGGTATAAAAATAATATGGTACAATTTTATGATGGTCGGTACATAATTAGTCGAAACTCCCATATAAGACCCTCTTCGTAATTCACTTTAACCTCCATAAATCTTTTAAAAGTAGGTATTTATATCAAGATAAAGTTTAATACATATGTATGTACCTACATACATATAATATTTATATTCACAGAAATCATGCCACTAAATTTTTGAATGATTGGTTCATAATAGGTAATATCTTCTATATAGCGCCCATTTCTGACAAACTGTTTTATTTATACTGAGTGTAGGGTATTATATGGTCGGGCTTGACCGACTATACTTTCTTACTTGTTTAGTTTTTAAACCTTGCCTAAAAACAAAATATTATTTTATTCAAAAAAATACCTACGTTTGTGAAATTTCGAAGATACGTATGTATGTATGTACCAGACATAATTCCACGCATTTTTATAATAAAAGCAACAATTCTAGGGATTAACAGGTTGCAGTGTAAAACGCGGCGATATTCGAGACCATTGATACACTACAGTGTAGTGACTTGTGGATAACAGTATTGTTAACATCTGACACTTTATGTGATATGATGCATAATCATCATTTCTGTTCGTTTAACAAACGTATGCACATTCAAACATATCCACACATACTAAAACAACTATACAGATTGTTGCTTACTTACTTTTCCACCAATCGGCGTTTTTGTTTGTTCGATTGAGTTGCTCCATCCAACTCAACTAACCAATCACCGAAACACTTTGGTACTTGAGCATTTTATCGTGTATAAGAAATTCTACTTAACTTGCTTTCAATATGTGTATTCTTTTATAACTCTCTCTCTTTCTCTCTCTCTTTCTGTGTTGGTATGTTTCACACAGCATGTTGGCACATATTTGTTCTCTCTTTTTCGTTCATTGTTTTTAACGCTCTCACTCTTTCTCCTTCGCTCTTACAAGCTAGAAAAAAATCTCAAAAGTTATTATGTGTATAAAATAAAAGTAAAAAATACTCTGCACACACACTGTATACAAACATGGATGTTAAATTTTCAGGGTTGTCGGTACCAAATTTATAAGGTGACGACAATATTAGGGAAATGATTTATTTCTTTATAGGTACATATTACTAATGTGCACATATTATTGCTGAATAACAAAACTTTTCAAAAGAAAGCATTGCATAGTTTTAAAATTGGACAAAAATAATAGATTTACCAATTAAGTAATTACACCTCGTCACCATTCGTATTCAACAGGCACATACTTCGATAAGACTTTTTACATAGTTTTCAGTTTGTTCGTGGAAAATTCATCATAATAATTAATGCTGCCGTTTTTCTTTTACAAAATCATATTTGTGATAACATTCATTTAAAAGTCATTTAAAACCCCATTAGTATTAAAAATTTGTTAAAAATTTTCTTAGATTTATAAATATGTATTTGAACATAAAAGTGAAGAAGAACAGTTTTCCAGTAAAGATACATAATAATAACGAATAAGAAACCCTAGTCAGCCTAATAGGTTTGAAAAACACTTTTTTGATTTTTTCATAATTAGTTCACAAAAAAAAGTGGTTTTAAAAATGTAAAATGTATGTCGACAAAAGTAATAATATTAAAACAAGAATGGCAACTGTATCGGGTTTAGATTATTTTAGATGTTTTTCGGTAACGGTATTTATGTGGTAACGGTTATTTCGGTCTGATTTAAAACTAATTATAAAGTTTACAAACATATGTATGTAGGTATGTATGTACCTATAATATGTATTTACATACCTACATACATATGTATGTACAATTCATAAGGACCACATGAGATTTTATGGTTTAATAATGATAATCCTAAGGTAGTCATAACGGAGGTGAAACTTGCTATATTTGTTCGTATTTGGTATTAGGTATTTTCTATATGAAATGTTTCTAACAAGAATAAGAAGACAATTCTTATTCGTAAAAAACCGTTAAGACAACCAACCTACTTACTGTAAATTCATATTAATTTTCATATTAGATTCACGAACTTTTAAAGACGTTCGTATTTGAATATTTTTCCAATAAGTATATGTATGTATGTATACATATGTAATTATGTACATTCCACATACATACATACCTACATATCTTATAAGGTGAATGGTTTATACTACAAACTTTATAGCATAATAATTTTTTAAATAATAAATACCCTAGTTAGATCTATGCAAAAATTATGATTTTTACGTTTTTTTCGAAATTATTTTAAATATTCATATCCTTTATAGGTACATACATACATACATATGTAGGTATAAAGTATTTTGGAGTCGATTAAATTGTGTAGCCAGATCTGTGATTTGTTTTTAAAATACATTTTTAATGTTGGAAAAACAAAAATAAATATGCAGTGTGTATGAATGCAAGTTAATTAAAGGATTTGAATTTAAAATTCACTTTTATCAGAAGAAAAAGCTTAATTATACCTATTTTCCTTTATATTCAATTCACATTCATGCCTGCCTGGCTTGGAAGATCTTCTAGAAATTTCCTATACACCTTTCATTCTTTTACAATAATTATTATAATTACTAAACTAAACGTACGCTCACACTCGGCAAATATTTACTCAAAAAAGACGTAACCACTAAATAACATACATACATATACCTATTTGAACTCGTTTATTTATTTAAAAGAAATTTTCTTATTTAGGCCAAAGCACGACAAATAGGTACCGATTTAGTTTTAATTTATTGCTAAAACAAGTGGTTACGCTTTTTTGAGTAAATATTTGGCAAATGTGACCGTAAATTAAGCATTACAAAAACAACAGCAAATATAAAAATTAGAGAAAAAAATATGAAATACATACAAACAAATAGGGAAAGAAAAGTTAACATGATCACACTTTTTTTGATACTATCGGAATACATTCCTCATTTGATTTTTCATTTTGATAATTTCAAATAATTTCCAGTATTTTATGTTCTTGTTTAAACAACATTGCCAGACACAGCCACAGCTACATACATATGTACATACATATTTACATATATCAGCTAACAACTAAAATTACCTTAGATTTTAAAAAATACAAAGAAAAATTAGGATTAAACATGAACAAATTTGTGCCAACAATGGCTCAACAAGGATCAAGAACGGAAAATTTTCAATTACACAAACCTGTTGAATTTATACATACATATAGATATATGTATGTATGTATGTACGTACATTGCATAGTCTAACCATTTAAATATTTTAATAATTTATATCTACTTTATTGATTTATTAAACATAACAGTGAATTCATATGCATATGTACATATATACATACCCTTCTATTTTCTATTTACCTAAAAAGGTAGTACATGATAATCAAGACATTGTCAGTCATTGTTTGGCTTCTACTAACATTCATTCATTAATTATAATACTTTTGACTACGAGTTTTGATTTGTTTTTCTAGTCTTCTTTAACATACTGAGTGAGGGGACACTGTTGCATGTATCAATTACTTGTGTCAGTCAGTCAATTAGCCAGTATGTAGATAACAATTACATTCATATGTATGTATAATCAAAATAGATGCCAGAGGAATGTTGCGAATTTGTAGATTCTTCGTTTGCAAATCCCACGAAGATAAAATGTTCAAATAGTCAGAATCTTGTTTTTGTGCATATTTTATTATTATAAATAATTAAAAACTCACGTTTGTAGTTATAAATTATGATTGTAAAAATTATTTTTATTTACATACGTACGTATACATGCCATAATCAATTCAACACTGTCAATAAGTAACACTATACATACATACATATGTATGTAGTATATATGAACATACGTATGTATGTACATATGTATTCTCATATTTTTATTACAATGGTTAAAGAAAACACTCTTAATTTTTAATAGTTCTAAAAAAGTAAATTCTTAAAAATTACTACAATAGCACATATTCAAAATCATGGAATAGAACATCCATAATATGGTAATTTTGTATTAAAATCATAGATTCTGGTGTATTTTTTCAGCACTTTTATATAGTGAATTCCTCTTCGGATGTGACCAGAATGATTTCAGACAGATAACATTATGTGTTGTTGACCAGACATTTAATAGCAACAGATTCTGGTGCAGAATCTCCTTTTATTGTAATGACATCACATCCGATGTCAATAAATTGTCTATGGCGACTGATTGAAAAACGTGGCAAAATCCGAAGTCATTTGATGCAGCAAACCAAAATGAACACCCCCACGATCTTGGATAGTGAAGAATAAACTATTTCCCAGGTGCAGGTAGTTGTTGGAATTTCCTCAACTACTACCGTTAATGAATTGTTTACGACCGACTAGGTGGTACCCAAAGACGCAGGGACATACATATATGTACAGTGAAAGCTCCCATAGGCGGGCACCGACCGTCGAGGCATTTTTGTTCGCCTATGGGAGATGTCCGTCCAAGGGATAGTTCGTTAAAATACTTCGAGATACAATTAATAAATACATATTTACCTGTTTATTATTTAGTGACTACGATAACTGTTATAAAAAACAAACTTCAAAAATATTTTCATTAAACTTATTTTTCCCCTATTCATATACAACATACATACATTAAGGCGACCAGATTTTGTAAAAGAAAAAAGATCACATTAAGAAAAATAGTAAAAAAATTAATTTCAATTCAACGTTTATATTTTTTACATATTCTTACCATTTACTATTTTGAAAAGCGAAAGTTCAGTCAGTAAGAGTATGAATAGAACAAGCACGACACAGCGTTTGTGAAGTAAAATTTGTTTTATTTGTTAAAGGTGGCGATTCTCATTCTACTTAGAAACCGTGCCGTGCTTGTTCTGTTCATACTCTAAGCTCAATAGAAACAAATACATATTGATCATGCATTTAAAATTAAAGATGGCAAAAGATGACTGAGTATGAAAAAGATGACTGAAAGAGGACACAAATTTTATAGATGACAGCGACTTAAAATAGATGATTGTCCTCCAAAATAGAGGACGTATGGTCACCTTACATACATATGTATGTTTTTACATACTTTTATTTACATATATCCAGAGTAGCTAATTAAATTACATATACAGGTAAGAAATATTATACATACATATGCATATATTTTAAATAAGGCTGGCCTATCTAACCTTTTTGCCATGGCACGAACTGAAAGTTTTTCATTTTCTGCAGTATCAATTACAGACACTTTTTCTTTTAATGAAAGAAAATTTGGTGGAGTCATCATAACACCTTGTGATTTTGAAACACACTAACTTTTAACTTTGACATCATATTTAATGACCATCCATCAATTATTATATAAACCAGAATAAAAAAGGTGAATCACAATTTAGATTTTGTCTATGAACATCTCATCAATGGGGGCAGGCCCCCATTAACCATATGGCTAATTGGGCTGCAGCCCATGGTCGTCAATTATCCGAGGGCGCCAAATAAGCAAGACGATACAATTTTGATTTCTTTTTTTATAAACTTAAAAAAATAATATTAACTTTATATTTAACTCAATTTTTTTAAATAGTCAGTGGGTCAAACCAAGGCATATTTAACCAGGTGGCAGCGTTACGCCAGCTGACTATTTTTTGCTCTACTCATGTTTTTTCTGGAAACCTATCTAAATGTCAAAAACTTGTTTACAAATATTCAAAGTTTATATACAGATTTTTATTTTTAAATTTGTTATAACGCTTAAAAGATTATTTTATATTTGAAAAAGTGAGTTTTTGTCGCTCTCTTATGTCCGTAAAATTCTGCGTAAAATTGTTAAAGAACTATTTTATATAAAGATTACCCAGATGATCTTGAAATCGGTCTAATCGAGGAATGTTTACATTTTAAACATGTAAATTTAATATCCGACAAATTAACGGCATTATCCAAATCTGAGCAAATTTTAAAAACAATAATTGAATCGCAAGTTGAATCCATTTTATCAATATAACAACAGCTCTATGGATATATTTAAGTACATATCGCCTGCACAAATTGTAGTGGAGAAAGATCGTTTATCAATAGAATCGGATGTCCTAGAGAATGTAGATATTAAGGAAATTATAGACAAATTTGCCCACAGCAAATGCCGCAAAAGGAATATTTAAATTAAAAATTAATATTTAATGCAAATTAATATATAACTGATCAAGGCCAAATTAGTTCCTTATTATGAATTGATATACATAATAAATATTTATTGTTTGTCAGGATATTCTCCAACAAAATAAATACTTCACAGAGTTTTCGCTTTCAAAATATTTTAGCACATGCAAGTATGAAATGACGATCGTTTCGTGGATTTTCTAAACAAAACACTTTCAAAATATTTCTATTGTTAAGGTATTATTGCAAAAAAAAAACTTTAAACGTATATTTTTTCTGTTTTTTATTAAGTTGGTAGAGATGTTCATATGAATATGAGTTTCTGATGCTTTTCACTGCAGTATTGACACACATTCCTAAGAAATTTGATTTCCTTCAGTGAAACTCTGTGAGATATTTATTTAGTGGGAGATTATCTTCATAAAGAAAAACTGAGTTTTTAATAGTTCTTATTATATCAAATTATAATAAGAAAATAATTTGGTCTACAACAAAGAATAAATAAATTCTTATTGGGAAAATTAAAGGTCGAACAAATTTTATTTATTTTTTAAATATAAGAGTTAAACAAACATTGTTTAATTTAGTTAAAGTTAAGTTATCAAATATTTGATAACTGTCTGTAAACACATATTTAAGTATTAAATTAAAGAATATTTAAAAAAAATAAATACAATGAAATTTTTTTATAATAAAACTTTGCATAAAAGGGCGACAAATTTTATTTAGCCCTGGGCGCTCACATTTATTAATACGGCCCTGAAATCGGGGTATTACCGCACTACGCAATGTTAATCTGATTAAGTTTAAAACTACACACTCAATAAAGGCAAATGTAATCTCTTTTCTTAAATCTGTTTTCTTTGCGCATAGAATGAAAGGCGATGAACCAAAATACAAAAATTTGCTAAGCTTTGCCTTTCGTAATATATGTATGTATATGTGTCCCTCTATGGGAGATGTGTTTTCAGGTGTTCGCGTCCGTCCAGGGAATATGAATTTGTTCTAAAAATACGACCTAATTCACGGGACCTAGAAAATCGTCCGTCTGGCGGAGATGTCCGCCTATTAGAGCTGTTCGCCAGTGCAGCTTTCACTGTAATTAAAATTTGTTTTATATTACAGCAAAACTATTTATATTTCCTAACATTCCCACGAAATACATACATACATATATGTAAGTCATTACTACAAAAATTGGATTTTTTAGTAACAACCCGAATCTCACTTGATCACAGATATTTCATTAAACGGAAGCAGTATCCACGGAACGTGGATAATACATATGTATTTTTCCCGGGAAATAACTGTCAACAACAGCAACATAAACCGTTTTTAAATTTTGGCTGATTTAAAATGCATAAAATACATTTTTTGTTTGATATTTCATGAAATATTTCCTTTATTTTGGAAATAAATAAAATATTTTTTAAAAGTAAATTAAATTGGGAAACAAATGTAATATGTAATTTGTTTTAATAAAACTATAGAAGAAATCAAATAAAAGCAGCTTAGACGAGCATTTCAAATGGAAAAACATTGAAAATTCATAAAATCATGTGTCACTAAAAAGCTTTTATACTCCTTTGCTAGGTTATGATATCTACATCGTAAATACACCTAATTCTGTTTCTACACGGTAATTGGTTCCAATTATTGAAATTAGTGACAAACAAGGATTTTTAAGAACAAGTTGAAGTTTATACATAATATTAAATCACATACATGTACATACATATGTATGTATGTTACCTACATACATGTGTTTTTACACAATCATAGTTATTAAAGAAAAAAAGATATGCACTCTAAGCTTGAAAGTAATGTAAAAAAAATGTTTGACAAGTTCATTTGCTTGTATGCACTAAAAGGGAATTCCCCTAAATTTGTGCTATTTACAATTGCACTGACCAGTAAATTTGTTTGTATCCACAAAAAAGAGAATTCCCCCAAATTTGTGATATGAACATGTAGGTATGTAGGTATGTATTTCGCAAAAATTAAATTTAACCAGAAAAAAAATTTGAATCGTGCAAAATGGAATAAAATCGTGTAAACATTTTTCAAAACGTGTAAAAACAGAATTAGGTGTACTATTGAATTATTCAAAAACCTAAACTTAACTTATTTAGTTATTACTAATCTCTTTATTGTAATATATTTGATATAACGTTCCTCCAGAGTCCGTTAAAAATATTTTTATTAAGATTTGTCATGTGAACATATTCTTATATCAATATATCAACACACACATACATATGAACTAGGGATGCCAATCCCGATCCCAAAAAAAATCGAGCTTTGTTTTAAAAAAATCCCACATTAAACCACAAAATGAAAAGGTCAAAAACATTTAAAATTATTTACAAACAAAAATTAAAGTTTTACAAAAGTATGTACATAGTACATATCGCTCATTTGCTGCAACAACGTAGTAACTCAAAAAAAGTCGTTTCGAGAAAAACGGCTTTGAATGTGTTATGACATTTTACTATTTCTTATCCTGTCTAAGATAAAACTCCTCAATAGAGTTTTATTTTTTCCGTCTCAATTAAAACTCTTCTTCGTTTTAAATAAAACTCAAATGGTAATTTTTCAAGTAACAAGTAACCTATAAATTCAAGTCTTTTTTAACAAAAATTTACATATTTTCATCTTCAAATTTTAAAATAACTAGTCACTTTAAAAAAAATGAAAAATCAAGGTGAATCGTGATTTTTTGTTTATAATCGAAAAGGTGTTTTTTGCAAAAATCAATTTTGAGAAACAAAAGAACATCGTAGTAAGCTTTAATTTCAATTATTTTTGCATTTTTAGCGATTTTTTATACATATTTGGTGTGTGGCGCTCAAGATAGAAATCATAGAAAACCTAAAAAAATCCAAAAATACTGATTTTTTTGATACCACCGGATACTTCATAAATTTCTACATAAATTGGCCACTCTTACAGGCGAATTGAAAAAAAAACTTTAAAAATAAACAAAACAAAACTCGTTGTGTACGTTTTTTTTGAAATTGACCCATATGTATGTATGTAGTAGATTACAAACATTTTCAGAATGTTAAACCAGGAGAACATTTATTATGATCATTTTGTAGTTTATCGAGGGTTAGTCCTAAACGGAAACAGTTACAGGCGCAGACAGAGCCCGAAGTAATTCTTTACCTTCAAAAATATTGTTATAACTGACTATTTGGACAGTAGTGAATAAATCAGTGACCGTAACTGTTATGGCTTTTATCGAAAAAGTCAAGACAAAAAAGTTATTTTTTAACTTTTATTTTTTAAGGCAGAAATAAAAGTCATGAAATAAATATTGCATAAAACTGGCGTATTACTATGCAATATTTAATTCATGACTTTTATTTTTGCCTTAAAAAATTAAAAGTTAAAAAATAACTTTTATTGTTTGAGTAAAATAATAAAAGTCAAAAATAACTTTTAATTTTTGCCTTAAAAAATAAAAGTCAAAACTATAAGTGAATTTTTTGACTTTTATCAAAAAAAGCACAAATTTAAAAGTCATACAAAAATTTGCATGTACATCACCTATGTATGTATGTAAATTTTCTACGATCATTTTTTATATGTGCTTTTTTGATGTAAATTTTTAAAAATAACAGTTATTTTCTGTCCCTGGAATAAATATGTACAACATTTCTACACAAATGCGTGGAACCTACAAGTGTGAGAATTTAGAAAAATATAGTTAGTATGATACATAGTAATAAAATCCATGCATTTAAACATGATATTGTTATCCGTTTAGGCATACAGGCGAACGGACGGACCCGACAAAAATATGCATCTGTCAAACTGTTGTTGCATTATTGCAAACAAGCCAAACCACAATAGTTATGTTACAGTTCGATATACTATATAGTTCTTTACGTAAAACAGTAACAGAGCAACAGTTCTCGTAATGCATTTCTTATGGCAGGTTGTTTTTTTTTGTCCAAGCCTCTGTTTCTTTGTCTGCAACATGAGCAAGTAATATCGTTGAGGTTTCACTTTTTACTACTTTAACAATTGTTGTCCATGTTCATTCAACAAAGCTTAACAACAGCAACAAAAACAAAAGACAACAGAAGAAACAAATATAAATGTATGTATTTTTTTTTTAATTAAATCCGAACTGAAATTAACTCTCCCTATGTATGTACATACATACATATGTATGTATGTATATCGAAATCAAGTACGTTATAGTACAAAATACCAAAATGCGTAATGTCTTTTACCATACAGTTTGATGTAGTAAGTATGTACTCGTATGTATGTACGATTAAGTATTGAAACAAATCAATGAATGAAAAATTTCTTGTTGCATTTGCAGATATTAATACTGTAAGTACAAAAAAAAAAAAATGGTAACTATGAAAACCACAAACCAAACTTTTGACGGAAACAACAGGAACTAAGCTCATGTATATTAGACTGCCAGTATATGAATGGAAACCAACAAAAAAAAAATATTGCAATGTTCTTAACTGACATATCATTGCTTATTTTGCAAACAGCCTTGAGAGGCCTAAATTGTCAAGACTTGGTTATGACACAGAATTTTGACAGTGTGACTATTTTTTACTATTCTAAAAACATTAAACGATGCCTACATAAATATTGTATGTATATGACATTTTTTTGCTCATAAGAAAGAAGTATTTACATACGCGTACATACATACATACTATGTCAAATATTTCACCTTATTTCTTAAATGTTTATTTTCAAGTTTTTTCGATTTGCAATATCGAATTTCTCCCAGAGAAACAATATGCAATATTCATATCATATGAAAGTTTTTCTGATAACCCCATTGAAATTCCTAACGGCGTCCATCATATCCGAATTTTTCTAATTACTTATTTACAAAGAAATCTGAATTTTTCTTTTTTTGTACGTATGGATTTTTAAGCTCAAATTTCCACAAAACAATCCTTAGTTCTTTTCGGTATTTGTTCTAGTTCGTGATTTGGGAATACATATTCATATGTACATACATACCAAATCTAAAAGTTGTCTTGTATAGGATGTATCAAGTTTGTTTCTTAAATTCTAATTGTAACGATAAAAGAAATTATGTGATAATATTTGAAATAAATCAATCAATTAGTTGCAAACCTAATGAAAAAATAAATGTATTCCTTCCACAAAGTAGTGTAATGCCTAACCACAGGATTTCTTTATTTAAAAGAAAAACTATTTAGCGGCAACTTTTTACTCAATTCAATTGCCAACCAGCAACAAGACCATAAAACCAATTTAAAACATCTACATACTTATGTACATACATACATATGTATGTGAACAAGTGCACAAAGAACATCGCATCGATTTCGTTTGCTCAGAGGTTGTGTGGTTTCCATGATTTCTTATATGTATGTATGTATGTATGTGGAAATGTCTGTCCTCATGCAAATGGAAATTATTTAAAATTCTACTGACAGCTAGCTACACAATGTTTTCGTTTAATTTCAACCACAAATGTTGCAAATAAATATGTACATACATATTTGCACTACATGATGATATTTTTATATTAAAACAAAAAGTTTAAATATATCAACAAACATTGTTGATAATTCCCCATATAATACTATACAATTATTAATCATTGTACTATTTATACCCACCGCCAAAATGGGGGTATATTAAGTTCATCATTCCGTTTGTATATACATATACATATACATACATATGTATGTATGTAAAATTCTAAGACGATCTAGCAATGCCAGTCTATTGTAGGCATTACAGAGCTTTCCCAAACATTTTTTTGTTTTACCGAAGTGCTTGGTATCGATCCAGCAGAACAACCTCGATATTTTTGAAAGTGTTTTGCTATTTTCTTGAAATATATTGTAAATATGTAGTAGAATATCGTTATCAGGTTAAAAATTCTTATGGACGTACCAAATTGTATGACGAACGGCCCATAATTAATCGTAGCTCACATATAGGACCCTCTACCGAAAATCACTAAATTACCGCTTAATCTTATATAAACATCGTTATTACGTTGAAATTCAACATATGTAAATATAAATATGTATAGCATTCAAACGCCACCGAAGTAAAATAATTAAATAAAGGCTATAAAATCAAGCATTAACATTAATGCGCCTACTCACCACCAGAGGCACTGCCACGCTGCACTAAAAACAAACATAATGCGCAGTTGCAGAGTTGTGATATAAAAAGCTTTCTTCTTTCACCACCTTTACTTTTTCAAAGAAAGTAACACAAGTTATAGTATATAATCATATTAATTGCCTGTGTATTACTTCTTAAAAAAAAAATAAAAAAAAAATCTCATCAAGGCCATGATAGGCCTTGACTCCCACATTAACCTACCAATATCTATCTTCTGAATGTCGATATCTATGTATACAAAATTTTAAACGACCTATTTGAATTGCTTAAAAGTTTTAAATCATAATATGTATATGAAAATTCGGCGCAGCCGACTATAACAGTCTTACTTGTTTTTATTAATATTAATTTAACGAATACAGTAGTGATACGAGGAACGACAACAGAACGTCCTTAGATGACATTTCGTTTAACACCTGATAATATTTATATGTATCTATACATACATACATATAACTAAGTTAGGGTGAGCGATTATTCAGTATTTTTTCAAAAACCGATTTTCAAGCAAATCAAATTTTAAAAAACCCGCTTGCATCTTTCAAATGAAATACCTGTTAAATGTAAAATTCGATAGACAGAAAAATGTACAGAGAAACATTGTTATACCAACTTAGCTATATAAAGGGTGATTTTTTAGCTATTATCTTTTTGGCAACACTTCACTGTCAAACATCATCAGTTTGGTCTATAATTTAACCATGAATCGTCTTACAAACGAACAACGCTTGCAAATTATTGAATATTATTATCAAAATGCGTGCTCTGTTAAGAAAGTTCATCGCGCGCTTCTTTGTGTGCAGCGACGAAGCTCATTTTTGCGTAAATAAGCAGAATTGTCGATTTTGGAGTGAATATCAGCCAGAAGCATTGCAGAGCTACCAATGCATCCAGAAAAAGTCACAGTTTGGTGCGGTTTATGGGCTGGTGACATCATTGGACCGTACTTCTTCAAAGATGATGCGAATCCTAACTGTGAATGGTAAGCGCTACCGTGAGATGATATCCAACTTTTTTTTTGCCCAAAATGCAAGAGCTTGACTTGCATGACATGTGGTTTCAACAAGACGGTGCCACATGCCACACAGCACGCGCAACAATGGACTTATTGAGAGTCGAGTTCAGTGAACATTTTATTTCACGTTCGGTACCGGTCAATTGGCTGCCTAGATCGTGCGATTTAACGCCTTTAGACTATTTTTTATGGGGCTATGTTAAAGCTCATGTCTATACAGACAAGTCCGCTTCAATTGACACATTGGAAGACAACCTTGAAGCATTTATTCGTGAGATACCGGCCGAAATGTTGGAAAGAGTATGCCAAAATTGGTCTAAGCGGATGGACCATTAGAGGACCAGTCAAGATCAACATTTGCATGAAATAATCTTCAAACATTAAATCGATTCAAATAAAGATTTCATGCATTTTTCTGAATTTTATGTGTTTTTTTTTTGAAAAACTTTCCTATAGCTTTTAAAAATTCGCCCTTTATAAGGATCCAGAATATATACATATGTATGTATACATAGACAATACGGTTCAATATATTACTTAAACAATACAAGTGAGAAGGAAAGTCCTTTGTTGCAAAAGAGAGTTCAGAGTTTTAAAAAAAGAAACATTATATTTAACGAATATTTATGTTTTTCTCTGTTCTTTACTAGATTTCATGATAGAGTTTAGCCTAAAATGGGCAGTACAACTGATTTTACTGAAAAACCCTAATTAGTGTGTTTTTTTTATACTTACATATGGATTTATAATATATATTTTTTTAACTGGAAGAATGCATAATAGAATAGTTAAATTAACTTTTGAAACTGATTAATTTACTGCGAGTACACATTTTCGTAATTTCGTCCTTTTTCTAATGTCCTTATAGATACATACATATGTATGTATGTTTGTATGGAGTAGTATTTGCGGCTCTGAGATGGATGAATGGTAATGAGTTTTCTTTCATTCCCAGTTGACTTGGAAAATAATAATAATAGTAAAGGTCCTCTGTGAATAATCTGATGGAAAGGTTAAGAACACTGAATAAAACAGCACTGGGAAAGTTATATGTATGTACATCCAATTATATGTATGTATGTGTACGATATGTACATACATATGTATATATGTATGAATGAATGTATGATAATGCAAATTATGGTACTTTCATCCATAACCAAAACATCCTTTTTTGTTGCCAAGTATGTAAATAACTAAATACACACACAACCCTTGTTTGACGCCCTTAGATTTGTGTATACAAAAATATTATTCCTATTTAGGCGTTAAAAGAATGTTTAATGTAGCTGTATAATAAAATCTCATTATTTAAATGTCACAAATACTTATAAAATCCACTATTCATATGAAAACAGACAGACATTGCACATTGTACGAACAAAATACAAATAACAACGTAAACCAGGGACCCACTACACTGGCTGCGTTTGAACATCACACTTTAATTGTATGTACAAAGAAAATAACAATACAATTATTTCACCCTACGTACATACATATGCTTTGTTGCATTGGATGATTGTGTACTGATGGTGTCAAGACAAAGTTTCAAGTAAATTCAGTATTTTCAAGTAATTTCTGATATTTATATCCTTAAAAATGTTTTCTCATTTCTTCATACATATAGACATACATATAATATACAAATATTCTGGATCTTTACAGAAAAGAGAATTGTCCTGTTTAGATTGCTATTTAACATCGGAAAAAATAGTCCATAAATCGCTGAGAATATTTAAAAAATTTGACATGTCTGTCAGAAGTACATTTATAATATTTCTCATTTTTGGATTGTTCTGTCACTCACTAATCGATCAACCTGAAATTCGTATATATGTACATATGTTTGTACATAGTATGAGATGAGCTTTGATTTGTAAAGAAAAAACACAACAAGGGATATGTATGTACATATGTATTGTACATATGTACATATGTACATACATATGTATGTCAATTGGGCAAGTCATCCCACATTTCCCTTTCTCTTTTAAAATGTGCACAATTATCTTCTCGGTTTAAAAACCGTTTAAACAGAAAATTTTCGTTTTTCATCACATTTTTCTTAAGCTTACATTTTGACAGAAACAAATGAATGGCAAATGAATTCGAATTCGTTTTTAAAAAGAAATTGAATTAAAAACAAAACAAAAGATAATAAGTGTTGCCATCACACCTGTTTTCGTTTTCAGTTCGCTTTTGGAACAAAACAGAAATTTTTGAAATAAAATGAAAATTAGAACCTGTAACGAAAATCGAATGATAATTTTAAAATCGCGTAACTAAATATGTACATATGTATGTACCTGCTGAAATCGTATTTCAGGCGTTAAAAACTAGAAGCATGATTTTGGGTAAGAGCAAACAATTGACTGTAATGTAGTAGTGTGTCATTTGATTTAAATAAAAGCTTTCAAATTAAAACGAAATTTCATTAGGATAAATGTAAAAGTACGAGTATGTCCCCCACTCACTCACAAATTCCCCGGAAATATGTCCTTGAACATAGTGACTTTTTACAGATACATACATATGTATGTATGAATGTAGGTGTACGTACATACGGGCTTGGATCAGAATGTTGAAATCTTTTTTGTATAACAATTATAAAACCGTCACACCACTCGGCAATTGCTTTTAATACCACTTTATTACAAATTTTGTTGATCTGACTTTTGATGGCATAATTTACGCTGCTATACGTGGCTGTGTAAATATAACCATAATTGCCACCCTTAATTCACCACCAATCTTATTTGAAACCATTATAAACACGAATCACAGTAATGTTGTTACATTTGCAACATCATCGTCGTTCTTGTTCTCGTACTAGTCGTCATCTCTCTTTATTTTGTATAATGGATAGTAATTTTGGTTTGTTGTATGGTTGTATGTGTCTGTAGCAAAAACATTACAAGGAGGAAGATAGCTTGGAATAAAAAAAAATAAAGAAAAAAAAACAGAAAAGAAAGTAAAAAGGACATGGCCATATGCACACATAGATGTACAACATAGCTATATTTATTTTCATCTCTATGGCAGATTTGCCACCCCCTTAGTCAAGTGTAATTGCCATTGTTGATTGCATGTTTTAATAAGAATCTGGCAGCTGCCTTCTGTCAAATGTACAACATGACTAGTGCTGTGGCGCTATGAATTAACCCATTAAATAACTTTTTAGACAAGTGCTCTAAAATAAATTGTCATATATAACCCTATAAAAGTATACAAGGGTGCAGCACGGAATTCAACATTACAGTGTGTTTTTTTTTTTGTAATTTTCTCTAATTCTTTTTTTATCGTTTTATTAGAAACGTCCACTTTTTAACAAGACTTTAAAAAAGAGACAAAGCCAAAATGATTGCTTATTTGTCAGACTAGTATCTAAACCACGGGCTTCCATTTCATAGAACAATTGTGTATACCACTACCAAGACATATTTTTATGCTGATGACACTCAAAAAATATTGTTCGGTCAAAAATGCTTTTGGTAACATCCAATGTCTTATATGTTATGCAACATTTAAAGAAGGAACGGAATATGCTATTAAACGGCATTGCGATCGTTTTCATAATAATATAAATAATTTAAATGATAGGGAAAGAGAAGACCTGTTTTATAAAAATAAAACAATTTTTTTGGAAAAATTTAAAAAAATGGTTATTTGAAGAGGAAATGTATGAACCAAAATCAGTTCCCAAATTAAAGAAAGAGATTTCAAGTTTAATAAGGTAGACCATTGTGCGATGGTGTTTTTATCAAGCAATTGCTGACCAAAATTTGGGAAATGCTTAATTATAATACTGATTTTATCGTGTATCTTCCCCTTTCCAGTCAAACTGTAGGCCGTCGTACTGTTCAATTAAGAACATGTGTAGAATCTGCGATTTGGGAAAGATTAAATAGTTACGAATTTTTTTCAATTGCATTAGACGAAAGCACTGATATCAATGATCTGTGCGAACTTGTAATTTGTATTCGATTCGTAGACTAAAGTTCATTTTATTTGTAATAAAATTCTATTTCAAATTTTTTTATACAAATATATCTGCTTTTATAGAAAAATATATATAAAAAAAACTAAAACTAGTTAAAAAAACATAAAAAAAATTGCATATGTTATTACGAAAATTACTACCAATATTTAATTAATATAGCATAAAATGATTAAATAAATGTATTGGAAAGATCTATTGAAAATCGGATTAAAATCAACTAAGTTACGTGTTCATAAGTACTCGAACCTACCCGAAAGATGATGCCCACTCTGGTGCTAATTTGAAAGATATGGACTTATGTACATATGTATAATTCAAAATTTAGAAAAGACTTTTTGCAAAAACAAGGCAAACAAACTTTCTGTTGATTTCTTACGCAACTGAAATTTTTTTATTATGCATTATTTATTATTATACCCTATAGTGGGGAGGGTATATTGGACTTGTGCACATGTTTGTAACGCCCAGAAATATTGGCCATGTAAAGCTTGTGCGCAGAGTACAGGTCGCAATTTTGAAGATATTTTGATGTGGTAAGTGATATTTTCTCGGCCCAAGAACGGATGGGATTGAAACCGGTAGAAATCTGTCCATTATTTCACCTGGCCCCAATACAAATGTCCTCCTGAAATTGGGGTTTACCAATCATAAATGTTTAAATTATGCAAGGAACGAAACAAATTTCATCACAAATGAGTTGTAAATGAAACCAAATCGCATATACAAATTTTGTGCAGATCGGTCCATAATTAGTCGGAGCTCCCATATAAGGCCCACTTCCGAAAATGACTTTAAAGAGCATAACTCACTCAAAAATTTTGGTATCCAAATAATATTTAACACAAATATATCTTATATATATACAAACAATACCGTACAATTTGATTGTGATCGGTCCATAATTAGTCGTAGCTCCCATATAAGGCCCACTTCCGAAAACCACTTAAAAGAGCATAACTCTCTCAAAAATTTTGGTACCCAAATAATATTGAACGCAAATATATTTCATATGCATACAAATAATACGGTACAATTTTATTATGATCGGTCCATAATTATTCGTAGCTTCCATAAATGGACCACTTCCGATAATCACTTTAGCGATCATAAATTTCTTAAGAATGTTGGTAATCAAATAAAATTCGACACAAATAATATACAGAAATGTCGAAATTAGTCGAAACTCCCATAAAATTCAATTTAACCTTCGTAAATTTTTTAAAAGTACATATTTATATTGAGATAAAGTTCAACATACAAAATATTTATATTCACACAAATCATGACACTAAATTTTTGGATGATCGGTCCATAATAGGTTATATCTCCCATATAGCGTACATTTCTGAAAAACCGTTTTATACATATATTGGGTGTAGGGTATTATATGGTCGGGCTTGACCGACTATACTTTGTTACTTGTTTTTTAATGAAATGTTACAGTCTCGTATATGACTTTTGGTTGAAAATGCTACATAATTCACAAATTTGCTATGCAAATTGCTACAATTCTTAAAAGAAGATTCCGAAAAACTAAATATTTTCCAAATAAAAAACAAAAAAACCCGTCTTCTCCTGATTCGTTAACTGAACGTCTCTGATTTACCGTTTTCATTGGTAACGTTATCTGTCCTTATAAGTTCTGACAATAAGTGAGTTATTATTGCCTTTACATTACTGTATCCATTCAAATAGTGTTTGTTCAAATAATCGAATTATTCGCATAATTTATGTAGAATAATTGAATAAAAATAATTGTTCAAATTTATAAAATTTTTCAGTATTTTTCATAATTCTAAATTTAAATCGCAGAGGTTTTAAATACTATCTAGAATAGCTGCAATATGAGTTTACAATATTGAGAATTATATATTTTTATCAACAATATTCACCTCTATCGTGAATAAAAATTCCACATGAAATATGTTCTTTTTTATTTTTTTTAACATTGAATTTTAATAGGAAAATGTAAAAAGGGAACAAATTTCATGTGGAATTTTTATTCACGATAGGGGTGATTATACTTTTTCTGATATCCGACAAATAATTATAGATAACGTTGTAGTTGTCCAAAAGCTCTTTGTTTAAAGAAATCGAAATCGAGTCGAAATGTTAGCTCAGAAGAAAGTGATAATGAATTTGATGTTGAACATTTAAACGAAGGTGATATTGAGGATGACTTGATGAGTGGCTTCATGCGATACAAATTTACATACATACATATGTATGACTAGACGAAGAGATTAGTCTAATCTCTTACTTCATTTAAAAAAGTCAATTATTCGAATAATTCGATTAATTTTAAATATGTGATTGATTTATTCAAACTAGTTAGAATCTCTTATTCGAATTATTGGCTTTATTCGATCAAGAGCAAAATGCGAATAACTTGATTACCATACTTTACATGTTATTTAGTTGTTGTTTTTTTTAGTGCCATGATTTTCTTTATAACTTTATAACTTTATAACAAAATTAATAAATTGGCTCATATTTGCGAATGCTGCAGAGCTTTAACTGTTTCTTATTTGAGGTAGCCAACGTTGGGCGACCGTAGCGTCTCCTATCTGAAAATAGAATATTCTGAAAGTTCAACTGCCTGATCTTCCATAGGATATCAAACATTTAACGAATTGTTTATTAACAAAAAAGTGTCATAGATGAGTTAATATTGTTACGTTTTAAAAACGGTGAATTATTTCCTAATGATAAAATAAAATAAAGTAATTTAATATTATAACGAGTCTTCATTTATTCAAATGTACTCAAAAACAGTTTACTGTCTTTTACTACTCTTTTACAGTTTACTTTAATACGCTTAAAGAACAGTTTGAGAACACTTTGATGTTCACTCAACTACAGAAACTCGTACTCGTACAGAGGTGTCACGAGACGGAAGATAATCAAGTTTTATACTTGTCTCTTTTTTCAGAACTGCCTTTTGTTTATATTTTTGCAGCATAAGTAACATAAAGCGATTTACTTTAACACAGAATAAATTATGTACCAAAAAGGGAGAATAATACTCTTCTCTTTCTATGAGAACTGGCCTAGGAAGCTGATTTTGGCTTTTTGAAACGTCAAAATTGTCACCTCTGAATACTCTGTGCTCAACGATGGCTCACAATAAACTAAAGCTATGTGTCCACGATCATCAGATATTACAACGTTGTCATATCTAGCAATGTACTGACATTGAAAAATTTTTTATCAAAAGGTAAATTGTCAGTTTAGACGACTGTAAGAAAACTAACAATTTCATTTGCACACAATGAATTTATCTGTCAACCGAAATTGTCAGTTCACACGGTTGTCAGATTGTTGTGTGGCATTGTCAAATTCTTTTTGCAGCTCTGTGTGTGTGTTTAAAAATTTGAAATATTGTCATGGAACAAAAAAGAGCAATTGGAACCATTTTATCTGCTTATGTCTTAATGCACACTTTAATTTAATTCTTTAATTTTCTTCTAATTTTTTAAAAAATTTTATCATATTTATTTATGTATATACAGAGTTGCATTTAGAAATAATTTCTATGACAATGCTGTCATTGGCAGATGCATAAACCTTGCACATATGACAATTAAAAGTGTTTGACAATTGTTTTAAAACAATGACAATGACAAAATTGTGTGTTTACACGATTTTTAGATGTCTGACAATATTTTTGTTTTCCTATGTACTGAAAATACTTTTTCTTACAACGTTGAAAGGCAAAAATTTTAAGTTTACACGGTTGTTAGACATTTTCTGAACATTTTTCGGACAACGTTGTAATATCTGACGATCGTGGACACATAGCTTAACTTTGAGTGGACCTGTTTGTTATATTTATACAATAGCGCCTTCTTCTAGTAATATCCGGCTGTACCTAGAGAAGACAATCGAAAGCTTCTTTCTATGGCCGTTAAAACTTAATGTTGTCATACTGCGTGTTAATAACAGCGTATTATCAACAATGTTTCATAATAGAAACTTCTACTAATGCAAATGTTGATAAACATATTGAGTGTTAATAAACATGCTGTATGCTAATACCAGCCGTTTAATTCAAATTTTAATACAATCCCGAACAATACATATTAAGACAACCATCAAAATGATGATGTTAGTTTAAAAATTCTTCAATGTATTCAAAAAGGAAACAAACAAGTACATATTGATCTAGATCTTGGCTTTGTAACATTCTGCAAGCCGAGAATACTTTACAGATTACCAATTTTATAGGTACATAGTTGCAAACAGGAGTTTCAATTTAAACAGGATAATTTTTGTTAAAAATACATACATACATAAATAAATAAAAAAAATTAAATATCAGTGGCAAAAACGACAAACATAATAGATGCAATGCAATCTCATAAATATCAGTGGCAAAACGACGAAAAATAGACAAAATAGTAACAAAATCACACGTGTGCTGTATTATCATCAATGAACAGCCATCCAAAACAACAACAACGACGACGACAACAATAACAGAAACAACAAAAAGAATACAACTATCGGTAGCATAAACGCCCAATAGGTGCACGTTTTGCTTGTTGCAGTATCTAAAATGTACATACTTATAAACGAACGTTTTGTTTGTTTTGTTTGTCTGTCTGTTCATTTCACTTGTATGTCTTTCTGTCTGTTTTTCTGCCGGTGTATCAGCATACTACAAAATTTCCTCATTGTTGCTGTTGTTGTTATAGTATTCATATCGACGTTTATTATGATAAACTGCACTTGTTGCCCAAAATTGCAAGTACAAAAAAAAAAAAAAACACCAAAAAAAACAAAGAATTTTGTTTAAATAATGAAAAAATGTACATATGTAGAATAACATTTAATATTTTGTTTCCTTTGTCCAGCACATGAGATTTTCGTGCTCATGTTTTTTTTTGTTGTTGTTATTGTTGTGTTCGTTTGTTTCGGATTATAAAACAAAGGATTGAAAATAACACGACGATATCTAAGCTTTAAAGTTAACGGCTGCATTTTTACAAACAAATAACAACACAACAACAAACAACCAAATCAACAAACAAACAAATATTTTTAGACTGATTTCAATATAAAAACGATATAGTGCGTTACAGATTTTATCGCCCGACTTCAATAGAGCAAATAAACGATTTTTCAACAAAAAAAATCAGTGTTTAATTTTTTTTTTTTTAAATGGACGTAGTGATAGCGCACTATCATCTAGTGGTCCTACACAGGAACCACTACCCCGGGACCGCTCCCGCATTACTTCGAGGTGTAGTTCGTTTACTGCTAAGCAGTTGTCATCCTTGTCCTAATCCCCCGTCCAACATACATTTGTAGATTAGGGGTTCGGCACATGTGTTTGTTGGCATTTAGATTTCTCCATCATTATCTCCTGCATGAAATGGAAGTATTTGCACCAGTTCTCCTTTTTGACTAACATTGAGTTAACCAATTGCTCCATGGTCGTGTTCTCCAATATGTCCTGTAATACGTTTTGCCTGTTGTTCCATAAGTTACATTTTAGAAGTGTATGTTCAACGTTGTCCTCGTATTCATTGCACATTTCGCATATTGCTATTTGTTTTATATGGAATCTTTGTAAATAGCTACCAAAGTTACCATGGCCGCTAAAAATCTGTGTCAGATAAAAGTTAAGTTCTCCATGCTTTCGGTTTATCCACGTTTTAACATTGGGAAAAAGAATGTGAGTCCATCTTCCTTTTGTTAATTCATCCCATAGTGTTTGCCACGTTTGAAGTAACCTTTCTCTTGCAGCTTTTTTTATACGGTATTTTTCGCTCATATGGTTATGTGTTATAGACAACTGTTTATCATATATTTCCTTTCTTTCGTTTAACTGTAAGTCAATCGATGACACACCAGCAAGAACGGACACAGCAGCAGTAGATATTGTGCGGTATGCAGATGTTATTCGTAGTGTACATGTTCTGTGAACTTTTTCTAGTACGTTTTTAAGCTTTTTATATATATAGTACTTGCATATAGTACTTGCGAGTACGCTACTGTAGCTATAAGTCGTCTGGTAGTTTGTCCTGGACCTTTCATATTTGGCATTATTCTAGCTAGTTTCGATGCTGTTCCTAAGGCTTTCTCAGATACCATCCCTATATGTGGCTCAAAAGATAGTCTGCTATCTAAAACTACACCTAGGTATTTTAAAGTCTTACCTATAGTAATCTGGTATCCGTCCACTCTCAATTTTGGGAATACAAAGGATCTTCGTTTGGTCACCAGAATCGCTTCGGTCTTGTTCGCTGCAAGTGTTAAGTTAAGTTCTTCTTTCTTAACTCTCCCTAGACAGACGTTTGTTACTATTTCTGTCAATGGTGCAGAGGGTTGATCCACAACTAGGGCTACATCATCTGCATATCCAAAACGTTTTGAACCGTCTGGTAAATTCAGTTTTAATAGTTCGTCGTCTGTGTTTAATTAAAAATATACCTATGTATGTATGTACATATACATATGTAGGTAGGTACATATGTATGTATATCAAATGTAAGGAGGTTTAAACCAAAAACAATTTATACTTTGTGTGGTAACTGATAGAATTTTCAATATAAATTGTCTTGCTAAAACTACAATCTTGAATCTTTTAATTTATATATGTACATGTGTATGTATGTATGTACATATTGTCTGTGTACATATACTCAAAAATGTATCAAAAACCAGGCAGTCATTTTTTTTAAATAATTTCTTTTACAATGTTTTTGTTCTAGAAATAAGAACTTAATTTTATAATTAAATGAATTATTTAATGGATGCTAGGGTAAATTCATTTGTTAAACAAACCGTTCATGTTGAAAAAGTGGATATTTAATTTACAGACATTTATCTATAGAGATTTTTGTAATGATACCGTGTATACATTTATGACATGTACTGTACAATACTACGTAATGCAAATATGTAAGTATGTACATAGATACGTATGTACATTAATACATATAATGTACATGCATACTTACATATTTGCATTACGTAGTAACATAAAACAAAATTTCATGAAAACTTACCATCACCTGATATGCTCCCTTGAGAACTGCGGGAGTCTTCTGAAACGATAGAAATAATTTAATTTTCATTTATTTAAATGTATTTACATAGTATGTATTATACACAAGTTTAAACCTATAGCATGCTATTTGGTGTTCTATAAAATATACACAATTTGATTAAGTTAATATTAAAAGTCACCAACGACAGACTCCGAAAATTTTTTAGTTTCGAGTTCTTCAACTGTGGCCCACTGTTGCGCCTCTCGTATTGAATTTTCACTGTCATAAACTGTAAGTACAATTTATTTTAAGATCGCCTTCACACTGCGCAACATTAAATGCTGTAAGCAAAATTACTTTCTAACTTGTGAAAGCTTTAGTTAGATCGTCACTTACTTGGTTTGGCAGCTTGTAGTACATTTTAAGATTGCACAAAATGATAGCAAGAAGAACGTTAACTACCGGCCAGAATGAAATGAAACATATAATTTAGAATACAAGTATAATGATGACGGAACATTTAGAAGAATAACTAGGGATGTTTAAAATGTTAGTTTAGTGAATGCGAATAAAAAATATTACTTTTTGCGACTAGAATATAACTAGAATATAAATTTATTTATACACTAGCTTAAAGGCCCAACCATAATAGTGGAAGGCCAATGTAAGCGGCATGCGGCCGTGGACGGCAGAAGTAGAATTTTTTTAACTTTGCCGCTTAAAACGATGTTGCCATACACATGTATATAATATGTGACATATGAGTTTAGTTAAAAATTAAAAATTATTTCCATTTTCCTAATTCTTTTTACACAATGTACTCACTAATAAACGTTTATTTAAGCTAATTGCCGGCCGCGGCCGCATGCCGCTTACATTGGCCTTCCACTATAATGTGCATAAGCTATTTTAAGCAATTGTCAAATATGAACGAATAGTCTGTCAAATGCATAAGTAAATTAAAGAAGACTTTTACGTGGCCATAACCTATGGTTTACACATGCAAGTGCAAGTTCGAAAAAGTCAATACATTCACACTTTTTTACACATGCAGGTCACTTGCAAGTGAATTTAGCTGGACAGTGATTTTTTGACACTTTCAGCAATAAAGTGGCAGAAATATAAACAGAGTTGCCAAATAAAAAAAATTCAGAATAAATGTAATGGATTGTGGTAAAATAATTAATAAATATTTAACTTATTTTATGTATATTTGTAAAAAAAAAATATATTTTTTTTCAAATATGGAAAAAGAAGTGTATTGATGTCATTTTAGAGCATTAAATAATAACAATAAATTGTAATAATTATTTCCCTACAATTATACTCATGTGAAGGCCATGGCAACTCTTGGTAAACAAATACAAACTTTGTTCGCCATTTGTTAATTTAAACTAATTTTTTGAAGTTTACGCTTGCAAATGATTCGAGTTTTTCGAATAAGTTTTCGTATATAATACGTACACAGCACTCGCATGCAAGTACTTGCATGTGTAAAGGCAGGGTAATGTACTTACTTACATGAACTTATGATGCATGTAACCCTCGTTGCATATTTGTGCAGTATTTTATGTTTTTGCGAGTACTTTAAATTAAAAAGTACCAAAAATTACAGTTTATTACAGTTTGTTTATCTGATGTTTAATTTTATTTAAAATTTGCAAACAGTAAAAACTGCTAATTGTTGTTTTTTTAATGAAATAAAAAAAAAACAGATGATTCCGTACGGAAAGTGCGTTCAGTTTGGCACTTTGCTGAAGCAAATGAAACTTGACGAAAAGTTGGCTTAAGCTAGCTTATGCACATTATGGTTGGGCTTTAACACGTACGACATTACGGTTTGGTTGAATTTGTTTTACTCTATAATAACTAGAGATTTTACCACTGATACATTATTTAATTTAATAATAACTTGGGTGAATAGTTATTTTAATGTTTGCCTGACCTAGGCGGAAGTCAATTGACCCTACATGTATTAGAAAGCATGGGAAATCACATATCAGTTAGATATAGACAATTACCGTACTATGGCTATAAACCCAAATAGTCAGTCTAAAGGACATCTCTAATACAAACTTATTTTTAAAGTAACTTTTAAGGGGCAGCCAAATAACATGAGTGGTGAGCAAAGTAGCTCGTCTGCTTGGATTGGTTTAATAAGGGATAGTGAAATGTATAATTTGTAATAAGCAGACTTTGTTTCAGATTACAAGGGAACACTGAGTGACAACTGACTCTCCAATGGATAAAATAGCTACATACTTTCTAAAATACAGTACAAAATGAGAATTTAAAGTGGCAAATGAGTATGCATATATGCAAATATAGTGAAGTCAGGGGACAAATTTCCGCATTCGATATCGAGTAAAATTGATCGTAATTTTCTTATTTGAGATTATGGCATTCGATATCGATACGATAGCTCATTCGATCACGAATGCGGTAATTTGGCCCCAGAAAAGTTATTAAACATTGTTGAAAATTACTGTTTTCTACTTGGTATCTATAACATTAAACTGAACACGTCCATTAATCAAGCTAAATTCGACTCAGTTAAATATGATATTCGTTCACTATTTAAGATGTCTAATGCAATTATGAGATGTTTATCAGTTGTAATGACGGATTTTGCAAGTGCAAGTAAAAGTGCACCTGACATACTCGTTACATGATAAAGCAGCACCAAATACTCTTGAACTAAAAAATAAAAAAAAATAAACATTTTTTTTTTTGTTCCAGCAGCATCACTGCGCTTGTGTTGTTCCCATAATACCGATATGTACTAACTACGAGTATGTATGTACTACATACAAATGTATGTATTTGAGGAAAACGAAAAAATTACCTGCATTATTGTGATTTTCATTCATGACTGTAATCCATTCGACTGCTGCTGTTTGTGACATATAGTTTGTAGGCACCTGTGCTGTTGATCCAGTCGTCGATGTGTTGGTAGGAATCGTGTTGCCATTGCTTGTCAAGCAATATTCATCTAATTTGTGAACTTTTAAAGTTAAAAAAGAAAATGAAAAGGAAAAAAATTAAAGTAGTAGTTAAAGTAGCAGTCGTAACTATTTTGCTCTTATCTTACACGTACATTAAACAGAAGCCAATTTTAAGTTTTCAAATATGTATTATTATATAAAATTTTTAAATTTTATATAAAGTTAAACAATTTGATGTTTTAAATTGAACTGCTTAGTTGTAAGTTTAATACAACAATTAATAATAAAACAATATTTAATTAATTTTTATTAGAAACATTAAATATTGTGCAAAATGAAATAAATCATGAATGAATATTAGGGTGGCGTCAAAATGTAAATGTTACATCGTTTTAAAATAAAACTTCTTCAATTAAATGTGTTTGACCTGGCACAGCCGTTTGTTTAGGAGTTGCATACAAGAAAATTTTTAAAATTTTGTGAAATTTTTTAAGATTTGTGAACATTTTTTATTGGTTTAACTAGAATTTATAGTACATACTATATACATATGTACAATCCTAGGGAAATTGTATCCGAACCTTATTTAAATGAATTCTATTCAAATGTTTTTATTAAATATTATTTCGGTTGACAGTGTTAACCTTTCATCAACACGTAGCAAAGTGAATTAAGATTTTCTATAGCAAACTATGTAAAGATCGAAGATAGGTTCTAGTGTTACAAAAATGCTAAGTCGTCCGTCGGCTTTCTTTCACAAAAAAATTGATCCAATGTTTGCTGAACTTCTTATTTTCAACGTCAAATAAATTTGCTTGTATCAATTGTCTGTATTACTGCCACTAGCATTATCGTTGAATAATGCTTTACTTTTTATATCATCAAATAAGCTTTTTGCTTTTGTCTGAAATACCATTTAACTTAATGATATTCTCTGAGCAACTTGATTTTCAATCCAAATAGAAAGCAAGGACTCCATTTCGATCATCAAAGCACTTCTTGTACGGGACATCGTTTTAGCATCTAATGATTTTGCAGATTTTGCAAAAATTTCAAAAAAAAAACAATTTAACTCGAACCCAAAACAACGCAACCTCGAAAATCTAACGACGCACAGTGAAAATTAGTACTAATTAAGCAGGGACACAACTTTGAAAAAACACAAAACGAAACGACGCAACGCGAGGTATTGGTGTATATGACGAATTTCATCAACACGAACTACGAACTATTCTACGTATTTAAGATTAAAATTAGAAAAATAAACGGGCAAGCCTAATGTTCACAAATATGTACATACGAGTACATTTGTATTAAATATTCTATAAATTGAAATATTAGAATGCATTATGTATGGATTGGAAATAAAGATTTTCAATTTGAGAAGGTTTAAAATTCAGACATATATATGTACATACCTTTGGATTTTACATCGTATGTTAGAGTCTGAGCTGACTGCAGTTGAGTAAGGTGTGTGTGACTGTGGTCATTTGAGCTATTTTGCATTAAACTATTATTATCTAAATGTTGTTGCAAGTTCTGGACATGGTGGTGGGGTTGTGTGGTATGCTGACCAGCAGTGTTGTTGTTACTGTTGCTGTTGCTAATGCTATTATTGCTATGCAGATGATTGTTGATGCTATGATGCTGTCGATGGAGATGACCCGTGTGATTATGATTGTGATGGTGTGTCCCAACCGTGCTGCCATGATGAGTCAAAACTGATGGTAGCGAATTAATACCATGATTGAGATGAGATCTTTGCATTTCCATGCTGAGCATATCTTGTTGTCCAGCCTTACCTGAAATTGCGACAAATAAAAATATATTATTTAATGTATCAGTCCAAAAATAAATACATATATGTATGTACATATGTACATTAGGGATATAACTTTTCCAATCCATTCATATTCCATTACAAATCATTTAAATTTTTTGTTGACATTTATTTTTATACCAATTTCATCAAAGGCTTATTTTGCCTAAAGTATCAAGAAAATCTACACATAAATATTTGTTGACTAGACATCATCAAACATTTTCACATAAAATATCTATTGACATTTCATAAGACATTTAAATTTATAACAATTTTATAAAAAAAAAAAACACACACACACTCCCTAACTCTGATGGTTGTTGGAACGATCAACATAAAATATATCTATATGTTGTATAAATAAAACTAAAATAGGGAAACTTTTTTAAGGGTTATGTTTAAAACAAATTCACTTATTATGTACATATATTTGTAAAACTTTTAACTTGGTTGCCGATCATTGCTGTTGCATTCAACGAATTTCAAAATAAATTCATTCATAGAGTAGAGCCACGCAGTTTATGTTGCAGGAAGGCAAAACCCAAACAAAACAAACATGCATTCCATTCATTTGTCGTTTATTTTATCCTTTTCATTTACGGTAGAAAATGATGATTATTTTCCGTTAAATATTCAAATACTTATTGTTCTTAGAAACAGGGGGAGAAATATTTTCTTTTTTTTCAGTTTATTTTTAAGTAGAAAATTGTAATATTAAATGAATGTCAGTTGGTCAGTTGTGGCGCAAAATATTCAGATGGCGGTGGTTCACCTCACCTGCTGTTGATTGATGGTAAATGACCTTTATGTTGTTAATGTAATTGCCCAAATACTCGTGCATTAACATACAAACAAACATAAATGAAATGCAACATGTATGTATGTATGTAAAAATTTACACACTTACAGATACACACAGGTGTTTGTGCATTAGTTACTACTATTACAAAAATAATATGTATGTATGTATGTAATAACAACAATAGCAGCAGCAGCAGCATTAATAACCACCTGTTTATGAAGTTTTAATTTTTATGCCCTTATGGTTAAATTTCTAGCTACCAAAGTACGAGTTTATAAAAAATATGTATAAAATAAAAACGGACGATAAAATAGTGTTAGTCGATATTGAGGTTGTGTATTGTGTTAGGTTGTGTCTTGCGGCACTGTCTCTTACTTTCTACATTTGTCTTGTCTATTTTCATTTGTTGCTGTTGTTGTTAAATATTTATCTACATACAGATAGATAATGATAGTGGCGTTGTTTGCACTCATTGCTTAAGTGGCGAAAAATGTTGTTATTAAAGGATTAGATACATTAATCGGAATCGGAAGAGTTCAACCTTTAGAAACGAATTACATTTTGAATATGAATTAAACATATAAAAACCAAACGTTTATCCAACTGATTAAGGAGAATCTGCTTAATCAGTGATCGGCATAAAGAGAACATGCATACATACTTATGTATATGTACATACATACATATGTAATACAATGTGATGCACATTATTTTTATATTGTAATCTTAACAGCAATTGATTGTGGTTCTTGTTTCATGTTTTATACCCTCCACCACCATAAATGGTGAATGAATTTGTCATTTCGTTTGTAACACTGATAAATATTTATCAGTGATCCAACATCCTTATCAAATTCTAAGTCGATTAAGCAATGTCCGTCTGTCTGTGTAAAACACTCTCACGTCCAAGATACGTAACCAAAATCAGCAAAGTTTATAAAAAAAAAACATTTATAATTCTGAGAACAATTATTATTTTATTTGAACTGTTAATTTTTCAGTTTTGATATTTATTTAGTTAGGCTCGAGTTCATTAAATTTAATTATCATGAAGAAAAGGAGGCAACATGAAAATAGAAATTAATAAATAAAAATGATAATTACAGAAAATTTCGAACCACCAGGTAACACTGGTTAAAAGATTGATGTTTGTCTGTTGGCTAGCAGGCACCGCAGTGGTGCAGAGGGTTAGAACGCAAAGAATTCTGATGAGAGAAAGTGGTATTTCTCGAAACATATGTAAATTCAAGAACCCAGGTTCGAATCCCAGCCAAGAAAATTATGAAAAAAAAATTTTAATAATAAAAATTTTTCAAGTTGTAAAACAATTCCTACTTCAGTAAAAATAATTTAATGAAAATTAAATTTAATGAACTCGAGCCTAACTAAATAAATATCAAAAATCATTTATAATTCTCCGTGGTATTGAAAATCATCAAAATCGGTTCAGGCGAGCCAAAATTATAGACCAAAATGTGTAACAACCTCCATCAAAATACGATATTTTTAAACAGTTTTTTTTCTTTGGTATTTTCTTTACATATATTGCAGATAATACCATGAAATTTTGTACACGTTATTTCTGTTACGGTAGGACAAACTGTGATAAAACTAGTAAGAATCGGTCCATGATTTTTCATAGGTCCATGATTTCTCATACAAATTTTTTATGGCTCAATAATACATAAAGGCGTATCAAGGTACAATATCAATACAAAATTCAGCAAAAACAAGTTTCATATGAAAATAAATCACAAAACGAAAATTTGATTAGTTCGGTCCATGTTTGAGCATTGCTGCAATACAAAGTGCATTTCCGAAAATCACTTAAATACGTATAAGTCTGCTATAAATGAATGCCAAAATCGAACTGTTGGATTTTGTGAATTCAGTTCCATATTTGGCCATATCCTACATATAAAATAAAATATCCCCATATACTATATAAAATTCTCTGTAACGAATTTTATGAAGATCGGTCCATAATTGGTCATAGCTTCTATTTAAGAGCCGATTTCACAAAAAAAAAGGTAAGCTCACAAAAATGTCTAATAAATATCGATAACAAACCAACATTTTATACCGATCTGCAATTTTAATCCAGAAATCATACTAGTATCGGTCATATCGCACCCTGAGGACAAAAGGGCCACAACTCAAAATACTAAAATTTTGAGAAGAGCCAAAAAATTTCATCGTGCACAAGCAACACACTTAACATAACAATAGACATAACTGTATTTTTCCAGCTAAAGAAGATAGTGATGTGAAAGAAATGTTTGCAGTAGTTAAGGTACGGTCACGCTTGGCAAATATTTGACGAAAAAGACGTAACCACTAAATAAAATATACATATTAGAACCCGTTTATTTAAAAAAAAACTTTGTTTATTTAGGACAGCTGTTTGATCTTGCAAAACTCTTGTAAGTGTAAACAACGTCAAACAAATTTGTTTTACTACAAACGTTTTTTTGAGTAAATATTTGCCAAGTGTGACCGTACCTTTAGAGATGTGTACTCTGAATTAATTCAGTTTTGGAAAATTTTGAGTTGCGACCCTTTTGTATTTAGGGTGCGATCTATGAATTTTGTAGTTGTCAGACCATAATTGGCAATAGTTCCCAAATAAAGTAAACCACCGAATAGAATTAAACTTTTGTAAACTACGTTATAGAGATTCTACATATGTAAATAAGCCTCAAATACTTAGAAATCGCGTTACTGGATACTGAATTTTGAAGATATCAGTTCATATGTAACTCTTGTTTGCGTACGCTTTTCTTAACCTGGTGGATATGGAAAAATGTTGAACCTATTTTTTGTTTTATTAATTGTTGCATTACATATAAAATTGTTATGATAAACATCAAACTCTATAAATAATGGTAAGAATTGGCAATTATATCAATTAAAATTAGATGAAATTTAAAAACATTTGAAATAAATTATGTACGTATATTATGCTTAAACTTTTTTATCAAAAAATATTTAAAATACTAATAAAATTTGCGCTAAACTGAATAAGAAATTTAAGTATACTGGTCCTAACAACAGCGTAGTTCTTGTAATACTCATTATATTTATGTGGAGGTATTTAAGATTCGGCACAGCCGAATATGGTACTCTGACTTATTTTTTTATTATTAATTTTAGGGACCACGACCATATGCATATCCATATGTATAAACTAGATCATTTTGAAAAAAAGTTGGCGGTCCAAAAAAGTATTCTTAGTCATACCGGAGTCTTAGTTATATCCCTTCAAAGTTTTAGTAAGATCGGTCCAGCGGTCTTGCCTTCCTGGCAGTCATTGTAATTAATTAAAAAAGTAGGCGTGCTCATACCAACTCAGAAACCTTCACGGGATAATGCACAAAAACTTTGCCAAAGATAATCACATGATCAAATACATAGTTTACGATACTATAAAGGACATACATACATATTTTTTTGAGATGGGGCATGAAAGTGGGCAGCACATAACATTTTTATTTCTACCTCGCCTTCAGTAAGATGTGTATACAACTTGTTTGAAGTAAATCTGTAAAAAGCCATGCAGAAGCAATTAATCAATTTAAAAAAAGTGGGAGTTGAAGTAGGCGTGGTCCTACCAACTCAGAAACCTTCCCGGGCTCATGCACAACAACTTTCCCGAAGATAATAACATGATCAGATGCATAGTTTGCGGGAATAGAATAGTAGAAATGAATTTCAAAAAAGTACCAATATAAGTGTACTGAAATTTGGCCCTTTTTACATCTTTATATTTGAATGATGAATAGCATGTTCTGGGTTCTTTTTTGTGTGGATGAGAGAATATTTTATCTTTTTTTATTTTTAAATTGAATAAATAATATCAAATGTCCCTTTTTTGTCACCCGTGAAAAAATAATTTTAAAAAAGCACCTATTGATTATCCGTAATACGTACTATTTGAAAATAATAGTTGATGGAATTTTTAGGGAGAAAATACATTTTGATAAAAAAGTACCAACAAAGAATGCAATTTTAGGATGTCGATGTACCAAAAAAGATTTCTAGTCTTTATTTATGTAGGAGATATACATGTTAACGGAACGTTCCACCAGGAATATTTTTACCCATATGTACCATTATGGTTACTTGAATTTCGAATTTCAAAAAAGTACCAAACACCTGTCGGCTCTTTTTTTGATTAAAGGCGGACGCATTTCAAATATTATTTCTAAGTTTATATGTTTTGGAAATATAGAGGTACTGGTTTTATCCATTTTTGCCTAATTTGTCCCCCTTAACGACCGAAGTTTCTAGCTTTAGCGGTTTGGGCTGTGCGATAATGAATGAATCAGTCAGTCAGTCACGTTACTCTTTTATATAAATAGATAGATAGATATGAAAGAGTAACTTCACACATACACTTAATCTCTTTCATTCAGTCGTCATTGAGACAGCAATGTGTGCACATGCGGCGGATGCTTTAATATTTTTTTTTTCAGAAATACTTCCCAACAAACATTTCAAATTAATAATGAATTACGAACAATATTTTATGATTGATAATGCATTTGGTAACATGCATGTAATCAGCTTTTGAAGTATGAGAAGTTCCGTTTATATATCTATCTCGTTGTTAATTTCTTATATGTTACGGAAAATATATTGTGAGTGTATGTTTCCTATATAAGTTGTTTTGTATAATTTATATAATTATGTTTATGTTTGCTGGGTAGTTCGCTCACACACCAACCTCATTTTACGCTTTGCCTACCTCTGATCTACAATGATAATGCAGAACTGTTTTTTCCAACAGGACAATGACCTACAAAACTGTGAAAGAATGGTTGCTCAATTATTGTCCAACAATACGAAATGATCATCTGCAGTCCCCAGACCTCAATTCAATTAAGCACCTGTGAGAATATCTAGACAAAAAATTAGACAAAGAAATATGTTTTTGCAAAGGCAGTACATAATACAGAATGAATGAAAAAAATTTCGCTTGATATGATTAAAAAAACTAGTGACTCTCTGTCTAAAAGATTGTCAGTTGTGATACAGGCAATAAACTGCAAACAAAATATTAAATACAGTGTTTATATAATTTGAATATTCTCGACGATCTAGACATGTCCGCCTGTTGAAGGCACGAAAGAACTTTGCACAAAAGACAGAGAACAATGAAATTTTTGCCAAACACTCTTTGATCCTCCGAAATGTTTGGTATTGGAAATGGATTAAATCGGTCAAGTAGAATCCGAGTTAAAGATCAAAGTACACTTTATTTTGATTATAGAAGGACAAGTCTCGTTGAAAATGATAGGAATCTATCCACGATTCCCGGGGAAAGTGAAACTTCACAACGATATTTTGTTTTCATCGGTTCATACTTTAACAGCCTCACACAAATACCACTTCTGAAAATCACTTAAATGCGCATAAATCTTTTATAAAAATCACTATCAAGTTGGAGGTGAACACAAATAGTTCATACATATATAAATCGTCACTCTCAATATGATAATGGCCGGTCCATATTTGACCGTAGCCCCCATATAAAGTCCGCTTTCGGAAATTACTTAAATGCGCATAAATTTTTAATAAAAATTACTAAGAAGTCGAAATTCACCACAAGTTCAAAATTTCCTGATGGTCGGTGCATATTTGACCGTAGCCCCCATATAAAGTCCACTTCCGGAAATCACCTAAATGCGCATAAATCTCTTATAAAAATCAAATAATTCGCATATACATACATATAAATCATCCAACAGAATTTCATGATGATTGGCCCGTAATAGGCCATAGTTCCCTTATGAGAACTACTCCCGAAAACTTGTTAACCTACATAAACATCCATGTCGAACCGAAATTTTACACAGATCAGTACAAGTATGTAAAAATTATACTTTTGTAAAAGTTGGTCTATAATTGGCCAAAGCTGCCACTTCCGAGAAGTTATACTTACAGTTATATATTGTATAACTTTTAAGCAATATTAATATTATATTAATTTACTTTATTTAAATTAAATCAACAGAATTTAAAGAATGCTATTAATAGAACAAAGACCGTTACAACTTAAGTAAACAACTCAAGGCATGCACAATCATGATCGAACATTCAGATTTTGTCAGTCGAACAGAAAAGTTTTTATATTGCAACAATCTAAAACGTAATTAAGGATAATAATCCAATACGTTTAAATAATAAAAGGATAATAATACAACTAGTAAAATATAATTTTAAATTAAAAAAAATAAATCAAATTAAATTAAATAAAAAATTGGTTTTATTTAAAAATTTAATTAAGGATTAAAATAATCCAATACGTAATTAATAACCACAAAGTATACAGAGGTGACAATTTTTACGTTTTAAAAAGCCAAAATAAGTTTCCTAGGGCTTTTTGGTACCTAATTTATTGTGTGTTAAAGTAAATCGCTTTATGTTACATACTGCAAAAATATAAACAAATTGTAACTTCTCGGAATATGGTAATAATAACCCTGCAAACATTTTGAATTACCTAATGATCGCCCGCGAATCGCCGTTGAGTTGTATGTAGGGACGGCGATTGATCGCACGAGAAAACATTGATGACTCATCTCTAAACGATAAAGAATACAAAAATATTTTGATTGTTATGAGGATATTTTCCGTTACTTGTGTGCGCTCGCGTATTCATGGCTTAAGTGTAAGGCGTAGGCGATAGTTAGTAATTCGTAAGAATCGCCAAAAAAACCATAGCCAGAAAATCTCAAAAATGTTTGCAGGGAATAATAATAATAATAATAATAGGTGATTTGGTGGTGGGTATAGTAGATTCGGCAGCACAAATTTCTTTGGCTTATATAATTTTAATATTAAGTTATTGAAAGGGTAAAAAATTAAAGAAAATGTTTCCTTTCCAACTTGCACAAAATAGTGGTCCTAACTCGAGGCAACTCGAGTACGAAGATGTACGTCGAGTTCATTTTTGACAACATAATTTTTATTGAGCAAATGAACTTTCGCTTTGAAAATTCAGGCTTCAAAGTCTTACAAATTTCCTAAATGAGATCCCTATTTAGAATGAGAATGTCCAATAAGATGTATGCATAAGTATGTAAGTACTTCTTCTATTGTAATGCTATTTTAAAGGTGTATGAATAATTTTGGAAGAAGGAGAACTGATTCTGAGAAAAATCAACGTGAAATGAGTATCGAATAGTTTATATCGCAAATAACTCGGAAATGAAGGATTGTTACGCATTTTTAAATGCATCACGTGGAATGCCGAAAAAAAGTGATGGCTGTAGCGTAAATAAAAACGAAGCGAATTATTCCGAGGTACACAATTAATTAAAACATATATCCGGTTATATTTACAACCACCATATTTTATTTTTTTAATATTCCTCACATCCATACACATGTACACTGTTTTATTTATTTTATATTCACATAAATAAATAAATACAATTTGAAATAATTTTTAGCTGGTCATTTGAAATCCTAAGTTAGTATGTATGTATGTATATAGTAGATACATACTCGTATGTATGTACATACATACATATAAAGGTATAATAGCTTTCTTCATACATAAAATAAACATAATTATGTTTTCAGCCACGCCTGAAAATGATCTTTGTTAAATTGTATCACAATGTTTGGAAATTTGATGACGTTGGTGAAGCAAGTTGTTGAATTAATGAGAAACAAGGGCTTTTTTCTTTTTTTTTTTTTTGGAATTATTTTAAAACAGTTTTTCAGAAATTATCATTATACGAGTATGGGAGCCATGACCTATTATGGACCTATCGACGAAACATTATGTGACATGACATTTTTTGACACATCAACACTGTTTATATTCAATTTCATCTCGATATAAGCGAGGTCTGAGTTTCATGTGGCAGCTTCGACTAATAATGGACCGACCGTTATTAATTGTGACGAATTTTATTTGGATAGCAAGGTTTTTAAGAGATTATGGTCGTTAAAGTGATTTTTGGCCTTATATGGAAGCTTTGACTAATTATCGACCGATCTGTAAAAAATTTGTAGGTGTGATTCTATATACTTACAACATTTGTTTGGATACATTTATAAACCAAAAAATCTTTAAAATTGCGATCTGTACTTTGTGCACAAGGTTTACATGGACAGCCAGACATCCAGCCAGACGGACGGACGGACAGACACCATTAAAAATTAAGGTGGGTGTTGGACTAATATTTTTGTGTGTCACAAACATCATCACAAATCCAATATACCCTTCTCACTATGATGGTGTAGGGTATAACTAGTATAAACTGACTCGTGTAAAAGATGTACAATTTTAAAATTTAAAATATGCAGTTCTATTAAATCAAATAGGGATGTTGGTTTATTTTAAAACCCCATCTAATAGGTGACATTTATGTATAACGCTGCTATCTTTCTGATGTTATCGTAATTATTTTTGTTGTGGAGAGGGAGAGGCAAATATTGTTTCTTAATTGCAGTCCGGTTTGTGTAACACACACCGTTAGGTTTTCAGCCAATCTGTTCAATTCAAATTCATGGTTGCTACAAATACACACGCACATATTTTTGCCCATTTCTGTCATGTACCACTTTAAATGCGTTAATCTATTTTCAATTTTTCTCTAAAAACAACCAACAACCAACCACTTCCTTCATCTGTGGTTTATAGCATTTCCGACTATGTAAGTTCAATATTTTTTCATTGCAACATGTTGTTAATTCGTGTTGTGTGCTGTACTGTGCTGCTTCAATTGCAAACATTTCACAACAGGTAGAAGCTAGAACAGCAAACACTTGTCATATGTTCACATCTACTGTATAAGAGCGTATGTGTTGTGTGCAATACACATACGCGTCCATACATATGAATTTATTAATGTATGTGTATTTACATACATATGCATGTAACTAGTAATATGAGCATGTGTTTTTACCCGTCAAAAAGATGGAGCAAGCCTAAATGTAACTTGTCTCAGAGGCCTACATATCGATCGATACCTTCCCATAAGAATGTATTAAGCGACATTTCTAAAATTGTTCAGTAAACGAAAAAAAAGTCTCATTTAGTTATTTATTTGTGTATTTTATTGAAAGAAACATATTTAGAAAGTGATTTTCAGAATACAATACAAAACTTGACATCAATTTCAATTTTAATCAGATAAAAAGTTTCTGTCGCTTAGTACATTTTCGTGGTCAAGACATTGGCGCTTGATACAATGGTAAATGGCGCTTAAAACATTGACATGGACACAAAAAATAAAGGTTTTAAATAAATTGTGTCGTTTAATTAATTTTTTATTTTTTCTGTTAAAAAATAAAATAAATAAAAATCTATATAAAAAGTAACAAAACATTTATTTCAAAACAAAAATTCAAAAATTACACTTAGAGATCAAAACTGAAATTTTAAGATTATTAATAATCATTTTGATTGTCAGACAAATCATCTTGTCAATTCGTCTTCTTTCTCACCAAATGTATTTTATATAATATCCTCGTATTCTTGAATGTATCGTTCAGGAATAAACTTTTTTTTGAGCAGACTCTCAAAATCCTTTCGTTTCGGGCCTGATGTTGGCAGTTTTGAAGAATAAAGAATGTCTGGTTCATTGAATTCTTCAAGGCATTTTACTTGATGGCGGGTGTGACAAATTCCAGGGTATATGAAGGAGAAGCTGTTTGAAATTGTAAATATTTTATTTCAGGGGATGATTTAGAAAAAAATGAAAATATTAGATTCCGTAATCTTGAAATTAGTTTCCTCCTTGGTTTTACTTCTTGTGTTGGAAAATATTTAAGAGCTTCGTTTTTCCAATCGCGGAAATCTTTGTATGTCAACACTACCATAAGGTTTGGGATTGGAAATCATAGTAACCCATTCTGATGGTGTCCAAATTGTCCTTTTTTTGACAAATCTCACAGTATCAACAGGCATGTAGGTATGGCCAGGAAGTAGAAATGTTAATTTAATTTCGTTAATGTGTTTAGCTTGTTTTTTTTATAAACAAAAATAAACATTGTTATGATTTGGCGATTTTTATTTTGTCCAGGACAGCTATCACAGTATAAGGAAATGGATGTAACAGTTTATTTTCATCGACGATTTTTAAGTACTGATTGAGGATTGTACAAATTTCATTTGCTCCTCGCATTCCATCAACTTCACCCCACACAAACGCCACTCTCATAAATTGTCTCGTTATAAAACGAGTAATTTCTCGAGTAATAAAATAGCATACTCTGCGTATGTGGAACGTTTAGAACTTTTTGTAGGTCAAAACTAGCACAAACAAATGATGGTGAACTCTTGGCTTTTTCTCGATCTTTCATTAACAGAGTATGGCTAGTCACTTTCTGTTGAGAATGTTTTGTCACTTTTACTTTCTGTGTTTCATCCAGTTCACGGTCCTTATAGAATTCGCAAAAGGTACCTACACTTATGTTTTTGGGAACATTGAAAATTCCGCGAAAATTTTTTTCGGAAACAAAATTTATACCCTGTTCCATTTGGATTACTTTGAATTTTCTGTAAAGGTCACACTCGGTGAAAGTGCAAACGGCTTCTTTTAAATCAGCGGACGTAGCATTGAACGTATCTGCTGCACCCCTTTTGTCTGTTTCCGATGTATTTAAAACTGTTGTTTTTTTTCAAGGGCATATGTCACAACTCTACTTGAACATGGGTTAACATGGGTTTTCACCAAAAACTGCATACATAGATACTTGTATTCTTTTCCCTTCAAAATTTATAAAATATTTTCTTGTTTCTGTCTTCTTTTCTTTCTTTTCTTTGCTGCATCGCCTTTTAATAGGAACTGCTGGGTATGTGGCGGTTTCCAATAAAAGTAAAAAAACTTCTTGCCTTTGCGACTCACTTAATTTGGTTGCACATTTGTTTTGGCAGCTCTTGCATGGATTTCTTTGCACAGATTTTTGTTTTTTCTCAACACGAGCTCTTTTCGATTTTACTCCCAACCCCTGGTTACCCTCATTGGCCATGACTTGTGGCTTTGGATTCTTGTTTACTTTTTGGCGTTGTTCTATTTCATCGAAATGTGAATTTTCTATGGAATCATTATGCCAAGATGAACTCCCATCTGTTTCAAACGGATTACACACAGATCCAGATGCTGCAGACAAACTCCTTCTGCCCGTAGTACATTTTGTAAATAAAACAAAATTCATACTTGTATTTATCTCACCTACCTCATCAAAATATAAACATGTATCAAGAATCAATTAGCCTCAATTTACCTTTGAATGAAACGAAATTGGCTTTCGCAATCCAGAGGGACCTGGCAAATTTTCATTCATGGTAAAATTATAAATAGTTCCACTAAAATACCACGAAACGATGAACTAACTCCTCACCGAAAAAAGTACGATAACAACTGACGAGAATAAAAGGAACAAAATAACTCAAAACAAAACCAAAGCCTACTTACTTCATTCAAATATTTGAAATATAAATATAAATCAACAGGTATCTGTGCAAAGGTAGTTACATACCAAAATATGCTTACAACCGACGAGACAAAAAAAAAAAGACTAAATAAATGGGGAAAAAGCAGTAGCGTACTGTATAGAAAAATTATTTAAACTCAAAGACAATCATAGTCTGGAGTGTTATAAGCGACAAAAATGGATCAAGTTCTAGTTGGATGAGTGTGCTAAGCGACAATTTCGGTTAAACTAAGCGACATCTAACAAAATGTTTGTGTGGACCTTCTGTTGCTTACGACAATTAGATTTTTAAAAATGTCGCTTAGCATAATTTCTTTCCAGTGAGAAAATTTGGCATTTGATACAATTTTATTTTCTCTCTAGTTTCCTTTGTATCCATGATAGGGCAGCGAAACCCAGGCCAAAATGTGGCACTTAACTTCTAGTATAGTTCCACAACAAAAATTCATTTTCGAAAAAAGTGTTGCTTAATACATTTTTATGGGAGGGTATCGATATAATATATAAAAAATCGATATATAAAAACAAGCCATTGATCGAAGTTTTCTAAAATTTGTATTATTCGATTTTTAACTTTACGATTTTTAATCTTAACCATTTAATATTGCTTTTGATCAATTGATTTCTTATGAGAATTAAATAATGCAAATGTAGGGTGCCCCGATAGCTTAGGCGATAGTGTGCCAGACTATCAGTCAGAGGGTTGCGGGTTCGATTCCCGCAAAAGACTCTGGGTGTTGTCTGCATATAAGCCAAAAGCTTCGCAGTTTGTGTTTGTTAATTATAAAAAAAAAAAAATAATTTGACACAATATGCAGTTAAAAAAAAAAAAAAATATCAATATCATTTTTATTGTATTTTAATTGTTTGATTGGATTTCAATTTAATAAACTATCAAATTAATGCTATTATTTTCCACACAGCTTTTTGCATATACGAGTACGTATGCATGTAAATATATGTTTACTTCTTTACTTTTTACTTTACAATTTAAAGGCCGGACATTAAAAATGGTACTGAACACGTAACAAAAGGAGTTCGTTCTTAATACTGAAAGTACTAAATTATTTGTATGCTGTATGATTTTGAATATCGACTGAATTTTCATCAGAAACATATCAGTGTTGAGACAAATTTCATTCAGTATTCAGAGTCCTGTAAGACACTTTTCTCTTTGGTGGTTTTTAAAATATAGTTTTTGCTGAAATTCAGGAACCGTAGTAAATTTAATTTTGAATCAACTTGCAGTACATTACAGTGTTTTTTGTGTACTTTAGTATAATTTTTGGAAATTCGATTTATAACTACGAGCTTTTTTATTTGGAGTTCTTGATTGATTATATTTGTGCTGTTTATTGATTTGTGGAATTACCCAAACTATTACAACATCAACATTACTGCCGTTCTGCCGTGTTTGCCATAACCGGAGATTTACAAACAAATTGCTTTATAAAATTCTTTTATTCGAAGTTGCCTTCTAGTTAAATATAAAAAATTTAATTTGAAATTTATATATTTAACTAGAAGGCAACTTCGAATAAAAGAATTTTATAAAACAATTTTTTACTCGCAAGAGGAACAAATTCTCATTCAAACAAATTGCTCTAAAACTAAAAGGCAAAGGTGGGGATTTGCCGAAAAATGTTGCTGAATAGACTATTATTCGTTGATACCTCGAGAGGAGAGAGATGTTCAACAATATATGTACATAGTTTAACAATAAAAGTAGAGTAGTTTAAATACTCTACTCGTACGCACAACTAATTAATGCGAATTTTTCTCAAACTTATTTCAAAAGCAATTTTATTTTTTAGTTTGTATTTTTCGAAAACATTCACTGCCCAGCAAGCCATATGAGTCCGAAAAGAGTCTTTTCTGACACCTTTTCCGGAGCGTTCCTGCTCTTTATGAGCCCAAAAAACAATCATTATTGCTCCGAAAACCTTCAGAAAAGAGGGTCATTACATTCGAAAATGGTCCGTCAGAATAAGCTCTTAGATAATGTCAGAAAACGAGTCTTTTATGAGGGTTTTTTTTTTGGGCTCAGAAGGAGCTCTTACATCATGTCAAAAAAAAAGTCATTGCAATTTTAAATACAACAAATTTGAAGGTCGCATTTATTATTTTTTTTTAAATTGTTTTTAAATAAACTAAATTCGAAATCGAAAAAAATTAAATAAATTGTATTTACAGTAAAAAAATAAAATGGAATTCATTTAAATAAAATTTATAAAAATGAAAAAAAAAGAATTTTTTAAGCAAATTTTTCTTTAGCTCCGAAAATGCTTTTTAGTTGGACTCTTTTCTGACTCCTTTTTCGGAGCGCTCCTAAAATGGTATGCTGGGTGATTGCATTGCGGTCAGAAAGATAGATTTAGTTTTTATTATTTCATACTCATGCATTAATTCATTCAATATGTTTTTAACAGAATTCAATGCCGCGATCAGAGTAGGGTGTTGTTATTTCAGTTATTATATGTTGGTCTAAATGTTGCATGTGAACAACATGTATTTATGTAAAACAACAACAAATAGTGCAACAGTTTGATGCATCTAGCAGGTTATGAGTGTGAGTTCACCCCTCCATTAACTATAACAATGATGAGGGCCTGCCTAACTTCCCCATAAGATTTCCTAAGACTTGATGACAATAGGGAAAGGCCAACACACTTAAAAAACTACAGAGTTAGCAGTTTGACTATTTCAGTTGTTGCATTTTCTTACCGTCTACAAATAGGCTTTAATGCATACGAGTAGGTACATAATTATTATTGTATAACAACTAAATGTACGAGTATGAGCATAAACGACATTTCCAACCACCACCACCTTACACATAAACAACCCTAATTTTAAAGTTATTTCCAGCTTTTCAGTAACTTGTAGCGTCAATTTAAATTTTAAATTCATTTGGATCACACGAAAAGTTATGTACACATGTACATATGTATGTATGTATGTGTGTTTGGGTTAATAAAGGAATTTTTTTTTGGGAAATGTTAATGTCATGCATAGGTATGTCAGTTAGTCAGTCAGTCAGTAAGTGCAATTAAACAGTATTTTTTTTTTGTTTTCTATAGATTTTACCCTGTAAAATATGTCCAAGCTATTATAACTGAGGTTGTACAATGCTCACAATATAAAAACATAAATAAAGTGACTTCCGCTATTAGTACACCCATAAAACCTATAAATATAAAAATAGAACAGAAGTATTTGACTGTCTGTTTACTACATATAATAAGTAGATATAAAAGTACAACAGGCATAATGAAGTAAAAGTAAAGAAACTACCACCAAAAAAACAAACAAACAAACAAACAAAAAGCAAAAGGTTGTATGTTTTAATAAAATATATGTATGTAATAAAATAAAGTCCGCAAAATACTCGCATATATGTATGTACATATGTACGAGTATGTATTTTTTAGAACGCCTGTAGAAAACGACAGGTTTTTCTATTCGTTTTAGCTGTTGCGCTGGTTAGCGTGCAGCGGCCATGGCATCAGTTAAATGTTTGGTGCATGTTACCTGTGAATTCCTATGCATAAAGTTCTGGCACACTCAAAATTTCCATTTAATTTAACCGGGAATATTCCATGTGATTATAGCTACTTTGTATGTTGACTCAACATGCATTTGGTCAGCTGTGAGGGAGTTTTATTTTGCGCCAAACTGTTTTAGTGCCAATAATTGCAATTACATATTCGTACTGGTAGTTATCATTTTTACTTTTTGCATTTAGAATGACCTAAAGGAAAAGTCAAACGTCTATCATATCATAAGTGCAGGAAATTTAAAAGTATGCGCACTTTTATACCCGTGAATATGGTGGTTATCTATATTGAAATATTATGGATCCTTATAATATTATAAAATGGTTTAGCTCTGATAGGGCCTAGGGGATGAAGTTTGTCCCAAATACTTTCTGTAACTCAGAAATGTTTCGTATTGAAAATAACAAACGATATATGTAATCTAAATGATTATTCGGTCTTACCACTGTTCCCAAAAAGATTTAAATTTATCAAACTAGCAAAGTTAAATTTACCACTGTTACCGAAATTGACGAAATCGGTTGAACCATTTAAATGTTTTCTAGAAAATGCACAAAAATGCGTGGATATAAAAAACTTAACAATGGAATTCAACTTTTTAAGAAATTGTGTACAATATGAAAGAAACCTAAAGCATTAAATATCAAAATAAAGTTAATGTACGAATTAAGCCAGCCAGGACGTGGACAGACGACTGCGTTAATGATGAAACAGAATACGACCGCAACTTCAAGCAAAAACGACTCTCAGAGAAAACAGATTCATAATTGAAACAACGTCTGCAGCTTCACGAACTGTCATTTAATGTTTTTATATTTCTTCTGTGTACCAAACTGTAATGCCGACAGCTTTCCCAATTTTTGTCCACAAATCTTGTTCTAAATAAAATTAATTTGTACAATGGCGACTGCAAATTATATATGCAATCATGTTTTTGTACTTCTTCAATTAATTTTTCTATAATATCACTCATTTTTTTTTTTTTAATTACAAAATCTCACTTTTAAACGTTTCTTTTGATTATCTTTTGTTTGTATTTTTCTTGTGCCAAAGCTTCAAAAACATATGGTTTTGTTTACAAAATGTATAAAATTTAATTTAAAAGTATGGTAATATTGTTGAAAGCATTTGTGTTTTAAAGTGAGAGCATAAGAAAAATCGCTGTCAAAATCAAATAGATTCTATTGCACGACCGCATTCTCTGGCATAATTATATGTCAAACTGTATGGAAAAAAGCGTTCAGCCCCAGTTCTGTTTCATCATTTAAGTTGCATTAAAATCTTACTAATGTGAATTAAGATTTTACCCTGCTTCGATTGGGATTCAATTCCTTTACGGTTAGGTTACTTATGAGCTTCTTAGAGAATAGATACTTTTTTGTGCAGCTGAACCAGGTATCATCCCAAAGAGAGCAAGTTTTTAGTGGAGTCCCTCAGGGTTCGATTTTGGCCCCATTTCTTTATAGCATTTTGGTTTATAACTTTCCTCATTGCAGCAATGGATCCAAGAGTATTTTATATGCTGATAATTCGTTAATTTACGCACACCACACTAGTCCAATTATGGCTCTGAAACGAGCATCAGAACACCTCAGGATTATTAATGAGTTTTATGGGAAATTAACCCTGGAAAATCTGAGGCTATTTGTCTTAGGAATGCTTCGGGCAAATGCCCTCATTTTGTCGTGCCACTGAGTAGGAGCTTGAGGTTATCTCTGGATGGAACGGAGATTCCATTTAGGGACAGTATCAGATATTTGGTTTTTACTAAACTTTTTAAGTTTAATAAACACGCACGAATGGCGGCTGCAAAAATCCGGAGGGTAAGGATAATGTTCACAGGACTCTTGATGAATCGTCACTTGCGTCAGAAGTCGAAGCTTTTAATTTATAAAGTAAGTATCAGGACAGTTCCACTATACGGGTTTCCTGTATGGTTTACGATTTCCCCAACCGTGGCTAAGGAACTCGAGATTGTCGAACGCAGTGTTTTGAGGTTGTGTGTTGGTCGTAATTTCGCGTCCCGTTAAAGACGGTTTTCGAATAAATTCGTTTATGGGGAGTCGAATGTTACTCCTTTGTGTAAATATGCTCTGGCTCTTACGCGTAACTTGATGCGGAGGCTCCAATTCCATGATAACCCACTTATTATTGATATATATAACCGGCAGATTGATTTAGGTTGGTCTGAAAGTTTGTACATTTCACCGATAGGTATTATTGGAGAGGACCTTGAATTATCTGATGGACTTTCTCTCTTGCCTGAGTTTTATAGGTCTAATGACCACACATGCCATCGTGGCTGATTTGTCTATGTGTGGTTGCTAGTGCTACTGTCAATCTGCACTGCACTGGAAATCTATTGATTTTGGCGTATTGTGGATTGACCTTTATCGTATAATTTCGGTTTTTAAGTATTTTTTCTTGTCTATACTGTATTTGTCTGTAATTGCCTCACTGTATTCCCCATACATTTTATATTAATATTATTTTATATTTTACACTTACATACATACGTTTTACCCATTACAACAGCAGCCTGTCTGCATTTCTGAACTCTTGGATTTTAAATCCATCACTGTATACATTGTATATATATTTTTTTTAACTAGCTGTAGGTGTACATATTAGTTTTAATTAAGTTTATAAGTTTTTATTTTTTGTTTCCTTTTCTAATTCTAATATAATGTGGTGCCGGGAGCAAGCACAGTTAATATACCCTAAGGACGCTCATTACTGTGAATTAAACTTTTTTTGACGGAGCAATATGCAAGATGCATTTTTAGACTGATTAGAATCATATATACTGTTCTAAGATTGTTTTAGTTAGCTTTAAGAAGGAAATCATATGTAAACTGAATACCTGAAGTCTCAATAAAAAATAATTAATTTTGTGCATTTACGTCTAACCTAATGCGCATTAGGATGGGGATAATTCACGAATTAAGACTGCTAATGCAAATTAACTGTGTCGTCTGTCTACGTTATAATATGACTATGTAATTAAATTTTTTTTTAACAAAAAGCTTCACATAAAACTAGGATCGCAAAACAGCTGCATTTCATTCAATTTCAATATTATTTACTAATAAAGTTTTTTCTTTGCATACATACATATAGCAAACATACGAGTATGTATGTATGAACATCCATATATACATACTTGTTTTTTAAATTCCTTTAAGAATTTCTTGAATTTGCCAAGCAGAATGAAAAATCTGATTTATTTAAAAAAGAATAACTACCTATGTATTCATTTTTAATGAAACAAAGAATGATCTAATGAGAGCTTATTACACAAATTTTCAGAATTGATATCCGAGAGAGAATTTAAACAAATTGCAATTGCACGCTGTTGTTAGAATTTGAAATATGTATATGTATGTATGGATGTGTATATTTATGATTTTATTAAGTGAAAATAAAAATAATATATTTATTTAAAGATTTTGCTGTATATGCATAAAATGATGAGTACTTTTTCCATAGTGGAAAAGCAAAGTCAAATTGGTGTTTTGTTTTTACGCTTTTTTTATATGTATGTACATATGAACTTTTACATAATATTTTAGACTTGAGGTAGACTAGCTATTACCCGGTGTGCTTCGATACTATTGCCTTAATAGCCATAATAAAGTAAAGATTAATCGCGTCGTGACTACTTCTACAATCAAGCATATCTGTCAACTCGCCCGTTTTTGCACAATATTTGAAAATAATATTAAATGATTTCCAATTAATCCGTTTACAATATACTGTACCTATGCCGCCCATTGAATTACTCAGACCCGTAATAGGTATTTGCAAAAATACAATTTCAGGGTAAAAACTTTGCCTTTTTTCTGTACTCTTATTTATGGTGAATGTAAAGTAATGGGCGTTGAAGCTGGGAAACTGTGAAACCAAAGTACATATATTTATATTCCGGATTAATGAAAATATAATTTATATTATTATACCTACTAGGTATACAAATGCAAAAAGAAAAGTAAAGACTTGAAACAAACAAACAAACAAACAAGCAGACAAACATTTCCTTTTCAAATACTATGTAGTACGTAGGTAGGTACATATGTATGTATGTATGCCTGTAAATACGATAATTTTTGACAGGCCAGACCAAGTGTGAGAGAGTGAATGAAGTAGTTTTAACCGACAACAATATCTGCACATACTAATGTTTAATGAAAATGGAAAATTAAGCTCAAGGTCAGAAATGTTGGTTTGAAAACTTACTTACTTACTTACTTACTTACTTACTTACAAAATACCCACCATTATTATAAAACACAATGAAAATGTTCTGGGAATATTTTCTTGTTTTCACGGTCATGTCTTGAACTTCATTCAGTTAACGACATGAAGGATTGCGAGTTTTTTACATAATAAAGCGCTGATAATGGGGAGACTACACACTAAGCTTTTCAATTTGAGAACGTCTACCCACGAAAATAAACAAATATTTCTGTAAACTAAAAAAAAAACTCCACAAAATATACAAAACAAAGACAATAGATTAATAAAAACCTTTTTTTCGCACAGGCCAAATATACAAATAGCAAATATGTACGTACATGTGTATGTGTATGTACATACATATATATTCTTCTACTAAATATGTCTAGCTACATACATATGTATGTATAATATGTACCATATGTATATAAATATTTATTACTGCTTTTGGGTTTTTAACAAACTTTGCTATAAAATTAAATTTGTATATCTTTGTATTTTATTTCTTAAATCAATTATACTATATTTAAATATATATATTCTACTCTAAAGAGTATCTTTGTTACATAACGAATTTCATTTAAAATTCTAAACTCGTGCTATTTTATTTCTTTTTATGATTCACAATTAGAAATATTAATATTTTTTTTTTTTAGGTAAATTCTACATTGCAATTTTAAATATAACCAGCCCGAATATTATGCAGCAATATCTGGCAATATGTATTTATAGGTTTACCAAATGCTGTTGCATTTTTCTTTGTTTTTGTTAAATTAAAACATGCAAACAATCACAAAAAATGTTTCTTTTGTAATGTTTTATGTTTTGCACTTTTCAATGTTAGTGCTCGCAATTACCCAGTCCTCCAGAGACTTGAAAAGATTAAGTTTTCATAACAGGAATGATGATGGATGGCATTTTGAATTTAGACGATAGCAGTACTTATTTGTGTTTAAAAGTACTTAGTACTTAACATAACAAATACAAATGTAACAAAACTAATAAACAAATACTACAAATACAAGATAAATTTTCAATCAATGTTTGTTGAAACAAAATGTTTAAGTTCGACTGCATATTGAATATTTTTTCACTTATTGCAGTATTAATTTAAATGTAACTTTAACTTTCTCAGTCATCTGTACGTACAGTGCGTTATAAAATTGTTAACCTAAATTGCTGTCTGAACATTTGTCTTTTCAAAAGTTATGCCTAGATTTGAATATGTAAGTAGATCTAGCTATATGGCTTCAGTATAGAATAAATTTTTTATGAAATGAAAAAACAACAATTTTTTAATATGTGGCGAAAATATTTTTACAACTTTGGGAATATGTATTTCCGAAACTATTGGACAGAAAACAAAATAATGTTAATGTAACATAAACTCTTTTTAAACCTATTTGATGTTATATCTAAATATGTATATAAACTAATATTTTATTTTTATTTGTCTGACGTCTGACAAAAGGTTATAAAAATTTAATTCGATTTAACTTGGTTAAATTGGCAAGTTTTGGTTATTTTCATTTTCCTATGGTTTAATAAAAGACGCAACTGCTCTTTGCATTGGAAGCTTCGGACAATATATTTTAGTTTCATTTTGATCATGCCAAGCTAATTAAACTTCTCAAGTAATTATCAAACCTTTTGTTTTTGCATTGAACAGGAGTAACAGCAGGATTTAAAATGAAGGTGTGTTTAAGTTATTAAGGTGTGCATAGTTGTGTGTGCAGGCTGTAGGCTGAATAGTGATTAGAAAATCCAACCGCGTATTAGTTGCATAGTATCGCAAAAGGTTTTCACCACCAGCCACAGTCTGTCTCTACACAGAGATTTTAATAGTTTTGTAAAAATGATTTCAATGCAGGACGAAATTTTGTTGTTAATAATATTTAAGCAAAACGGAATGTGAATTGTAAATTCAAGTATTGCTTACCAGTTATAAAAGGATTTTATTTATTTATTCACTAATATTTTCAATAAAATTGCACCAACACAATTTTTGTTTTTGTTTGTTTTATTATATTTTCATTTACTATTTCTGTAGTTGTAGTTGTTTTTGTTTGGTTTTTCCCTTTTTAAAAATTAATTTTGATTATTTAATTAATTTTTTTTGGCTTTTTGTTTTATTTTTTTTTTTTATTTCTAATTTGAAATTTTTGTTTTTATTGTAATCATTTGTAACTGACATTCACTTTTTTGAAATTGGTTTCAGTTAAATTAAATCAATACGATCAAATTAAACTAATACAAAAAAGTATTTACAACTACGACTTGTATGTAGTAGATATTTGTTTTTGTTTGTACATATGTATTTTGTACCTCGCAGATAGATTTGTATATTTGTATAGGTATTAAGCAAAATATTTCATACTTGTATATAAATTTGTATATACATATTTCAATTTTATATCGCGTTATATATGATATGATTAGATAAATAGATTGGTAAGTATATATTGTATGTTATTGCAATTTTTATTTGTATGTACTGGGTATTTAGTATTTGTATAAAAGTGCACTTGTTGCGTTTTCTTATTTTTATCCGACAGGTTGTCCGCAGACGCAAAGATCTCAAGCAGAACTGTTTTGTGATAAAAAAACGTAGCGTTTGCTAGCGCAAAGCCAGTCAGTCAGTCGTTCCGCATCACATACTAACAAACCGTGGTAACAACACCACAGGGCCACATTGAGTTAGAGAACATTACGAATTAAACTCAATTTGAGCCTGACTTGTTGTATAACAGCCAATGTGCTACATACAGCAACAAGAGAGCAAGTAGTAGTAGCAACACGTTACTTACTTGCTTACTTTCCTGTATGTGTGTAAGTGCATGTTGGGCTGTATTAGTAACAACTGATCGTCTGTTTGGGCACTATGGCTTTGGATACGTGTAATGCTAAGATGGCAGACTTTACTTGAATTTAAATTTCTGTTTATTCTGGTTAAAATAACGTCTTTTTCTATTGCCAAACTATATTAATACGTCGTCTGAATTTACAATAGTTGTACAAATGTTGTTGGTAATTTTTTATAAATATTTTGTACAACCCCTACGACACTTTTACATACATATGTACATATGTTTTACAAATGTTTATGAAAGTTTAATTTTGCCAAAAGTTAAAATATGTATGTATCTCAACATAAAAATTACTCATTTTAGTTTAAAACAAGTAAGAGCTTATATTCGGCTTTGCCGAATCTAATATACCCACCACCAAATCACCTATTATTATTATTATTATTCCCTGCAAACATTTTTGAGATTTTCTGGCTATGGTTTTTTTGGCGATTCTTACGAATTACTAACTATCGCCTACGCCTTACACCTAAGCGATGAATACGCGAGCGCACACAAGTAACGGAAAATATCCTCACAACAATCAAAATATTTTTGTATTCTTTATCGTTTAGAGATGAGTCATCAATGTTTTCTCGTGCGATCAATCGCCGTGACTACATACAACTCAACGGCGATTCGCGGGCGATCATTAGGTGATTAAAAATGTTTGCAGGGTTATTATTACCATATTCCAAGAATTTACAATTTGTTTATATTTTTGCAGTCTGTAACATAAAGCGATTTACTTTAACACACAATAAATTAGGTACCAAAAAGCCCTAGGAAACTTATTTTGGCTTTTTAAAACGTAAAAATTGTCACCTCTGTATACTTTGTGGTTATTAATTACGTATTGGATTATTTTAATCCTTAATTAAATTTTTAAATAAAACCAATTTTTTATTTAATTTAATTTGATTTATTTTTTTTAATTTAAAATTATATTTTACTAGTTGGATTATTATCCTTTTATTATTTAAACGCATTATACTATTGCTAATTGTTGAATAAATAATAAAAAAGTGATAAGATATGAGTACTATCATCTATTTCTTGGTTTTGCATACTAATTTTTTTATGAAATCAAAAAATAGATGATTCCGTACGAAAAGTGCGTTCAGTTTTACACTTTGCTTAAGCAAATAAAACTTGACGAAAAGTTTCATTAAGGACATTATGGTTTGTCACATACGTTTTACATGTATTCGCACAGTTGCTTAAATTGGCTTAAGCTAGTTTATGCACATTATGGTTGTGCCTTAAATATTTATCACAGCACCCTCCTTCGGTGGTATATCATTCAAACGGCACCGAAGTAAAATAATTAAATAAAGGCTATAAAATCAAGCTTTAAAAAAATCACCACCAGAGGCACTACAATGCTGCACTGAAACAAACATAATGCGCAATTGCATAGTTGTGATAGAAAGCTTTCTTCTACTTTCACCACCTTTACTTCTTCAATCTATCCCCTTTCAAAAGAAAGTAACGCAATTATATATAGGCATTTAATTGTCTGAGTGTTACTTCTCTTTAAAAAAAAAAAAGAGCTGGAGACATTTATTTTTCTACTTGTACGATTTGGTTTCTTCGATACAAATACATTGTAGCTTTTGAATAATAATAAAGATCTAAATCGGGCCAAAACTTTACTAAATAAAAGGCAACAAATATTTCTGGGGACGTTTTTATATTAATAACCGAAGTCATAGTTAAAGAAGATACGAGTATGTATATGTATATATGTGTACATATATTTATAGCGTTAGATGTTTGAGGTCCATTTTTGCTTTATTGGACGTAGTAGTTTATTTGTATGTTTATTGTTTATTTTAATAACATTTTTGCTTTCTTTTTTGTAAATTTCTGTAAACTTTAGCTCTTCTGAAATCATAGATCTCGACAATGTCAGATTAAGATTATTTTCTATTTTGAACTTCCATTGGTCAGCTCTCGTAAAAAAAATCAATTTTTTTTTAAATTAGACTATCAAACTAGGTTAGTTTGGCTTGATAGTCTGAATAGATGAACTTAATCGTCTAACAATCACTACTCTTTTATTGCCTTGGAGAGTGTACGAGTATTTTTTTTTTATAAATATCGAATTCTTCAATAATTGAACTTTTTCAAAGTTAATTAAAATACAAAGTTTTTATCTTCAGCAAATCGTATAGTCTAAGGCCATCTTTAATTCAGCACAATCAACATTGTCATCCTCAATATTACTTTCATATAGATATTCAATACTGTCAATATCACTTTCTTGTGAGTGAATTGAGATTTTTATTCGTATTTTTCCAAAGTTGCTGGTATATTTATGGTGGCAGCAGCAACAACGGTTGATCAGTATATTGTGAATCTTGAGTGAGTAAATAGGAAAAGTGTAAAAATCAAGTGTGTTCTAAAATATTAAATGAAGCAAATTACAACAAGTAGAAAGTATATACTAACAGATTTTAAGAAATTGGCTCTATATAGGAGCTATGACCCATTATAGACCGATCATCAAAAAATGTATTAGCATGACTTCTGTGCCTATAAATTTTCTTTGTGTTAAATATTTTCTTTTTATAAACTCTTATAAAAGATTTTTAGATGTTAAAGGGATTTTCGCAGGGGATCTTATATGGGACCGACCGTTATAAACTGAATTGTCATGATTTCTGTATATATGAAACTTATTTGTGTTCAATTTAATTTGGATAACAATATTTTTAAGAGAGTTATGTTCTTTAAAGTGATTTTCAGCAGCGGGCCTTAATGGGAGCTATGATTAATTATAGACCGATCTGTACAAAATTTGTTGATGAGATGTACAACTTATTTCTGGAGAAATTTGTTTGGAGTACGTGCATAAATTAAATATTTATAACCGATAAAGGTAAAATAATGTCCCGATTTTATCCAGTTTCAATCCCAAGCGTTCTTGGGCCAAAAAATATCATCGAAATATTTTCAAAATTGAGACCTGTACTCTGCGCACAAGGTTTACATGGACAGAAAGCCAGATGTACGGACGGACGGACATCGTTAAATTGCTAAAAAAATGATTCCAAACCGATCGGTATACTTTAAGGTGGTTGTTGGATTAATATTTTTGGGCCTTATAAAATCAGCACAAGTCCATTATACCCTCCCCAATATGGTTGTATAGGGCATAACAAGTTATATTGTTGTATTCGGTTGTGCCGAATTGTGAGCCCCTGAAAATCACAGAGCAATTGTTTAGAAGCATTTGCATGCTGAACGTGTCAATGTGTGTAGCGCTATGTGGCCAGGAGGTGTGATTAGGACATTTTTGTTTCGATAATTCGGCTGGGTTACGGTTAATTGATCGAGCTATCGATCTCTAATTTTTGACCTATTATTTATGTTATGATATCACTACATAGTCCAAATTTACACAAGGCAATTCTTTAAGCGAAACTGATTACCATTTAAACATCGTGGTGAGTGGAAGATAAGACGACAAGTGTGTAGTTTTAAATTAGCAACACTTTTTGTGGGGATATGTTAAATATGGAGTAGAGTCAATAGATAGCCTTAATCTAGATCTGTATGCTTGGCCAACATATGTCCGATATCATTTTTCATTTATATAAGTAATAATGTTTAATGATTTTCATATACATACATATGTATGTACATATACATATATGTACATATATGTATGTATGCATATGTATGTTTTTTTATTTTCTCGTTTGTCGTCATTAAAATGTGTAATGAATTGTTTAGTCAATATCAAATACATTTCTAAGAGTTTCAAAACTGCATTCGCATTGTGTTTTTGTTAAACAAAATGTTTGATTGAATATGTGATTTAAATAATTTATATCAAATTCAGAAGTCCCTCTATTTGATATATTTGATTGCGATGTCTTGCGGAATTTATGATATAAGTAAATACATACATACATATCAGTTATATCCCAGCATACCATTCTAGGAGCGCTCCGAAAAAGGAGTCAGAAAAGAGTCCAACAAAATAGCATTTTCGGAGCGCTCTGAAAAAAGTAGTCAGAAAAGAGTCCAACACAAGAGCATTTCGGAGCGAAAGAAAAATTTGCTTGTTACTGTCCTGAGTTGGCACGCAGTATGACTCAGAAATTCCCCTTAATTATGTGTGTACCAAAGCGTTGTTGTCCTGTTATTTGTGCTTTAAACAAAAAAAAAAACAGCTGCACCACACAAGAATGATAAAAACAAGATTACACAGAGCCCAAAAAAAAACTCATAAAAGACTCTTTTCTGACATTATCTAAGAGCTCTTTAAGAGCCCAAAAAACCCTCATAAAAGACTCTTTTCTGACATTATCTAAGAGCTTTTTCTGACGGACCATTTTCGAACGTAATGACCCTCTTTTCTGAAGGTTTTTGGAGCAATTATGATTGTTTTTTGGGCTCATAAAGAGCGTTAACGCTCCGAAAAAGGTGTCAGAAAAGACTCTTATCGGACTCATATGGCTTGCTGGGATATGTATTTCTACAGAGGCATTTAAATATTGCTCACTAATTGCAAGACCGTCACAACTAAAAACTACAGTATGTATATGGAAAAAAAAAACTAAAATATTAAATAAAGTCTTCGTTCAGTTAAGTTGGTTTTACACAATATGTATTTTGCAGTGTGCTTGTCAATTGTACGAAACATGTCTGTCAAAAGTGGCAATTTATAGAGAGTTTATAATTTTTGCTTTCAAACTTCGGTTTTTAGTTTTATTTTCGTACTAACATTCTTCTTTTCTTTACATTGCCTTTAATATTCCGGATCAAATTATGTGCAGTTGTCGTCCATAAATAACGGAGATATGAGCAAAACTCCGAAACAACCTCTGAAAATTTCATCAAAAAAACTTAATGTATTACTATTGTTCATCAACAGATGGCGTTGATCAAACAAACTTTAAGTGTGTTCTTAAACCGTAATATAAGTGTGTAAAAAGACAGTGTGGTCTTTATTAATTGTGTTTGTGTACATTTTAATAAATAAGGACTCGTTATATTTTCTTCAAACTACTTGACGCTTTTATTTTGCAATTAAAAAGAATCCGGTTTATTTAAAAGGTAAAGTTTTAAGTTTGTTTATTCTGTGAATAATATTTTTTATTATATTTTTTCAACACTTTAATTTTTGTCTATTACAAAAACAATTAGTTTATTTATAAATAACATATGTAACTAAAAATATAAAATAAAAAGTAAAACGAATTAAAAAGTTAATGAAAATTCCGATTTATAATTATTTATGGCTATGTAAAAATGTGTAGTTATATACTACTATGCACAATTATTAAATAATAGAAAATAAATTTATTTCAACACATATGTGTTTGTTTAATTGTATTTAAATATGTATAGTCTCCTTCTTATAACAACTAATTAACAAGAAAAAATCTAAAAATGTTATATTTTATATATTTCATAATAGTCAGACGCACTAGCTAATTTTATAAATACATGTATGCATAAAATTACAGGATTTTAATTATTTCAAGATGAATAATTTAAATGGAAAAGCGAAACACCAAATAAAAAATTAAAAAATACAACACATTTGTATTGTAGTTTACAAATTTACAAGAAATTTTCGTTTGTGGAGCAAAAGTTTGTACTCTTTTTTAAATTTGTTTGTTTTAAACTAATTTTTAATTTGGTAAAAAGCTAAATAATAGTTTAGTTTAAATTTCATGTTTATTGTTATTTTGTTTAAATGAAAATTTTAGTGTTCGAAGAGTATAGTCATCATGGCCATTAAGGCTTTGCCGGCTATCAAAGCCATAAATTGTTTAAACGATTTAAGACGATTGTTTTCTTGCAATAAGTCCGGTAATACTGTAACCAATGCTATGTGTAAAAAGCCACCAGCGGTAAATGGCATAATCCAGGAAGTACGAGCCTCCATGGCAGAAGTAATACCTGAACCAACAATAGCTACTAAGCACCTAAAAGACCAGCACAAGCTGTTAAAAGTTGAGCGCGAGCTGCATTCCATAGACTGAAGCCGGACCGTAATAAAATTACAAAATCACCAACTTCATGGGGAATTTCATGCAACAATATGGCAAATATAGCCAAAACTCCATGTCAAAATGAGACCAAAAATGAGCCCGCCACTGCCAAGCCATGCGTAAAATTATCTATGGAATTTGCCATCTGATTCAAATAACCAGCCACCTTTTTTGGCTGATCTTTGGTTTTTTGCTCACGTTCGCGCAAAAAACAACCATTGGGAACACCTTCAATGTTACAACCTTTGCCGCTACAACTTTCGGACGTTTGTCCTTCCAATATTTTACCTCCAGTGCGTCGCACAGTGGTATTTGTTCATACAATGTTTGGCAAAAAATATAAGGAGTGCTCGTAGAATGTTGAAATTGGGCACAGAGCCTTTGGTTGGCTTAATTAAGAAAAATATAAAGTTTAATCAAAATTGGCCACGCCCTCTACCCACCGCCCATAGAACCGAAAATTTATTTTTGGTCAAAAGTTTTTGAAATTTGGCACAGAGCTTTTGGTTAGCTCAAATAAGAAAAATATAAAGTTTCATCAAAATTGGCCACGCCCTATACCCACCGCCCATAGAACCGAAAATTTATTTTTGGTCCAAAGTTTTTGAAATTTGGCACAGAGCCTTTGGTTAGCTCCCACAACTATTTGTTTCTTTACCAAAACTAATTATTTTATAAATAAATTTCAATACATGCATTTAAATATAGACTTTTATTAATCATCTATCATTTTAGTAACTATATCATCAAATTTCGCTGTCCTATCGGATACCCTTCGTACCTATAGTACAAATTTAAGAATAATTTTATTTGATTATAAACAAATGAGTAAACTTTTAAACTCATTTTAAACATTTTATTCATCAATTATCATTTCTTTTACTACATCATCTAGTTCCAAAATATGTTTATGTGGTTGACGTCTTATACTACTTATATAGGGATCAGATGATGCAAGCAAACGATGCATAACATCAGTATTTGTTGCAGTTCTACTTCTTCTGGAAAACATTAATCTATAATTTCTGTAATCCTTATTACTTGGTTCTTCCGCTTCCTCGGAGAGCATGCCTATAGGGAGCACTGCTGCTTCAATTATGTCATTTCTATGTATCAATACTTTATGGACAGTAGCTGGCATGAAGTACCAATTTTCAATTATATTCAAAGTACACATTAATTATTTTGTTTTGAAACCTACTTCTTAGCCATAATTTTTCTTAAAAAATATGATTTGTTTCTGTGACATTCGGCCCAACGTTTTAAAAAGTGACTAAGAAATCGCTTCTGAACTGATTTTTTCACAATTTGAATTTCATTAATAGTAAGCAGCATGTTTTTAGTTTTTATGAAATCAGTTAATAAATCCACATTACTATTGCAATTTATAAGTTTCTTGCACAATTCACTATATGAAACACAAAATGAATTCATTTTAAAAATTAGTTATGTTTAATAATTTTCTTACACTTTTTTTGCAAATATTATTATTTTAAATAACGGTTTAATTAATCATCACTTTTTCGATATTGCTGTCAATCAATTATTAAAAAGTAAAAGTAAAAGCCTAAAAGTATACAAAACCTTTTATTGTAAATACCTATGCATTGCAATTTATTGTAAATATTCATAAAAAATACGTGAGTTTTATAACAAAATTTATAAGTTTGTTCAGCGATCGCAAAAAGTCGCAGAATTTTTTTACATAAAATGAAAGAAAATATTCCAAACTTTCATTTAGAAGTAGTACTAACACGGAGGTAGACCGAGCTAACTTATTTTTTTCTAATGAAAACGGAAAATGCTAAATTTTTTGGAGTCATTTTGATTTGCTCAGATCTCTTAAACTATATATGTAATTTAAATATTTTTTCTTTCCTATTAAATTTAAAATACTATATTTTAATAAAAATGTTCTAAAACTATTAGTAGTTAAACCATATTTATTGTATAAACAACTGAAATGTAGTAAAATTTTCATCAGTTTTCGTTGTATAATATTTATATAACTTCACCACACTTTTTTTTATACAAAATTTTATTTTTTTTCGAAAACAAATCATGGTTTTCTACTAATGAAACTTTTCTTTACAGAATTGCATCATTAGATTCCTAAAAATTAACTGTAAAAAAAATAGACTTTTTGCCAAAAAAAAATACCACTGTACGACGTATTAAACAATTGGCAATTTCTACACATTTTGGTTGAGGATTTTCCTCATCGGCATTTACATAGCCAGAGAAAATGTTCTCTACTATTGTGAAAATTAATATACCCGATAGAACCCAAAGGCCAGAGTTTAGGAATGGATGACCAGAAGAAGTTGATTTTTCATTGTCACCTTCCCAGGCCTCCGGTAATAAATGCAGAAAGACATCACCCAAAAGACCACCCACAACAAAACTAAGTAAAACTCTTAGGAACTTTGATTCACCAGGATATTTGTATCCTTCTTTGTTTAGGTTTTCATCTGTTGGTATTATAAGCAATGCACTAAGGGTAAAACGTAACTATTTTTGGCATAAATTCAATTTTTTTTGTTTAAAATTTAAAATTTGCTTTAGTTTTTTGAATTCGTATACTCTAACGGTTATATAAACGTTTTTTTTTTTATCATTTTTATGTTGCACCCTGTTATTTTATGAAAGGAGAAAGTCAGCTGTTTTATGGTTGCATTATTAACAGAGAATGCGCGCGAAATTTTTACTAACTTTGATCGTGAGTAAAACATTAATTTTAAATACTGTGAAAAAGTTTAAATATGGAAGAAGTTAGACAAGGTATGTAAAACAATTTGTGATATACATACATACATAGTTAAAAAAATAGTTGTGTCTTATTGTCTAGTAATTCAGTGTGTTGTTGGTGTGTTATTATAGGTCGAAACTAACAAATATACGTGTTTTGTGTGGAATATAACTTCTGTGTATAAGGTATTTGCAATATTTTTGAAAAAATCACACAAAAAGTCAAGCAATTTATTGCTTTCATAAATTTAAATTTTCCAAAATGCAATCGAATACTTGAACGATTAAAAAAAAACACTCGCGTTGGCTTGCATCCAATATAACTATTGAAATAAGTGATTGCGGCTTGCCCGGTCGGAGGCATTTAGACTATACTGATGCAGGGCCTCGTTTAAAGAGAAAGTTAGCATCTGAGCTTGCCGCAGAACAAAAACATTCAACACCTCTTTTATTGCAAGCTGCTTCCGTTTCAGCTAAAAAATCAAACGAACAACAAACTGCTGTTAGCAACGAGAACAAAATAAGAATTATAAGGAAACTGGTGATCCATTGCCAATAAGTGCTAATGAGGCATTAGCTTTTTTAATTGAAAATGGCTTTACAAAGTAGCAATACATTAAAATCAAAACAATAAATAAGCAGCACGGATGTGACATTTATCCTTACTCCGTGATTGTAAAACAAAATTGAATTGCAGACCTAAGGAAATCAGCTATGGTGATACTAAAACAGAAGTAACAATGCAAAATTTATTGGACCATACAGCTGATCGCATACTTGAAATGCAGAAGGACGTCCTTGATGTTGCTGCACCAACACATTGCAAATTAATTTATAGCTATGGGTTCGATGGTTCGACAGGACAGAGTTCATATAAACAACGATTTGAATTGTATTAACATATTGAACTAGACCATCCACTCTTTGTGAGTGGATTATTAAAATTAATAGATGAGCTAAATAGAGTTATTTGGCTAAATAACTCTCACAGTCTGTCAGATTCTGTCGGCCTCTAAAAATGGAATTTATAAAAAAAACTACTGAACTTATTTTAAGTGAATATAGTAATTCCAATTAAAAACATCCGAGAACACATCTATGTACACAAGGGCAAAAACATTCTTGTTAAATATGAAGCACATATGACTCTTATAGATGGTAAAGTTCTGAATATTTTAACTGGTACTAACTCATGTCAATCCTAGCCATTATGTGGTGATAAGCCAAATCAACTGTTAAAAACCCATGACTACAACTCGAAAATCTTTGGCGTTAAACCAAATAATCTTAAATATGGCGTAAGCCCTTTACATGCATGAATAAGATTTTTTGAATTTGTATTAAAAATCTCGTATAGAATGGAATTAGAAATATGGCGTGTTAAAAATGGTGACAAAGTCAAAGTCTCTTTGCAAAAACGGAAAGGTTGTGGACGAAAATGGGTCTTAATGTAGACAACCCCAAACAAAATGGCAGTGAAAATAGCAACGATGGAAATACTGCAAATACTACTTTGATTTAAATATTCTCAAACACTTTTACATTATATTGATTGCCATCTCTTATGAATATAAGATTGATACAGAAAAATTCAAAAACTTTTGTGGCCAAACATTCAATATGTATTTTGAAAAGTATTCTTGGTATCCAATGTCTCCAACTGTGCACAAAGTTTTGGTACATTGGCACCAAATAATGGATACTTGCATACTTCCTGTTGGAGTTCTAGGAGAAAATGCATCAGAAGCAAGAAACAAGCTGTATAAAAGCAACAGGAGATCGCATGCAAGGAAATGTAGCCGATTGGCTAACATGACAGACGTTTTTAATAGAGCATTGGATTCTTCAGACCCACTCATATCCACCCTAAGTTTAACGAAACGAAAAAAAAAGACAACAAAAATAAGAGCCTGCCTAGAGAAGTCATTGCCCTTTTTGAAACACCTGGCATTGACTTTTCAGACACATTAGAAGGTGATGAAAATGAAGCAGAAGACGATGAGGCCGACGAAATTGACAGTTTTGAACTGGAGAATATTAAGTTGGAAGAGGAAAATGAAGACGATTAAGTTAGAAAATCATATATGGTTTGTAAAATGACAAGTTTCTGGATAATAAAATGTAAGAATAATTTAAATATCTCCGGTTTTTGAAGGATTAATGAGCAGTTTTATACCAAAAAATGCTAAGCCTTGTCTATTATCTGAGTCTACCAAAAAATATAAACACATTAAACGTAAGTGGTTTTATCCAAAAATTGAGGTTAAGAAATTGTTTTTTAGTACTGGCCCTTACTTACCGATTCTTGACACAGTTTTTGATGTAATAAACTTAAAGAAGTACGTATTACAACACTGAATAAAATAAAAGAAAATGTAAACCAAAAACATATGGTTCTGAAAAAAATAATTCAAGTTAAATAAAATTTTTTAAAGAAATTATTTTAAATTAAAAATGGATCCAGTTATGTTTTTTTTACTCATCGTCTTTTGATTCTGACGAGAATGAAAACATTAATGACATAAGGAAACAAATAAAAATACCTCCGACCCCTTAAGATTGACAAGCAATGAGTAAGTATATATAAGTACATACATACATATCGCTCATTTGCTTCAACAACGTAGTAATTCAAAGGAAGTCGTTTCGAGAAAAACGGCTTTGAATGTTTTCTGACATTTTACTATTTCTTAAATAAATTTTTAACAAATCATGCGATTTCAGAAATAAAACCTGATTTGAATAGTAGATGTTAATATCTTTCGAATCTGTATTTAACAAAATTTTACTTGTCAAATATATGCACGAGAAAACATGAATTTTTATTTTGATGTTTACAACAAAAAAAAACTCTCACACAAAAAATAATTGACTTTTTTGAAAACTGATAAAACTATATAAACGGCGCATATTTTGTATTACTCAGTTCAAAAACACGGATTTTGAGTTATGACGTTATTGCAGCAAATGAGCAATATGTATTAATGTATGTATGTAGTGTTTTTCTAGACTCAAAAGACGTTTTAAGCAAACAAAGCAAGCATAGGTAAAAATTTTTTTTTTTTGATATTTTTGACCTAAATTAATATTATGATATTTTACAAACATCAGCACAAATCCAATATACCCTCCCCACTATGGTGGTGTAGGGTATAAAAATTGCGAAAAATAAAAACTGAATATCTCACGGCATTTCCTATCAGTTTTGTAAACATTATTCATGATTTTTGAATTCCAAAAAAACTTATTTTCATAGGAACATACTTTTTGCCTCTCGAAAACTTTGCAAAAAAGGAAAAACTTGATATACTTATGGTAACGCTGCTTGTAAAACAATTGATTGCAGGTGCTTTGTCAGATATAAATAGAACATGTTCTAATTGAAAATTTTACACTGTAAATGCAGGCTAACATTTACAGAAGCAATTTTTTATTTTTTTTGCTTTTACACGACGTGTAACTATGCATTTTGCGATGGAACACTTGACAAGCACACTGCAAAATACATATTGTGTAAAAGCACTTTTATGGAATTGTTTACTTTGTTTTAACCACTTGAAACATTTTTAATTTCGACTTGTGACGGTCTTGCACTTATTATTCGATATGTATGTATTGATATACATATGTGTATATATGGCACATTCATATGTGTAGCGTAAGAAAGAAATGATAATATATTTAAAACTCACTGATGTGTCTTTTCTCTCTCTTTTTTTATGTACATACATGTGTATAAAAATAAGAGATTTATTGTTTTTTTTTTGTATATAGATACATATGTACAAGTAAAACGCCCCGATGCGTGATTCAACGAAGTCTAAAAACAAAAAACTTTTTATGCTTGGATAACTATCAAATAACTCGAGACTGTGACAATTACGTTGGGCGTAAAGGAGCGCGTGTGCAGCTCAGTTTTTGTGTGTATGATTTTGTATGTATGTATGTTGTGTTATGTCATGTATGTATGTTTTTTGTACCTATACGATTTCTGTAGAATCGTACCCTATACATATCTACAATGTTATGACTCATGTGTTTTAACAACGTTGTGCTTCAAATCAAAATTTGGCGTTGATCTGTATATGTACATATGTATGTACCTATGTAGTTTACATGTATGTACTCGTATGTATTGCATACTTAACACTAAATGTGATTGCAGTTGTATTCAACTCATTTCATCGCTCCGTGATGAAGATATTCATATGTAGGTACATATATGTATGTACATACATACTAATGTACTAATATGTACATATGCACACACATATAACAATGTAGATTTCACAGTCCATAAGGTGATAAACAAAAATGGGTTTCTCGAATTTCCAATTTTTGCCTGAGAGCTCCGATGTCGAACGGATAATCCAGATTCGAGGCGAACTGAGAGAATATATTCGTGAAATACTTGTAGCTATGTATACGAGTACATATACATATGTATGTCGTCAATACGCTACTGCGTTGCTAGACTATTCTCTCAAAGAAGAGTGTTCTATACAAAATGAAAAAAAAAAAAATGGAATTGTAGGTGTGATGCAGGAAGTGTGTAAAATTAAGATTATTCAACTTTTTTACAATTATGTATTTAATGTATTAAGACATGTTTTGGTTATACATACTCGGATATTTGAACGAAGATCAGTTTCAAACGAACTACATTTGTTATCTTTATGTTTTATTGTATCTTTTTATTTCAATATTAAATGTTACATATTAGAAATTTTAAAGATTTTCAGTCTTATTCATAAAAAATTAAAGTAGACTTTAAATGTACTTTAAGAAAATTTTGTATGAAAATTTTGCCTAAAAGCACACTTCAAACCTACTTTATTTTTTATGAATACGGCAGTATTTTAATGAAATTACATTTATCAATTTGTTTTGAATTTGTTCAGTATGACATTATATGACAACATTTTAGAAATAAGTATGTAGAACATTTTCGAGAACCTCTGTTACATCATGCTGGAAATTGTTATATAAATATTGACAGAGAGAACCAGGCCATTCAGTTGCCAGAATATTTTAAATTGTAATATAAAAGACGTATTTGTTTAATAATAATTAACTGTTACTGTATAAATTTGAATAAATAATTAAGAATTGTTACAATTTCATACAAGTACAACGTTTTGTTATGACTACTTATTGACGAACATACTTGTATGTACATACATATGTTTAAACAAGTAAAAGTGCCAAATCTTAAATACCCTCCACCTAAACGTAGTAAGAAATACAAAAACTTCACTGGTTATAGGACTAGAATATCCTTATTCTGTGTTTTCTATTCAGTCCTAGAGCAAATTTAATTATTATTTTATATATTGTTTGAAAGACAATTTTACGACCAACATAATTTATGTTAAATATTTTCAAATTTTGTCTAATTTTCACCATTTTTCATTGATTTAATTACCAATTCTTACCATAATTTACAGAGTTTGTCTGATGTTCATAATAATATTGAGTGTAATTTAACAGAGTATAAAAAATTCGGTTTTAGTGACTTTGCTCAAAAAAAAAAATTTCATCAAATAGGGCTTTTAGAGGAGATAGTTTTTGAGACGCTTTTTCACGCGGTGAAAACTAGAAAGTCCTAACTTGCTTAGAAGTGTACTAAAAATGTAGAGAAAGAAGAGCACAAATGAAAGAAAAACAGAATTTTATTGAAAATCCAGAATCAAGATAATAAATGCAATTGAAAATTTTAAAAACAGGATTGAACGCTGCAAAAAGGATTTTACAAAAAAAAGTTGTTTTGCACAAAAAATATTTATTTAGCAGTATTAAGTAGTTTTCTTCGTCGCTATCCGTGTTGAAACCTTTGAAGTTGCTCGTCATAATGAAAAAGAAAAACTACTAAGAAACTGACGAAATGCATTGTTTATCCACCTTTTATAGGCCGGGTCACATATACTAAGATTTTTTAAAATTAATTTTAATTCTTTTACCTTTATTTCTTCGACAAACGTTTTAAAATTTTGAGTTTTGTTGATGACTTTGTAAACAAAAACTAGTTTTCGGTTTTTGTTAATTCCAAAAAATTCCGGATTTCGGGATCCCGGAATCGGGATTTTGTAATTGACATCCTTATTAGTCACTGAGTAATTACTGGGGAGATTGTCATTCCGTTTGTAATTTCCACAGTTTTCAATTGCAGTCCCATAAATTGTACATATCTACATATTTATCCCCCAAGGAATAATATATCCTGGTGTGATTTCATCACCTTGATAATGTTACAGTCCTTGGGAGTGTATTTAGCTCTGTGCTCAAGAAATGTTCTGGAATTGTGGCTTCGTTGCATGGGTGCTAGCAGCCGTCATTAACAGGATCACATAGCGGCCTAGTCCACCGCTGATCTGTATTCCTTGACACTTGGTTGGTCGGTGCAATGTAGCGAATTCGTGGCAGTTTGCTGAAGGTTCGCCTTTAAAATGGGTTAGCTAGCGACCGTATTAAATTCAAATCTCTTTCCTTGGTAGTAGAGGTTTGCTGCTTTTTCTGGGCTAGTACTGGGTTATGTATGTTAATTGACTAAACTATGAATGTGTATTGGAATTTTGGCTTTCGTTGCTGGGATCTGGCAGCCGCCATTGACATATATAGTCAAGGGTACTTTGGTTGGTCAGTTCAAAGCGATTGCTGTTTTTTCCGCATTGATTTTTGGGTCCTGCTAATTGAGGGATTATATAGCCCAAACTCTTAAGCAAGGTATTCGTTACATTGATCGTTGCAGTCATGTACGGGAAAATTTACAGAAAAGGCAGGTATCCACGTTAATATTGAACACATCTGTAGAACATATTTTGGATGCTTTTAGATAGTAGAGACAGTCCGTTTTATTTTGTTTAAAATCTACAAACACCAAATACATTTTAAGAAGACAACTAAATGTAATTAAAATAGAACGTTGTCAGCATCATTTTTCATTATCTCAGAAATTGAATAGTCTTCAACGAGAGTTGGGCTAGCTTTGGCCCATAGTAGTGCTGTCAATGTTTAAAGTTTTTACTTAATTTGAAACAATGTAAGCAACTGTATTATTAAGTAATTAGAAATGGGAGCCCCAAAAATTCTTTCGGTCTAGAAAATTAAAAAAATAGCATTACTTAAAAGTAGTTTCGAAATGACTTTTTCATTAGACAAATTGGCCATATCTTTTCTTAAGTACTGTAGTTATTAATACGCAATTCAGTTTTCTTATCAACAGCTTTTGTGCGTCCATAAAATCAATAAGTTATTAGAGTCTTAACATATAACAGATTGTTTTACTGATATCAAGACAATGGCTTATTTAACTCTGTTTTCAAGTGCTTGTGGTATATACATATTTATGAGTATAAACTTGCCTACAAAGACATCAACGTGTTTAAATAATGATTTAAAACGCTACTTTATAAGAAATTAATAGACATTAAGAATATTATGTTACCCTATTACTCTGTAATGATGCCTTTTGCGGGAATATTATTAGGTAATTGAAAATTTAGCGGTAGCAAAACCAGAAATATAAATATTTTTAAAACTTTTTGTACCGATTTATTAAAAAAAAAAGTAAGATTTCTGGTTAACAAGTTTTTGTTAACAGTGTACGAGTACCAACCACACTATTTTTGTTTAGAAATTTAAAATGTTTGTTAAAGTGTGACGGAAGGAACCTTTTGTTATTAAGTATTACAACTACATACATATTTATATACATACATATATATATATGTATATAATTTACTAACATGCATACATATGTACATGTCTACACACTGAACATTTTTCTTTCGAATTCGTACCAACTGTAATGAATTTTAGTACATGATTAAAGATGACTTATTGGTTCATACATACATAGTGTACCACCTAAAATTTGTCTCTATAAATGAATATAAAAAATTTTAAATATTCTTACCAGCTCTATTACACAAATTAAACCAAACTTTATTATTCGAAATTTATGATCTTATTTTGTTAAAAAAAAATTCAAATGTGCGAAATCTGAAAAAAGAGTTATAGTATTTATATATACAGTGTATCACAACACTATTTTGCCTACTCATTTTTAAGAAAAATTTGTTTTTCATTCATATATAAAATTGCAAATTTCAAGTAAAAAAAATATTATTTTTTGCAATTTATAATAGAGTAGAATAGTAGAATAGGAAACCCCAAAAGAATTTTAAAAATATTAATTTTTATTTAGTTATTCTTGCATTTTATTAATTTGCATCGTAATTTCAATGTCACAAAAGTATTTGACAAAGTTTGGCATGATAGGCTACTTATCAAAATAACGCGAATGCTTCCTCAAAACACTCACAATTAAACATTCACGAGAATTTCTACGATTTCTATGTGGCTAAGGTCCGAGCATTGAGGAGGTGTTGGGAAGAGTTTGGTACTTTGCGAAATCTAAATTTTAACATCTAAAACTTTGTGTTTCGGGTCATTATACAGTTTAAAATAACAACATTTCTTTGTAGATCCATTTTTCGGCTCTGCAGAAACAATTTGCTTTTGGAATGCTAATATCAATGGCAATCCATAATGTGATTATGTATATATAAGATTACCAACACCATTGACAGAAATGCACCATAGAATTGTCATCATAATTAACCGTGGATTTTGTATTGTTATACCTAAGGCTTTATTCGACTTCCATTACATCCTATGTCAACCATCTTAACAAACAATGTTGCATTTGCTTTCGTCATAGAGTATACCACGTACCACTGACACGTAAAATTTTTATTTTTATTGATCTCATCAAAAGATATCCTCTCCAATCTGTTAATTTTACTTAACCAGACAACCGTATATATTTATGGATCCCAGCACCCTATAGATTTTTGAGTTACAATTTTTTGGCATTTCCCCAATTTACACAATGTCTACTATCAACTGAAAAAAAGAAATATATTTTTAATTGTTTTTCACAATTTTATGTTTGAATGAACAACAAATTATTCTTGAAAACGGCAATATAGTGTGTGACGCACTGTATATACAGTAGTTCCAAACGGAACTCGTACAGGAAGATTTTTTAGTATTTCTCCTATTTGTCGGAATTAATAGCGAAACAAATATTTTATTTGAACCAAATAGCACAACGACTAACGGAAATAAATTTACATGTTATAAATTTGGTTTAAAGACAAACTCGTACACTTTAAATATAGAATATTTTTATATTATTAAAATTACCAGGATATCCATAAGCTTTGATAACCATCTCTAACTTGCTGTAGGCGTACATTCCGCAACATTACGAGTAAATGCGGGTCCTACTTTTCCCCTTCCTCTGAAAGAATTCGTTTTAGCTCTGGTTTTTACGAAGTGTGTTCTTTTTTTCTGTTGGAATCGAGATAACGTTGATGGGGTTAACGTAGGGACTCTGCGATGGTGTCTCCATAACATGCGGACAGAATAGTTATACAACAACAATGACAATTAAATATTTTTCAATTTGTCGATGCTTTCTTCTGCGATTTAAGTTGTCAAAATTTTATATAAAAAATCGCACAATTTAGTAAAAGCTTTAAATTACACGAGTAATTCGAATAGTTTTAGTTGGCACACGCAGCAGTTCTTTGCACATAAACTTGTTTATTGAAAATGAAATTATACAAAATTAAAACATTTTCCGCCTGGCCCACGATGTCGAACGATAACGTTCGCTTAGATAAGATTTAAGACTTATTTCTATTATTTTAAAATATCTGTAAAAATTCATACGAATAAATAAAATTTATATAATATATTTCCATCTCTGAATAAGTGTACAGAATATGTGCAGACGATTCTTTAAGGTAACTGAAGGTAATTTTAAACAAATCTAAAAGTTTTCGAATAAATAAATATAAAAATTTAACCAAGTAATGTTCACTGGGTATGTTTACAAACATACATACGTACTCATGATATGAACACCAATGCATGTACATATGTATGTACAATATAAAAAAATTAAATTTTTATACACATAAATATGTCCATATTCATACATACATATATTATGTATAGGTATAAACATAAACATAGAAGTTTTTACAGTGTCAGTAAAAAGAGTAAATGTCCAATCATAATGTGCATAAACTAGCTTAAGCCAACTTAAGCAACTGTGCGAATACATGTAAAATGTATGTGACAAACCATAATGTACTTAATGAAACTTTTCGTCAAGTTTCATTTGCTTAAAGGTGGATATACACTACGTGTTTTTGCTTATGTATTTTTAAGTTTACAACTCACATGTTTTTCTTTAGGTCTGTCAAAATCGGTTATTTTACATATGGGTGTTAATTTTTGGTCACCAACTTGTATGTACAATTACACGTGACATCGCCATGATTAAAACAGCTCATACGCTTAAATATTATTCTTTTTTTACACATAAATTTCCATGTCGTTTCCTTAAAAAACGCGTTAAAGCCGCTACAAAGCGTCACTAAATTGCCGGCGTCAAAAATATTGATTTAAGGTTTTTTGTTTTTTAATATACAAGATGTGTTTGTTTGAATGTTTGATTAGTCCCCACGACCACAAAATAATTGAAACACAAAAATTTTTAAATTCAACATAAATTTGTATTTATTTAAAAATTATTTCAGTTAAAACTATTTTTTTTACTTAGACTTATTTAATAAAAAAATTAAAATAAAGTAACTAGTTCATATTTCTCTTGGACAAAATTCACCGTCACATAAAAATGTACTATACATCAGTGTAAGAAAATATTATTTTAGTATGAAGTATGTTTGCCGTTATTTTTTATAACTTCGTTCAAACGTTTCTGCATCGAGTGTACCATTTTTTGAGTCATATTTGAACCAATTTTGTGCCATTCTTCCAGTAGTTTTTGTTTGAGCATATTTTTTGAGGTAATATGGTGCTCCCGAACACGCCGATCCAAATGGTCCCATAAATGTTCGATTGGGTTGAGATCGGATGATTGCGGAGGAGTCTTTAGGTTGTGGGGAGTGTTATACAAAATCCACAAGCGAACTATTTCTGCCGTGTGCTTAGGGTCATTGTCCTGTTGAAAGTAATATTCAGATTCAATGCCAAGTTTTTGAGCACTTTTCTTTAAAATTTCTTTGAGGATATTCAAGTAAAGTGTTTTATCCATTATTTCATCAATAAATACAAGTTCCCCGACCCCTGCTGTAGACATACAACCCCATACCATGACCCCAGCACCACCATGTTTAACAGTCGACTAAATATGCTTTTCTTGTAATGCCTCGCCCTTCTGTCTCCATGTCAAAACACGTCCGTCCGATTTATATATGCAAAATTTACTCTCATCAGAGAATATTACTTTGTCCCAAAAATTTGTTCCCTTGCTATGTGCTCTTTTGGCAAAGGAAAGCCGCTTCATTTGGTTTACCTTGCTAATCTGTGGTTTTTTCCTGCAAATTATAACCGGCAGAATTTAGCACTCGGCGTACAGTACGAGGGTGGACATCTGTGTCGGTACTTTCCTTTACCATGACAGCAATTTCAGATGATGGAGTTTTGGGTTCTTTTTTAATTATTTTTATTATTTCCCGCTTTTCCCGAACAGATAGTGCTGGCGGTCGTCCACTTCTTGCCTGGTATACGCATGATGGGTCATCTTTAAAGCGTTTTATTATGCCTAAAATGGTGGTACATGGACGATTAACTAATGTACATATTTCCCGAATTGTTTTATTTTGTTTATAGGCATTAAAAATAATTTTTCTTTCTTCAATTGTAGTTTCTTTCCTTTTTTCACTCATTTTTAAACTAGCGTGGCTCTAGAAAATTTCTTAACCGATGTCCCGTTATAAAATCGTGCCAGATCAGTGTTGTAGTAGCCATGTTACAGAAAATTTGATAAAAACGTTTTTAGAAGCAAAATCGCTACAATTTTTATTAATATTTAGGAATTTAAGATGTAGTGACGGTGAATTTTGTCCACAAGAAATATATACTAAAAATCAAAAATATTTTTTTTCTAAATAAGGCTGGTAAAAAAATTATAGTTTTAACTACAAAAAATTTTAAATAAATTATAGTTTATGTAGAGTTAAAATTTTTTTTTATTTAAATTATTTTTTGAGCATTGGAGCTCTCCAAACATTCAAGAAGGCAAATGACGGTGACTTTCGTCCATATGTGTATATATTTACACATGTATTTTACACAAGCAAAGTTTTTGAGGTCACCAACTACATGTTTTTACTCCCATATGTAAAATTTGACATATACAATGTAAAAAACACGTAGTGTATATGCAAAGTGCCAAACTGAACGCACTTTCCGTACGGAATCATCTGTTTTTTGATTTCATAAAAAAATAAAAAAAATGAATATACAAAATCAAGAAATAGATGGTATTACTCATATCTTTTCATTTTTTTACTATTTATTCAACAATTAGCAGTTTTTACTGTTTGCAAATTTTCAATAAAATAAAACATCAAATAAACAAGAACAGGGCTGTAATTTTTGGTACTTTTTAATTTAAATACTGCAAAAACATAAAATACTACACAAATATGCAACAAGGGTTACATGCATCTTATATGGTGTTCACACATGCATATTTAATTAGCGTTTGACAGCAGCTGACAAAAAAGAATACATTTACAGTGCACTCGGGAAAACGTCAACGCTCGTTTACGTCAACATCCCAAAACCTCGACCCTTTTTTTACATTACCTACTCTAAAATTTAATGAAATAAGTAGAGAGAAGTCTCTCTTCCAAATGTTGGAAAGAAAAAAAAAACAGCATAAAAAAATAACAGATTTTTTTTTAAAACGTCAACAATTTGTTAAACGTCAACTCCCGCGGTTTTAATTAGTTGATGTTTTCCCAAGTGCACCGTATTTGGTTCTAATATTATAATTTTCAGCCTAAAAATATTCTTTATTAATTTAAAAGCGAAACAACTGCCATTTTAGTTATTACTAGTCACAGGGTTGTATTTTAAATTTTAACAATTATTAGAACAATTAACTCTTAATGGAGCAATTATCTTAATTGAAATTTTGTATGGATAATTGAATTCAATTAGGCGTTAATTAAAAAATGTCAATTAAAAATGCATGTGTGAACACTATATTAAGTTCATGTAAATAAGTACATTATGGCCACCTAAAAGCCTTTTTTAATTTACTAATTTTTGACAGTTGCTTAAGCTAGCTTATGCACATTATGGTTGGGCCTTAACTAAAAACCACACTAGCATAAGATGTAAATAAATAGGTGTAAAAACTATGTATATGTACTTGTATACATACTCGTAGATACATACACATATATCAACATTTTTATAAGGTACGTTTTTTTACAACAGGGCCAGCAATACTTCAGAAATGTCTTCTTTAATTTAACTGTATAAAATATGATTTTCTGAAAACATATTTTCTTTTTTCGAACAAGTAATATTATATGTATGTATGTATTAGGCTTGAGGTGTGATATTTAGAGGGATACAAGAAATATTAACTATTCAATAAACTTAATTTCTCTAAAGTCAAATCGATTAAAAAACATATTTTGATGGATTCCTATATAAACATGTATGTATAACATTAATTGTTTATAGTTAAGGAAGATACTGTCATTGCAATGGATAAGTCTTGGATTCTGCAGCAAGAAATGCAACCCCAATCAAGCGGACAATTAAACGTGCTCCTTACAATACATCGACGGATATAGAGACCCTGATCAGAGAAAAAAGGAAGTTAAGAAGACAATGGCAAAACAGTCGTTCCCAACCACTAAGGCCCAACTACAATTATGCCTGACAACTCTTCGCAACAAATTGAGACAGAACCACGAGTCTGCAATAGAAGGCTATCTAAACAGCCTCGATGCCACAAACAACTCAAATTACAGCTTATTGAAGGCTGTATGGCATATGAAATGCCCTATAACCCAAGAATCTCCATTAAGACTGGGCCAAAAACACAAATGAAAAATTAAACGCTTTCGCGGGCCACCTTGAGAAAGTTTTCACACCACATGATGCACATACATGTTCCTGTCGTCCAATCATTCCTGATGAGGTAAACCATCCAATAAAATTCAACATAACTCAAGTAAAATCTGCAATAGAAAAAGTGAATATTAGAAAATCTCCCGGACCTAACCACATCACAGGGTCAATGAAAAGAAACCTACCATCGTCTGCTTCTAGAATCTTGGTGCTCATTGTTAACACGATATTAAGAGTCGGATACTTCCCATCCTCATGGAAGAGGTCTATAATTGTTATGATTCCGAAGCCAGACCTTTCGAAAAAATATTCGTTTTAAGTAAACCTCCTCATCTAAATAAACACGACATCATCCCGGATCACCAGTTCGGATTCAGAGCGAAACATGGTACAATAGAACAAGTGCATAGAATTGTCACCCTAATTAGATCGGCGTTTGAGGAAAAGCAATACTGCTCAACCTTATTTATAGACATTTCCGAAGCATTTGACAAAGTTTGGCATAATGGGCTACTCATCAAAATAACACGAATGCTTCCTGAAAACACTCACAAGCTTCTGGAGTGCTATCTAACAGGCAGAGCTCTCTTAGTAAGGTCGCAAGATAAATACTCCCACCTCAAGAAAATTACTGCTGGTGTCCCCCAAGGCAGCATATTAGGACCGCTTCTATATATAATAAACACAGCGGATATGCCAACAAACCTGAGCACGCACACCTCTACATTTGCACACGACACAGCATTTATTAGCGTCAAACATGACCCAAAAGTCGCATCGCAAAATCGGCAGTCCCACATCAATAAACTAGAAGCCTGGCTAGAAAAATGGAAAATAAAGGTTAACCCGTCTAAATGTGCTCACTTAACCTTCACGCTCAGAAGACAAACGTGCCCAGCTGTAAAAATAAATAACATCACTGTTCCGGTAGAAAACCATGTTAAGTACTTAGGAATTCATATAGATAGACGCTTGACCTGGCCTCGTCATATTGAAGCGAAAATAACGGGTATGAAACTTAAAGCAGCTCAACTACATTGGCTTCTCGGTCGCAACTCAAACTTGTCAAACGCCACATGGTATATAAGTAATGATATTATTCACCGAGATCTCAACGTCCCCACTATCCAGGAGGAAATTAAAAGATATTCAATCAGCTACATCGATAAACTAATGGCCCATCCTAACAACCTCGGTCGGGGTCTGCTTCAGTTCGAAGGTCACCAGAGGCTAGAGCCTAACTAGAAGACATTTTTAAAATTTGAATACAGCAGTTAGTGGTTACATTGGTAACAACTAATAAACAACAAGTAGAATTAAGATTTGAATACTTATTGTAAATTTCGATACGAAAGATTCAATAATAAAAAATAAATTACAGAAAAAAAAATTCCAATATATTTGAAAACCTTCTAATAAATAATATTAACAGTTCATTTACGAGTTATACACACATGAATTTTTTTTATTTTTATTCAATAAACCGATTATTAACTTTAGTTTAAATGATTATTTTTAAATAACATATTCAGAAATGTGATTAAGCATAGAATAATTAGTTTATTAAAAAATTAATCTCTTATAAATGAATTGTAATTTTCAATATACTGTAAGGATTTAATCCATTGACTTAATAATAAATAAATAAAAATAAATAAATACGATAAGTTAGAAATGGTACTCCCAGTGTTTCCAGAACTTTTAGAGGTAAAATCTTCAAAAACTCCACAAATTTTCATCGCGTTTCTCTTTTCTTACTAGTATTAAAAATTCCAATTCTGCATTATATGAGAGTCACTGTATATAAAAACATAAGTACATACATTTATATATATGTATATACATATATCCATACATATATTTGTATATAAGTCAGTATGTGCTTGTAGCCCATGTACGAGCGAGTGAATACCTTTGTATGAATGTTTGTACACTATATACAAGTAAACAGTTTTTTCGCCACACTTGGATGCTCTATGCAGTTGTGTGTGTGTGCGTGTATAATACAAAAACTCAAACGAAGCATGATGTTAATGATGATGTGATGTAGCACGCGCGAGATAGTTTTTTATTATTATTTTTTTTTAACCAGCGAGTGAGCGCGAAGACACAAATGCAAGATAAGGCGCGTGCCAAGGTAAACTGTAACAATAGTATCAATAAACACACAGCCACACAAAAATATTTACACCGTGTGCCACTCTAAGTACGAGTACATATTTGTATTTATAAAAAAACTAACAAGTGAAGAAAATCTGTTGCATATCCAAACATGCACATAGCTTTATACATACATACATATGTATGTACATATATGTACATAAATTCATAATTATGAGTACTTGTATGTATATACATACATACATATGTATGTACATACATGCATAAATAGTTTATAAGCATACAATAATACGAGTAGTATTTACTTGCATACCTAAATTCATCCATGTACATTAGACCCGTTTTTAAAAATAGTTTTGGTTTTAATTGGTCTTATCTTTGATTGGTAGATAATCAGGCATGTGATGGAAATCGAATCAGTTTTGGAAGTACATTTTATTGCATTTATAATCTAATTTTTAAAATTTTTGTTTTAAGATTGTCTTTAGTAGCCCAATATCTTTATATTTTATGTGATAAAAGTTTTCCAATACAGAAATATTACGAAAAAATTGACTTCTAAAGTTCATTTGTTTTCGTTTTCGATTTCCATCACATGCCTGAATAGCTAAAACTTGCTATTGAAAAATTCAGGACAATCGGATTAGTACTCGTACCGAACTATTAAAAGTTGTGAAATTATATTAACAATGATACTCTATCCGATTTCCTCAAAAATATAGCGCTCGCATAAATGTTTTAAATATTTAACTTTTTACTGCCGTATTCATAAAAAAATAAAGTAGGTTTAAAGTGTGCTTTTAGACAAAATTTTCATACAAAATTTTCTTAAAGTACATTTGAATTCTACTTTATTTTTTTCTGAATAAGACTCTTCATACTTTAACTTTTAAATACTTAACGGTTTGTAACGGCTGGTTTCATCGTGTTTATCAAAACTTTAATTAATAAAAACGTCTTGTTAATGTCTTCTAAATAATGTCATTGACACGCTGTTATTATTAATATTGTTGCAGAGTATGAAATTAAATGCGAATGAAGTAGTTTTAAAAACACTGGCTGTTCTCGTTCTTTGTAGAAATAAAACAATCGAGTGTGTCTACGCTTGATCAAGAAATTGTAAGAACATATATGTATGTATATGAACCAGTCAGTTTAACGTAAGCTTTCATTGTGATTACGACAAATTGTATTAGCAGTGTGGCTTTATTTTTAAATTAATTAATATAAATATAATAATTGATAAAATAATAACCTGTTGTTGGTAAATTAGAATTAAAAAGAGTTTTAAACTACTGGTTACTTACTACTTTAATTTGCAATTTAAATCCTTCTTCTTTTGCATTCACAAACAGATATTGAAAATACAGTTTTCTTTCGTGAAATATCTTTTCCAACTGCAGTCATCTATTCAAAATGTTGTGCAATTTTAAAAATCATAATTGGTTTTGCGAGCAATTAATTTTGGTCGCGAAGAATGGCCTATAATAAAAACCAAAATCAAATTCCCTTGAATCTCCTTCGGGTGCAGTTGTCAAGTACAAATCGATTGACTCAGTTAAGCCATAAGGAACAAAACTGGCAACTATAAATTAAGTTTTTTTATTAACTGTTTGGAACCATTTTGGAATACAATACCATACGTTTTAACTTTAAAATTTGGTTTACCATTAATACGGCTTCGCAATATTATCTGGCTTTCGTCATAACCATTAACGGTAATTGGTGCTGGTTTGAGCTGCTGAACGCCGAAAAATCTTCAAATTTAAAAAAAAGTTTTGTAATGCAGCCGGATTTTATGTGAACATGTACTGTTTAAACATGGATAATAAAATAATAAATTGTGAAAAACAAATTAAACCCATCCAAGCCACCAACTACATATCTATTTTTTAAGGGCAGGTATACATATTTATTTGTATGGTACAACAGAAGTAAAAACTATTTTTAATGATTTAAAATAACAATACATACATACTATTTTTTGTTGGATTATTTTTTGTGGTAGAAAGTACAGATATTTATGAGTATTCGTTAACTACAATACATATGTATGTATGTATGTATATTTGTAAAAATTCACGATTTTTTACACAGAGGGGAATTAAAACAAAATAAAAAAACAAGCTAGTATAGGTAGTATGTACGACTGTATACCTATATTTGTTTATAAAAAAGTTTAATTTTTCATTCTTATTAATTTTCCACATACTATTTGTGTAGGTATAAAGCTATATTATTATACCCTACACCACCATAGTGGGGAGGGTGTATTGGATTTGTGCTGATGTTTGTAACGCCCATAAATATAGATTCAACACCCACCTTAAAGTATACCGTTCGACTCATAATCACTCCCTATGTCGATTTAACGATGTCCATTCGTCCGGCTGGCTGATGATCGGTCCATAATTAGTCGTAGCCCACTTCCGAAAATCACTTTAAAGACAATAAATCTCTTAAAAATGTTGTTATCCGAATAACATTTAACAAAAAAGAGTTTCGTATGTACAGAAATAATGAAACCTAATTTTGTAATGGTCGGTCCATAATTAGTAAAAACTCCCATATAAGTTCATCTTCATAATTCACTTTAACCTCCATAAATGTTTTAAAAGTATTTATATCGAGACTAGCTAAACCCGGTGTGCTTCGCTACCCTCCTCTTTATAAAATAAAATAAAATGTATGTATATATTTACAAACATTTATTTATTTAAGTTTAATGTATTTATTGCAGTGCTTCAGGATATACAATATTTTTAGTTTGCCCATCAGGAGCATACACATATACACGGGATATTAACATTGAGCTTTGTTAACAGTAATCGCAAACGCTAACCAAACAGGAAAAAATTGTTTAAAATCAAATGGTAAATCTGTTGGTAGCATTGGAATGAGTAGCAAAAGTACTTCTGTACCTTTATATTTTCCTGTTATAATGGTCGCTTCTATTAAATTATTTCTCAGTTTTTTTACTGCAAGTCGAGTGCCATTGCAAAGCCGTAGTGATCGATATTACATAGTAAAATAATTGGCACTGCAATTTTAAGTTGTAGCACATGCATATGGTGGAAAGCCTGGCACATCGAGTGAATTTAAGAACTCAACAGGATAATTAACGGCCTTATGGGTTGCTTGATTGGTTTGACGCATTTCAAAGTGATATCCATCTTCTCCATATGGAAAAATAATAGGATACTGAAGCGCGTCATATGAGCGATGCATATCAGTGAGCGAGGCCATGCCCCTTTGTCCACTTACATAGTCAAGAATTTATTATTTCGTAAGAATATCCTATTGTGAAAATTTAATGACGATCGGTCCAGTAGTTAAGACTATATTACGATTTTTAATTTTCCTAAAAAGGGGCGTGGTCCCACCCACTTTTCTCTTGCTACGTATTCCTAATTATGCCAATACCAAAAGTACCACATATCATTGACGTAATGTCCAAAATATGGCGATTTAAATTTTTGAGTTATATGTACAATCAAAACTTCATATAGCCTATTATTCCTTCCAGAGTCACAGTAACATGCAGATGATTTCAGCAGATCGGTCCAAGGGTTTGGCCTCCTATTAAGCATAAACATACAGACACACATTCATTTTTATATATACAGATTAAAAGCTGGGGGGTTACTGCGTATTTCGATTCGAAAGCAAAAGCTTTCGAAATACAATGTAAAAAGTATACAAATTCGAATGATTTTCTTTTCGAATCGAAATACGCAGTAACCCCCCAGATTTATTATAATTTAAGGTAAAATGGGGCGAAAAAGGGGGATTTGGTAATAAAAAAATGTATGACTGACTAGCTTATCTGTAGATAAAAAGTATATAAAACTTTAGGTAAATACATACATATTACACAAAAAGTATTTTGTATAGCAAACATTGTTAGTAGTATAAGTAAGTATCTGAATTAAAAAGAGGGCGGTGAAGTGGGCGTGGTTCATAGTTATATTGCGACGTTAACAGTATTAAGAGCAATGTACTACCAAATAAAAAAAATACGTTGGAAGGAACAAATTTCTATAGAAAACAAAAAGTTTAGAACTTTCAAAAAAAATTTGGCGTGAAAGGGGTCGTAGCATAAGAAATGTTTATTTCTACCTCGCCTGGAGTATATAATGTGTATATAATTTGAAGTAAATCTGTTAAAAACTATATAGGAGCAATTACATAATTTTAAAAAAGTTTATGCGTGGTAAAAAAAAGTACCCCATTAATCATACCAGAGTCCCAGTTAAATGCTGTGAAAATTTTAAAAATATCGGTCCAGAGGTTTGGTCTCATATAAGGTACCCACAAACAAATAAACACACATTCAATTTTATAGATAAACGACGTACTAAATTTTGTTCAAATACCGTTATCAGGAGCAGAAATAATAGATTTTTAATTTGTGGTTTGTGTGGGAGGTACCACGCCCCTTTGTCTAATTGGATCGAATTGTAAATCTAAACCACACGGGGCGCCACCCAAATGCATACAAAAGCATTTATGCAAATCGGTCCAGCCGTTCAGTTCAGTCACAACACACGTACAGTAGAATTATATACAGTGGCACAGTAAAGTATACATACCTCCTTGAAAAACGGGGTTTTGGGTTATCTATGAACAATTTAGCAATAAAGTTCATTTCAAACAAACTCAATCGAACAACAAGCAATAAATTTTGACCAAAAATTTTTTTCCACACAATATTTATTAACAAAAATATATAAAATTCATTTTTCGAACACAGAAAAGTCTGCATACTTTAAATAAAAAAATTATTTGGACTAGATGTAAATAAAAAAAACAGCAAAATTAATACTTAGTGGATACGCCTTGGCATTGTAGAACAGCATTTAATCTATTTTTCATAGAATTTGCTAATACTTGTGTGTAATTATTTGAAATTAAATTCTTCAAGTAGAGCGTTTTTAAGATCCTGTTTATTTTTAACCGTCCCTTTTCTAACTTAACGGTCTAATTCATCCCATAAATTCTCTATAGGGTTTAAATCCGGTGACTGAGGTGGCAAATGAAGTTGATTGAGCACGTTATACAGTGGTCATTCTCTAACAACACCAACGCACAATGGTTTTTTTTTGCTTTTTTTTGGCATAAAGTTAATTTTTTTTGTTAAGTATTTTAAAATTTTGTTGATTTTCAATTTCTAAACACCCTAGTTAGATAAAAACAGATTTAACTTTAACATGTGGAGCAACACTGTTCTGTTTGCGTGCTGTTAAAGTCAGCTGATTATGTACCAGACGTTTTGTGTGAAATTGGCGGGAAAAATTTTGCAACTTTGATTATTCGTTCTGGCGAAAGTTTACACAAAACTGAAAAGAATTAATATGGAAAACGATTGTCCAGGTATGTAGAACTATAGTTTACTAATGTGTGTGTCGTTTTTATGTGTTTTGTCCAATTGTACCGTGTTTTGTTTATGTGTATTTTTAGAATGAGCTTAACAAGTGTAGTTGTGTTTCGTGGATCAGTACTTTTGCATGGCAAAGCGTTGCAAAAAGTTGTTAATGAGAAGTTATTAACCAAAGTGTGCAGATTAATAAGAAACTAATCTTTTTTGTCCGAATCCACACGTTTTCGAAAAAATCAAATTTTTCTAGTACAATATGTGTTTAGTCGTGCTGAGCTGGTTGACACTTGGAGCAATAACAATCGCTCAGGAGACGTCGTACAACAGCACATATTAGAAAGCATTGCTCAAAAGCATTTAAATAACGAGACCATTAAGTCAATAAATGAAAAAGTGAAAGCCTTCGTCAATTATATAAATAAACACTTGCCGAAGTGTAATTCAACTCTGGAAAGATTTAAGGGAAAGCACTGAAAATGGCTTGCCAAAAGCATATCCATAGAAATCACTGGTCATTATGCGTTAGCAAATAAAGTGGGTCGCCCAAAATGTGATTACAAAAGCGCTGGTCCTCGTCTGAAAAGAAAATTAGCCGCGGAACTCTCAGAGGAGAATAACAACTCATCTCCCTTACTCATACATGCTGCCACAGTTTCAGCTAAAAAATCAAATGAAAAAGATTTGGCTGTTGTTTTGAAAGAAGCTGGGAGTTGTGAGAGTATTAATGAAATAAAAAAGAAGCTTTTTGCGGATGAGCCCAAACAAATGCCAGCTGACAGTGTGCTTGCATTTTTATTGGAAAATGGATTTACCAAACGTCAGTATATAAATATACAACGAAATGCAAAAATTTACGGATGTCCAATATATCTAAATCTAAATTAAAACTCAGGCCAAAAGGAATTGAATATTTTGAAAATAAGGCACATGTATCATCTCAAAATGCAACACGAGGTCTTAGAAACACTTCCCAACGTGGTACATTGCAAGTTATTCTTCAGCTATAGATATGATGGTTCGTCCGGCCAGAGTTTGTACAAATAGCGTTTCCAGACCCACGATAGTCCTTCAATTGACAGTTCACTGTTTGTTACTACAATTGTCCCATTGAAATTGATAAATGAGACGCAACAAATTATTTGGCTCAATAAGACTCCACAATCTGTTAGATTTTGCCAGCCATTGAAGATTGAATTCGTTAAGGAAACTACCTCATATTAACTGAAAAGGAAAATTTGGATGCCCAGATTTGCAACATGCAAATGTATTTGTATAAATTTAAAAAAAAATTTAATATGTCGAATATACTGGACACATGACACTAATAAATGGTAAAGTTTTAAACATATTGTCCGGAACCAACTCTTGTCAGTCTTGCCCTATCTGTGGAGCAAAGCCAAAACAATTGCTCGACATTAAAGATATAAACTCGAAGATGTTCATGGTTAAGACATACACCCTTCAATATGGAATCAGTCCTTTACACGCCTGGATCCGCTTTTTCGAGTTTGTTTTAAGAAGTGGCATGTCAAGGACTGCGACAAGCTTAAACTAAAAGCACGAAAAAGACAATTAAAAATGATGAAATAAATGGGCCTAAATGTGGACAAGCCTCTTTCAAATGGCCGTCCAATGACGGCAACACTGCAAGGAGAGCATTTTCCAATGCAGCTTTACTCTCATCAATTCTTGATTTTCTACAAAGTTTTCCTACCATTTTAACAACAATTAACTGCGAGTACGATATAAGCTCGGAAAAGTTTAAAGCCTTCTGTGCTAAAGTTTTTCTGGCATATCAGGAAAAGTATCCTTGGTACCCCATGTCACTTACTGTTCACAAAGTCTTAGTGCATGGGCACCATATAATAGATACTTGTTTAGTTCCTGTAGGCTGCCTTGGGGAGCATGCATCTGAATCCCGAAATAAATTATACAAAAGCGATAGAAGAGGCCACGCAAGAAAATGCAGTCGATTAGACAATATTACAGACGTTTTTAATAAATCCATTGATAGTTCTGATCCATTGATGTCCAGTATCTATTTAAAAGATCGACGAAATACAATCAAAAAACAAATACCAGCTGAAGTTATATCTCTATTACAAGCACCACATTTAGAAATTCAATGCGAAAATGATGATCCAGATTCCACACAGAACTCGTCCGATGAAGAGCATGAAGAACAGGATGGACTTGAGGTTATTGCTTCAGAAGATGAATATTTTGAACTAGAAGAAAATTGAGTATCTTCTATAGTAAGTAACATAACCAAAAATACATATTTAAGATTTTGTAAAATGTATCTTTACTTTCAGAATGAAGGACTAATCACCAGACAATAATAGGAGATGAATACTAAAATTTTAATTTGTAATTTAATTTTTTTCTTTTCATCAAATTTCATCAAATTTTAAAATAATATTTTTAATGGAAACGTCAAAAACCTAGTTGCATATTGGCCAGATCGGCTATATAGTAGCTATATGAAATTGTGCACCAAATCATATAAAACTTGGTAGGTCATCTTAGGTGCATAAAAAATGTACACAAACCAAATTTCAATTCAATAGCTTCATAAACAAAAAAGTTGGGGCAAATCGGCCAGATCGGCTATATAGCAGCTATATGAAATTGTGCACCAAATCATATGAAAATTGGTAGGTCATCTTGGGAGCATAAAAAATGTACACAAACCAAATTTCAATTCAATAGCTTCATAAACAAAAAAGTTGGGGCAAATCGGCCAGATCGGCCATATAGCAGCTATATGAAATAATGCACTAAATCATATAAAACTTGGTAGGTCATCTTGGGAGCATAAAAAATGTACACAAACCAAATTTCAATTGAATAGCTTTAAAATTGGAGTTTATTCCAAAATAAAGGGGGAAAAAACCATAGTGCAACGGTATGCGTTGGGTCGTTGTCTTGCTGAAAGTACCAACCTTCTGCAAGACCCAATTTATTCTCGGATTGCCTCAGATTATCTTTGAGAATATTTAAGTATATCGATAAATACTAAAATACCCACCCCAGCCGCCGACATGCAACCCCATACCATAATGAAGCCACCACCGTGTTTCACTGTAGGAAGCAAGTTTTTAGGCAATAATGCTTCATTATTTCGACGCCATACTTTTTGTTTTCCGTCATAACCAAACAAGTTGAACTTGCTTTCGTCGCTAAATAAAACATTAGCCCAAAAACCCTCATCTACATCGATGTATTTTTTATCAAATTCGACGCGTTTTTGCATTATTTTACTAATAAACGGGTTCTTTCGGGGCACATGTCTGTGAAATCCATTGCTTTTTAATACGTGTCTCACCATTTCTGAGTGCACTGAAGCAATATGCTGGCGTTTGCAATTTCTACTGCCGTAATTTTAGGCTTTTCTTGAACATTCAACAAAATTTTCCGCTTTGCACGTGGAGTCAGTTTAGGTGGGCGACTTCTTGGTTTGTCTGAATTATTGTCTGAATGCTTGATTTTGGATGCCCAACTAGTTTTTCAATCTCTATTAAAGATTTTTTTCTTAATGAAACTTTACAATAAGCTCACGCACTTTTACAAAAAGTTCTTCCCACTTTTCGTTAAATAACAAAATTAACTGCAAAATTAACAACAATTAGGGCCATTATTACAACTTGCCTCTTATGTTGTTAATAGTAAAAGGTAACTTTAATTAAAGTTATTATTTAAATTTTCGTTATTACAATTTCCTTGTAAAATAAAATAATTTTTTTCTAAAATATGGCAATATTTGTTTGTGAAAAAAAAATTCAAATTCAACAGTCTACTTTGAGGCTGACTGTATTTAAAATTATTTTCAAGGTTACTAACCTATTAACCACCAATATAAAACCAGAAGTGACAATTAAAAAAAAGTTAATATTTTTATTCATTGTACATAAAATTAACATAAAAGTATAAACAATTGAAGAAAAATTATAAGTGGGTGGAGTAGGGTGGGTGTACAAAACTGAGTACAGCGGCGGTTTATATGTGAAAATGTTCAAAGCAATTTTTTTCAATGCATAATGTTTTTAAACATTTCTTGCATTGCCATCGAACACTTGCATGACATAAAACACATCTTAATTGTTTTTCTAACTTTTCGGGATAGTGACATATACCATCCTAAGGATCAATGACGATTAAAGTCGAGCTTTATTTTGCATGTTTTGGCGTAAATAGTACTTTGCAATGGAACGTTGGAATAAAAGTTGAAACTTTTTCATTACAACATCTGCTGATGGCTGAATTTTAAACATTTTGTCCCTGGTAGTGGCAGCTTCGTCATTTTCCACAAGATGAAGATTCTTTTTTATATCTCGATATCGACATTGATTTTGATATAATTTCTTTTCCAACATCTTCATCATAAGACGAGTACAAATCCTCTCTTGGTACTTATTACAGCACTTAAATTTTGTATTAGTTTAAAACTCCTTTTTGTGGCAGTTGATATTTATAGTCAGATATTTTTTATTTATTTTTTTATTAGTTTACACGTTTCTTTTAAGCTAAAAACATAAAAAATCACAAAACGTTCACAATTTTAAAGTTTTCGCTTTATGTTTAGGTGTACATAATCGGTCGGTTTTTGATTAAAGTAAACTTATAATAACCAAACATCATACCTTTAACTATTGCCAAGTTGTAATAATGGGCCTTAAACTTTTTTCTAACTAACGGTATCACGTGAAGATGCCTGAAGTGTGTGGTAGCACTATTTAAGTACGGAGTTCCATTTTATTTACTTTTCCAAATAGCCGTATACAGACTTTTCTGTGTTTGAAAAATTAATTTTATATGTTTTTGTTAATAAATATTGTGTGGAAAAAAATTTTTGGTCAAAATTTATTGTTTGTTGTTCGAAATGAACTTATTGCTAAATTGTTCATAGATAACCCAAAACCCCGTTTTTCAAGGGGGTATGTATACTTTACTGTGCCACTGTATATAAAGATAAAGTATAACATGATCAGGAAATATCTCCCAATACTGGGTGTAGGGTATTATATGCAAGGCTGCCAGATGAATTTCGGAAAAAATCGTGAAAATCCCAATAAAAAATAAAAAAAATTGTCATTTCAAATTATAAAATCGGAAAAATAAAATGTCACTGTTTCTAGTAGTAATTTCAAATTTTTATTTAAACGAAAACATAAAAATTCAAGTTTATATAGTCTGTTGTATAATACATATCAAAATACATGACCAACTTTTGTAATATTTTTATAATATCTTAGTCCGCTTTCACACTCTTCAATTCTGACTCGTCAAGGCAAGTATTTTTGGATGAGAAGGGAAAAGGAGAACAAAAGTGGTACAAACTTGACGGTACTAGTCAATTTTCTTATTTTTTTTTTTGTTTTGTTTTTTGTCATGCATGTTGATTTGCATTAAAAAGTACGAAAATTGAATTGATGTGTGTAACAAAAGCTGGTCAGCTAAAACTGAAGAGTGTGAAACAAGACTTACAGTATTTTATAAGTAAATATCTAAATTTAGCATATTTTATTAACTCAGGTTAGATTACAATGTCAAAACAATTTAGTTTATTAAGTTTTAAATAACATTTTGAGTATAAAATCCATTTCATCCATTTTCAAAGAATTCCGTATTTTTATACCCTTCACCTTCATGAGAAGGGTATATATAAGTTTGTCATTCCGTTTGTAATTTCTACAATATAATTTTCCGACCCTATAAAGTATATAAATTCCGGATCCTTATAGATAGCGGAGTCGATTAAGCCATGTCCGTCTGTCTGTCTGGATGTTGAAATCAGTCTTTTGAAGTCCCCAGATATCTTCGGGATCCAAATCTTCAACAATTCTGTCAGACATGCTTTCGAGAAGTTTGCTATTTAAAATCAGCAAATTCGGTTTAGGCCAACCAGAGTTATGGACCAATATGTGAGATAACCTCCATAAAAATTTGATATTTTTTGTCCATTTTATTGCAATATTTTGAAATATATTGCAGATAATACCATGAAATTTTGTATACGTTGTTTTTATGATAAAAGAAGAAAGTGTGAGGAAAATAGTATGAATCGGTCCATGATTTCTCATAGCCGAAATCTTCCCGAAATATTGCTCAATTATACATACATAAATGCCTATAAAATTGGAATATCAAGACAAAATTCAGCAAAAATAATTTTATGCAAAAATAAATCGCAAAACGAAATTTTTTTAGTTCGGTCTATCTTTGACCATAGCCCTATATAAAGTCCACTTCCAAAATTCACTTAAATACGTATAAAACAGATATAAATAATGTTAAACGGCTAAAATTTAACATGAATAATCTTTATAGGCAAATAAATTGTTGTACTAAATGGTGGTCGGCCCAGAATTGGTCATAGCTCCCATACAAGGAAAAGACATTTATCCCTATATATATTGTATAAATATCGGTGCCGACTCAAAACTTTGCACAAATCATTTATATATATACAAAAATCATCCCACAAAATTTTGTGAATTTCGGTATATTTTTAACCGTATGCCCTATATAAAGCCCTTTTCCGAAAATCACTTTAATACTCATAAATCTCTTATAAATAAGGTACCAATCCAAAATTTTACACGGATCATTTACATACATGCCTAAATCAAACTGCAGGATTTTGTGAATATCGGTCCATATTTAACTATATCCCCCATATAAGGTCCACTTCCGAAATCCACGTTAATACTAATATATATCTTAAATATACCGTTATTATGTTGAAATTCGACGTGAAATATCCTCATATGCATGAAAATCACTGTTTCAAAAAGAAGATCGGCCCATAATTTGTCATAGCTGCCATATAAGAACCATTTCCAAAAAAAAACAAATAAATTCGGGTCAAAAAATAGTTTTTTCGGATTTAACCCATATCGGTCATTATTTTATAATCATGATATATATCGTTGGAAAGGTATTTTTAATACTTTTTATTTAATGTATTACAAATTATCAGACACCCAGTAGTTCCCGAGATATAGGCCTATATATTTTCAACTTTACGGCCCGCCCCCTCGAAAATAGGCGTGATCGCCAACAATTTTTTTTGTTGGCATCTCCTCTAAAAGCCCTATTTGATGAAGACAATTAGACAAAATTTCAAAATATTTAACATAAATTATGTTGGTCGTAAAATTGTCTTTCAAACAATATATAAAATACTAATAAAATTTGCACTAAGACTGAATAGAAAACACAGAATAAGGTTATTCTAGTCCTATAACCAGTGTAGTTTTTGTATTTTTTACTACGTTTAGGTGGAGGGTATTTAATATTTGGCACAGCCGAATACAGCACTCTTACTTGTTATTATTTAAATTTATTCTTTCGACGTTTTGTTAAAATATGAGAAGTTCTTGCAGAATTTCGGTTGAAATTCAAAAAATATTTTATATAAAAATTTTACTACATGGAATTCAGCATTTAAAATTGCTTTCTATGTTTACAGATAAATAATTAAGTTCACTATCCTGACTCAATATTATTTCGAATTATTATACTTAAACTATTACTTAGTTTTGTTTTTGAAATATGTCATGTTATTTTTAATATTTATGATATTAAATGAGAAGTAACAAAAACATTAATAAAACAAACAAATGACGAAAAATTTCAATAATTCAGAAAATCGTCACGTTCAATGAAAAAATCGTCATATTGCTATTTTTGAAACAAAAAATCGTCAAAACAAAGATAAATCGTCAAATATGGCAGCTATGATTATATGGTCGGGCTTGACCGACTATACTTTCTTACTTGTTATAATTAGCTTAATGTTTTGCACAATCTTCTAACAAAACAACACAAAAACAGAGACATGTTATTATGTAATAATTATAACACAGTAGTAGTCTAATGCCCTTATTCAGAAAAAAATTAAAGTAGACTTCAAATGTACTTTAAGAAAATCTTGTATGAAAATTTTGTTTAAAAGCACACTTCAAACCTACTTTATTTTTTATGAATACGGCAGTAAGTCAACAGTTCTCAAATAGAGCTTCTTAATTCAGTCGTATTTATTTAGCTGAATATGTACTGAATCCAAATACAGATGTCGCTTTAGTATTTTTTTATATTTTCTTTGCGTAATGAGCTAGTGAATCAGTGATGCCAACTTTTCAGAAGCAAAACGCGCAAAACAGTGCCTCAAAAAGCGCTAAATTTTAATTAAGCGAAAAGCGTCAAAAAGCGCTAAGATAAATTTTAATAAAATGGGTTTTAAATTCAATATTTATATAAAAATTAGTTTTATTTGTACATTTTGAGATCATATAATGTATATCAGCACAAAAAATATTTTAGCGAATTCAGTTAAAACTGTTCATTTTCGAACAAAAATGTAGAATTTTCCTCTTTCTCGTCTGGCCAAAGTACTGTCTTAATATAAAATTTTGACTTATTGTAAGTTTGAATTGAATTAATTTTTGCAGAAACATGTGGAGGGATTTTATAACTTACACAGCATGAATTTGCCATCTTTAACCCGTATTTAATATGAATTAAAGAATTAACGGTATTTAAACACATTCTTTTCCGAATTTTGTTTTTAAAAAAATTCTTAACGCTAAATACTCTTTCCACTTCAGCATTGGAGTATGGATATGTCAAAATATCTATGACAAAACTTGACAACTTAAAGAAGGGATTTTCATCGACTGCGTTTTTGAAACTATGTACTTCAATCCAAAATAAATCAGTTCAGCTTTAAATTGTTGAAACGGATTTCAAATTCTTCGATTTCTTTTTTATCTTTTTCATACTCTTGTATAAAATTCAAAACTTCTTCGGAGTTATTGGACAAAATATTTTTTACGCTAAATAGCGATATTTTTTTCAACATTTTGAAATTGGATGGCAATTTAGCCCGTATCTCGTAAATAAGAGATTTAGTGAAGTGAATTAATTTATCTTTAATAAATACTTTTTCAGATTCTTCAATGTTGTTATCAATGCAAGCCTTTTCAAAGCTATAACAAATGTAAAATGAACATTTTTGTCAAAGTTGTGATTAGTTGTATGAAAAAGGCGCTAAACGAAAAACGAAAACGCACCAATTTAGCACTTTTTTTAAAAACGCGCTAGATTAAAAAAATGCGCTTTTTGGGTAGTCAAGAGGCGCTAAATCTAGCGCGAAACGCGCTAAGTTGACATCGCTGTAGTGAATAATGAAAGAATATTCTGAAGAAACGGATTGTCGGCAGACGAGAAGAGAGAAAAAAGTGGTGATAGTCATGGTGAGTATAAAAGTCGTGGCGAGTTTTTATAAATTCACCAAAATTAATTTGTCATCCTAAGAGTAGGCAATGTGTTTTTTATAGTTTTACGGGGTGGTTGCTGAATTAGCTAACACATTATGATAGTCCTTAAAAGTGCTGTCTTTTCTTTTTTACCACGTTATTTTTTTATTATAACAAATAAACATTGTGCATGCGGTGTGCATTCTAAAATGTGGTACAAACCAAGAATGATAAAATAAAGATTACGCCAACACGCGTAAAATTTTAAAATGTTCTGCGCATTTTGGAACTGTGACGACACACGTTCTGTGTTTCTATTGGCTAATTTTTTTCTCATTTGTTTTTTTTACTGTTGTTTTGCTTGCATTTGCTCACTGAACACTTCATGTTTATATTTTATGTTGTTTTTTTTTTTGTTTGTTTTTCTTTTTTAAACAGCTTTTATTTTAGAACTCTCAGAGAGATTTCAATTGCAAGGTTGCCAACTATCACATAAAGCATACATTTTTCGCAAGAAATTTTAATTCTAACACATGAAAGTTTCTTGGTAACCCTTAGAATGGAACTTCTACATCACATAACATGAAATCATGCGCATGGCGTAATCTTTATTTTATCATTCTTGGTACAAACCAGGGTTTAATATTTAGTAAAACATTTTTTCCAACTGAATATTAACTGCGCAATAAATATGTACCACGTCCATATTTATATGTAAAAATACTACAAATATACAAACTATTAACCAACGAAATATATGCACCAGCTTCATGGTAGAAATATTTCTAGTAGTAATTCTAAAAATATTTTGCCATACAAAATATTTATTTTATAAGTAAATATCTAAATTTAGCATATTTTATTAACTCAGGTTAGATTACAATGTCAAAACAATTTAGTTTATTAAGTTTTAAATAACATTTTGAGTATAAAATCCATTTCATCCATTTTCAAAGAATTCCGTATTTTTATACCCTTCACCTTCATGAGAAGGGTATATATAAGTTTGTCATTCCGTTTGTAATTTCTACAATATAATTTTCCGACCCTATAAAGTATATATATTCCGGATCCTTATAGATAGCGGAGTCGATTAAGCCATGTCCGTCTGTCTGTCTGGATGTTGAAATCAGTCTTTTGAAGTCCCCAGATATCTTCGGGATCCAAATCTTCAACAATTCTGTCAGACATGCTTTCGAGAAGTTTGCTATTTAAAATCAGCAAATTCGGTTTAGGCCAACCAGAGTTATGGACCAATATGTGAGATAACCTCCATAAAAATTTGATATTTTTTGTCCATTTTATTGCAATATTTTGAAATATATTGCAGATAATACCATGAAATTTTGTATACGTTGTTTTTATGATAAAAGAAGAAAGTGTGAGGAAAATAGTATGAATCGGTCCATGATTTCTCATAGCCGAAATCTTCCCGAAATATTGCTCAATTATACATACATAAATGCCTATAAAATTGGAATATCAAGACAAAATTCAGCAAAAATAATTTTATGCAAAAATAAATCGCAAAACGAAATTTTTTTAGTTCGGTCTATCTTTCACCATAGCCCCTATATAAAGTCCACTTCCAAAATTCACTTAAATACGTATAAAACAGATATAAATAATGTTAAACGGCTAAAATTTAACATGAATAATCTTTATAGGCAAATAAATTGTTGTACTAAATGGTGGTCGGCCCAGAATTGGTCATAGCTCCCATACAAGGAAAAGACATTTATCCCTATATATATTGTATAAATATCGGTGCCGACTCAAAACTTTGCACAAATCATTTATATATATACAAAAATCATCCCACAAAATTTTGTGAATTTCGGTATATTTTTAACCGTATGCCCTATATAAAGCCCTTTTCCGAAAATCACTTTAATACTCATAAATCTCTTATAAATAAGGTACCAATCCAAAATTTTACACGGATCATTTACATACATGCCTAAATCAAACTGCAGGATTTTGTGAATATCGGTCCATATTTAACTATATCCCCCATATAAGGTCCACTTCCGAAATCCACGTTAATACTAATATATATCTTAAATATACCGTTATTATGTTGAAATTCGACGTGAAATATCCTCATATGCATGAAAATCACTGTTTCAAAAAGAAGATCGGCCCATAATTTGTCATAGCTGCCATATAAGAACCATTTCCAAAAAAAAACAAATAAATTCGGGTCAAAAAATAGTTTTTTCGGATTTAACCCATATCGGTCATTATTTTATAATCATGATATATATCGTTGGAAAGGTATTTTTAATACTTTTTATTTAATGTATTACAAATTATCAGACACCCAGTAGTTCCCGAGATATAGGCCTATATATTTTCAACTTTACGGCCCGCCCCCTCGAAAATAGGCGTGATCGCCAACAATTTTTTTTGTTGGCATCTCCTCTAAAAGCCCTATTTGATGAAGACAATTAGACAAAATTTCAAAATATTTAACATAAATTATGTTGGTCGTAAAATTGTCTTTCAAACAATATATAAAATACTAATAAAATTTGCACTAAGACTGAATAGAAAACACAGAATAAGGTTATTCTAGTCCTATAACCAGTGTAGTTTTTGTATTTTTTACTACGTTTAGGTGGAGGGTATTTAATATTTGGCACAGCCGAATACAGCACTCTTACTTGTTATTATTTAAATTTATTCTTTCGACGTTTTGTTAAAATATGAGAAGTTCTTGCAGAATTTCGGTTGAAATTCAAAAAATATTTTATATAAAAATTTTACTACATGGAATTCAGCATTTAAAATTGCTTTCTATGTTTACAGATAAATAATTAAGTTCACTATCCTGACTCAATATTATTTCGAATTATTATACTTAAACTATTACTTAGTTTTGTTTTTGAAATATGTCATGTTATTTTTAATATTTATGATATTAAATGAGAAGTAACAAAAACATTAATAAAACAAACAAATGACGAAAAATTTCAATAATTCAGAAAATCGTCACGTTCAATGAAAAAATCGTCATATTGCTATTTTTGAAACAAAAAATCGTCAAAACAAAGATAAATCGTCAAATATGGCAGCTATGATTATATGGTCGGGCTTGACCGACTATACTTTCTTACTTGTTATAATTAGCTTAATGTTTTGCACAATCTTCTAACAAAACAACACAAAAACAGAGACATGTTATTATGTAATAATTATAACACAGTAGTAGTCTAATGCCCTTATTCAGAAAAAAATTAAAGTAGACTTCAAATGTACTTTAAGAAAATCTTGTATGAAAATTTTGTTTAAAAGCACACTTCAAACCTACTTTATTTTTTATGAATACGGCAGTAAGTCAACAGTTCTCAAATAGAGCTTCTTAATTCAGTCGTATTTATTTAGCTGAATATGTACTGAATCCAAATACAGATGTCGCTTTAGTATTTTTTTATATTTTCTTTGCGTAATGAGCTAGTGAATCAGTGATGCCAACTTTTCAGAAGCAAAACGCGCAAAACAGTGCCTCAAAAAGCGCTAAATTTTAATTAAGCGAAAAGCGTCAAAAAGCGCTAAGATAAATTTTAATAAAATGGGTTTTAAATTCAATATTTATATAAAAATTAGTTTTATTTGTACATTTTGAGATCATATAATGTATATCAGCACAAAAAATATTTTAGCGAATTCAGTTAAAACTGTTCATTTTCGAACAAAAATGTAGAATTTTCCTCTTTCTCGTCTGGCCAAAGTACTGTCTTAATATAAAATTTTGACTTATTGTAAGTTTGAATTGAATTAATTTTTGCAGAAACATGTGGAGGGATTTTATAACTTACACAGCATGAATTTGCCATCTTTAACCCGTATTTAATATGAATTAAAGAATTAACGGTATTTAAACACATTCTTTTCCGAATTTTGTTTTTAAAAAAATTCTTAACGCTAAATACTCTTTCCACTTCAGCATTGGAGTATGGATATGTCAAAATATCTATGACAAAACTTGACAACTTAAAGAAGGGATTTTCATCGACTGCGTTTTTGAAACTATGTACTTCAATCCAAAATAAATCAGTTCAGCTTTAAATTGTTGAAACGAATTTCAAATTCTTCGATTTCTTTTTTATCTTTTTCATACTCTTGTATAAAATTCAAAACTTCTTCGGAGTTATTGGACAAAATATTTTTTACGCTAAATAGCGATATTTTTTTCAACATTTTGAAATTGGATGGCAATTTAGCCCGTATCTCGTAAATAAGAGATTTAGTGAAGTGAATTAATTTATCTTTAATAAATACTTTTTCAGATTCTTCAATGTTGTTATCAATGCAAGCCTTTTCAAAGCTATAACAAATGTAAAATGAACATTTTTGTCAAAGTTGTGATTAGTTGTATGAAAAAGGCGCTAAACGAAAAACGAAAACGCACCAATTTAGCACTTTTTTTAAAAACGCGCTAGATTAAAAAAATGCGCTTTTTGGGTAGTCAAGAGGCGCTAAATCTAGCGCGAAACGCGCTAAGTTGACATCGCTGTAGTGAATAATGAAAGAATATTCTGAAGAAACGGATTGTCGGCAGACGAGAAGAGAGAAAAAAGTGGTGATAGTCATGGTGAGTATAAAAGTCGTGGCGAGTTTTTATAAATTCACCAAAATTAATTTGTCATCCTAAGAGTAGGCAATGTGTTTTTTTATAGTTTTACGGGGTGGTTGCTGAATTAGCTAACACATTATGATAGTCCTTAAAAGTGCTGTCTTTTCTTTTTTACCACGTTATTTTTTTATTATAACAAATAAACATTGTGCATGCGGTGTGCATTCTAAAATGTGGTACAAACCAAGAATGATAAAATAAAGATTACGCCAACACGCGTAAAATTTTAAAATGTTCTGCGCATTTTGGAACTGTGACGTCACACGTTCTGTGTTTCTATTGGCTAATTTTTTTCTCACTTGTTTTTTTTACTGTTGTTTTGCTTGCATTTGCTCACTGAACACTTCATGTTTATATTTTTTGTTGTTTTTTTTTTGTTTGTTTTTCTTTTTTAAACAGCTTTTATTTTAGAACTCTCAGAGAGATTTCAATTGCAAGGTTGCCAACTATCACATAAAGCATACATTTTTCGCAAGAAATTTTAATTCTAACACATGAAAGTTTCTTGGTAACCCTTAGAATGGAACTTCTACATCACATAACATGAAATCATGCGCATGGCGTAATCTTTATTTTATCATTCTTGGTACAAACCAGGGTTTAATATTTAGTAAAACATTTTTTCCAACTGAATATTAACTGCGCAATAAATATGTACCACGTCCATATTTATATGTAAAAATACTACAAATATACAAACTATTAACCAACGAAATATATGCACCAGCTTCATGGTAGAAATATTTCTAGTAGTAATTCTAAAAATATTTTGCCATACAAAATATGTCTAGTAGCAACCAGAACACAAAATGAAAATTTTTCATTTGCAATATATTTACTACTAGAACACTTCTTATAGTTTACTACTGAACCATAAACCATGCAAAGAAAAAGTAACTTGAAAAACCACTAAAGGTGCATATACACTACGTGTTTTTTACATTGTATATGTCAAATTTTACATATGGGAGTAAAAACATGTAGTTGGTGACCTCAAAAACTTTGCTTGTGGAAATACATATGTATTTTTTCGATTAGAACACGCTCTATTTTCTTATGTTCAAACACATGTTTTCAAATATATATGCCAGGCGAAAAGATTTGTCGACGGTTAAATCTGCGCTATCATTAGCCGGCCGTATGAAGAATTTTCATAAGTGATAAATTAAATATTTTTTTTATCCCATTTTGATAATTTAATAACAATGATATAAATTATTTAAAAATTTTTGATACAAGCTCCACATCTTGTATATTCAAAAACGAAAAACCTTAAATCAATATTTTTGACGCCGGCAATTTAGTGACGCTTTGTAGCAGCTTTAACGCATTTTTTAAAGAAACGGCATGGAAATTTATGTGTAAAAATAGAATAATATTTAAGCGTATCAGCTGTTTTAATCACGGAGATGTCACGTGTTATTGTACATGCAAGTTGGTGACCAAAAATTAAAACCCATATGTAAAATAACCAATTTTAACAGACATAAAGCAAAACATGTGAGTTGTAAACTTAGAAATACATAAGCAAAAACACGAAGCCAGCCACCTTAACAGCCAGCAATATGCGAAATCCAAAAAAAAAACTAAACAACTATGGCAAATGAAAAATAAAAACTGGCAAACATACGAAGTTGAAATATGTAAAAAACGAAATTGTCCGCAGTTGTAAATGTTAAAAACGAAAATGTGCATATATAAGATTTCTTCGCCGCATAAATAAACTATTTCCGTCGCATATGTGGAATGAAAAAATTCTACTTTTAGACACATTATGTGCATATGTATGTATAGATAGTGTTTTAAAGAAAAGCAACAACAACTCAGAAGAAGTTTTATATAATAACATTCATTCATATTGATTTGCAATTATACATACGTTTTTTGAACTTGTTTGTATTCTGAATGAAATGAAGAATTGCACGTGATAACAAATGATCGACTTGTGTTCATAAAAAATTGTGTGTTTCTTATTGCGAATTCTAATATTTGTAACAGGTAAAGAAAACAAATAAGTAGCAGAGAAAAAAATGTGCAGCGAAAAATCTAATGTGCAATATAGAAATGAAACGAAGGCTTGAGTAAAAAAGACAACAAAAGGATTAATTGCAAGATAGAAAATGCCACAACAATAAGATATGAATACAACAGCGTAATTATGAAATAAAATTGTAATATGTGTGCATACAACAACAACTGCAATATGGTAAATCCATAATTGAGCAACTCCTTTAACGAAAAGAACAAATACATAAGACAAAGATGATCGTGTAGGATTTTGTAGATGGAGAAACATTTGGTACATAATGATTTACGTATGTAAATATTTAAGCAAAATGTAACAACAACTCATGCAAAAACAAAATAAATGAAGGGACAACAAATGAGATGTACTCCTAGAGCACAGAAAGGAATGAAAAGAAAAAAAATAAAGTAAAGAATGATTTAGAATCTAGGCAAATGAAATTATTTTTACTGTTTGTTCAAAAAATTCAAAAGTCAATAACAACTTTCGTAATTTGAAATGCAAACAGATTGCATGTGAGTGTGCTTGGCTGAGGGTTCGTATCAGGAACATCACAAAAAGTATGTCTACAATAAAGAATCAGGGGTCTGAAAGATAGGAATGCGGTGAAAGTGCATTAAAGAAGACTATGTATGTATGTATGTAAATAGGATAATAAAATGAAGATGTATTAGTGAGAGATTTTTCCCAGCAAACAAATTGTCAAACGCTTAAAATTAGAAAAAAAGAAAGAGTTTTAGCCAGATATAAACACCTTAAGAAAAAATATCAGGGACCATAAATAACAATTATCAATATCAAAAAACAATTTTAGAACAGTTATTTTCAGGAAAAACAAAAATAATTCTATCTAAAACAGTTTTTTATTTTTGTGTTCAATTGTAATTGAATCGCGTGTGTTACGTGCCCCTACAAGGCGCTATCGTTGTGTTGCCAGCTAGCTGAAGCGATTACAGAGGGCAGGTTCCAATAATATTTGTTGATCTGGGGATAGTTCGTGCATTTTCGTTTTGTGGGAACTGCATGTTTCATGTATTTCCCGTACTATTTCTAAATTCATTTCCGCTGATGAAATAACTTGTGAGGCTACTTTAAAAAAGAAATACAACATAGCAAGGTTGCCAGAGAAACAATTTTAATGAATGGAAAGCAGGGTTGCATTCCTAGAATTAATCCATTCATGAAAAGAGCAAATGAATAGCACCATAACATATCTGTGATTATCAGGTTTTCTTATACTTTAATAAAAGGAAAAAGATTTGACAAATGGAATTTAATGTTTTCTAGCAGTTTTTTTTTGGGATCGTTGGAATTGTAACACAAGTTATTTTAGGTGTAGCGAAAAAAATTAAAGGCATTATACGAGAAAAAGTGAATTCGTCAGCATCAAATTTGAATAGAAAAAGTGATAAATCTTTGGTTACTAACATAAGAAATTCTATCTTGGAAATTAAAAGCATAGTTTGCAAAAAAATTAAACAAAGGAAACAGGATAGTGTGACTATAAGCTGTTCAATTTAAAATCCCCGCACAGTAACCATTCCGCTGAGGGTACATGTGAAGCCGTTTTTTTACATATATACATCAAGCTGTTCCGTTGTATTATATACACATTTGTTTGGTGAAAGTAATGGATAGTCGGCCATTTGCTTTATTTTACCGGCATAAGGATTGGAAGTAAATAAGCTGGTTGTTCACCTACGGTATCGAGAAGCAGTTGTCCCTGCATAAAATTCCAAACATAAGAGAGTAAGGAAATTTTAAACCCGTTATTAAATTATAAATTATTTGTTTTTGTCTTATTTGGTTTTATAGGTTAGATGTTGACCAAAAAAATCTATATTTTTTCTATATTTTTAACAATAATCAGTTTTTTTTATAAGCTTATTATTAAGAATTAGTATAATATTATTGACATAAATTAATTAATAGTATTGTTAGTGCCAGAATACGAGGAAAGAGATCTCTGTTTTTGTTTAACGTAATTACATTATATTGTCCCCCTTCCCCCGGAATTGGGAAGAAATTTGTTAGAATAGATACTTATCAGGACCATTGTGCATTCTTGGCGAATTAAAAGAAAAGAAAAACCACTTAAGTGAGCTCCTTTAGGTAGGTTATCCAAATAAACTAAAACCAGTGTTGGGTAATGCTCAGTATCTATATACTTAACAGGTTTGTTTTTATTCTGGCGAAAGTTGGGATTGTGTTTTGTGGAATCTATTGATTTTATTTCCTTTTGTTTCAATTATAAACAAGAAGAGAAGTATCCTCTTTTTCATTATTTATGGCACGTATCTAATTACCAAATTTTGTAAAAATTCATTGTTCTAATTCTGAAACTTCCATATATCATATGATAAAAATCCATTCGTTTTAATTATAAAGTTTTAAAAATTAATTGACCCGTTTAGCTCTAAAGTGAGTGATATTACTTTTTTATAAGAAAACAAACGAAGACATTTAGTAATTTAATTTGTTTTTTTTTATTTGATAGTCGAAATAATAGTAATTATATAGATTAATAATACATAGTATAAGTTTTAATTAGTTCGTAAATTTTGTTTTTAATAAATATGTAAATTATGTCTTAAGTGTAAATCAAATAATGTTTGTGTGCTAATTTAAATTCCAGGGGTTAGGTGAGATGTGAAGTAAGTATTGTGATGTGAGTGTGATGACAGTGGGGATACCAAAAAGACAATCGTTTGGAGATTGGTATCCTAGGCTGGGTGGGCAAGTGAGGGACATTAACAGCTGATCCTTCGTCTCTGATGTTTCCTGTTGTTCGTTTCTTGTGTTAGTAAGCTTGTATTATTTTTTTTGTGATAACCTTGATATTTCTTGTCTCTGGGCTATAGTTGTGGGTTGGAACCTGCCCTCTGTAATCGCTTGAGCTAGCTGGCAACACAACAATAGCGCCTTGTAGGGACACGTAACAATATATATTTTTTGTTTAATCTGTGCGTTTAATTCCTCAATATTTTCTCGACAATTTTTACCTAAAAGACAAACTGTATCTCCTGAGTCCAAGAACCCCTTAAATGGTTTACCCTCAAGTAAAATATCTGCATAAGGTCTGGGGTCAGTCCTAGAATTGCACCTACTTATGGTTTCCGCTATTAATTTACGCTGATTTTTTCTGGCTATAAAATCTTTTGTAAGTTTTAAGTTGTACAGGCGATTCCTTTCCCTGGATGGTGGCTGACCTGCGTTTATTCTACTATCAGAAGCTCGTTCTTTATTTTTATCGTTTAGTTGTCCTTTCCTTGACACGAAATCTGATTTTGGGGATTTATTACGAAGAACTCTTTCTCTCACTTTCTCATAATTTTGTTGTCTCACTTCTATTAGCAGATAGTGTCTTCCTTGGATCGTGGCTCCCCCGTTGCTGCCGCGCTCCTTTTGAAGTTTTCCCGAGCCTGTAGACACTTTGGACAGTTGGGTGTAATAACTTTAGGCCTTCCGCATTTGTAGCAAAAGAGAGTTCTTTCTTGTGACAAGCACTCTTTAAATGTGTGTCCCCTCTGTCGACAATTCCAACAAACGGGTTGATTGTTTATGTTACTGATTTCACTTACAATATCTGCTTGATCGTCCTCTACCCCGTTCACTATTACTTCATTCACATACCTCTGTGTTCTGATTGGTGGCGGTTGTATATTACGAGAATCTTTCCGTAGAAAAGTCCTCTCCACCTCAAGGCATTCCATTCGTAATTGCTCCATAGGATACACAATTCGGGCTAGATATTCCTTTTGGCGATTCTAAGCATTTCCCCACAAATTTCGTGCTGATCGGTCCATAATTAGTCGTAGCTCCCATATAAGGCCCACTTCCGAAAATCACTTAAAAGCTCATAAATCTTTTAAAAATGTTAGTATCCGAATAAAATTGAACACAAATATATTTAATATGTATACAAATAATGCGGTACAATTTTATTATGATCGGTCCATAATTAGTCGTTGCTCCCATAAAAGGCCCACTTTCGAAAATCGCTTAAAAGAGCATAACTCTCTTAAAAATGTTGGTATCCAAATAATATTGAACACAAATATGTTTCGTACATATACACATAACATGGTAGAATTTTATGACATTCGGTCCATAATTTGTCGTAGCTCCCATATAAGGCCCACTTTCGAAAAGCTCTTAACCGATCATAAATTTCTTAAAAATGTTGGTATTCAAATAAAATTCGACACAAATAAGTTTCTTATATACAGAAATAATGACACTTAATTTTATAATGGTCGGTCCATAATTAGTCGAAACTCCCATATAAGACCCTCTCCGTAATTCTCTTTAGGCTACATAAATCGTTTAAAAGTATTTATATCGAGATAAAGTTTAACACATATAATACATATATTCACAGACATCATGACACTAAATTTTTGGATGATTGGTCCACAATAGGTTATATCTCCCATATTACGTACATTTCTGAAAAACTGTTTTATACATATAATGGGTGTAGGGTATTATGGTATTATGGTCGGGCTTGACCGACTATACTTTCTTACTTGTTTTTACATAATATAGTAGTAATTTTAAACTCTGGCACAAACACAACAAAAATGTCTTACAAGCATTTCATGAAATTGCAATTAGTGTGTCTGTATTTTTTGCTCATTGCAAAACACATACATACTTCCGAAAATATTTCTTTTGTTTCACGATCAAAACATTGAAGAAGAGAACACAAGTACAACAGAACAATGTTAAAATAGAACAAAGCTGAAGTAGATGAGAATTAAGTAAAATATTAAAACTATTTTGGAACATTCAAAACATGTTTGAATAACTCGTGGACAAATTTGCAAAGCAACTTTTGCATTTTTAATGAACATAAAAGATGAATGTAGGTATGTATGCAAAAATAAATTTTTTTTAATTCAAAATTGGATAAACAAATAAAACAACGCAAAACAAATAAAAATAAATGATATTATTTAATAACACTCCTGTTTACATATTTACCCTTTTTTGTGTTTGTTCTAGTGTACTCGATGCTTTTGGTGTAATTTACGGTTTTTTTATTTCATTATCTGCTTTTGGTTTGATGTTCTACTTCATTTAAACCAGTGATGCAGGGTTGTCAGATTTTTTTGAGCTCCGTCGCCAAAACGGATGTAAAAAATCGCCAAAATCCGATTTTGTTCAGTTTTTAATTTTTTAAAAGAAATAAATTTTGTTTACACAAAAAAACCTAGTTGAATTTTTAAGTCAAAAATCGCCAAAAATTGAGAAAAAAATCGCCAAAAATAATTTTTTTTTAGTTTTTGTTAAATTTGTTTTATTTAATTCATTAATTGTTACTTATTAAATAATGTTTCAGTAAAACATATACACATTTATATCCGTTTTTGTATTTTTTACTATTTAAAAAATTTTAAAACTTTGTAAAAAGAGAGTTTTAAATTACATAAAAATGGAGATCATATTTAAAAAAAAAGTAAAATTAAGTAGATAAGTCTAAAAGTTCGTAAACTTCATCCTCAGCGATATCATTACTAGAGCCTTGACTTTCATAAATAGTTGAGTTGAATTTTTTTTATCATTTCATTAGTCGGTGTAAACGAATTGCAGCATAATTTGTTTACGTTCATATGATTAATTATTCTCAATAGAGCGTCTAAAAGCTCATATTGAATTTTATTCCTTAGTCGAGTTTTTGTATAATTCATTATTGAAAAGACCCTTTCAACGCAGGCATTACTGGTTGGAACTATCAATATAGTAAGAACGGCCAAAGATATTTCCTTAAAATGGTACGTACCTGCTGCATCGTGATAATCAAACACTTTTGGCCAAAATCCAAGTAAATTTGTTGGACTTTCGTTATTAAAATAATTATTCCAATTAATGAACGGAAGTTTTCCCCATTGAGTTTCATACACGCCTATTGCTACATTTGGATCCATAAATGATCTTAATGTTTCTTGAACAACGCCAAATTTAGTTTGAGATAATGTATTCGCACACTTTGAAATAAAAAATTGTCCAAATTTTAAAAAAAGTTCATATTTTCTGGTAATCTGCTTATCATCTCTTTTAAAAGTTTTTTTTTAAATACACAAAACAGTTTTTTTTAAGTACGATTATTTCTACTTCGCTCAATTTCGCATTTCTTAATTCTGTTTCAAACTCTGCTCCAAAATCAATTGCATCTAGAGGCAAAAATGAATTTGAAGAATCAATAGCTGCATGTAAATCATTGAAAATTTTTTCATTGTTTTCAGTATTATATAAAACAGAAGGTTTGAAAACTTTTGTTGGAAACATAAGAAGTGTACAATACATTTTTTCATACATGCTTCCTGCAACCATGCTGTCCGATTGAAATTCCAAATTCAGATGATTCATTTCGTTGACAATTGGGCTTATAAAAACCAAAAAAGACGATTTTTTTCATCACATAATTCATTATAGATGTTTTGGGCAGTTTTATCATTTTCTGCTGTTGAAATTAATGAGAAATGATATTTCAACTCTATCCACTGCTCCAAAAGCCTGTTTATTGCAGCTCCATACGAAAGCCATCGAGTTCCAGATATTTGTACTAGTTTTCTGAATTTGTTGCTGTCAATTCCAAGATTGATTAAAGCAAAGGCTCGTTTATATATCAGCATACGAAGTGGACTATTGGCAAAGTAGTTGTATATCTCTTTTATTAAAAAATCAGAATTTGTAGGTATTTCGTTGAAGGCTTTGGAGCAGCAAAGGTGGAGTGAGTGACACGTACATTTCACCAGCATTAGTTGTGGATTGTCCTTTTTAAGAAATGTGAACAAAGATTTATTTTTACCACACAAATTTTTTGCACCATCCGTACCAATTGCAATCATATTTTGATGGTTTAATTTAACTTTTTTCAAAAATAATCTTAAAATATTGTGAAGGTGTTCAGCTGTAGCTTCCTCCACCAAAAAAATACCCAAAAAATGTATTGTAATAAGGGGCTTATTTTTGTCAAAAAATCTAACACAAACACTCATCCACTTTGTTCTGTGAATTCAGTCACGATCAGGCTGTATTTGGAATTGTGAGACAACATTTCTAATTATTGCAGTACACTTAGTTTTGTCTAATCTTAGTTTTTCAAAGGGGTTTTCTTTGGCGGAACTGCTACGTAAAAGTTCGGAAAGATGGTCAACAGATGAAACTGAGCTGTGTTTTACTATAAAAATAGCAAGTTTGAAATCATTAATTTTTGATTCATTTGATTCAGGGAGAATAACTACAAAGCAGGAACAGTTTATTAAAATCGTCTTCTTCGTATATCTATGTACATATGTATAAATATTTACCAAAATTATTCATATTTCTTTATTTAAAGAAAACTGACATATTGCCAATATGCTTAGTTGACTCCGCATGTTTTTTTTAGACTCGTTTTTTTTTTGATGAGATCTTAAAGAAACTTTACATCCATAGCACCACGATGTATTCATTGGGCTACAAGTTGATTGGCAACTTATAGGAGCTTCAGAAATAGATTTCAGCCAACCTGAAAATTTAAAATATTTATGAAAAAATAGTCACAAAAAATATATAATTTACCTTTTGCCCAATATTCGTTTTCCCATTCTTTTTTGTGGCGGCGATCCAATTTGGATAGTTTTGGAGAAGATGCCATAATTAAGCAGCACAATTTCGAGTTTGCTTTTTTACCGTTAGAATGTGCTTTAAATATTTTTAACACTGAAAAAAATACTTGATGTCATTTTGACACTATATATGAAATTCACTTTAAAATGATAACCAAACAGTCATCATACAAAACAATAATCATATATAGATGGCAGATTTTTTTTTTAATTAATCGCCAAAAAATCGCCATGTTGCCAAACGGAAAATCTCGACGCCAAACACGTTTCAAAATTACCACGTTTGGCGAGAAATCGCCATATCTGACAGCCATGCAGTGATGTTCAGCCCATACCACAATTGTGCAAAAATTTTACACACATTTGTTATGCTCTTTTAAAAACATTCATTCAGTCGTCGTTGAGCAAGCGATGTGAACACATGCAGATGGTTATTGTCATTTTTTTCAGAAATTTATTAAGCATTGTTGTTGCTTCTTGTTAGACGAAGCATAGCAAACACACGCGATTCAATTACAATTGAACACAAAAAATAAAAAACTGTTTTAGATCAGAGATGATCATTTCATAGTGCAATTGCTTATTTGCCCAACCCACCAGCGTTGTCAGTTTAGGGGATTTATCCCCAAATTGAGGATTTTTTTTCGTGATTTGGGATAAAAATTTCCTTGGGGATTCGGGGATTTGTTGGGGATGACATCAATTTTAGGGGATTTTTTGGGGATTTTATTTATAACTGGCAAGTCTAAAAATGTGTGTTGTTATTTATAGTAGATGGTTTCTAGTAAAAAAGAATTATGTAAATATTTAAAAAATATATATATTTTTTACTGTTTAAAATGGCTGCAAATACTAATTTTATTAAAAAAAATCATACACCCCTATCGTGAATAAAAATTCCACATGAAATTTATTCCCTTTTATTTTTTTAACATTGAATTTTAATAGGAAAATGTGAAAAGGGAACAAATTTCATGTGAAATTTTTATTCACAATAGGGGTGAATATTTCTTGGGAACGCGAAGATTCAGCAAAAGGTTTGAAATGTACATATACGAGTATATTTTTAAAGTGTAACGCTTGCGTTGAACGCGTTTTTTCAATAATGAATACTATCAAATCAAAAATACTTAACAAAATGAAATATGAATTATTGGGAGCACTTCTCAGAATAAATACATACTTTAAAAATAATTAAATTTGTTGTGAGAAATTTAATCCATCTGATGAAATGCTAAAGCTTTTTAATACAAGCAAGATTTTTATTCTGAAGTTTTGGAAATGCTAAACTCTGGTATAATTTTTTCTTTACAAGATTTATAATTATAAATCGAATTAGTTTGAATATTAATATATGTAGCTATCGATAAAAATGAATTTTATTAAATAAATATGTTATTTTTTACATAAAATAAGTTTTACAAAAAAAATTAAATAAAAAAAAATCAGTTTGGGGATGAAAAATCCAAAATTGGGGATAAGCTCTAAAAAAATACTGGCAGCACTGCAACCCACTACTTTGTTGTGCTGTTTTAATTCAGTTGTCTTTCACATGGCACACATGCTAAGCGGATGCTTTAAATGTTTTTAAAATACAGTACGTAAAAAAATTATGGTACCATTACGAAATTTTTTCGTAATAAAAAATGCATTTGTTAATTCTCAATGTGAGCAATTTTGACCTATCCTATTTGGTGTGGGTACAAATTGTGCTTCTGTAGCGCTGGGCTTTCCTTATATTTGGGGTTTGAAGAGAGTTGGTTTCCAAAATTGAAGATAGCAAGCAATTTAATGGTTTAATTCAACAGCGTAACTTTTATTTAACGACAATGTGATTATGTTTAGCATTTCTTTTATATTTACATTTAGAATTCAATTTGAGTTTATTTATAACATTTTTGTATATTATAAATTTATAATTCAATTTAAGTTTATACAATTATTTTTATTATGTTAAAATTCAACTTGGGTTTCGATGTTTTGGTTAAACAATAGGTTGTTTAATATAAATATTCTTTAGCTTTATGTACATATACTTATTTGTTTATTAATTAGTTTGGGTTTAATTTAGTAATTAATTTGAGAAATAATTTTGTAGGTTTATATTTATTTTAGGATGTAACAATTATATGTAAGTTTCTTTAATAACAATATTTTATTAATTGAACAATGTGTTGTTGGCTGCGTTCTACAAAATTCATGGCTAGAAATTGTTTGCAGAATCGGAGCGGGCGGTATCTGAAACACACATTACACTGGTGGATAGTTGGGTGTCTGGGTCTCTGATGGCGTGACCTGAATGATAAAAAATTATTGTATAAGTAAGTTTCTTTGGGAAAATAAATTGTAATGATAAGTATGATGTTGGGAATGGGTTTGTGTAGGAAACTGTTGAAATGGAACGTGCAAATGTTGTTGTGAAGTGTAAAAAGTGTGAGATTATTTAAGGGGTGGAATTTTGAGCGGCATTACAAGGTAGATAGCACAATTTGGTGATTGGGCGAGTTAAAGTTCCTGACGCGGTACACACGTCTACGACACGAACTTGTTGATCAGATCCCTTGTGAGCCCTTTCGATTCTACCTAATCGCCATTCGTTTGGGGGTAGAATATCATCAATTATAATAACGAAATCTCCTATTTGTAAATTAGGGACCGAAAATTTCCATTTATATCTCCTTTGTAGCGATTTGAGATAATCAGTTTTCCATTGGGTCGAAAATTGGTGATGGATGGCTACTAGAGGAGCAACTTTACTTTTAGAAACAAGTAAATTAGAAAAGACCGTAGTGGATGTGTGAACCCGAAGATACACAGCTGCGCAGTACGCCATTTTGGCAGCATCACAGATTCCGTGAACTTGGATTTGATCAACGGGAGTGAACTGAATCCAACGGGGAATTTGGATTTTTTCGACAAAGGGCATGTCTCGAAGGATTTTGTTCCAGACTTGGAGCGAATCTTTACTTACAGACTCATCCCAATCAATCTTTTCCAGCCAGAGTTGTTGAATAAGGATTTTTCCTCTGATAATGACTGGAGAAATCCAGCCTGCTGGATCAAATAATCTTGCTACGGAAGATAATATTTGGCGCTTACTAGTATTAATAATTTCGGGAATGGATTCAAACGAGTATGTAAAATAGTCTGTGAGGGCATTCCACCGTATACCGAGAGTTTTAGTTGCGCTGGTATCATAAAATTTAAGAAAATCGGAATCATATATGTCTTCTTGCGGAATGGATTCTAATAATCGAGAGTCATTAGATGTGATCTTTTTTAACAGAAAACCTGCTGAGCCGAGGGATCGAATCAACTATTGTTGGGATTCTGCGGCACTATCGACAGAGTGACCTCCCGTAAGAATATCGTCTACATAAGTTTCCTTACGTAGGATTTGTCATGCTTTTGGGAAGATGTATTGATTGTCCGATGCCAATTGTAAAAGCGTTCTTATTGCCAAGAATGGAGCACAATTAATACCAAAGGTTACGGTTGTGAGCTGGTAATCTTTGATAGCCTCCCGGGGGGAGTTTTGAAAAAGAATCCGTTGATAGGGTCTGTCACAAGGATCTATTAGGATTTGTCTATACATCTTTTGTATGTCTCCGCTAAAGACATATCGGTAAAAACGCCAATTTAATATGACGCTGACTAAATCCGCTTGTAATGTGGGACCTGTATATAATACATCGTTCAGGGAAACCCCAGGTCTTGTTTTTCGAGAAGCATTAAAAACTACTCGGACTTTAGTAGTTTTATGATCTGGACGAACGACAGCGTGATGTTCCCCATCATAAAAAGAACTACACTTGTCCCCTGAAATGTATTCCATAGAGGTGGTTGGTTCCATGTGATCCAGGGTTATATATTCGTTAAGCACTTCGTTGTATTGCGCGTGGAGCTGGGGATTTTTAGCGAGAGTTTTCTCCATACTTGCGTATTGGCTTAGAGCTGTAAACCTTGAGGTGCCGAGATATTTTTCTTCAGGGAATTATTTTTTGAATGGCAAGCGACCATCTGGAAACGTCTTTTGCATAAAATTCTTCACAAATTTTATCCTCTGAAGCTATGGGTCGGGATGCTGGGATTTCTTCCTGTTCCCAGAATTTTCGAAGTAATTCGTTTACGTCAGAGTTTTCGCTAGAATTTGTGATTGAGGTAAAGGATGCTATGGGTTGCGTTTGTATTAGGCCACTGAGCACCCAGCCAAAAATGGTTTTATAGGCGGAAGCTGATTCACAAACATTCCTTTTTATACCCTCTAGATTTATATGTCTTTCGCTGTCATTTCCTAATATGAGGTCAATTGCAGAGGAAACATTAAAATATGGATCCGCTAGTTCGATATTTGAGAGCCCGAATTCGCTATTAACTTTAAATAAGTTTGAGGGTATTTTACTTGTGACTTTAGGTAGCACAATTGCCGATATTTGCAGGCGAAAATGGTTTTTTTTTTGGAAACTAGAGTTAAGTCACATTCTTTATCAGCGGTTTGTGTTTGCCCGCCAACTCCTATAATTTCAAATTTGGACTTTTTGAAGGGGAGATTCAACCGTGATCGAACTTTTTCTGAAATAAACGTTCTTTCAGAGCCTGGATCTATGAGCGCTCGAATCATGAAACGCTCCCCCTACTTTCTATTTGAACGAGGGCTGTTCTTAAAAGAATATTCGTTTGACTTGTAGCAAATGGATGTGAGGGTTTCTCGAAGAGTTAGATGTTGAGGGTTGCATCGATAACTCATGCGGCCGCTGATTTTGAGTATTAAATTTTGAATTTGGAGGTTGAGAAGCTGAATTTTGAGTGTTGGAAGTTGACTTTTGAGTGTAGGAATTATGATTTTTGTTACTAAAAGATTGATTTGCTTTTGCATTATTGTTTGGACGCATGTGCAATAAAGTGTGATGGGGTTTTCCACAATTTAGACATGTATCTTTGCTTGTACAATTATTTTTTGTATGAGAAATCGAAAGGCAGTTATTGCAGATTTGATTTTTGTAAACAAAATCAACTCTTTCTTGGATTAATAGGTTACGAAATTGTGTGCATAATCTTAGGTTGTGTGCCTCATTACACATTTTACAATTTAAATTAAGTTTCTCCTGAGAGGCATAGGTTTGAACTCGGAATTGGGATATGTTGGAAAATGAAGTTTTCGTGAATTGAATTGTAGCAATTCGTTCTACTACTTCGCATCTTTTGAGAAAGAAAAGGCTTAGTTTTTCCCATGTTGGCAAATTTCTACTTGCGTTCAGCGATTGTTCCCATTGCGCTAGGGTTTCGTGAGGTAGTTTGGAATAAACTAAGTTAACCAATATGGGATCCCAGCCTTCTGATGATACCCCGAACGATTCCAACATGGACAAACAGTCCGAAACGGAGCTATGGATTTTCTGTAGGGATTCGTTGTCTTCGACAATTGCTGCAGGAATGTTGAATAGATTTCTTATTTGGTTATCTACCAAAACTCTAATGTTCTCATATCGGGATTTGAGAGCTTGCCAAGCGAGAGTGAAATTATCATCTGTTAGGGGAAATCTATTCACTATTGATCCTGCAGTTCCTGTTGTCTTATTACGAAGATGTTAAGGACACTTTTGTTGGCGAGGTTTCCGACTAGCTATTGAGATTTCTCAGGAGGTTCCAACCCTAGCTCACCAATTTTTCGGCGTATGTCAATCTTGGGCGATTGATATAAACTGCTGTGAACATGTCACGAAAAGCAGGCCATTCTTCGTAACTTCCTGAGAAGGTTTGAGTATCGCAAGGGGGTAGTTTAAGGTATGTTGTAACAACTTCTTGAGTCGGATTTGGAGTCATGGGTTGTGTGCTAGTACGAGGATTTCGGCTTTCCCTATGCGGTTTAATAAAATCGAGAAGTTTAAAATAGTGAGATAATACATTTCTATACATGCCGCATATTGTTCTTGTGTCGCTGTTTTTATTTCCTCGATTTGCTTAGATAGCATGATATATTCATACGATTTTTCTACCTTACTCCAACGATTGTCAAGATCTTTCAATTTAATATCTAAGAGTTCTTCAGACTGTCCAGAAGATTCCTGAATATCATTTCTTTTGCGAAATGATATTAAATTGTTTGCCTCGAATGCAAATCTGTAGATGGGGCCATAGTGAAAAACTGTAAGTATGATTTGTAAATTGTAAAGTGGACTGAAATTCGAACTATTTTCTTTTATGGAACAAAAGAAAATCAAGCATAAATCGAAAACTTATGTAGATAGCAAATAGTGTAGATTTCCTTTATGTGCCAAAGGAAATTGAAGAGTAAAATTTAAATAGATAGCAAAGCTATTTTAGGTTCCTTTATGTGTCAAAGGAAAGTAGAGAGCAAAATGAGAATAGATAGCAAAGCTATTTTAGGTTCCTTTATGTGCCAAAGGAAAGTAGAGAGCAAAATGAGAATAGATAGCAAAGCTATTTTAGGTTCCTTTATGTGCCAAAGGAAAGTAAAGAGTGAGAATGATAATAGATAGTAAATCTATTTTAGGTTCCTTTATGAGCTAGAGGAAAGTAAAGAGCGGTATAAATTATTTATAGAAAGAAAGAAAATCTATAATGTTTTGTTTTATGGAAGAAACCAAAACTAAAGAATGATATAAATGTACAGATTACAAATCTGTAATATTTCCTTTTACGTGAAAAAGAAAATATAGCGGTATTAAGACAATAAAATTTTAGATGTAAAATCTGTAATATCTTCTTTTGTATGCCAAAAGAAACTATCGCAGTATGGAAAGCGAACTGGCTTGGGAAGACTTATGATTGAGATAAGCTGTGCGCATATTGGCTTGGAATTTTAATTACTAAAAGCGTTGTAATTGCGATAAATTATTAGTAAAATAGCTTGGAGTTTTAATTTCCAGTAGCTTTGTATTTGCATGTATTGAGACTAGTGGACTGTAGATCCATAGGTCACTGGTTCATATCTGGTTCGAAGGACCATGAACAATTTTGACCTATACTATTTGCTGTGGGTACTAATTGTGCCTCTGTAGCGCTGGGCTTTCCTTATATTTGGGGTTTGAAGAGAGTTGGTTTCCAAAATTGAAGATAACAAGCAATTTCAACAGCGTAACTTTTATTTAACGACAATGTGATTATGTTTAGCATTTTTTTATATTTACATTTAGAATTCAATTTGAGTTTATTTATAACATTTTTGTATATTATAAATTTATAATTCAATTTAAGTTTATACAATTAGTTTCATTATGTTAAAATTCAACTTGGGTTTCGATGTTTTGGTTAAACAATAGGTTGTTTAATATAAATATTCTTTAGCTTTATGTACATATACTTATTTGTTTATTAATCAGTTTGGGTTTAAGTTAATAATTAATTTGAGAAATAATTTTGTAGGTTTATATTTATTTTAGGATGTAACAATTATATGTAAGTTTCTTTAATAACAATATTTTATTAATTGAACAATGTGTTGTTTATTTTAGAATTTCACTTTTATGATTTTCACACTTAATTAGTTATATTTCAGTTGATTCGTCTTTATTACTAAGTATAATTTAGAATTTTCCGTTTGTATATAATTTAAGGTTTTCATAGATTTAAGATTTTAACTCCCAAATATAATTAGTAAAATACAGTGCTCATAAATAATGATTAGGTTTTAAAATTACTATTAATGTAATTTGTTGTAAAGTCTGTTTGTTTGCCTTTGCGTTGGATTTTGATTGAATGTGTGTGTTTGCGTTGGAGGATGTGTTCGTTTGGCTGATTGAATGATGAGGAATTATGATGTGGTCGCTTTGATTGTTGAATAAAGAGACATTTTATTTAGACGTTAGTTGAGTTGCAATGATTTTTCAACCGTATGACAAAGCGGTTGATTTAATTAAATTGAAAAGCGCAGCATACCAAATATACAACTCAATAATAAAGAACGTTTTGCTAATTTAAACACAATCTGCCGTATTTATAAAAAATAAAGTAGGCTTTAAGTGTGCTTTAACCCTTTACGGCGCAAGAACGCCAATTTTTTCTGTTTTCTTGTATTAGATAGAAAATAAAACATAGATAAAGGAAAATTTTTGAAAAATTTTTTTATTAAAAATTAAATAATGATTTTCGACAAAATATTATTTGTTGCAGAAATGCAACATTGCATCAATAGCTCTTATTTATTGATGTTGAACTTATGCTAAATGAAAATTTTTAAAACAGTTATTTTGCTTATTGTAACATAAAGCAATGCCGCATTTTTCGCATAATGTTTGCGTATAACCCTTACATTCCGGAAATTTGCATCTCATCCGCTTTTCAGTGCATGCTGGCCAGTGCCCTAATTGGTCCATCCTCACATTTCTTGGAGGTACGTGTTGAGCGGGACCCCTCTTCTTTTTGTTTTGGATTAGGCATTCAACATCACTTCCACGTTTTGCACGGTTGACTGTCTTATATTTACATAAGGTCTCAGCTATATTGAGTCTGAACTCTGCAGAGTTAAGGACCTTACTAGGACTACCATTTTCAGAACGTATTATTTTATATAACAGCCATGAATTGCACATAGTCATATCAAAAAAATGGTAAAAAAAATCGTATGCCCCATCGCTTACTACGTAGCTTAATTTTGTAGTGGCCCATAACGGAGTCTAAAAGGTCAACTCCTCCCATATGACGGTTATACTCCGCCACTACAAAAGGGAGTTCAACCGAAATGTATACTTTTTTTGACTTGTCCCATCTTCTCACTTCAGTCGTTGGGTGCTTTGCTGCAAAATTAGACGCTAGAGTGACGATTTTATTGTCTCTCCAAGCCACTACAGCAATGTCAGTTCCATTGCAGTCACCGGCTTGTTCTATTGACGTACCGCGCGGCTCTCTTTTTAGAAATTTTTCTTCTGGCAGCTTGCAGTTGGGAATACGGTTTCTTCTTATAGTACCCAAAGCCAAAATTCCGCGGCTGGAAAGCGTTTCAATTAGAGGTATTGAGGTGTAATAGTTATCAAAAAAAAGGCGATAGTTTTGACTGGATGGAATATCTCGAGCCAGACGGACTACGACATTGGATGATGCCCCTAAGTCAGGTTCTCCAATCACACATTTATTCTCCTTGCCACTGTAGACTTCAAATTTATATCCAAAACCAGAAACACCACACATAACAAATAATTTAAATCCCCATTTATAGGGTTTATCCGGCAAATATTGCTTCAACATGCTTCTTGCTTTCGTCGAACACCTTTGTTCATCCACGCATAAATGAGCCTCAAGTGGAACTTTCTTAAAGTTGTGGTTAAGTTTCTCAATTAATGGTCGGACCAATACATTTTTATATTTGGCATATGAACGATAGACATATAATAAACGATACCAATGAACTGACGTATCTCCTGACTATTCACATTAATTGGCTTATTTGAATCTTTCTGCACAGAATATAAATTGGTCTGGTCTCTTATAAAGTCTATTATATCCTCTGGAAACAAATATGAAAATACCTCAAAAGGGGTATCTAGGCAAAGTATCTCTGGTGGTAACGTTTCAGACCCAAGAAAACGTAGTTGCTCATCATTTAAAGTTAAGCTTTTCGTTTTCCATACAGTTTTTGCCTTTGATATACGGCCAGATAACTTTGGAGCTGCTTTAGCGGAGGTAGTAGGAGAAGCTGTTACTTGAAATAATTCAGTGGTGGATGTAGTTGGTAGATCGTCTGCAAAATCAGGAACATCTTCTTCGTTAGGCGGCAACTCTAACTCCTCATCAGAGCTTTCATCCTCATTCGCTTCTTGATTATATGGTGGATCAGTGACATCATCGTCATCAGAAAAATCAAGTCCATCTTCGCTATCTTCCCACTCTGCTAGAATATATTCAAATTCCTTAGTAGTTAAATTATGCACTTTTTTGCTCATTTTACAACTACGAAGATGAAGGGGAAAAATTGTTAAATAATGGCCTCAATATGCAGTGTTGCAGATATGCAACAAACAAAAATCAGTATAAAACACAAACGAAATTGGTTTTCCAAAAAAAAAAAACTTGCAATTTATTATTGAAATATATCGTATTACCTTTCACTTTCACAAATTTCAAAAGCCAAATATGAGTATTTCTTCAAAAAATTATTTTTCGCAAATTGACTAAATGCTTGCAAAACTGGTTTTTACACGTGTACCACTTGAAGCGAACATATGCCATCTAGTCTGCTTTTCATTAGAAAACTTTGTTGCCAACCATAAGAACACTTTGTTGCCAAACTACAACATTAAGCTAAATCGGCTTATCAGCATCTGCGGTATTTTAACACTAACTTTAAGGGTATGTTGCAGAAATGCAACATGGCGCCGTAAAGGGTTAAGACAAAATTTTCATACAAAATTTTCTTAAAGTACACTTGAAGTCTACTTTAATTTTTTATAAATACGGCAGAATGCCTTTCGTGTTATAAAACATTTAAAGGTCACTAGGAAATCCTTTTTTTAAATTTGCGAGATAGGTTTAAAGATTTTGATTTTCAAGATAGGTTTAAATATTTTGCTGCCCTTTTTGCTTTTCTGAAAATAACTGTTCTAAAATTGTTTTTTGATATCGATAATTGTTATTTATGGTCCCTGATATTTTTTCTTAAAGTGTTTATATCTGGCTAAAACTCTTTCTTTCTTTTCTTATTTTAAGCGTTTGATAATATGTTTGCTGAGAAAAATCTCTCACCAATACATCTTAATTTTTATTTTTGAACAACACCCAGCATACCATTCTAGGAGCGCTCCGAAAAAGGAGCCAGAAAAGTCGGCACGCAGTATGACTCAGAAATTACACTTAATTATGTGTGTACCAAAGCGTAGTTGTCCTGTTATTTGTGCTTTGAACAAAAAAAAAACATAGCTGTACCACATGATAAAGACAAGATTACACAGAGCCCAAAAAACCCTCATAAAAGACTCTTTTCTGACATTATCTCAGAGCTCTTTCAGAGCCCAAAAAAACCCTCATAAAAGGCTCTTTTCTGGCATTATCTAAGAGCTTTTTCTGACGGACCATTTTCGAATGTAATGACCCTCTTTTCTGAAGGTTTTCGGAGCAATAATGATTGTTTTTTGGACTCATAAAGAGCAGGAACGCTCCGGAAAAGGTGTCAGAAAAGACTCTTTTCGGACTCATATGGCTTGCTGGGCACTGATTTAAACATACAACAGTGTTGCCATTTTAGCACTTTCAGTACTAGATTTAGAATTTTGTTTCTCGAAAATGCATTGAAATTTTTAAAAATTATGCTAAATGCTTTTTAGCATAATTTGCTTGATAAAAAACTATTTTTTTCTCGAACAAATTTTTACTTTTTTACTCCAAAAAATACTTTTGGAGAAATATAAAATAACTTTTATTAATATTTCAACTAAATTTCTTTCGGTGTGGTAAGTAAATGAACACGGACATTTTTGAATTAATATATGAAATGTTATCTATTAAAACAAGTCAACAATTGTTATTACAAAATTAGAAAAAACTATAGAGAGAAACTTTTCGAATGGTGCTTGTTTTGTTTCAGTGAGAGTCATGCTTTGTTATGCTTGTTTTGTTGATAATGTTTATACTAAAATACATAGCTTGGAAGTAGTGTGCTTAATATGTTTACTATTGACTGCCATTATAATTTTGGAAATCAGTGACAAAAAAATAGACTTTTGGCCGATTAAATTAAATTCTGATATACCGTGCAGCGTAGTTTTTGTAATTCTCATTATATATTTTTTTTTTATGTGGAGACCCTACACACAGTCGAATATAGCACTCTAACTTGTTTCAAACTCAGGTTGAAATATCTGGGCCACATCGTTACAGTACAACAAAATTTCAAAATCACCTAAGAAAATTGGAGCAATAACGAATATGCATCGACCTACTACAGTAGATGATGTATGCAGATTTTTAGGTATGGTAACTTATTACTCCAGATTTATTCTTGATATGTCTTCTATCACATACCCATTACGTTAACTGCTCCAAAAAGATAAAAAATTATTCTGGTCATCAAATTGTAAAGCTGCATTTGTAAAACTCAAGAATATAATTTCCAGTGATAACAACAGCTGAGAAGAATTATAGTTAATTAGATCTAGAAACATTGGCTATAATTTTCACTATCAGTCATTTTTGCATGTACCTCTACGGCAGGAAATTTCAACTTCTAACAAATATCCGCCCTTTAACGCGCATATTTCACCAAAGTTACTAAGATATACCGAAAAACTTATACAAAAAAGGCTCTGAACACACAAATTTTGATTGTTTATTTTAATTGTTATTATGTTGTAATTTCCATAAATTATAATTTTTTTTATATTTTTCACAATCGACATCATTGGTGTTTGTAAATTTTTATTTATTTTTTGTTACCACCAAATTAAAAAAAGCACGAAGGACTTTTTTTATTTAGCTAATTCAACAACCACCCTGTAAAAAGCACATTGCCTACTTTTAGGATGACAAACTTTTTTAATTCCCTTGAAATTTTTCGAATAACGGTATTATGGTAAATTTCGAAAAACTCACCATTATTTTATACTCACCACTATTTTTTTCGCCGCTTTTCAATTCATCACATAAGAAAAAAATTTCCTGCGACGTCTTTTTTTTGTCCAGTCGTTTTAGTCCTCGCGTTGTCGTCATCGTGTTGTCGTCTTCGTTGCGTTCCTGCCACTATCTACTTGCTGCCTTTTTACACACACTGAACCAATAATGGTAGGTAAATAGCGCAAAACTGCATGGAGATTTGAAAAAAAGTAGGTCCTTATACAACTAACAAAATTTTCCGTCTATGTAACATACATTTTTAGTCAAATTTTAAATTTTAGTAAAATAGTCAATATAAAGAAAATTTTTCATTATGAATAATATCAATCGTTACTATGCATAGCGTTAAATTGATGAAAATTAAGTTAAATTAAAGAAAACAATTTGTCAAAATAACGAATAATATTCTCTATATATAAAATATTTCTTCATTTCAACTACCCTTTTTTTATTCAATTCAACAATATATCGTTAATTTTCAAAGCGTTTCAAAACCCCAGTAGAAACAATTTAAAAAGTATCCTATGTTTTATTTAATACAATTTTGTAATCGTGAGTATTAAAATAATCAACTGCCTATTTCACTAAATGCGAAGCAAATCTGTCTTTCGCACAACTAAATGTTAAACAAAAACAAATTATCAAAAATGTGTTTAAAACAAAACAAAAACAAATTTTTGATTTGTTTTAAATGTATTTGTGCGAAAGAAAGCGTTCTTTCGATATTGTAAAATTGGCAGTTAATGACTTAAATTAAACTATTAAGCTACGGTCACATATGGCAAATGTTAGCTTCAAACATGTTTGCCCGCATTTGCCTTAAATATTTTAAAAATTTGTTTGATGGCCACACTAAGAGCAAATATTTTACAAAATTTGTTTTCAAAAACAGCAGTGAAACAACTTCAAATTAAATAATTGTTTTTCTTGTGGTCACATTTGAACAAATGTTTGCTTTAGTAATTTATTTCATCAAACTGTCAAACAATATAAATTTATTTTCTCATAAATAAATTCGATATGGAAGATTGTGAAACATTATTTGTGTTAAGTTGTGGAGCAGCTTCTCTACTAATTTTAGAACAAGAGGAAGCCAAAAGAAAGAGGAAAAGGCAATGGTTACGTAAATGAGTTCAACGTCGGAAAGAGGAAGTCTGCTGTGCAAAGTTACTGATGGAACTACGATCTGAAACTCCAGATCTTTACAAGAACTTTTTACCAATGAACGCAGCTGATTTTGATTATTTAGTTAGTATTACACAAAATTTCAGTAAAAATATAGAAAAATAATATGTATGTATTTTCACTATGTTTTTACTATGTCATTTTTGTTGTCAAATTGTCCAAATTGTTGGCAGTTGTATGAAAACGGATTGTCATATGTTTGCAATCATGATTGCAAAATGACATAGTGAAAACCAAGCATAAGTTTGGTGCCACTTCTTATAATAAAAAAAGGAACAAAGTTTCGTAATCCAATATCCCCCTCGGAACGTTTGATAGTTACGCTTCGGTACTAGCAAAGATTTTTATAAATATACATACCTCCATATTCTTTATAAATAAATAAATATCAAACGCACAGCTGTTGTTTGACTACCTTTGTTTGGTTCTCAGTGTTGACTATTATGGCGTTTTTTTAACGACCATACACAAGAATAATACATTTAACAATCAACTACACTTTATTTTGTCACATACATGTTTTTGTTATTATTATAATTTCAACTATCAGTTCATATATGTATGAAATATAGCGCAAAGCGATTTTCAAGAAATTCGCCCCAAAATCAAACTTATACAATTTTTGGTGTCAAAAAGTAGTTTTAACAATAAAAATAGAATATCAAAAAAAAAAATAAAAAAAAGTTATCGGTCCATATATAGCCCATAAACATAAATTTGGCTCTTAAATTAATTTTTTTTTGCGTAGATATAATTCAATAGTCCACAAATTTAAAAATTTAAACTAGTGCCATTGCAAAGATTAACAAAACATCGTTCTGCAAGAAATGCAACATATGTTCCAGATAATATAATAAAGGGTGGTTAAATTGTAAGGGCCGATGTTGAATGTGAACCATACCTAAACGCCAAGCTTTTTTCCGAATTTTATTTGACATTTCTCTATTTTAGACTTACTCAATTTGAACCATGGAGAGATACACAATCCAACAACGTGTTAAAGTTATCCAGACTTATTATGAAAATGGGCGTTCAAATCAAAATGCATATCGTGCACTTCGTGATTTGTTTGGTCAATTTGATTGTCCAAATGTGCGTACAATCGCAAAAATCGTGGAAAAATTCGAGCAAACCGGGTCTGTAGAAGATGTGAGAACACCAGTGCATGCTCGTACAGTTCGTACTGCAGAAAATATTGCTGCTGTTCGCGTTAGTGTGGCTGAAGAGCCGTCCACCTCAACTCGTTGTCGTGCCCAACAATTGCACCTCTCACGCTCGTCGTTGATGAACATTATGCATAAAGACTTGCATTTACACGCTTACAAGGTGCAATTGGCTCAAGAACTAAAGCCTCTTGACCATTCCAAACGTCGTGAATGGGCAGAATGGTGGCAAGAAATGGCAACAGTGGATGATTAATTTTCGAAGAAAATCATCTTCAGTGGATTCGTCAATAAACAGAATTGCCGCATTTGGGCGAATGAGAATCCAAGAGTGATTGTCGAAAAACCAATGCACCCACAAAGAGTGACTGTTTGGTGCGGTTTATGGGCTGGCGGCATCATCGGGCCGTATTTTTCCAAAATGAGGCCGGTCAGGCAGTTACTGTGAATGGTGTTCGCTATCGTGAGATGATAACGAACTTTTTATGGCTCGAATTGGAAGATATGGATGTGGACGATATGTGGTTTCAGCAGGACGGTGCCACTTGCCACACAGCTAACGAAACAATGGCTCTTTTGCGCAACAAATTCAATGGCCGTGTTATCTCACGTAATGGCGATGTCAATTGGCCGCCAAGATCATGTGATTTGACATCGTTGGACTTTTTTCTTTGGGGTTATTTGAAAGAAAAGGTGTACGTCGATAAGCCAGCAACAATTCAAGAGCTAAAGGATGAGATAATTCGGCACATTAACGGCATAGAACCTCCAGTATGCCTCAGGGTCATCGAAAATTTGGACCATCGGATGGAGGTGTGCCGCCGTAGTCGCGGCGCCCATTTGGCCGATATTTTGTTCCATACATAATTGAGTAATACCAATATATCATAATAAAATAAAATTACAATGATTTCCTAAATAGTTTGTGTTTTATTCAAAATCAACATCGGCCCATGAAATTTAACCACCCGTTATATGTTATTTAATTCTTGACAATATTTGTGCATAATATTGCATAGTATCTTTATAAAACCTTTATTCTCTACTTCTACAAAATTATCATGAAATAAAACAAACAACGTAAATGAGAAATATATTAGCGCTATTTATTACATAAAAATTAATACAAACTAAAATTGTACATGCATTTCTTTTTATAATTAAATAAAATAATAAAATTTACCTTGTCCAATAATTCAGTTCGATTGGAAATCGTGAGATTTAAGAAAATGTATGTGGTTAATAGCAACGACTTTTTAGTCTTTTTAATTTTATTTATTATTTAAAGAGTAAATTATTTTGTAGCATTATTAATTTCAAATCGACTTGATTTTATAACAGGAACAAACATAAGGTTTTGAAAAATATAAATACATACATTGTAATAATACTTTTAGAAATTAAATGAAATCCATCTCTTAATACGATCATTATGAATTTGTACTAATAATTACTTCGAAAAATTCATATTTTTAATAAAGTGTTTTTAATTTTGTATACAAAAAATATGCTATTGTGTTAATGACCAATAAACCAATAAAAGTCAACTTAATTTATAAATTTTTTCAATTAAAGAACAATTTAACATTTCGGAATTCTTTGCAACATGCTATTTAAAGTTAGATATATAAGAATTTATTTGTGGACTACTATAATCAGAAAAGACCAAACTAATATCGATTCTTTCGGATATTTGAAAGCATATATCTATAACATTAACTGCAAAATGCATTCTATATTTTATGCCCTCAAAGTACACTATTATTTCTTGGGTCTCTAAAATAGAACCAGATACAAACATCGTTGGTAGGATTTGCGTTTTTGCTTCCTGCCTTTTCAATAACTCTTCCTCACAGGCTGCAACAGTATTCCATCAATAATAAAACTCTTTTGTTAGTCTCGCATAGAGTAGATATCTAGTGCATATTTTTTTCATTTACTACATGGACAATTTTTGTAGCAGGTAAAAGATTCCAATGCATGAACTATCTGAAAAGAGAAATATTATTGCATTATTTAATAGTAAAAAAATTAGTAAATGTTTAAAAAATCTTACTTTCTGTTATATTATTTATTTTTTCCATGCCAGTAAGAGATTGCTGGCTTGGGCTTTGATGCGATCATGAAACTCAGAAATAATTTTAGTAGCAAATGGTTTAAATCCATTATGAAAACTTTCGGCATTTGGGTATAAATTAAAGTCCATATCGATCTACAAAGTTATAAATAAATACATATATTAAAAGATTTATAAAAACGTGAAAAGTAATATTATATCGCACCAGTTGAAATCCAAATGGCTTTTTGTACTGCACCCATTTGCTTAGTATATCAGATGTACATTTAGTCTTCACCAGTTCATTTAGTCTATAGTTTTTAGATGCAGTGCAATGCTTTTCAACTTCTGCCCAAGAACAATTGTCTGGAAGCTCTAATAAAAATGTTGTATATAAAAATCAATAACTATACCAAATGCATTTTTTATACAGCTCTTACCAAGATTTAAATCTCTTTTTTTACCACTCGAGGATAACTTATTTGAATATGATCTTTTTTCGAGAGCACAATTGTTTTTAGTTCTCGGACCAGGTTAAAGTACTTATCACTTTATTTTTTTGTGTTAATAGTAATTTAATTATTTTTTTTTTATTATTTATTTGTATTATTTTTATTTTTTTATTAGTCTTAAAATGCACACTAAATATAAAACACTTTATAATTATATACTTATTTATCTATATTTTTTAAAAAATTCTTTGTTTTTATGTTTATTGTTATGTATATTTAATTATAATTTTTATATTTATTTGTAGAAATTTTTATTTTTATACCCTACACCACAATAGTGGGGAGGGTATATTGGATTTGTGCTCATGTTTGTAACGCCCAGAAATATTGGTCCAACACCCACCTTAAAGTATACCGATCGGCTTAGAATCACTACCTGAGTCGATTTAACGATGTCCGTCCGTCCGTCCGTCCGTCTGGCTGGCTGTCCATGTAAAGCTTGTGCGCAGAGTACAGGTCGCAATTTTGAAGATATTTCGATAAAATTTGGAACGTGATATTTTTTCGGCCATCCATGATGGATGGGATTGAAACTGATGGAAATCGGTCCATTATTTTACCTAGCCCCCATACAAATGTCCTCCCGAAATGGGGTTTACCGGTCAGAAGATCGGTCCATAATTAGTCGTAGCTCCCATATTTTATTTTATTTATTTCATTTATTTGTAATATTAAGCCTTCTCGGCCAAAATAAAAAATATATTACATAGTAATAAAAACTACCTGAATTTTTAATTTAATAATAATTAATAATAAAATAAAAATAATAATAATATTAATAATAAGAAGTTACTATAGGTTCCCCAACCATAAATATATAAAGGGAAAAATAACAAATATTTTATTTTATATTTTATAAGGTCCCATATAACAACAACATATATATGTACATATGTATATTAAAAAAAATAAAAAACATTAAATAACATTACATTACATTGACTCAGAAAAGTGGCGCAAAAGTTTTAGGCGAAATGCGTTGTTACAATGCGTAAAAAGGCGCAATGGCAGTGGTAATATGTTCCACCACCGAGCAATTCTAACAACATATGATCTCTCAAAAAAAGAGGAATTAATTTTGGGTATAAAAATTTGTGGGTTTCTAGTAGATCGCATAAATAAAAAAGCATTATATAGAGAAAGTGGTTTGGTATCCTTAATAACATTGTAAAATAGTATAATATTTCTATATTTAAAAAAATCATCAAATATGCAACCAAGAAAACTGCGAACGAAGTTTGAAATATGTTCACGGCGCCTTACATTGTATACGAAACGAACAACTGAATTAACCAAACGATTAATCCTACGCAATTGAATAGAATAGGTCCCAGAAAAACTTCTAGTCCATACAAAATCTGTGACATCAACAATGAATATGCCAATTTATACCTTATATGCATAGGGAGATATAAGTTAAGAGAGTATATTCTGCGTAAAATACCAAAAACTCTAGAGCTTAAAGTGTCAATGTGAGTACAAAAAGTAAGCTTAGTATCTAAAATGACACCTAAACACTTGAGTTGCTCAATAAAGTTGACACTAACATTATCGAAGACAATATTTAATTTAGGAAAAAAACGAATGGTAGTGCCAAACATAATAGCATTAGTTTTTGATGGATTCACAGTCAATGAATTACAAGAAGCCCACTCAAAAACACGTTCTAGACAAAAATTAATATTGTTTTGTAACACATCAGGGAAATCAATACTACTTCGAAAAAGCAAGAAAATGTCATCAGCATATATAAAAGATTTACATATCGGAGAGGCAATAAAATCTGGTAAGCTATTCATATACAAAGGAAATAGAAGTGGACCCAATACAGATTCCTGTGGAACGCCAGATAAAAGAGTACGCAATGAAGAACATTGTCCACCAAAAACAACATATTGAGACCTATCTGTCAAATAAGAGTAAATAAGACGACAAGCAGTACTAGTGAAATTAAATTCATCCCTCAGCTTTCTAACCATAAGCCTAGTACTCTGTTCAAATTTGGGAAAAATGTTGAGCAACATTAATTATTTCATACGGAAAATTTGACGTATAGCCAATGTTGCCTATCACGCGAATTTACATAATTTGACGTTTTTTTTTTATTGAAAGTACGCCACATTGTTTTACTTCTGTAAACAAAACACATATGTTTTGCTTTTTTGTAAATTTAAATCGAAACTAAATAAAAGTTAAAATATTTAAAAATCTGTGTTGAATCGAAATAGTTAAATAAAATGAATAAACAAATATTACTGGCAGTTTGTGCAGCAGCACAACAAGTAATAGATATTGTTGTTGCGACAGCAGAGCTTTTGGATGAAAATTCCACGTGAAACAATTGCTACTTTAATTATTTCGCTGTGAAAAAATAATGTTGCCAGATACATTTCATATGTTTTTCACAAAATGAACAGAGTACTACTTCTGCAACATTTTTTCATGAAAATTTCATGTGAATTTTTTTAGCATGTATTTTGACAGCATTCCACTTGAAATTTTGAACAGAGTACTAGGCTATAGTAGCAAAAGAAATTTAATTAAAAGCTTTAGAAAGATCTAAAGATATAAGTACACTCAATTCACTGGCATTAACATTTTTCCTAATGTGATCCGTAATATCCAGAAGCATTGTAGTTGTGTTGAACTCTTTACGATAGGCATATTGGCCATCATAAATGCACACCAACGTGGATAAGGCCCACTTCCGAAAATCACTTAAAAGAGCATAACTCTCTTAAAAATGTTGGTATCCAAATAATATTGAACTCAAATATGTTTCGTACACCGATCGTATGAATTTTATGACGATCGGTCCATAATTTGTCGTAGCTCTCATATAAGGCCCACTTCCGAAAATCACTTAAAAGAGCATAACTCTTTTAAAAATGTTGTTATCCGCATAAAATTAAACACAAATATATTTAATATGTATACAAATAATACGGTACAATTTTATTATGATCAGTTTATAATTAGTCGTAGCTCCCATATAAGGCCCACTTTCGAAAAGCTCTTAACCGATCATAAATTTCTTAAAAATGTTGGTAATCAAATAAAATTCGACACAAATAAGTTTCTTATATATTTCTTATAGAAATAATGACACTTAATTTTATATTGGTCGGTCCATAATAAGTCGAAACTCTCATATCAGACCCTCTCCGTAATTCACTTTAAGCTCCATAAATCGTTTAAAAGTATTTATATCGAGATAAAGTTTAACACTTATAATATTTATATTCACAGACATTAGGACACTAAATTTTTGGATGATCGGTCCACAATAAGTTATGTCTCCCATATAACGCCCATTTCTGAAAAACTGTTTTATTCTTGTACTGGGTGTAGGGTATTATATGGTCGGGCTTGACCGACTATACTTTCTTACTTGTTTTATATAAGTCTTTAAATCAGGGCTGAATTTGTATACCACACAATAGTAATTGATATTAAGAACAATCATTGAAGAGAAAATAATTGCTTTTGATTAGCACACAATGAATAAATTTCTTCAAATGTACGTTGTTTTAGTACATATTAATAAATTTATTCAGAACGACGAATTTATTTCAATTAGACTAACATACTCCGGTTTATTTTAATAAAGTTTCTTCATTTCTACGATATTTTCTTCAATATGAAGAAATTTCTTCACAATTAAGAATTTTATTCAATTCAAAGATTAGGAAATTTCTTCAACTCAACATGTCAATAATTAGTTTTAAAATATATGTACATATACACATAAAGGTATGTATGCACAAATATATTACCACAAAAAAAGCTCTTGTTCTTCATCATCTAAAATTAACAAAATATTGTCACGTTAACAGACAAATTCTTCAATTTAACATCCTTAAAGGCTGTTTATTTGAATACATTTTTTTTTTGTTATTTCTACTAAAGTCGATTACGAAAACTTACTACCCATTTAACAATATACATATGTACATGTAAATATAACAAAATTTTTGGATATATTTTAAGAACTTTTATTCAAACCAACATGTAAATCTAAATTTAATTTATTCCTAAAAATTAATGTTTATTTTACTAAAAAATATTCAATTGGAAGAATTTTTATGCAGATTTGAATAAAAACCCTGCTAATTCAACTATTATTTTCTTTGATAAATTACGAACCATTTTATTCATTATTACCTACGATATTTTTTTCTGTGCACTTATATTACGGTTTAAGAACACACTTAAACTTTTCGAACACTTTGATGACACGCCATCTGTTGATGAATTTGTTAGTAACAATATTAATACACTTTGTGTGATCAACGTTGTCTGTTGATGAGTTTATTAGTTTTTTTTTTGATGAAATTTTCAGAGGTTGTCTCAGATTTTTGCTCATATCTCCGTTATTTGTGGACGGATTTTGCTGATTTTAAATAGCAAACTTCTCGGAAGCATACCTGACACAATTATGGAAGATTTGGATCCCGAAAATATCTGGGGACTTCAGAGATTTCAACAGTCAGACAGACGGACATGGCTTAATAGACTACGCTATCTATAAGGATCCAGAATATATATACTTTTTAGGGTCGGAAAATTATATTGTGGAAATTACAAACGAAATGACAAACTTATATATACCATTCTCATGAAGGGTATAAAAAGAATATGGGAATTTTTATCGAGAAATTTTGCCATCTCAAAAAAAGTGCGCCCTCTGTTGGCTGGCTGCTGCCGGTATAGGACAGTAAAAAATTCCCCTATTGGTGTAATGAGTTGGTTGTTGTATTTACTAAAAAAAACATTATTTCACCTCGAAAAAAACAATCAACAACGTAAATGTTATTATTAGCAGTGTTACCAGATAATTAGATATATTTACGGTCTAAGTGTTCGGGACATGTTTCCGAATACCAGAAATTAATTTTAGGGTGTAAATTTGACCAATATATAAATATGAGAAAAATCTTATCTTAAATATGGAAACCCATCATATCTGTTACAAAAATTTATTTTTGGTAGTTCTAGTAGAACGCATGCTATTATTATGCCTAGACACTTATCAATTGTTATGAGTCGATTGTATTGCGTGACTATATCGAGATTATGGAATTCAATGATTCCATATGCGGATCGCAGATTTTCACACAGTTTGTCAAATTTCAAACTAATTTTCTTGTCAAATTTTTAAATGAATGTAGAATTAATATTTTTTTTGTTCTCTATTTCGTGTTGACCATGGAACATTTAAAGAGGTAAAATTATTAGGAGTGCCATTATTTGAAAAAAAAACTATATTTTAAATTGTGCTTTGTTTGTATGTATTGGTTCTATCATGGGTTAACAATCATTTTCCTGCAATTATACATTATTTATTAGTTTTGTGCAAATATTAAGGACTCTCTTCATTGTTATTATCTTAATCTTAAATTTTTTTTATTTTTCTTCATTGTTATATATCTAAACAATTGTATTAATATTATAATGTTAGTAGTACTGCTAATTTTGGCCCCATTGGCTTGCAGCATATTTTTTGAAATAAATAAATAAAAAAAAATAAAAAAAGAGGCGAATTGGGCTACTGTAGAAAGAGAACTTTTTTTACTTTTTTACATTTTTGTACACATCCAGTTTTCGTTCTTGCATAAACAGCTGGTTGATTTTAAAGTGATGTTAAATTATTTAAAAGCAACTTCAGCTATTTTTAAATTAAAAGTATGTTTTAGCGGTGAAAGTATACTTTTACGTGTCTATAGTTAAAGTAAAATGTAATTTTAACAAAAGTCAACCTTTTAACTATTAAAGTACACTTTTTGTGACTATGGTTATGGCCCAATAAATTTAAGGTAAAACAAGTAAGAAAGTGTAGTCGGGCAATGATTACTATTCTACAAATCTGGTCGTTAGAATAGTAATCATTTTTAGCAATTTCATAAAACTTTCGGTAATTACAATCTGAGTAATATATTTCGCACATTTTTTATCTCTTTAATTTAAATTTTTAAAAGCTAAAGTAATAAATAATTTGATAACCCCGATTTCTAAATATATTCTATTATATCTAGTTTTATAGCGATTTCATATTAATTTTCTTTTCTTTTGTATTATCCTGCAAGCAAAATTTATGTAATTTATTGTGAATGATCTAACCCGCTAGTACCTTTGATCCAAAGCACTATTTTTGAAACTTAAGAGTTACCATGCATGCAAGTGCTGTGTACGTATTATATACGAAAACTTATTCGAAAAACTCGAGTAGCTCTGCAAGTGAAAAAAATGTGAGTGTATTAGTAAAAACTGTAAGTGTATTGAGTTTTTCGAACTTGCACTTGCATGTGTAAATACCGGGTTAAGTGACTATGATCGAAAGTGTGCGACGTTTTGTCGTATAATAACCAAGGGTTATTATACATTTGTTGTTTTTTTTTTTTTTTGTAAATCGAGATCCGGTTAACATATATTTCAAAAATTTATATTTTCAATATTCATTTCATATTTTTAACGATAATAATTTATTCTAATTATTAAAATATTGCTCGGCAACACCTGCGGCAGACTGTAAGAAGAGCTAGAGTTGTAAAATTTAAGTTACTTTATTTAGAATACTCGTCAATATACTCAGTAGACTTTAATAGGTATTCGAAATTACTCAATACGTTTTTAAACTGTATTAAAATTGTTTAAGTTCGTATTTCACAGAAATGTTGTCACTATTGCCAGAAAATTTTTGCGTAAAATCGTCAAAACTAGATATAAAAATCGGCAAAATCGGCAATATATTTCAAGCCCGACCATATAATACCCTACACCCAGTATATGTATGTATAAACCAGTTTTTCAGAAATGGGCGTTATATGGGAGATATAACCTATTGTGGACCGATCATCCAAAAATTTAGTGTCATAATGTCTGTGAATATAAATAATATGTATGTTAAACTTTATCTCGATTTTAAAAGATTTATGGATGTTAAAGTGAATTACAGAGAGGGTCTTATATGGGAGTTTCGACTAATTATGGACCGACCCTTATAAAATTAGATTTTGTAAAATTTAGTCCTAGGACTTTAAATGTCGCAATTATGTGAGGTTAAGAATTATTAATTTAAAAAATACATACTTTTTTAAACAATTATTAATTTAAAAAATACTTCCTTTTTAACAATTTACCATAAATCTTAGTAGAGATTTCCTGTATTGTCGACGTACGGCGTTCTGGTGTTCTGGTATACAGACCACCGGCTTCGGATAAAAAAGATTTTCTGTATTGCCGACCTACGGCCAGGTGGAAGCATCCGCCAGTGATAAAATTTTGGGAGTGATTTAAAAATGTGACTAAAACCGATTTCAGAATATTTTTTAATGTCGAAAGTATTTTTAACATTTTATTCTTTTTAAGTTCATGAAGTACCACCTTCACTTTAGATTTAGGGTAAATTGTTTAAAAAGTATGTATTTTTTTAAATTAATAATTATTAACATCACATATCTGCAACATTTTAAGTCCTACGACTAAAATATATATGTCAGAAGACAGCTTGGAAAGTTCTATACAAAATCATATATAACACAAATTATCATTAAATGGGTCCTTTTTCGAGCTTTAGTAAAAAAAACTCAAAATGAAGAAAACATAAATTCAGTTCTAAGCTCCCAATGGGTTATTGGATTACCTCATATTACATATTATTCGAAAGGCTTTTCCAAGCACTTTAAACGGTATCCATATTGATCAGTTATATTATCTGCTATAGTAGATATCTACAGTTAAATATAAAAACACGTGAATAACCTGTAAACTATAAGAGAGTGGGGGAAAACATTTTTTGCATTTTTAGATATAGAAGTTAATAGGATATCATCTGTAAAAAAATGGTTAAAATACAAGCTGTTGTCACGATCTTGATTTGAGACTATTTACAAATATTGTCACTTTGAAGAAAAAATCGTCAAATGGCACTTATTCATTTGTTTAATCAAAAAAACGTCAAATGTGGCAACCCTCACTGTTGTATTTGACGTAGAACTATCGCCACCTTGTATAAATTCGCCTGGAACATATCTTATAACATCCCTGTGGGCGCCATATTTTAAACAAATGAATGATAAATTTATACAAGGTGTCTTCGGGAGCGCAGCTGATTATAGAATTTTGTCAAGTAAATGTCAAACTCCACATATAAAAAATTAAAAATGACGCTTACATGTCAAACTTCATAAAATGGGGTAAAAGACACTGTCGCTCTGAGTAAATTTGCCTTGGAAAAAAATTGTTACCGGGTTACACTGATAACACACATACGTGTGCAAAGATTTTTTTTTTGCCTTCCAATGCAAATTTTGCAAATTCGTTCAGTTTATCCTGGACATTAAGCGGGAAACAAGCGTTTTTCTAATTCATAGGAGTAGGTGTGTCGGCATGACTTAAAGTGGAAGAAAACAAGTGTTGTATAAAATAAATGTAAGGATGTGATTATTTTTTTTTAATTGCTTATTCATTAAAAATATTGAATTACATGCTTGAAAATATGATGTGATTTTGTGAGAAATACCGGGTTTAAAAATAAAACTGAACGTGTAAACTAAATATTTCACATACATATCTGTACATATTAATTGTATTTGCACTTTTTTTTTTTGAAAATTTTGATTATTTGAGAGAGAAGCAGCAAGAAAGAAAATAAATGCATTTCTATATCCGTACATAGATGTGTATCTGTAAACAATTGTATCTCTCTGTAATAAGCGCATTCGTATTACATGTTTTAGTGTGATGTACAAAAATTTGTTAAGCTCTAAAGGTAAAAAAATTAAATGCAAAAAATTCAACGACATGCCTAAGAAGGAGATTGATTTTATTTTCATTCTTGGACAAAGATTTCATAGTTATAAGGTAATATGGAAGAACTTTAGATATCATTTTAAATACGAAAGTAAAAAATGTAAGCAACTCCATTGCATTTGCCGGTAATCAATCAACATTTTTGTAGTATGTCCGTCGGTGTGTGTTGCCATTTGTGCATGCATACATGTATTTATTGGTTCAACTGAGTGTCAAATTAACGTATGTATACATTTTTTTATTTTAAAAATAGGTTTGCCTACTTTGTAACTTTACAAATTATCTTAAGGGGGATTCACCAATTGTTTCTTAATTTTGTTGCACATGCATTTGTTCTTAACAAAATTTTTTTTACTCAGAGTTTCGAACGATTTTTCTGAAAAATCAAAGCTGCCATATGTAAACAAAATCTATTAGTTTTACAAGTGCGACCATTGATTTATTTTGCTTTGGGTTTTAAGTGTCAAAATAAAAATATTAAATTATTGTGTATTTAAAATCTATGATATAAATTCGAAATTAATTGAGAAAAGGTAGTTGCTTTTGCTGATAGACATGGAAATACAAAGGGCATTGTTATTTGTATGAGAAAAATGCAACCTATTGGCAATTCAATTCATTATTGTTCAGAAAAAATGTAAAATAAAACCAATTGAAGTTTCTAAAAAGTATTTTCCTCAACAAGAGAGACATCGAACTTCATATAAAAAAAATTGTTCGAGCAAAATTTTTGTTAAAAACCAGTGTTGCCATTTTAGCACTTTCAGTGCTAGATTTAGCATTTTGTTTTTCGAAAATGCATTGAAATTTTTAAAAATTATGCAAAATACTTTTTACCATAATTTGCTTGATAAAAAAATTTTTTTCTCGAAAAATTTTTTACTATTTTACTCCAAAAAATACTTTTGGAGAAATAAAAAATAACTTTTATTAATATTTCAACTAAATTTCTTTCGGTGTGGTAAGTAAATGAATATATGAAATGTACCCCCGGCCCACGATGTCGAACGATAACGTTCGCTTAGATAAGACTTAAGACACAAACTTGATTGTGGAATAAACAAACTTGATTGAGTAAAAAATAGATACGATAAAAAGTTTGTGTCTTAAGTCTTATCTAAGCGAACGTTATCTTCGACATCGTTGGCCAGGCGGGTAATCTATTGAAACAAGTCAACAATTGTTATGAACAAAATTAGAAAAAACTATAATTTATATTTGTATTATTTGAAATAAAAATTGTATTGTTAAATTGAAAAAATTTAGCACTTATTTTTTTCTGTAGAACATTTTTGTACTAATGGCCAGTTTTTAACTTGATATTTAAATACGAAATTAGTTAATTTTTCCTTAAACTTAAGTTGTATTTAAATACGGTTTCATTTTTTCAATCTCAAATTAAGTTTAGTATTTAATTATGATAAAAGTATGGTAGCACTATTAAATATAAAAAAAATATAAACAACTTCTCCATTTAACAGCTGATTTACTATTTAGTTCACAAATTGTTGTAAACTAAATGGACAAAAGCTGCATCATTCACATCCTCTTCATCTAAATTTATTGTTTTAGTTGATATTGATTTCTATTCGCGGCGAGTTTATTTATTGAATATTTTTATCAAATAATAAAAAAAACTTCAATGCGTAATTTTCATAATTTGCAGAACTGTCAAAATCAAAAAATGAAAAACTTAAGTTGTATTTAAATGGACGTATTCAGTGATTTAAGTTATATTTAAATATGATCTATAAAAATGAATTTGGTATTTAAACAGAACTTAAGTTTAAACAGACTTTAATTTTTAAGTTAAAAACTGGCCATTAGTTTTTCAAGTTTTAGCAAATATTGAAATTCATTTTCTGGTAACACTGTTAAGAACAAATGAATAAAAATTCCGCGGGAGTTTTTTTCCCTTTTTCCATTTTTCCTATACAAATTCAATGCTAAAAAGGGAAAAAACTTCCGCGGATTTTTTATTCATGATTGGGCCGATAGTAATATATAGTACATCGAAGATTTAAAGCTTTATAACTCCCTAACTGAAAGCTTCTTGACCAAAATTCATATATCAACTACATGTATTAGATTTAAAAGCCGTATAAAAGGCAAACAAATTTAAACAATCGGTGACATAGAATTCGATTGCTTTTACGCGATTAGAATACAAGAAAAAAACATAAATTTCATTTACTTTACAAAAATGAAAACATTACAATAAGGGAAAAAATATAAAAATAAAAGCGAATTATTTTTTATAAAATGGAAGATATTTGATATACGAAATTTTTGCACTAATTTAATTGAATTTTAATATTCCACATAGTCCAACGCATTAATATAAAAAACGGAATCTGCTTTCTATTTTCCATATAATAATGGACTTTAGTAGGTTTATTATTATGTATAATATATATTATGAAATCTGTTTTTTTGTTTTAATATATATTTTTATTTATGTTTGAGAAATCGTGTGTGTGAATTCAAATTTGTTAAACGACTTGAAATACAATATTTTATACGTGTTTTTTTTCTATTAATTTAAAACTTAATTTTAATAAAATCGTTTAAAATTTAATTTTTGAAAAATTAGAAATATTCTCCTTGTTCTATAATTTTAGTTAATTAATTTTTACTTTGTGGCTATTTTAAAATTGTGAAGTGTTAAAATGTAAATATGTGTTGCCTATATTGTAGATTCAAATACAAATTAGTTTCGTTATTCTGTCGGCATTTTTTCTCATATATCAACGTTAATAGTATACGCGATGTAATGACAACAACAATTTATTCTGCCGAGGATTTATTATGATAGATATTCATCACGTATAGACATGGCATTACTTGTAGACGGCATGCAAAAATCTGGCAACAACGTTGGAAATATGCATTTTAAAGAGCGAAATGAGAAAATCGTATTAAGTTTTGTTCTCATATTCTCTCTCTCTCCCTCATTAACTTCTGGAATTTTCCTACATGTTACTGAGAATATCCATGAAATATTTTCTGGGAATTGCTTGCAACTTGCCATATAACAAAAGGCAAAACAATGCTGTTTCCCCTTTATTGATTTATTTGTTAGTTTTTTCTATAGCACATTTTAACGTGTAGTACTTCCTAATGCCATAATTATATCCTTTTATATCCATTCGAAGCCACTGATGCTTGTATAAATAAGCAAATTTTTGTTGATTATTATTATAAAATTTTTGTGTAAAATAATATAAAAATAATATAAAATGTTAAACTAATCCTTTGTGTTGTGTTGTATTTGTAAAATCCTGCGTGTACTTTCGCTTTATTGTGAGACGAAACAAAATAATTAAATAATAAAAACGAAATGGTAAATGTTTAATTAATTAAAACAGTCTATATGCATGTATATGCATGCATGCGATTTTGCCGGTAATATATTATAAATATATTAAATTCAATTTAGAAAAAAAGTGTAAATAAGGATTTATTTTTACAAATATTCTTGCTTTGTTTAAAACAAAACGATAAGTAATTAAGGGATGCATATGAATGACTTTCTGTGCTGGAATCGTAATGACAAAAAAAATTTTACGCTCGTTAAAAAAGCAAATTAAAAAAATTTACCGGTAGAGGAAGCGCATACCGGTTTTTAGTTTAATAAAAAGACAGTATTTCGTGAAATTAACTGTTTTACCTACCAGCCACGCCCTCGAGAAATGGAATTTCAGTAGTCTTTATTAAAGGAATTTAAAAATGAAATAAGTTAAAGTAAGACTTAAGTTGTTTCATGTAGTTTATTTTTATTTATACATAAAAGCAAAAATATATTTAATTATTATTTAAATTTGTATCTAGGTACCTATATTGATTATGACAATTGGAATCATGAGTACATATTTACATACATAAGTATATTTTTATTTTTAGGATACATTTTTAATAATTTCTTTCTTCCCGCAATTATTATGATTCTTAGAACTCATTAAGGATCCGAAATAACCTAATTGCCTGTATTTTAATGACGAACAAAATTTTAGTTTATACGTTTAACTTTGTATACTCATATTTAAAATGATTAATAAAACTATTTAATATAAAAAAGATTTTCAAATTTAAAATGAATGAACAATATACCTACAAAATGTTTGAATAAACAAATCGTAAGAGTTTATGTTTTATTACATTTAAAATTTAACAGATTGTTTGGTTTTTCAAATTGAAATACTTGGTAGACATATACCAAGGTATGTATATACATATGTATAAATAAATATATGTATGTATGTAAATACTGTTATTTCATTATTGCATTGTGTGCTGACTGAAGTTTTTAAGGTTTCCATGTATTTCATATATATATATATTTAATATTTTTTTCAATATTGAAAGGCTTATATATATATGTACTATATATACATATACATATAAATAGTGTTAATTTGTGAATTTATATGATTATTCTTTACATTTTAATGTCCATAAGTTCTTCAGCTGAAATTAAAAAAGGTAAAATAACATCGTTGCGAAGTTATATGATAAATTAGAATAATTTTTTTGTTATAAGTTGTATTTTAGTTTATTTATGTATAAGTTTTGAAAAAAGTTTATTGGTGAATCACTTTTCATTACAGTCCACCCGAAGCGAATATTCCATCGGAATACTATAGGTATATCAGTTTCTTAGATATATCAATATTGCCATTAACTGAGGTACTCGTTATTTAAAATTCCAAAAATTTTCAAATGATTCTATAGCCTTAAATCATATCAGAAACAAATTAGCAGTTGTTCTAACTAAACTAGAATTTTCAATAACAAAACTCGAACAGCTTTCGCAGTTTAACTTTTAGTTTGCGTGTTTTTATACCCTTCACCTTCATATATACATATATAAGTTTGTAATTTCCACAATATAATTTTCCGACCCTATAAAGTATATATATTATGGATCCTTATATATAGCGGATTCGATTAAGCCATGTCCGTCTGTGTGTATGTCTGGATGTTGAAATCAGTTTTCTGAAGTCCCCAGATATCTTCGGGATCCAGCCCCCATACAAAAATCTTCCCGAAATATTGCTCAATTATACATAAATGCCTATAAAAAGCAAAAAAAAAATTGCAAAACGAATTTTTTTTTAGTTCGGTCCATGTTTGACCATAGCCCCTATATAAAGTCCACTTCCAAAATTCACTTAAATACGTATAAAACAGATATAAATAATGTTAAACGGCTAAAACTTGACATGAAGAATCTTTATAGGCAAATAAATTGTTGTACTAAATTTTATGGTGGTCGGCCCAGAATTGGTCATAGCTCCGATACAAGGACCTCATCTGAAAAAGACATTTATCCCTATATATATTGTATAAATATCGGTACTAACTCAAAACTTGACACAAATCATTTACATATATACAAAAATCAATCCACAAAATTTTGTGAATTTCGGTCTATTTTTAACCGTATGCCCTATATAAAGACTTCTTCCGAAAATTACTTTAATACTCATAAATCTCTTATAAATAAGGGTACCAATCCAAAATTTTACACGGATCATTTACATACATGCCTAAATCAAACTGTAGGATTTTGAGAATATCGGTCCATATTTGACTATGTCCCCCATATAAGGTCCACTTCCGAAATCCAAGTTAATACTAATATATATCTTAAATATACCGTTATTATGTTGAAATTTGACGTGAAATATCCTCATATGCATGAAAATCACTGGTCCAAAATTTAAAAAGATCGGCCCATAATTTGTCATAGCTGCCATATAACAATTTAAAAAAAAAACAAATAAATTCGGGTCAAAAAATATTCTTTTTGGATTTAGCCCATATTCGGTCCATATTTTATAATCATGATATATATCGTTGTATTACAAATTATCATACACCCAGTAGTTCCCGAGATATAGGCCTATATATTTTGAAATTTACGGGCCAGCCCCCTCGAAAATAGGGGTGACCGCCAACAATTTTTTTTTGCTGGCATCTCGTCTGGCCCTATTTGATGAAGTTTTTTTTTTTGAGCAAAGTCACTAAAACCGAATTGTTCCCCTTTTTTATACTCTGTTAAATTACACTCAAGATTATTATGAACATCAAACTCTGTAAATTATGGTAAGAATTGGTAATTAAATCAATTAAAAATGGTAAAAATTAGATAAAATTTCAAAATATTTAACATAAATTATGTTGGTCGTAAAATTGTCTTTCAAACAATATATAAAATAATAATTAAATTTGCACTAAGACTGAATAGAAAACACAAAATAAGGATATTCTAGTCCTATAACCAGTGTAGTTTTTGTATTTCTTATTACGTTTAGGTGGAGGGTATTTAAGATTCGGCACAGCCGAATATAGCACTCTTACTTGTTTATACTCTGTTTGTTAAATTACACTCAAGATTATTTTTTTTATTAAATAATTCAGTAGTATTTAAAATACTTTATGATAATTTTTTACAATTTTAATTTTACATACATTTTTCTCAAAAGCTATAAGGAATATTATTATTTTTTATAAAATATATTATTTTTCTTTTAAAAGCATTATTATTTTTTTCTGATTTGATATAGCTAGGAAGAATGTTGTACAGGTGTAGTCCTTTATATAAAAGTGATCGTTGCTTTGCAGTTGTTGTTGCTTTAGGAAGTCTAAAATTTTCAGCATTTCTTAATTGATACGGTTGCATTTCTCCAACATAGTTTAGCTGCTCTATCAGATATTCTGGTGCATTTCCTGTTTTCATTTTTTGTATAAAGTGTAGAGTATTCATTTCAAGTCTTTGTTTTATGTTGAGCCATTTTAGCGCATTCAGCATACCTTCAATTGGTGCATAAATACTACATTTTAAAATTGATCGCATTGCCTTGTTTTGTAGTTTTTGAAGTCTCTATTTGTGTTACATTGCAGCATGTATATATAATTGTTGAACCAAATTCAAAATGTGGTTTAATCATTGTATTATAAATATACAAATATATACAAAGACACACTAGCAAAATGTAATGCATTTTCTGGCCTGCTAAAGCCGTCATCAGAGAATGTATTACATTTTGCTAGTGTCTCTTTGTATGATTTTACATTTACGTATTCCAACGGAAAGCTATGTGAAATATATAAAAGAAATATACAAAAATAAATTGTAGTGTATATAATTGTTTTCAAACAATTTGTATATTTAACTTGAAGTAAAACTTCGAATAAAATTTTTTTAAAAAAATTTACAAATTCTCGCAAGAGGAATAATTCTCAATTAGTATATAAAAAAAGTTAAATATATGAAGTTTGAAAATAAACACTATTAGACACAAAGAATGCTGATGACAGCTTTAGCAGGCCATAAAATGCATTACATTTTGCTAGTGTCTCTTTGTATATATTTGTATGATTTTACATTTACGTTTTTCAACGGAAAGCTATGTGAAATATATAAAAGAAATATAGAAAAATAAATTGTAGTGTATATAATTGTTTTCCAACAATTTGTATATTTAACTTGAAGTAAAACTTCGAATAAAATTTTTTTAAAAAATTTTTTGTTTTATTTTCATTTATTCATTGTTAACCATTTATTTACATTATTTATATCGTGCATCATGTTGTCCTGACAATCCTTATCTGTGTATCCTTCTGTGAAAATCAGGGTGTCATCCGCATATAAAACTATTTTAACATTTTTGAAGAACGTTAGGCATATCATTATTATATAAAATAAACAGTAGTGCTCCCAAAATTGAACCTTGTGGTACTCCATATTCATTATCTATATAATTAGATTTTATATTGTTTACTTTTACCATTTGTTTTCTGTCTGTCAGATATGATTTAAACCATTGTAACTCGTTTCCTTGTATTCCGTACATATAAAGTTTTTGTATTAAAATATCCCTATCTCGAAAGCTCTTTTAAAATCTAAAAATATTGCCATAATTTTTATGTTTTTTTTCTACATTTTTCCATCTATTAATAACATTGTTTACCGTTGTTTCACATGAACATTTTTTTCTAAAGCCTGATTGATATTTTGAATATATATTTTATTCTCCAATGTAGCTTTCTAGTTGTGCTTTCACTACTTTTTCAATTATTTTTTTTAGAGTATTTATTGGCCGAAACTCATCGCATTTTGTTGTTTTTGCAATTTTTTCAATTGGGGTTACTGATGATATTTTCCAGCTTTCAGGGAATTCACCCGTTTGTAATGATTTATTTATTAGATCCATCATACTCTTACCCATAATGCTCCAATTGTTTATTATTATTTTCATAGATACATTATTAAAGTCAGGTTTATTTCTAATATCTTTACATATATTTTTAAGTTCTAGATTTATTGCTCTAAATTTAAATTGAGAGTTTATTTGGTAATTTTCCTTATATTCTAGTTGGTTAAATATCACAGTTTGTATCACATTTTTATTATGTACTAATCCTTTTATTTCCTTCCACATTTGTTTCTAATCTTTGGCATTGCTTATTTTGTTATTGATAAATTTATTTTTCTCATATTCGATTTTCGTTTCATATTTATTTCTTGTTATTTTATAGTTGTTCCATGCTTCATTTTTATTCTCAGTTATTGCTATATAATATTTAGTAATTTTTTATTTTTTTATTAGTTTTAATTCTTTATTAAACCATTTGTTCACATTATTCCTTTCGTTAATTTTTATTTTTTTCGTGAATTTCTTAATTGCGTTTTCTAGGCATATGTCGATATTAAAAGCATTGTTATTTACATCATTATTTTTTGTATTATATTTCAATACACTATTTAGTTCTCTATTGAACAGATTTTTATTATAATTAAATATTTCTATTTCTTTTTTTATTAATTGTTATTATGAACATCAGACAAACTCTGGAAATTATGGTAAGAATTGGTAATTAAATCAATTAAAAATGGTGAAAATTAGACAAAATTTAAAATTATTTAACATAAATTATGTTGGTCGTAAAATTTTCTTTCAAACAATATATCAAATACTAATAAAATTTGCACTAAGACTGAATAGAAAACACAGAATAAGGATATTCTAGTCCTATAACCAGTGTAATTTTTGTATTTCTTATTACGTTTAGGTGAATGGTATTTAAGATTCGACACAGCCGAATATAGCACTCTTGTTTTAAATGTGTTTTTTATATATTGAGTTTGTATATAGACATGTGTATATTAAATGAAAGGAATAAAGCGGTATATTTCATTATTTTTTGTAACGTACTTCTTATTTAATCAGATTATATGTATATTAAACGAATGCGTAAATCATTTGAAGCTTATATGCGTGCTACTGTTTATTTCTTATAAATTATTTGTGATCCAACGCTGACTAGCAGAAAGATTATCAGGCATGTAATGGAAATCGAAAACTAATGAATTTTAGAAGTCAATTTTTTCGTAATATTTTTGTATTGAAAAACTTTATCACATAAAATATAAAAATATTGGGCTACTTAAAGAATCTTAAAACAAAACTTTTAAAAATTAGATTATAAATGCATTAAAATGTATTTCCAAAAGTGATTCGTTTTCGATTTCCTTCACATGCCTGTATGTTTCATTTACAATATTTATGTTTAATTACACGGTATAGTCTACAACGTCTATCACCACTTCAATTATTTTGAACACAAAATACAACATATGAATATTGATTGTGGAGTGTAATAAACAATTATTTTTGAAAAATCCTTTTTTTTTAATTTTTATAGCAAATATTTGTTAATATTATGGGAATGAAAAAAGTGTAGTTTATCAACTACGAATGGTGTATTCATATGTATGTTCGATTTTTATTAAATTTCTAAACTAATTTGATGTTTTACTGAAACTGATGACCTATCATTTTTTTTAATTAACAAACAAAAAATGCAAAGCTTTTTGGCTCATCTGCGAAAAACACCCAGAGTTTTTGGCGGGAATCGAACCCGCAACCCACTGACTGATAGTCCGACACACTCTCGCCTAGTCTATCGGGGCACCCTATTTAGTAGTTTAATGGCAGAATTCTCGGTCATTAGTTAACCATTGGTAAACTAAAATACTAACTATTGTTTAACTATTACTTGTTATTCTTATGACAAACTATTGCGAATAAAGAATCATTAGTTAAGCATTTGCCATTAGCTAACTAAAGACTGTGAATTTAGCCATAAATGTCATAATGTTGTTGTTGCCCTTGGTCGACTGATCTCGGGTCATTCCGGTACGTAGAACCGGCTGTCGTGGGAATGAAATGTCATAATTATTATCAATGGCTTTAATTGGTCATTTACTGGTTATTTAAATTTAATTTCTTAAGTAATTTTTTATGTAATCTATTTGTAAGAGTTATATTTGGATTCTGTAACTGAATGAATAAATAATTATTATAGACACCAAAGTTGTGGAATATGTAACCTAGACTAAAATTTTCTATGATTTTTCTTTTGTCCCTTGTAACTTTGAAATTGTACTATTTTCAGTTATTTAAAATTTAAAAAAAATATTTTATTTAATCTTTCTAGGTTGTCTTGCTTATTGAATGAAGAAATGAGAAATTAATAAAAAAAAGTTTAATTAAATAATAAATTACATATAGAAATAGAAATTAAAAGTCAATCTATATTAAACGAGTTTGAAATGTCATTAGCAACTAGTGTAGCTGGATCTACATTAAGGCCGCAGCAGCAGCAACAACATGCTAAAGGGCAGCAAAAATGTACTAAATCACCTCAGGCTAACAACAACTCGAATTCTAATCATACAATAGCAACTCCTCAAGCAGCGGTCAATTGTTTGCAGCAGCCATCACCACCACCATCTTCATCCAAGACTTCCTTATCAACATCTCCCATTGCTGCTAGTTTTATGGGTTCTTCATCATTATTTTCTTTTGAGAGCGGTGTAGTCCTAAGTGGCAGCTCAGGATGTTGCTCATTATCAAATTCTCCATCGTCGTCCTCTTCTTCCAATTCATATTTAACTTCACACACTTTAGAAAATTCCTGTAACAAACTGACGGCTAATTCTGGAAATCAAATGTGTTTAAATACAACGTCTAATTTAGAAGATTCGTTCACCTCAGCTACATGTCAATTGAATGCATCCTTGTTGGCTGCAGTTAATGGAGATTTGGAAGATGACCATGTTATGACACAGTCATTCTCTGATACGTCGAAACAAACGGACACTAATCTCCATACATCGGAATCGATTCATAATGATAATAGTGAGAACGGACAACGACACTTGTTGGAGAATATGCACCATCAACATTCGCAACAGTCGACGGCAGATAGTTCTTGTTTAAATAATGAAGATGCTCGAACACTTCAACTAGCTGTCGAGTTGACTATGATGAATTTGAATAAATTGCCATCGGCTTCATCAGAAGCACAGCCTTCCTTATCGCCAACATTAAATCATTATCAGCAGTTACAAACTCACCACTTGCAACACGGTGCTCTGGACCATCATCAACCATATTCGTCTTCTTCGTCATATACGTCCGTTGGAAATCCGTATCATATGACTACAAAAATTTTTCTACAAACTCAATCTCAAGTCGCTGCCACATTACTCAATCAAAAATTTTTATCCGACCCTAATCAAGATGACATTCCAAGTAAAATAAATTCATTGTCGACTCCCAATCAAAACTTGGCCACCGTAACACCAACCACAACAGACGATAGATCAAAAAAATCGCAAAACATGACCGAATGTGTACCAGTACCGAGTTCAGAACATGTTGCGGAAATTGTTGGAAGGCAAGGTAAGAAATATTATTGATTATACTATCCATCAATTAGCGGTGTTGAAAAAAATGAAACTATATTGTATTTAAAGCAACTATCAATAGTTATCCTAAAATAGCTTTAATGTTCTGATTTATGACAAACGATAGCTTAATAATCATGAGCAGTAACTTACATACTTATAACTTATAACAGATCACTTGGGTTTGTTAATTCCGATCTTATTGTATTAATTCAAATAATGCAGAGTCGAATGGCCAAATACTCTTACACTGTTTTCTGCCAAGAACGGAAAAGTAAAGTGCCTTCCCATATACACGTCTTAATGACGTCTTGTACACATACTTTATGATGTTTCGGATCTATCGGATCTATCATAACGAAATGCAATTAAATTACTTAAGACATCTTAATGTTATTATCAAAAATTCTGACTGATTCAAATCAGATATTGAAAAAGTGTTTAAAAGATGTTTTTAATTTTGGGAAATAATGTTTGGCTAAGTATTAACTCATAATTTATATATATATTTTATATACGAGGTCTGATTAAAAAATAACCGTTATTTTAATTTTTTTCAAAAAGTATTTATTTATTCGTTAATAACTATCTTGTCCCCTTCAAAGTAATCCCCCTCAGGTATAATACACTTATGGCATCGTTTTTTGCAATCCTTAAAATTCTGAAACGCGCTTTTTGGTATCGCCAACAGCTCCTGTTTCGATTTTTCTTTTATCTCCTCAATCGTAGCAAGACGCTTTTCTTTCATCGGTGTCTTCATATTTGGGAAAAGTAAAAAGTCAGCGGGGCCACGTCCAGTGAATACGGTGGTTGAGGCATGATAACGGTTTTGTTTTTGGCCAAAAACTCACGCCCAAGCATCGATGTGTGAGCTGCTGCTTTACCATGGTGCAAAATCCATGATTAGTTTTTACAATTCTGTGCATTTCTGACGAATTGCTTCGCGCAAACGGCGCATAACTTCAAAAAAGAATTCCTTATTGACTGTACGACCTTGTGGCAAGAATTCATGATGCACCACGCCATTGCAGTCGAAGAAAACAGTGAGCAAAACCTTCACATTTGACCGAACTTCACTGCTTTTGTCGGTCTTGGCTCTTCTGGACGTTTCCATCGGGATGATTAAGCTTTGGTTTCAATGTAACAGCCATACACCCATGATTCGTCACCAGTTATGACCTTTAAGGAAATCTGGATCGTCGTTGACAATGTTCAACAGCTCCTGAGCAACGTCAATGCGACGTTGTTTTTGCTCAAAATTTAGGAACAATATTCGCTGCCGCGCAATGCATGCCTAAAACATCCGTAAAAAATGTTTGGCATGAGCCGAACGATATGCCAACATCATCAGCAACCTTTCTGATAGTGATTAGACGATTATCCAAAATCATTTTCTTCACTGGTTCAATGTTTTCATCGGTTGTTGACGTGCTTGGGCGACCAGGACGAGCATCGTCATTGACATCTTCTCGGCCTTTCTTAACCGGTTATGCCACAATTGAAATTGTGTTCTGCTCATAGCAGACTCGCCAAACGCCACAGTCAACATTTCAAAAGTCATTGCGCATTTAATTTCATTTTATACACAAAACTTAATACAGTTTCTTTGATCCATTTTTTCGAATACTAAAAAATCTTTCTATCTTTCAAAAACAAACTGACAATCCAAAATGGCTGATATTACCAACATATATAACAGACATGTGTACGAACATAACAGAAAACAAATGCAAAAATAACGGTTATTTTTTGATCAGACCTCGTATATGTTATACCCAAAGCCAAATGTACTTTTTCATTCCGTTTGTAACACCGAAGTATTGGTAGTAAACCCAACAATTATATATTCTCGATCCTTAGCAATTTTACAGCTTTGTCCGGCTGATTTAGATATGATAGGTGCTCGAGGAATAGACTTATGCGTACGAAATATTCTTCGTTGATTAAAAATATTTGTTCAAGTAGAACCAAACAAAACTGTGTGATAACCTTCACAAAAGCTGATATTTTACTATTTTTTTTTTTTTTTAATTTTCTTTAAATATATTGCAGATTATGTCCAATAGGCTAGATTATTGAAAATAATAAGTAAATAAGAAATTATAGAATTAGGTTTTACACACGTTATGGAATTCAACAAAAGTACGGATGTTGATGAGAGCATATTAAAAATAAAATAACGTTTAATTTTGTTTTTAGGTTGCAAAATAAAAGCACTTCGAGCCAAAACTAATACATATATTAAAACTCCTGTGCGAAATGAGGAACCGGTATTTGTAGTAACTGGTCGCAAAGAGGATGTTGCAAAAGCTAAACGTGAAATTTTGTCAGCTGCTGAACACTTCACACTAATAAGAGCAACACGTCGTACAAATGATGGCATGAATGGATGTTCAACGAGTTTAAGTGCTGGTGGTGGGAGTAGCGTTAGTGGTGGACACTTAGTATCGTTAAATAAAAATTCATTATCTTCGAATACGCCATTGCCCGGACAGATAACAATTCAAGTACGAGTACCATATAGAGTTGTGGGCTTAGTGGTAGGACCAAAAGGTAACACTATTAAGCATATTCAGCACGAAACTCAAACTTATATAGTGACACCGTCACGAGACAAAGAACCAATTTTTGAAGTAACCGGAATGCCGGATAATGTACAAATGGCTAGAAAACAGATTGAGGCCCATATAGCTAAACGTACTGGCAATTCATTGGCTGTACCGGCACCACCGCCCCCTCCACCACCACCTCCAGCTCCAGCTGGTTCAATTAATCATATTAATGAAGCTATACCCTCTAATCAGAATACTACTTTTCACTCCTTAAATTCTTTAAATCAAATGCTGAACGATGATTTACATTCAGAAATTCTGTCATCAATCTACAAAAATGGAATAGGTTCAGCATTGGAATACAGTCAAATAGGTGGTGGTAGCCTTTTGAACTCTGGCAACAAATGCAATGCTTCGAATCCATTTAATGGCTTCGCTAACAATGAGATTAATCCAGATATAATTTCCGTTAACGATATACAGCGACATGTAGCGATGAATTCAGGCAACGGTAGTAATGGAAATATGCAATTAAACTGCAATGACTTCATCAACAATATAATGGAATCAAATACGACAACACAATTTGTCAATGAACAAAATACAAATTTTCCGCTAATAGCAAATAATGCAAATGCTATAAGAAATTTAAAATCGGTAATAAACACTATTAATCTCTTGGAGAATACA